>OZ037852.1:0-1200000 GCA_964035575.1 Rhynchopus sp. YZ270_cl-10
CAATGCAAATGATGGCAAATCCTGGCAAATGATGGCAAATGATGGCAAATCATGGCAAAACATGGCAAATGATGGCAAATCATGGCAAATCATGGCAAATCATGGCAAATCATGGCAAATCATGGTAAATCCCAAGTTAGCCATAAAACTGATATCCAAAAAATATTTACAATGTTCGGAAATTTTGAACAGTATTTATGTGGGGTGGTTTTTGGGCCCAAAATTTCAACACAGTGTCTCCACTGGGGAAATTGCGTCAATTTAAGTGGGATAAGTGCTATGTGGCGAAAAAAATCGAAAATTTTGAAATTTGTTCACTACAGTGGGAAAATAGTGCAAATCATGGCAAATCATGGCAAAGCATGGCAAATCATGGCAAATCATGGCAAATGATGGCAAATGATGGCAAATCATGGCAAATCATGGCAAATTATGGCAAATGATGGCAAATCATGGCAAATGATGGGAAATCATGGCAAATGATGGCAAATCATGGCAAAGCATGGCAAATGATGGCAAATCCTGGCAAATGATGGGAAATCATTGACACTCCGTGACACTTTTCAGAACACTTCTGATACTGATGCCCCTGAAGTTGTAGAGACCTCAGTCGCTGGAGTGAATACGCTTCTACCCGATGTGAGCAGCTTGCAGGCTACTCACAAAAATATTCTTGGGGATCACATTGCAATGGTGGTGGTGATGGAGTACCAGAAGAGGGGTCTGCCTCATGCTAATGCAATTCTTTGGAACAACAACAGAACATCACCGAAGAATCCTTTAAATGTGGGTCACATCGTACAACTCCCTGGACCAGCACACCCAAACCTCTACAAAGCTTTCAGTCAGTATCTGATGAACAACAGGTGGATGGTTCATTACAATCTTCTCCTGAAATATCGGCGCCACAGAAACAATGAGGAAGTGCGCGGGGTCCTTGTTGTTAAGTATTTGTTTAAATACTTATTCAAGGGTGAGCCTGTGACAGGTCTATTGATGCAATGATTTGTGTGGTAGAGTTGTGAACATTAAGGATAAAATAAGAAAACAAATAAAAAATAGCGATAAGTGGGGAGATGTCTTTGTGGGCTTGCGGGTTTGCGGGTTTTTTTGTCTCAGTTAATTTTTGTTTTTGCAAAGGAAATCTCTTGTGATGAAGAAAACATTATTTTTGGGGAGTTTGTTGTTAATTGCATAAAAAGAAAAGAAAAAAAGAAAAAGAAAAAGATAAAAGTTGAAGTGAAGTTACAATTACTGGCAGTAAAGCAAATAAAAAACTTCAACACCAAAACACAGTTCAAATGATCTAAGAAGTGTTTATTTTTCTATTTTAAATTGTTTTTTGTTTGGGTTTGTATTGGATACTTCTTCCAGCCGGAGAGAAATCTCTTGTGATGAAGAAAACATTGTTTTTGGGGAGTTTGTTGTTGATTGCATAAAAAAAAAGGGAAAAAAAGAAAAAGAGAAAAGGTGTATCTACATTTATCAGAGCAAACCCGCAAACAAAATAACATATGGGGTGTCACAGTTTTTGTTTTTTTTTATTCATTGTTTTTAGTGCCTGCTTCCGTCAGAGGTGTTTGTCAAAAATGAAATATGTCAACAAAAACAAAGAACACTTTAAATTTCATTTTTTACTACTAGTAAAGTAATTTTACGCTTCCAAAACACACACACTACCTCAGTCAATCATACACATATTCATACACAAAAAAAATGCCCAAAACCCAAAGGCAACAGCTGAAGCACGACATTGACACGTTTTTGGACCTTCCTGTCACAGCTGGCCCTATAGAGCTATCCCTGCACAAGGCAGTGGTGGCTGTCCTCTACTGCGGAGGAATTAATGAATCCGTGTGTGCAACACTGCAATCCACTGCAATGACAAGTGACGATTATGGTGCCACATTCGAGTACAAGATCGGCGGGAAGCAAAAAAGATTCTCAATTCCAGTGGGAACTCCGGCTTACGATGCCGTTCACAACTATGTGAGCGTGCGTACGGGGTTCAAAAGCCCCTACTTCTTCCTGGAATGTGACGCCACAAAATGCTTTCTGAGAGACAGGAGGATGCCAGTGAAAGCAGTGCGCATGATCCTGCAAAGAATGGCTGTTACCGTAGGAACTAATCCTGCAGGGTACCGTCTAAGCGACCTCCGCATGATGAGCATGACGCGCAGGGCCGTACTAAATATTTTTTTCTACCATGTCATCTCTCTCTTTAAATAAAAGAAATAGCAATACGTTTGTGGGGTGTGGGTTTCTAGGGTTTCGGTTTTTTTCGTAGTAGTAGTATTTTAAAGTGTCTTCAATATTTTGGTAGTAGTAGTATTTTAAATCGTCTTGAATTTTTTGGTAGTGGTAGTATGCAGGTATTTTAAAACATCTTCAATCCGAAAAAAAAGAGCAATAAAAACAAAACAAAAAAAAAGAGAAAAATGTCACAACAAAAACAAAGAAAAGAATCTATATATTTTTTTCCTTTTTTACAAAACATTTTTATACCCCTCCCAAATGACACACATCACAACAGAGTAGTAACAATATGTTAGAGTAAAATGAAATGGAAAAGGTGAGACAGCATATTAGATAGTTGTAATCTAACATAATTACGCTTCAGGCACACCAGCCTGCTATCACACACACCAGCTAGATAACGATGGTTGCTCACTTCTCGTGCGGGTTTGCGGGTTTGCGGGTTTGCGGGTTTACGGGTTTGCGGGTTTGCGGGTTTGCGGGTTTGCGGGTTTGCGGGTTTGCGGGTTTGCGGGTTTGCGGGTTTGCGGGTTTGCGGGTTTGCGGGTTTGCGGGTTTGCGGGTTTGCGGGTTTGCGGGTTTGCGGGTTTGCGGGTTTGCGGGTTTGCGGGTTTGCGGGTTTGCGGTTTGCGGGTTTGCGGGTTTGCGGGTTGCGGGTTTGCGGGTTTGCGGGTTTGCGGGTTTGCGGGTTTGCGGGTTTGCGGGTTTGCGGGTTTACGGGTTTACGGGTTTGCGGGTTTGCGGGTTTGCGGGTTTGCGGGTTTGCGGGTTTGCGGGTTTGCGGGTTTGCGGGTTTGCGGGTTTGCGGGTTTGCGGGTTTGCGGGTTTGCGGGTTTGCGGGTTTGCGGGTTTGCGGGTTTGCGGGTTTGCGGGTTTGCGGGTTTGCGGGTTTGCGGGTTTGCGGTTTGCGGGTTTGCGGGTTTGCGGGTTTGCGGGTTTGCGGGTTTGCGGGTTTGCGGGTTTGCGGGTTTGCGGGTTTGCGGGTTTGCGGGTTTGCGGGTTTGCGGGGTTTGCGGGTTTGCGGGTTTGCGGGTTTGCGGGTTTGCGGGTTTGCGGGTTTGCGGGTTTGCGGGTTTGCGGGTTTGCGGGTTTGCGGGTTTGCGGGTTTGCGGGTTTGCGGGTTTGCGGGTTTGCGGGTTTGCGGGTTTGCGGGTTTGCGGGTTTGCGGGTTTGCGGGTTTGCGGGTTTGCGGGTTTGCGGGTTTGCGGGTTTGCGGGTTTGCGGGTTTGCGGGTTTGCGGGTTTGCGGGTTTGCGGGTTTGCGGGTTTGCGGGTTTGCGGGTTTGCGGGTTTGCGGGTTTGCGGGTTTGCGGGTTTGCGGGTTTGCGGGTTTGCGGGTTTGCGGGTTTGCGGGTTTGCGGGTTTGCGGGTTTGCGGGTTTGCGGGTTTGCGGGTTTGCGGGTTTGCGGGTTTGCGGGTTTGCGGGTTTGCGGGTTTGCGGGTTTGCGGGTTTGCGGGTTTGCGGGTTTGCGGGTTTGCGGGTTTGCGGGTTTGCGGGTTTGCGGGTTTGCGGGTTTGCGGGTTTGCGGGTTTGCGGGTTTGCGGGTTTGCGGGTTTGCGGGTTTGCGGGTTTGCGGGTTTGCGGGTTTGCGGGTTTGCGGGTTTGCGGGTTTGCGGGTTTGCGGGTTTGCGGGTTTGCGGGTTTGCGGGTTTGCGGGTTTGCGGGTTTGCGGGTTTGCGGGTTTGCGGGTTTGCGGGTTTGCGGGTTTGCGGGTTTGCGGGTTTGCGGGTTTGCGGGTTTGCGGGTTTGCGGGTTTGCGGGTTTGCGGGTTTGCGGGTTTGCGGGTTTGCGGGTTTGCGGGTTTGCGGGTTTGCGGGTTTGCGGGTTTGCGGGTTTGCGGGTTTGCGGGTTTGCGGGTTTGCGGGTTTGCGGGTTTGCGGGTTTGCGGGTTTGCGGGTTTGCGGGTTTGCGGGTTTGCGGGTTTGCGGGTTTGCGGGTTTGCGGGTTTGCGGGTTTGCGGGTTTGCGGGTTTGCGGGTTTGCGGGTTTGCGGGTTTGCGGGTTTGCGGGTTTGCGGGTTTGCGGGTTTGCGGGTTTGCGGGTTTGCGGGTTTGCGGGTTTGCGGGTTTGCGGGTTTGCGGGTTTGCGGGTTTGCGGGTTTGCGGGTTTGCGGGTTTGCGGGTTTGCGGGTTTGCGGGTTTGCGGGTTTGCGGGTTTGCGGGTTTGCGGGTTTGCGGGTTTGCGGGTTTGCGGGTTTGCGGGTTTGCGGGTTTGCGGGTTTGCGGGTTTGCGGGTTTGCGGGTTTGCGGGTTTGCGGGTTTGCGGGTTTGCGGGTTTGCGGGTTTGCGGGTTTGCGGGTTTGCGGGTTTGCGGGTTTGCGGGTTTGCGGGTTTGCGGGTTTGCGGGTTTGCGGGTTTGCGGGTTTGCGGGTTTGCGGGTTTGCGGGTTTGCGGGTTTGCGGGTTTGCGGGTTTGCGGGTTTGCGGGTTTGCGGGTTTGCGGGTTTGCGGGTTTGCGGGTTTGCGGGTTTGCGGGTTTGCGGGTTTGCGGGTTTGCGGGTTTGCGGGTTTGCGGGTTTGCGGGTTTGCGGGTTTGCGGGTTTGCGGGTTTGCGGGTTTACGGGTTTGCGGGTTTGCGGGTTTGCGGGTTTGCGGGTTTGCGGGTTTGCGGGTTTACGGGTTTGCGGGTTTGCGGGTTTGCGGGTTTGCGGGTTTGCGGGTTTGCGGGTTTGCGGGTTTGCGGGTTTGCGGGTTTGCGGGTTTGCGGGTTTGCGGGTTGGCGGGTTTGAGTAGTATGGGGCCCAGAAACGACAGCCCCGACCGGGGGCCTCAGTCCCCAGGATCTGGGAATATCTAAAATGTGTGCGGCATTTCACGGCTATTTTTGTGAGTAAAATTGCGATATTTTGTGTTTCTGAGGTACTGGGTGTATATGTTATAAATATTTCAAAAAACGAGATAACCATGAAATATGGCCAGTATCCCCATAAAATGAGGCTATTGCGACCCTGGAGGCCCACTTTTGACACTTAGGGCCAAATTTAGGTGTGTAAGAGTATCGGCTTGAAAATATTTTTTTTCGTGATTTTTGGGGTCATTTTCTGGCTGGGAAAATTGGGCCACATATAACTACAACTGCTCAAAAGGTCAAATCAGTGGCTTTAAATGACTCATTGGGCATTTTTATGACCTGGACATGGGGGTCAGATTCCATTTTTAACATGATTAAAATTGGTCACAAGACCCTGAGAGAAAACCCAAGGTCAAATTGACCTTGAGTACCAGGTCAAATTTGTGTGGAAAAATTTTTCAGTACCTAATTTCTGATGCTCAAAAGTACAAAATTCCTTCGGGAATGGCTTCATAGGACATTTCCATAACCTGGACATGGGGGTCAGACTCCACTTTTGACCACCTAAAATTTGGTCATACACATGTATGAGACCCAAAAACCAGGATTTTTGACCAAAAAAAATTTTCCCACCAATTTTTGCCTACAAAAAATCGAAAAAAAAAAATTTTGATTTTGGCTCTCCGGAGTCTGTGCGTGCTGTGGTGGGGTCAATTTGCGCTGAGAAATGGGTATTTTTGACCTAAAATGTATCAGTTTTTACATGATTTTTGGTGTTTTTGGGTTTTGTGTGGGTTTTTTGGTCAGTACCTAATTTCTGATGCTCAAAAGTACAAAATTCCTTCGGCAATGGCTTCATAGGACATTTCCATAACCTGGACATGGGGGTCAGACTCCACTTTTGACCACCTGAAATTTGGTCATACACATGTATGAGACCCAAAAACCAGGATTTTTGACCAAAAAAAATTTTCCCACCAATTTTTGCCTACAAAAAATCGAAAAAAAAAAATTTTGATTTTGGCTCTCCGGAGTCTGTGCGTGCAGTGATGGGGTCAATTTGCGCTGAGAAATGGGTATTTTTGACCTAAAATGCATGTATCAGTTTTTACATGTTTTTTGGTTTTTGTGTAAGTTCCTGTAGGACAGTTGGGTTGATTGGTAAGTAATTTACAACTGGAAAACTAGGTGGATCGATTCTTTTGTGCGTTTTTACTACAGAAATATTCTGTTTTCCCTTTTTTTCTTTTTTTGATCTTTATTTTTGTGGCATGACAATACTCTCACCGGCCAAAGTGAGCGCCTTCTTCTGCACATTCTTATGACACCACAGCAGAACAATTTGGAACTTTATCAGATTCTGCTGTGTGGCATAGTGAGGTCGTGCAGAAGTCTTCTGCCCAGAAACGCGAAACATTTCTGCTGTATGAAACGTCCAGGAGGATAATGGGCTGCCGTCCATGTGAAGAGCTCTTGGCAATTCTGCTGCTGTCAAACACAATGCAGCTGCAATTAAAGCGGACTCTGCAGGTGTAGAAGAATTCGTTTTGTGGTGCGGAAGTGCTAATGTAGCCTCATCTGCTTGGAGAAATATGTCGGACTTATAGCGGGACTTTCCGTTCAGAACTCTGAACCGGATGCAGAATGGTGTATGATTTTGGAGTGATCTCATATCTGTAAATTGATAATAGCAATACTGGCATTGTGTTTTGCATGTAGCCTCATGTGCAGTAAGGTTTTTCACATCATCAAACTCTTCACCACAGTGCTGACAGCAGATCTTCCCTAAGCACATATGGTTTTCTTCACACTCCCGTCTACACAATATGCACACCTTCACACATTTTTCAAGGTGCTCATTTAGTTTCCATACATTTTTGTACGAAGCATCACATTGCGAACATGTAAAACGGTTATTTTTTTTATCAGCTTCCATCTTGGGTTTCTTCTGGGGTGGGGCTGTCTGACATTCTCCTGCACAGGTCTTTTGGTGTTTGTATCTAGCATTCTTAGACGGAAACCTCACTCGGCACTTTGGGCAAGTTTCTTTGCACTTCTTTGTCTGTTTGTGATTCTTGCTCTGCTTTTCATGTGTAAAGTATGAGCCACAATGGTCGCACATAAATCCCTCATCATCTCTCTTTCGTTTTGGGGAAGTGTTTCCCTCTTCAGCTTCTGTTGTCTTTGTATTAGCCTTCTTCTTAGTGTGCCCATCATCAGATCTTTCCTCGCTTCGTTGTCTTTTCATTTTTTTTTTTGCAAAAAGTAAAGTACCCAGACCACTGTTATGTGAGTTTTGAATAGTTGTGAGAAATTGCTAGAAATTGTATTGTAGAAAATATAAAATGGTGGGTGGGAGAAAGTTTTGCGTTTTCAAGAAGGAAAATAAAAAAGTCTCACAACTAAGTTTTCAAAAAAAAATAATTAAAAAATAATCTTGAAAATTTTGACAAAATTAAAACCAATCTGCATGTGCATATAAAAAAGGGGAACCCATATTTTTGCGCAGGAAGAAGTAATTTGCACATTCTCTGCGATAAGAAATACCCCCAAACGAAAAAAAAATAAATTATTCTCTAATGATGTGCTTTATTGTGCTGGAAAAGAGCACCTTTGTGTTGAAATTCCCTTCCCCTCCAAGTACTAGAGCATTCGTGAGCATAACACGTCTTTTCCATTTTTTCGTCTTCTGCTGCTTCGCGCTTTCTCTTTCTGTCTAGCTCCTGTTGAGTTTCAGTTGTTGAAAGTGATACTTGAAAAGTTGATACATACCTTTTTCATGTCCTGACACAGAAGGAACACTTCGTTCAGCTGTTTCTTGAGATCTGAGACAGTCTGTTTCACCTCTTTCAGCTCTTCAGTCACTGAGGAAAAGCTTTCTGCAGAAACAGGAATTTCCAATGCTGCGGCCTGTTCTGACGGAAGCACAGATTCCTTCTGAGTTTGCTCCTCTGTTTTAACGCCTTGCTCCTGTACCTTCGTTAGTACTGTCTCCTTCTTCTGGGAGCACACTGGAATTGGTGGCAATTCCTCACTCTCATGAGGAGCTTGATCCTGCACATTGAACACCGGCAACATGCTTGGTGCATCTTTCTTCTGCACAAAGGGCACTGGCTTCCGCTTAATCTTCATGGTGTTCATAGTTTCTTGAGAAATAGTTCACCTGTTTTTGGTGTGTGAGTACACAAATGCTATGAAAAGAGAAATGAGGGGTGAGCCAAGTTCAATTCATTTTTCTATTCAATTTTTTCGGCTTTCACATTTGTAAAAATGCAAAACCTTCATACAATAAAAAAATAATTCTGTTCACAACCACACCAGCCTCCTACATTTTAGCGAGCTTTCTTCTAGTGCGGGTTTGCGGGTTTGCGGGTTTGCGGGTTTGCGGGTTTGCGGGTTTGCGGGTTTGCGGGTTTGCGGGTTTGCGGGTTTGCGGGTTTGCGGGTTTGCGGGTTTGCGGGTTTCTAGTTATTACGGGTTTGAGGGGTACAAAATGGCGACGCTGCAGGATTGCTGGATCGCGTGGTCCCAGTATTTCTGATAATACACTCCGGTAGATTGGGGCCCAAAAACGACGTAATGTACTGGGTTTGGATGTTAGCATTTTCTGAAGATACCTAAAATGGGTGCGGCATTTCACGGCTATTTTTGTGAAGGAATTGACGATATTTTGTGGTTCTAAGGTGTGTGTATTGTATGTGACGAAAATTTCAAAATGTGACATAAGTATGAAATATGGCCAGTATGCCCATAAAATGAGGCCATTGCAACCCTGGAGGACCACATTGGACATATTGGGCCAAATTTAGGTGTGTAAGTGTATCGGCTTTAAAATATTTTTTTTCGTGATTTTTGGGGTCATTTTTTGGCTGGGAAAATTGGGCCACATTTAACCACAACTACTCAAAACATCAAATCTGTGGCTTTAATGGACTGATTGGGCGTTTTTATGACCTGGACATGGGGGTCAGATACCATTTTAGACATGTTAAAAATTGGTCAGAAGACCCTGAGAGAAGAACCAAGGTCAAATTGACCTTGAGTACTGGGTCAAATTTGTGTGGGAAAAATGCCCAGTACATAATTGTTGATGCGCAAAAGTGCAAAATTCCTTCAGCAATGGCTTCATATGACATTTCCATAACCTGGACATGGGGGTCAGACTCCACTTTTGACCACCTAAAATTTGGTCATACACATGTATGAGACCCCAAAAACCAGGATTTTGACCAAAAAATTTTTCCCAGCAATTTTTGCCTACAAAAAATCGAAAAAAAAATTTTTTGATTTTGGCTCTCCGGAGTCTGTGCGTGCTGTGGTGGGGTCAATTTGCGCTGAGAAATGGGTATTTTTGACCTAAAATGCATGGATCAGTTTTTTCATGATTTTTGGTGTTTTTGGTGTTTTGTGTGGGTTTTTTGGTCAGTACATAGTGTGCAGTGATCAAAAGTGCAAAGTTCCTTCGTCAATGGCTTCACAGGAAATTTTTATGACCGGGACATGGGGGTCAGACTCCACTTTTGACCACCTAAAATTTGGTCATACACACGTGTGAGACCGCAAAAACCAGGATTTTGACCAAAAAAATTTTCCCAGGTACATAATCTGTGCACTGATCAAGATTACAAAATTCATTTGTATGGATGAATTGAATATCAGGTATGTGTAGGTTTCTGTGTGGGAAGTGGTGGTGATGAGGATAGGAAAAAAGAAACAGTAAAAGTGCGTGAGCTATTCAGTCATTTTGTGTGTTTTTTCTTTTTCTTTTTCTTTTTCCTTTTCTCATTTTTGATCTTTTTATTTTTATGGCATGACAATACTCTCACCCGCCAAAGTGAGCGCCTTCTTCAAGGTGTAGTCTTTTTTTAAAGCTATGTTTTAACCTCTTCCGCAAACCCGAAAACCCGCAAACCCTATATTTCCTTATTTTTTTTAATCCAAGACAAAAATATTTTCTTCATCACAAGAGAGTATCTCCGGCTGGGAAGAAAAAAACAACAAAAACTGCTGATCAAACCGGTCAAAAAGTCTCTGTAAAAATAAAAACTGCTACAATTTCCAAACTAATTGATTTTTTTTAAAACTAAACGAACTCCACAAAAACAGTTTAAAAAAACAGTGAAACAGAAACAAAAATAAAATCCTTTTTTTTAGATGGGCTAAGCTTACCCAGTTTTTTTTTTCTCATATTTTTTTTCAATCCAATGAACATGTTCAAACAAATATTTCTTCATCACAAGAGATTTAATCTGATTCTCTCCGGCTGGGAAGAAAAAAAAAATAAAAATAAAAATAAAAGTCTTTTACAGTAATTTACTGTAAAGAAAAAAAGGAAAAAATTTTTTTAGTCAAGATCACCCGGTTGAAAGTCAGAAAGGTGATTGTCTGGAAATGTGGGGTAAATTAGGGCTTTTTTATGTGCTTTCAGTACATTTTCTGGAGTTCCTGTACCAATGTTGAAGTGGGGAGGTTGATAAGTTTGCACTATCAGCAGTCTCTTTTCTGATGGTATTTGCATAAGAACATCTTCAGGAGATTGCCCCTTTGGCAAAAAATGAAAGCAAGAATATCCTTCTGTCTCATAGGTCCTAGAAGTGACTACTGTGATAAGAGACCTAAGCATGAGAGACATCAGTGCTACTTCTACCTCCTGCGCATAACTGTCATCGGCATTATTTGTGACGCGTTGAAGAAGGTCATCAAAGTTCCTGTTTTGTTTACAGGTGTGGTAGAAAAGTTTAGGTTTGCGGGTTTGCGGGTTTGCACAAATACAAATGCTACATACCTTTTTTTTTTCTCTTCATCATCAAAAAGTAAGGGATGCTCCTGGATCATAATCTCATTCCTGAGCAAGAACTCTGCAAATCTTCTGCGTAGAGCATGACCATCATTTCTTTTTCCAGTGAGGAGCTGCTGTATGGCGTGATAGAAACACGTTCCATCACCAGTAACGTCAATTTGTCCGAGGTTGAACCTGCTCAGAACATGTTGAATATTATTCTCATTGTTCCTGTAAAATATTGGTAATGGTTTTAAAGTTGTTGACCACGAAAAAAACATACCTATTTTTTTCAGAAACTGTAGTTGTTACATTTTTTTGTGGATGAGAAGCTTCTGGAACGTTGTTGTGGATATATTCCCTGTATAAATTGTAGTGTATTATTTAATTAAAAATGTACAATAATTACTGTAACCATAATGTAATGCTAACATACCATCCCCCCTCTGGAAATGTAAAAGGATAGAAATCCATCGGTTGTTCTTCTTCATCCTTTGTCCAGGGAGTTACTACAAGAGACCTTCCACATGCCGGGTTGTTGATTTCGTGTTCTTTATCATCAATGGGGCTTCCATCAGCATCAGGGGAACACACCACTGCAGGGTTTTCTGAAGGGTTTGCTGCACGTTCATGCATGGCCTTTGCATATACAGCCTCTGTAAGCCTCAGGTCCCGCTTCAGCTGATTCCTCCTTTCCTTACTGACCTTCATCTTTATTCCCCCAACTGACTCCTCAATGGCAGAGATGACCTCCTGGTGGACACAGTTATACAAATTTGTATCACCTTGAGGTGGAAGACAAATCTTGATGTCATTCCTGCTGCACACCCTTGACATTGCAACGTACAGATGGCCATGAGAGAAGCAGGGCGACTGTGACACATCAAGACCCACCCTCCTGAGAGTTTGTCCCTGAGACTTATTAATCGTCATGGCAAAAGACAGCCGCACTGGAAACTGCTGACGTACAAAGTCGATGGTGAGATCCTTCGCATCACCATCGCAGGGCAGGCGAGGTATGGCAACAGTTTCTGGCTTTTTCCCGTTTTTGTTCCGCCACTCGCATTCTTCCGCCAGGTGGGTGCAGACAAGGATGTTCTTCTTCACCTCCTTCACAACAAGACGCGTTCCATTGCACAGTCCACCTGCGGGGTCGAGGTTCTTTAGAAGCATTACAATACAGTTGACCTTCAGGTTCAGGATGTGTGGAGGAAGACGTGCATGGTTCATTGCATTGAGTGCTTCAGTGGTGAAGAATTCATTTGCTCCTGGGTCCTTGCAGGTATCCTCTGACATACGGGTAATTGTCTCTCCTGGGAAGCTGCTGAGAATTTTTTCGTTCATGTAGACCTGGCGTGCGTTTGTAGGGCACAGCAAAGCACAGTTCTCATACATTCCATTCTTGATGTCAGGAAATGTAAAGTCAATCAAAGTATCCTCAGTCACCTTTTTGTTCTTTTTTTCAAAAATGATAGCATGTGGCACCTGCATAACTGCTTCTGTGTCCTCAGCACCCTCCACATCCCCAGCCTCATTCACAGACCCATCACCAACCTTCATGAGGTACTCACGGAAAGCGTCGTCGTCCTTCACCCTCATGACCTGCGTCAGGGACATTTTTGTGAGTTGGTTCCAGAGGTATGAGTTGTGGAGCGAAATCGAGATGCTTTCAAAGCTCCCTTTGTTTGCCCCTGGAACAGGAAGGATTTGCCTGAAGTCTCCTCCAAGAAGCACTGTCACTCCTCCAAATGGTTGTGAACATCCCCTCAACCTCTGAAGCGTTCTGTCTACTACCTCTATGCTTGCCTTTTGTGCCATTACCACCTCATCCCAGACAATGAGGTCAGTGCGCCTTAGGAGTTCGACATGGTCATCATCAAGCCCGCACATCCGCTTTGAGTTTGGTTCAAGATCTATTGGGATCTTAAATCGGCTGTGTGCAGTTCTGCCTCCTGGTAGTAGTGTAGCTGCTATCCCTGATGTTGCCACAGCGATTGAAAAGCGGTCCTCCTCATTCTGTTGAAGTGGCTGCTGCTGCTGCTGCTGCTGTTGTTGCTTTGCCCTTGCCCTTCTGCTCCTGGCCCAGTACAAACACGCCTGGTACAGGAATGTCTTGCCTGTTCCTGCTGCACCCTGCAAAAATATGACCTTCCCCTGGTTACCTTCAACAGATTCCTTCACAGAGTTGAAGACATTCTGCTGCCCTTCGTTGAGGTTGCCTTGAATCTGTTCAAACTTCTTCAGCATTTCACCCTCATCATACCTCTCTGTGTTTAAGACAAACTCTGTGCTCTGCCCTGTAGTACCTTCAGGAGGAGTGGGGAGCCCAAGATCTTCCATTGAAGTCTTAACGTTCGCTTCCTTAAGGAGCCGTTGCATGTCTAGCAAAGCTTTACGCTTCTCTTTAGGGTAGATGTGGTTGCTTGGTACTGCTTCCTCCCGTTCCTGCCTTTTTACTCTGTCCAAAGGTGGCGCACACAGCTCAAACTCATACTCTGCCCACGCCTTTGCAACGTCTTCTGCAGTGGTCATGTAGTTTATTATTATCATTGCAAACGTAAAACGGATGGCACGTGAGGACAGTGTTGTATTGATGCACTCTTTCAGGGCGTTACGCAAGATTGCCCCATCATGGATAAGCCCCATTTCTGCTGCAGCTGCATAAAATGTAGGATGAACAACGGAGCCTATGGTTCTCAGCTCTTCAAAGCTGCATGATCCACGCTTGCACAGAAGAAGTAGACGGAGACAGTGCAACTCCTTATCCTTTACAGGGGCCCAGTACATCCTGCCGATTGAGAGGCCTTCTCCTTCATTTCTTTTTGAGTGAGGGCCAGGTTTATAGCAGCCTTCTTCCTCGCACCACCCATATCCCGGTCTCAGCTGCCATTCCTTCTTTTCTCTGGGGTAAGAAAAGAATTCTGGGACATCATTGTAAAGTAGTTTGTCAAAGCCTTTGTAGGCTTCATGTGCTGGAATGCCTTCACGATGCTTCTTGCATCTTTCATTTGCTTCGAAAAAGGCAAGGAGTGTACTTTTGGATTTTGCAGCCGCATCCCTTCTCCTTGAGTCATCACCATAATTCTTTAAAGGAAAGTACACCCTCTGCTCATCTTCGAGGTGGATGTGGAGTCTCTGCACTCCTGGGTAAATCCGCACCATCTTTGTTCCGAGTAGGTACCCACAAGCATCAGCCGCAGTCAAACAATGTGCCTTCAGAAACCTCATAATGCTCCCAGTGGTCGTGGTCGTTGTTGTGGTTTTTGCTTCTGATGGCCCTCCTTTATGCTTTGTATCTTCCTTTATCACACCATCTACCTCATTCTCCCCCTTGAATAAGTATTTGAACAAATATTTAGCAGCAAGAATCCCGCGCACTGCCTCAATGTTGATGTGGCACTGGTACTTGAGGAGAAGATACGCATTGTAGGGAACCACCCACCTGTTGTTCCTCTGGTTTGGGTGAGTAGTTTCCCCTGGGTGTTTTTCTTTCCATTTCTTCACAACGTCTGGATCCACATAAGACAGTATCCCATGATCCCTTCTTATGACAAAGGCGTAGCCATCATTGCCAGAGGTGGTGAAATCTCTGAAGTCCTTGGGGAAGTTGGACTTGCAATATTTGCACTTTCCATCCTTTCCCTTCTGTAGACAGGGAGAGCCTCTATTTTTAAGGCAGTCATTGTGCATGAGGTACTCGCTTACAGCTTTGTAGAGGTTAGGATGTGTTTCTGGGTCCGGGAGCTCAGCATGCACGATGTGGTCGATGTTGAACGGGTCCTTAGGTGACGTTTTATTGTTGTTCCAAAGGATTGCGTGGCAGTGAGGGAGCCCTCTCTTCTGGTACTCGGTCACCATCACCATTGCAATATTTTGTCCAAGAACATTCTTTTTGCGTATGTCGTCCACAAGTTCCTTGACTTTTAAGTCGAACACACGGTGAACAAGCTCCGGACGGTCGAGGGCCGTTTCTCCTTCGAGAAGATTGGATTGTATCTCCTCCCACATCGGGTTGCATGTCATTGTGAGAAAGAAATCAGCTTTCCCATACTTTGCGTATATTGCAAGTGTGTCGTTGAGTAATTGTGCCCTCGCAGCTACTCCTCTCTCAAATGAAGAAGGCATAGAGATTTCGTTTGTCGGTGGAATCTGTTTCCCAGAGGTGATGTCTTTCTTGGAGGCGTAGCCCATTCCCCTTCCAACAATATGGTATTTCAGTCGCTGATACATGCCACGCATCGCCATGTCGATGAAGAACTGCTGTGTCAGCGTTCCATGCATGAGCAGGGGGTTGTAGGACAACGGGTCTTTGCTGCTGTTCGGACGGTGGTGCATGAGATATGTTGCGTACTGCTTTGCTGAGATGAATGTTGAAGATGGTGTCGTTTCAGCTAGGTTAGTAGCGTTGCGAAGAACCTCATGCATTGAGTCCACAGCTCTGTCTTCTTCTGCACAACGTTCCCATCCACCATTCCACTCTTCAGGGTCTACCTGCATCGCATCATCCTTTTCACCGCTGTTGAGCGCTTCAGGGTTTGGTGCTGTTGGTTCAGGGTTGTTCGTGTTTTGGGCATCATCATCATCATCATCATCACTGTCAGATGCAGCTCCGCGGTTCACCACCCTGTGAGGCATCTTCAGGCGGAACCCATTATTCTCGGTGGGATTCAGATGGGCTAATGGATATGAAAGCAGTTCATAGAGTTGGTTAAAGTCATCAATGATGATTGGTGCGTTCCACTTTGGATCCTTACCCCCATTTTCAGCACACGTAAACATTGGGTACACAGTAAATTTGCGCTCTGCAGGTGCGGCTTCATCGATGGTGTAGAACATCTTAACAGCACCCTTTGCCTCATCGGTTGTATATTCTGACCCTGTCTTGCTTGCCAGGACTTCATGGAAGTCAATCCTCATCTTCTTCAGCTCATCCTCGCGACCCTTATACTGCTGTGAAATTGCTTTGAACTTTGCTGCAAATGCATTGTCTCCAAGAAGAAGATGACACTTCTCAGCAAGACCAAGAAGATTGTCAGGGAGGACCCCTCCAGTCATGCTTTTTTTATTGTCTGTGCTGCTGACGTTTGGATCAACAAACCAGGACTCTGTGAGAGCATCGTCATAAAAGCCATTGAATTTTTTTAATCCCCTACCTTCCAGAGCCACTGCTGAGAAGCCCTTTGGCACACGGCTGTCTCGGCGGATTTTGTTCTCTACCATCGCGAAGAATGCGTTCAGCTGAATTGAAACCCTTTTGTAGAATTTGTCCTGAAGAAGTTCAAGGTGGTCTTGGCTGATTATTTTGGGCATATCTGGCAGGGACACCTTTCCACCAGTGCAGCATATTTTTGATGACTCTCCACGAAACAGCAATGCCCCGCAATGCTTGCAGGGTTTGTCCATCTCTCCGCATGAGTGCTTCTTAATGCTGTCATCCACCTCTTCGCGCAGTGCTGCCCCCAGGTGCCGGTAGGTGAATATTTTTTTGACTCCCTGTCTCTGCAGCTTTCTGTTTAGATCAGCTCTTTGTTCCTCAACAATACTGCTCTGTTTTTCCATCTGAAACTCTGCTTCGTGAAACAGGGTCCCAGACATGTATTTTGCCTCTGACTGTACAACGTCAAAATCAGCTTTGGAATGTTTCTCTATAAGCTCCCCCATGAGGTTCTGCTCTTTGATCATGAGCTCCTTGAGGTTTCTTATTTGTCCGTGCACTCCATATAGACTTTGCTTCCTCCACAGAAGCTGGGTCGAACACCATTTTTGACATTGGGTCCACGTTTCTCAGCGTAACAAAACTGGCCTCATGCTCAAGCAAAAAAATCCTAGCTTTAACCTCCTCAAGCTCATCAAGTTTGGTATACGTCTGCTGCCTTTTTGTTTCAAGTGACTTTAGCTTTCTGAGATCCCATTTTTTTTGCATGATGTCGACCACACAGTCGTTGAAGGTGTGAGATTTTGGTTTGTTGTCCTTAATCAAGGGAACATTTATGTGTGACCACAGCAGCACTTTTTGGAACCTTAGCAGATTATCCTGTGTGGCATAGTATGGCCTTGAAGAAGTCCTTAACGCCGAAATGCGAAATACTTCAGCTGAATGGAACAGCCAGGAAAATAACGGCGGTGTGTAATCGTTGAAGTCAAAGTACTGGGGAAGTTCTATGGCTGCCAAACACAAAACTGCTGCAACACTAGCAGACAGTGCAGGTGTTATAGCACTCACATTCTCCTTTTGTAACTCTCTCTCATCCTGTCCAAGCAAAATGTATGAAAGATAGTCCATTTTGCAATTGAGAGTTTTGAACCTCAGGCAGTATTGTGTGATGTGTTTCAGTAGAATATTTACCTCTGCAAACTGTGCATAGCAGTACGGACATGTTTTTTCGCAGGTTGCTGCATGTGATTTCATGTTTTTAACCTCGGTGAATTCTTCCCCACAGTGCTCACAGCAAAGTTTTCCTAAGCACGCATGATTTTCCTTCTGTGCCTGCAGAGGTGATGAAAAACTGCGCCTACAAAGAGTACAGGCAGGTTGACATTTTTTCAGATGCTCCGTCAATTTGTGAATACGTTTGTATGTAGCATCGCAATTAGGACATTTGAAACGGCCGTCTGAAGTCTTATCCAGTTTTTGCTTCTTGGGGGGTGGCACATCAGGAGTAGAAGGTGCTTCCTGAGGAGAAGGAGTAGAAGGTGCTTCCTGAAACCCACCTGTGCAGCCCTTCTGATGATTGTGCCTCTCAAGGAAATTAGAAAACGTAATTCTGCACTTTGGACACGTTTTTTTGCATTTTTTTGAGCCTTTTTTGTGTGCTTTGAGCTGTTTATCTACTGCAAAGCTGGCACCACAGTTTTCACAAATGAAAGGTTTCTGCTCCTGCGCACTTCTTGGTTCATCATCTCCCCTCTTCCGTTTTGTACTGCATTCTACTGTTGTAGGTTCATTGCGCTCATCTTCTGTTTTTTCCTTTTCTTCATCATCCTCTCCAGTCTGTTTTTGAAAAGCTTCTGTATCATCTTCTTCTGCCTCCTGTGTTGCTTCTTTTGTTGTCTTAGGCTTTTTGTCAGCACGCCCATCCGCAGACCCGCTCTCACTACGTTGCCTTTTCATATTATTTATGCCATGTGTTCCTATGCTAATGTATGTGAAGAAAGAAGGAATCTGGGAAACAATGTGAATAGAAATATTAATTCTCATTAAACTCTCTTTCGTTTTGGGGAAGTGTTTCCCTCTTCAGCTTATGTTGTCTTTGTATTAGCCTTCTTATTAGTGTGCCCATCATCAGATCTTTCCTCGCTTTCGTTGTCTTTTCATTTTTTTTTTTGCAAAAAGTAAAGTACCCAGACCACTGTTATGTTAGTTTTGAATAGTTGTGATAAATTGCTAGAAATTGTATTGTAGAAAATATAAAATGGTGGGTGGGAGAAAGTTTTGAGTTTTCAAGAAGGAAAATAAAAAAGTCTCACAACTAAGTTTTCAAAAAAAAATAATTAAAAAATGATCTTGAAAATTTTGACAAAAATTAAAACCAATCTGCATGTGCATTAAAAAAAGGGGAACCCATATTTTTGCGCAGGAAGAAGTAATTTGCACATTCTCTGCGATAAGAAATACCCCCAAACGAAAAAAAAAAAATTATTCTCTAATGATGTGCTTTATTGTGCTGGAAAAGAGCACCTTTGTGTTGAAATTCCCTTCCCCTCCAAGTACTAGAGCATTCGTGAGCATAACACGTCTTTGCTATTTTTTCGTCTTCTGCTGCTTCGCGCTTTCTCTTTCTGTCTAGCTCCTGTTGAGTTTGAGTTGTTGAAAGTGATACTTGAAAAGTTGATACATACCTTTTTCATGTCCTGACACAGAAGGAACACTTCGTTCAGCTGTTTCTTGAGATCTGAGACAGTCTGTTTCACCTCTTTCAGCTCTTCAGTCACTGAGGAAAAGCTTTCTGCAGAAACAGGAATTTCCAATGCTGCGGCCTGTTCTGACGGAAGCACAGAGTCCTTCTGAGTTTGCTCCTCTGTTTTAACGCCTTGCTCCTGTACCTTCGTTAGTACTGTCTCCTTCTTCTGGGAGCACACTGGAATTGGTGGCAATTCCTCATTCTCATGAGGAGCTTGATCCTGCACATTGAACACCGCCAACATGCTTGGTGCATCTTTCTTCTGCACAAAGGGCACTGGCTTCCGCTTAATCTTCATGGTGTTCATAGTTTTTTGAGAAATAGTTCACCTGTTTTTGGTGTGTGAGTACAAAAGTGCTATGAAAAGAGAAATGAGGGGTGAGCCAAGTTTAATTCATTTTTCTATTCAATTTTTTCGGCATTCACATTTGTAAAAATGCAAAACCTTCAGACAATAAAAAATAAGTTCTGTTCACAACCACACCAGCCTCCTACATTTTAGCGAGCTTTCTTCTTGTGTGCGGGTTTACGGGTTTGCGGGTTTGCGGGTTTGCGGGTTTGCGGGTTTGCGGGTTTGCGGGTTTGCGGGTTTGCGGGTTTGCGGGTTTGCGGGTTTGCGGGTTTGCGGGTTTGCGGGTTTACGGGTTTGCGGGTTTGCGGGTTTGCGGGTTTGCGGGTTTGCGGGTTTGCGGGTTTGCGGGTTTCTAGTTATTACGGAATAGAGGGCTTGCTTTTGGCATCTCATCTTTCATGGCGGTTTGCTACTTCCGAGTGATTCTGATATGATACTCCAGTAGTATGGGGCCCAGAAACGACAGCCCCGACCGGGGGCCTCAGTCCCCAGGATCTGGGAATATCTAAAATGTGTGCGGCATTTCACGGCTATTTTTGTGAGTAAAATTGCGATATTTTGTGTTTCTGAGGTACTGGGTGTATATGTTATAAAAATTTCAAAAAACGAGATAACCATGAAATATGGCCAGTATCCCCATAAAATGAGGCTATTGCGACCCTGGAGGCCCACTTTTGACACTTAGGGCCAAATTTAGGTGTGTAAGAGTATCGGCTTGAAAATATTTTTTTTCGTGATTTTTGGGGTCATTTTCTGGCTGGGAAAATTGGGCCACATATAACTACAACTGCTCAAAAGGTCAAATCAGTGGCTTTAAATGACTCATTGGGCATTTTTATGACCTGGACATGGGGGTCAGATTCCATTTTTAACATGATTAAAATTGGTCACAAGACCCTGAGAGAAAACCCAAGGTCAAATTGACCTTGAGTACCAGGTCAAATTTGTGTGGAAAAATTTTTCAGTACCTAATTTCTGATGCTCAAAAGTACAAAATTCCTTCGGGAATGGCTTCATAGGACATTTCCATAACCTGGACATGGGGGTCAGACTCCACTTTTGACCACCTAAAATTTGGTCATACACATGTATGAGACCCAAAAACCAGGATTTTTGACCAAAAAAAAATTTCCCAGCAATTTTTGCCTACAAAAAATCGAAAAAAAAAAATTTTGATTTTGGCTCTCCGGAGTCTGTGCGTGCTGTGGTGGGGTCAATTTGCGCTGAGAAATGGGTATTTTTGACCTAAAATGCATGTATCAGTTTTTACATGATTTTTGGTGTTTTTGGGTTTTGTGTGGGTTTTTTGGTCAGTACCTAATTTCTGATGCTCAAAAGTACAAAATTCCTTCGGGAATGGCTTCATAGGACATTTCCATAACCTGGACATGGGGGTCAGACTCCACTTTTGACCACCTGAAATTTGGTCATACACATGTATGAGACCCAAAAACCAGGATTTTTGACCAAAAAATTTTTCCCAGCAATTTTTGCCTGCAAAAAATCGAAAAAAAAAATTTTTGATTTTGGCTCTCCGGAGTCTGTGTGTGCTGTGATGGGGTCAATTTGCGCTGAGAAATGGGTATTTTTGACCTAAAATTCATGTATCAGTTTTTACATGATTTTTGGTGTTTTGGGGGTTTTAGGTGGGTTTTTTGGTCAGTACATAATGTGCAATGCTCAAAAGTACAAAATTCCTTCGACAATCGCTTCATAGGACATTTCCATAACCTGAACATGGGGGTCAGACACCACATTAGAGCAGCTAAAATTTGGTAATACACATGTGTGAGACCCCAAAAACCAGGATTTTGACCAAAAAATTTTTCCCAGCAATTTTTGCCTACAAAAAATCGAAAAAAAAAATTTTTGATTTTGGGTCTCCGGAGTCTGTGTGTGCTGTGATGGGGTCAATTTGCGCTGAGAAATGGGTATTTTTGACCTAAAATTCATGTTTCAGTTTTTACATGTTTTTTGGTGTTTTTGGGGTATTGTGTGGGTTTTTTGGTCAGTACATAATGTGCAATGCTCAAAAGTACCAAATTCCTTCGCAATGGCTTCATAGGACATTTCCATAACCTGGACATGGGGGTCAGACACCACTTTTGACCACCTGAAAATTGGTCATACACATGTATGATACCCCAAAAACCAGGATTTTTGACCAAAAAATTTTCCAAGCAATTTTTGCCTACAAAAAATCAAAAAAAAAAAAATTTTGATTTTGGGTCTCTGGAGTCTGTGCGTGCTGTGGTGGGGTCAATTTGCACTGAGAAATGGGTATTTTTGACTTAAAATGCATGCATCAGTTTTTACATGATTTTAGAAAACAGAAAACCACCATATTTTTGACATTGATGACAGGCTTCCCAGCACAAGTCAGTATTTAGAACAGTGTCGTTGTTCATTGGAAGCACAATGATTATCGCTTGCCACACAACTTTGTCAAACATGGGAAGTCTCAAAATAAACGTGCCTTCCTTACGTTAAGATGTGTGGAAAATAGCCAAGCACACAAGTACCATTATTTTGACACTGGTAGCAGTCTTCCCCGGAGATGATAGTAAATAACATTGTGCAAACTGTGCAAACTTTCTTATAGTCATGCAAACCTGAAAAATTAATAGCGGCGGAGCAACCACACCACAACCAGACAAGCTTGCTACATGTTGGCGAGCTTTCTTATCCCTGTGAGTAATTTTGCGGCGGATCCAAACAGCTTAACAACCACAGTCTCTTATGTGTCAATATTAGCGGCGGAGCAAAATATCCTTCCTTAAACACACTGCCTAAACTGCTAAATTTAGCAGTTTTTGTCCAAATATTTAGTGGGTAAATCCTGCTACATTTCAGTGACCTTTTCTGATAATCTTTTACTGTATCAGTCATGTCAGCAGCATGTATCAATAATTCGCGGCGTAGCAACGTGCCTCAAAACTACATCCTCCCTCATTTTTTCGACTTTTCCGTGTCATTTCAGGTTTTCTATGAATGAATAGGCTAGCTATTTCCCTCCCTCCCGCCAGAGCCCGAGGGATCCCTTGAGGGAGGTCAGGGCAGCCCGAGGGCCGAAGGCCCGAGGGCGCCCTGACCTCCCGAAAGGGAATCCCGAGGGCCAAGGGAGGGAGGGATGTAGCTTTGTGACCCGAAGAGGTCGTTTTCTGCAAACAAGCGCTTTTGTGGTGTTTTGTGTACAAACACGTACGTTTTTCGGCCCACGTGGGTACCATCGTTTGTGGCCCACGGACGCCCAAAAGCATGCGAATACGCTTTTCGAGTCGCAGAAACCAGGTTGTGGGCCGTTTTAAAAAGTTTTTGGCCGGTTTCAGTCACCAAAACGCACATTCTCTCGCGGGAATTTTTGGTGCTCTCAAGGGAATCCTCTTAGCTCTCAAGGGAATCCCTTGAGACCTCTGCCCTCTCAAACATCATTTCTGCATTTGCTGAATGATACTAATCTTTTCAACATTAATTCGCGGCGGAGCCAAATACCTCACAACCACACCATCCTGCCACATTTTAGCGAGCTTTCTTCTAGTGCGGGTTTGCGGGTTTGCGGGTTTGCGGGTTTGCGGGTTTGCGGGTTTGCGGGTTTGCGGGTTTGCGGGTTTGCGGGTGTGTGGAAGAGGTGAGCCCCTCTGTCCTTGGCCAGTCTATTCTGTGGGGCCAAGTCTGTGTGCTGTGAACCCAAGGGTGGCCCCACATAAACCTCCATATTACAGCTACCTACAATCTTGCTAATATATGTTCAGGACTACTATTCCTATGGTGACGGCACTCCTACACAATGGCGAACCGACCATAAGAGGCACTAAGTTGGGTTGGCTGGTTGGCTGGTGTACAGCAACTTGTGTGTGCACCCATGAGCTGGTGTACACCCCCTGAGCAGTTGGGGTGCCCTTGTCCGACAGGAGTGGGAGAAAATGCCAACCTCACTGAACCCAAACCCAAACCCAAACCCCACCATTCCACCCCACCCCACCCCACTCCGTCCCAGCCCCAGTGCAACAAACACAACAACAACACAGACATTCACACAAAACTCACACATACATTTCACTATGGGCAACATTGCTTCTGCACTGACAACCCTCTTTGCAGGGAAGAAGAACGTGAAGATGCTGATGGTGGGGCTTGATGCTTCTGGCAAGACCACTGTGCTGTACAAGCTGAAGCTGGGTGATTTGATCACATCCATACCAACAATCGGGTTCAATGTGGAGACAGTGGAGTACAAGAACCTCAAGTTCACCATGTGGGACGTTGGTGGCCAGGACAAGCTGAGGCCACTGTGGCGCCACTACTTTGAGGGGACTGACGGCATCATCTTTGTTGTTGACAGCAACGACAGGGACAGAATTTCTCTTGCGCGTGATGAGCTGCACAAGCTGGCAACAGATGATGCCCTCCGTGATGCAACACTTCTTGTGCTTGCAAACAAGCAGGATCTTCCAAAGGCGATGACACCAGCTGAAATGACCGACAAGCTTGGGCTGCACTCTCTCCGACTCCGTGAGTGGTACATCCAGGGAAGCTGCGCTGCAACTGGAGAGGGTTTGTATGAAGGGCTTGACTGGCTGTCATCATCAATGAAGTCAAGAAACTAGGGCCGTGGGGTTTTAGTGTTGTAGCACATGGGTTTGGGGACAGGGGGGGGGGGTAACAATAGGGATTGGGACGGAGGCTGGGACTGGGGTAGGGAAGACAAGACATATCTAGCCTGTCTTGTGATGCCTTTTTCAAACAAAGAGATGTGAAATACAAATACTGCAACAAAATACAAAAGTGAAAAGCTAAATCAAACCCAACCCATATTTTCTATTGCTATGTGTCCATTTCATTTCTTCATTCCCTGCCTTTCAACCCACAGCCACGCCTCCTACATCAGCTTCTATCTGCTTCCTACAAAACATAATCATGAGTCTTCAAATGTCCTGAATAAACCCTAGTCTACCCATTCACACCCCTGTCCACACCACAGGAACAGCTTCGTTCTCGTAAGCTTCAAAACCCAGGTGTGTCTGTGGTGCCAAGTGTGTGTGTGCTGTTAACCCACTGGGTGACATATCTTCAGGACTACTATTCCTATGGTGACGGTACTCCTACACAATGGGGAACCGTGTGTGTACCTGTGTACCTGTGTACCTGTGTACCTGTGCACCTGTGTACCTGTGTACCTGTGTACCTGTGTACCTGTGTACCTGTGTACCTGTGTACCTGTGTACCTGTGTACCTGTGTACCTGTGTACCTGTGTACCTGTGTACCTGTGTACCTGTGTACCTGTGTACCTGTGTACCTGTGTACCTGTGTACCTGTGTACCTGGTTTCGGATGTTATGGACAGAAATGGGGTTTCATACTTTATGGACAGAAATGTCAGAATATCCTAAAAAACCTTAGTTTTTTAGTCTTTACTATAGAGATGTGCGCCACCCACACCACACACACTACACACCCACACACAGCACACCCACACACACACACACACACACACACACACCCCCTCACCACCAGAGGGGATTTGACCAAAAAATCGATTTTTTTAAATAAATAGTTGCTCTTCCAAAAGTGAATTTTTTGGGCTTAACGTGTTGTTTGGGGGCATTGAGGCCCAAAAAAAAAATTTAAGACAGTCCTGTTCAAAAAATGGACTGCCAAATGACATGTGGCATTCGGCCAAAAATCAGCTTTTTTGGTCATTTTTACCTTGTAAAACATGACACTTGTGGCATGCTTCCCAGCACAGGAAAGTGCATTGAAAAACCTGAAAAAACACATCTAATATGTGATGGTCAAAAGTGCACGATTCCTTCGTTAATGAACTTTTTGAGTACCAGTTATACCTGGGGAATATGGTCAGATCACTCTTTTGACCATCTGGCGTTTACCACAAAAACACCACTTTTTCAACAGGCACTTTTCACCGGAAAAGCCAGTTCAAGAAGGCACAAGTGAAGTTTTTTTGTACACGTTACCGTGAGCGGGCGCGCGAAGCGCGCACGCGAACGCCCCGCGGGAAGCGAATAGCTGACCGCCTGCCCAGTGTGTGAGGTTCTTACAAAAAAAACCACCTCTAAAAAAAGTGTGGTCCTCATCACGTTTCCGAGGTGTCACACAAGAACGACAGGTTTTTTAGCCCGTCACCAAATCCGCAAACCCGCACTAGAAGAAAGCTCGCTAAAATGTAGGAGGCTGGTGTGGTTGTGAGGTATATGGCTTTTTTTTTCTCTTTTGTACTTGGTCTAGTTTTTTATGAGATTAGAAAGGAAAAAGGAAGAAATGGAGAAGACAATAAAGACAATAAAATGAACAGGAAATGGAAAAGGAAAAAGGAAATGGAAAAAGGAAAAGGAAAAAATGATGACCAAAAATGGTCGGTGTTTCAAGTTTTGTATAAAAGGCGGGCGAAGAGTACGGAAGAGCCAACAGAATTTTATACAAAACAAGAAACTGCATTATGTGTTTGTTTTTTATTCTTTTTAATCAATTTGAATACACAGGCGTCACACTTCTGGGGCAAAAAAAGGAAAAAAAAGAAGACCTAATCCTCCTTACTTAAAAGAAGGGAAGGGAGAATAAAAAACACATTGCCTTTGCTTTGTTGTCTGCAGAATGGTTTGTTTTAGTGCCTCCCCTGGAAAAAGAAAAATGGATTCCACTCAGTAAAAATAGCACACCTGTTGAACACACGTCAGGCCAGGAACAGAAGAAAAACAAGACTTCCACGAATGGAAGCAAAAGAAAAGTGTGGTGAAAAAACCCTTTTGGCCAAGGTGGCCTTGACTCTGTCTACAAACTTTGGGGATGAATGAAAAAATGACACTGAATAAATAACAGAGAGTGGGCGGGTAAGCCACTTCTCCGAGCTAAACACAAAGTAAACACCCTCCACCCATCTGATCCCGCCCACAAACACAAACAATCACAACAGAGAACAAGACAGGCAGAGGATGACCAGGGTAGGTTTTACTTGGACAGCGAACCTCTGCCTTGATACTTCACACGCTCAGCAGACGAGTTGCCACAACTCTCCAGACCTGCTGCGAACAGGCCTGCACCTTTCACCGCATTTCGCTTCATGCCCCTCATCTGGCGCACTACTGACGGGGGACGCCCCATGTAGGCACATCGGTAGGATTTCGTCTTAACATAGTTTTTTGTGTAAAAAAAAATGAACCCCTATAGTATATGGCTCCCGCGAATTAATGTTGAAAAGATTCCCCCCATAAAGCTTAAAACCCCCCCCAGGAGGACACAGTGAATCAAGAATTAACCCTGAGCACATCCCAACTGCTCCCCCCCTCCCCCCAAATAAGCCACCCCCCTCCACGATGGGGTCCTCTGGACAGCAGACGATGAAGAAGGCTGACGAAGAGGTGGCAGGGGCGATGTGGAGACCCCGGGCTGAGGACTTTCCAGACAGCCGACTCGCAGCCAACTTGGCTGATTTTAAGAAAAACGGAGGCATCCTGTGGTGCAGCCGTAAGGAAGTGCAGGAAGCGCTGCAGAAGCCGCAGCACGCGCACACGGCAGGGGTACTCGTAGCCCCGGCCGACAAACCACAGGGTTGGCGGCCCCACTGATCTCCCTCGTGACGGTGCGGGGGGAGGAGATGAGGACGGAGCGCCGGTTCCTGTGCTCAGTCAGCACCGTACAGGCGGTGCACAAGACGGCGGATGCAAAGCAGCACCAGGGGGCATTGCCCCAAACCAAATACGTTGTGGTGGAAAGCCGCAACAGCGTGACCCGTGCCGCAGCATGTGCATGGGTGAAGGCACACGGAGGCGAGGTGCAGACCGCCGTGGAGCTGAAGGCGAAGAAGGGGAAGCCAGCCGCAAAGACGGCGGCTTTTAAGATTGGAGTAGACGGCGCGCAGGTGAAGGACGTGCTGGCAGGAAGCGGCGATGACGGCTTCTTCGCCAGGCCGTTCTTCACCAACGGGTCGGGACGGGGTGGCGACCGGGTGACGCCGCTACCGAGCACAGTGAACCTGGAGACGGCGCGGAACCAGGCCACCGAGCTGAGCGGGCGAGTGGTGCTGCTGTCGCGGGGCGGACTCGGCGTCGCGGTTCCGGAAGGCACCACACAGGAGCAGGCCAGCAAGGTGTTGGGCGAGCAGGGGAAGACGAACCTCTGGGCAGAGATGTGGGTGGTGGACGGGCTGCCTCTCTCGCTGTCGAAGAACGGAGTGCGGGCAATCCTGAGCGAGCAGCACGCGTGGGAGCCGGAGTTGGTGAGGACCGGCAAGCACGGCACGCACAGGGTGCTTCTCGTCCGGGGCGCACCGCCGGGGACGCTGAAGCCGGTAGTGGTGGGGGAGGACGTGCTGACCTTCCGTCGGTACGACCGTACCAAAGAAGGGTGGCTGTTTGACGCCGCAAATAAAAAAGGAAAAGGAAAAGAGGAAGGAAGGGCGGCACAGCAGGACTACGTGCCCAAGCCCTACGTGGCAGACCCCGCACAGGACGCCGAGGTGGAGAAGATGCGTCGGGAACTCCTGGAGGCGAAGGAGAGAGAAAATGCACTGCGGGCAGAGAAGGACGAGATGCAGCAGACGCTGCAACACATGGCGAGCCAGCTGGACCAGCTGATGACGGAGATGCGCGACCTAAAGCTACAACAGCGACGCACCGAACCGGAAGAAGAAGAAGAAGAAGGAGAAGGCGAGATGCAAATCGATGAGGAGGTGAAGGTGACGGCACCGCCGAAGAAGGAGACGAAGGCGAAGAAGGAACCCACGCAAACTCAGGAGCGGAAGCAACAGCAGCAACAACAGCAGCAGCGGCAACAACAGCAGCAGCGGCAGCAACAACAGCAACGCGAACAGAGAGAAGAAGCAGAAGAACGGCTGCAGGCACAGAGGCGGCAGGAAGAGACGGACCGCCGCCGTGAATTCGACACTGCAGAGGCGGAGAGGGCAGAAGCGAAGGCACGCGAAGAAGCACAGTGGCAGGAGTATAACGAAATCCTGAAGAAGACACGCCAGGAGGAGTTGGCCGAGGAGAAGAGGAGGAACGCATTCGCCTCAGCAGAAGCGAAACGGCTGGCGACGGAGGCAGTGCTGCAAGAGGCCGAAGCCTCTTACGAGGCTTTTTTAAAAAAAAAGCGGGAAACAGAGCGAGAGGAGGAGATGGATCTCGCGACAGCGGCAGCACTGGTGCGCCAGGAGGAGGAACGCCAGCTGAAACGTGCGAGGGACGTCCTCCACGCAGAAGAACGCCGCCTCCGCATGGGCTTGACGCCACCCAAGCAGCTGAACAGGGGGAAGAGAGCGGAGCGGGACGAACGTGACCGTGCCACCCCCAAGAACACACGACGGATCTTAGCGACGGCGCCCTCCCCCTCGCCAAGGAAAGAGAAAGAGAAGCGCCGCAGCATGCGGTACTGACTGTTGTGTCTGGTGTTGCTGTTGGTGTGGTTAATGCTGGATAGTGTGCTGCTGCTGCTACTGCCTTTTTTGCTTCCGTACAAGTGGAAGACCCACGCACACCCAAGGATGACTCATCAACACCACTCAGGTCGACCGAACACCGACCCCACACTCGACAAGACCTCCTACACCATCAAGAGCAACCAACTGCTAGAGGACGGCATCGAGCCTGAGCCAGGACCAGAGCCAGAACCAGAGCAAGGACCAAAACCAAGAACCCTTCGCTGCATGAGTTGGAATGCGGGGGGGCTGACGGGCCCGAAGAAAGGGGAGCTGAAGCAGGTCCTGGAGAAGGAGAAGTACGATGTAGTACACCTCCAAGAACTCATGGCGGCGCAAACGGGCAAGCTGAACTTTGACGGGTACAGGACTTTCCTGCGGGTGCGAACGGTAGCTCGAAAAAAAGACACCAGCGAGACGCATGGGGGAGGGATTGCGACACTGGTGAAGAAGAACTTGCGTGCGACAGAACAACCCTTCGAAGCGTGGGAGACCACAGAGAGGCTGGATGTGATTGTGGAGGGCGTGCTCTTCACGAATGTGTACCGGCCGAGCGGGGTGGGTCTACGGAAGGGGGACCAGAGAGAGGATGACTTCGCAACGCTTCTGATGCTCCAATCAAATCGTCCGACCTCATAATGGGTTCGGGAGCACCCAAATAACACATATTCCCAACGTTTTCGCGTTTTTGATCCTGTGTGAGCAATCCAGAACAACTTTCTGCTTCAGTAAAAAAAAGTAAAAAGGATTCAAGCACCCGGACTTCCCAGCTGGTCACCCACGCCAGTACTATCCAGGCCTGCTGCTTAACTTCTCAAATCAGGCGGGATGAGGTGTATTCACCAGAGTATGGCCGAATCCAATACTGAGTCATGATGGACAACATGTGAACAGGTTGTTTGTGACCTAACAACGAACCAGAAATAGGACAGCGAACAAAAAACAAGGCACTAGAGGGGATCGAACCCTCGACCTCTCGCTTACTGGGCGAGCGCTCTAACCACTGAGCTATAGCGCCATGCTTTCTCTCCATCTTCTTTTCTTTGAAGGGGGTCTTTTGAAATGTACAGAGCACGCATCAAAAATTTCCTTCATACCTCCGCGATGGTGAAAAAATTTTTAACGAAGGAGCCTAGTAAGGCGAGGTGGCCGAGTGGTCTAAGGCGCTACGTTCAGGTCGTAGTCTCTTCGGGGGCGTGAGTTCAAACCTCACCCTCGTCACTTTTTCTTCGTTGTGTGATCACTTAAAAGCCTATTTCGGCCCAAAGCTTGTTGTTTTAAAGAAGCATCATAATTGTGGGCCCCATGGGACATATACACCCGAATACCAGGCCGTATTTTCAAAAAGTTGATAATCCCAGTATATGGTATGGCCCTGTGGTACGAAATTTTTGGCCGAAAAAATCGACCAAAAAATCGTCATTTTTGGGGGTCACGGTGACATTCACGAAAAATGGTCGGAATGTGACTTGAATGGGCTCTAATGGGTATATTATGCACATAACATACCTAAATTATGTCGATATTTCACCGGCGGAGCCGAAAAAATCGATTTTCAGGGTGTGCAAAACTGTAAAAATGACGAAAATCGGAAAAATGACGATTTTTTGGTCAAAATATTTTTCACAGAAAATCGAATTTTACTATTAAGATTGGCTTTGGGCATGACCCAGTAAGGTTACTATGGGCCCCATGGGACATATACACCCGAATACCAGGCCGTATTTTCAAAAAGTTGATAATCCCAGTATATGGTATGGCCCTGTGGTACGAAATTTTTGGCCGAAAAAATCGACCAAAAAATCGTCATTTTTGGGGGTCACGGTGACAAAAAGTTGCATTTTTTCACGAAAAATGGTCGGAATGTGACTTGAATGGGCTCTAATGGGTATATTATGCACATAACATACCTAAATTATGTCGATATTTCACCGGCGGAGCCGAAAAAATCGATTTTCAGGGTGTGCAAAACTGTAAAAATCACCAAAATCCCAAAAATCACGATTTTTTTTCAAAAATATTTTTTTCAAAAAAATCGATTTTAAAATATTGGTTATTCCGCAAAGGTCAAATTGACCTTGAGTACCAGGTCAAATTTGTGTGGAAAAATTTTTCAGTACCTAATTTCTGATGCTCAAAAGTACAAAATTCCTTCGGGAATGGCTTCATAGGACATTTCCATAACCTGGACATGGGGGTCAGACTCCACTTTTGACCACCTAAAATTTGGTCATACACATGTATGAGACCCAAAAACCAGGATTTTTGACCAAAAAAAAATTTCCCAGCAATTTTTGCCTACAAAAAATCGAAAAAAAAAATTTTTGATTTTGGCTCTCCGGAGTCTGTGCGTGCTGTGGTGGGGTCAATTTGCGCTGAGAAATGGGTATTTTTGACCTAAAATGCATGTATCAGTTTTTACATGATTTTTGGTGTTTTTGGGTTTTGTGTGGGTTTTTTGGTCAGTACCTAATTTCTGATGCTCAAAAGTACAAAATTCCTTCGGCAATGGCTTCATAGGACATTTCCATAACCTGGACATGGGGGTCAGACTCCACTTTTGACCACCTGAAATTTGGTCATACACATGTATGAGACCCCAAAAACCAGGATTTTTGACCAAAAAAAATTTTCCCACCAATTTTTGCCTACAAAAAATCGAAAAAAAAAATTTTTGATTTTGGCTCTCCGGAGTCTGTGCGTGCAGTGATGGGGTCAATTTGCGCTGAGAAATGGGTATTTTTGACCTAAAATGCATGTATCAGTTTTTACATGTTTTTTGGTTTTTGTGTAAGTTCCTGTAGGACAGTTGGGTTGATTGGTAAGTAATTTACAACTGGAAAACTAGGTGGATCGATTCTTTTGTGCGTTTTTACTACAGAAATATTCTGTTTTCCCTTTTTTTCTTTTTTTGATCTTTATTTTTGTGGCATGACAATACTCTCACCGGCCAAAGTGAGCGCCTTCTTCAAGGTGTAGTCTTTCTTTTGTTTAAGCTATGTTTTAACCTATTTCCTTATTTTTTTCAATCCAAGACAAAAATACTTCTTCATCACAAGAGATTACCTCCGGCTGGGAAGAAAAAAACAACAAAACTGCTGATGAAACCGGTAACCTGAAACCGGTCAAAAAGTATCTGACAATTTCCAAACTAATTGATTTTTTTTAAACTAAACAAACTCCACAAAAACAGTTTGATTTATCCATCACAAGATATAGTCAAAACTCCAATTAATAACTTATGATAACCTTTTTTTCTTTTTTTATGCAATCAACAAAATCCCAAAAATACAACAATATAAAAAAAGCAACACACAAAATATTCACAATTTTTAAATAATTTGAAAGTCAGAAAAAATCTTTGATGGAAATGTTGGAGACAATAGGGCTTTTTTGTGTGCTTTCAATATATTTCCATCAGTTCCCGTACCAATGTTAAAATGGTCAGGATAAAAAGTTTGCACTAACAGCAGTCTATTTTGTGGTGGTATTTTTTCGAGAATCTCTTCAGGAGAAAGATCCTTTGGCAAAAAATGAAAACAAGAGTAGCCATCATTTTCAAATGTTCTAGAAGTTACAACAGTGATGAGAACATGATGCATAACTGACATTAATGCTATCTCAGTGTCCTGTGCATATTTGTCAGCTGCCCTAAGCTGAACACGGCTGAGTATGATATCAAAGCTTCTGTTGTTTTATGATAGTGGTTAGTATGAAGTCAAGCAGTTACAAGAAGTACATACGTATTTTTGTCTCACAAGAAGTACATACGTATTTTTGTCTCCACTTATGAGGGGATGCTCCCTGAACAGAATCTCATTTTCTTCTAAGAATGCTCCAAAGGTTCTACGAAGATTGAACCCATCATCTACTTTCCCAGTGAGAAGCTGCTGCACTGCATGATAGAAACAAGTTCCATCACCTCGAACATTTATTAGTTGCAGATCACATATCGACAGAACATCCTGCAGATTGTAATATCCATCTGGTATGGAATTTGATCTTCCCCTGTTGTTTAATTATGATTAAATCATAGACAAATGATCACATACATATATTTTTCAGAAACTGTTGTTGACATTTGCAAAGCTTTTGAAAGTTTCTTGCTGTTGTCGATTGTCTTCTCCCTGTACATTATTTTTATGTAAATTATGCACCAATATTTTCCAACATACCTGTCATCCTCTGGATACTTAAACGGATGGTAATCTTCTCTGAAGTTTTCATTTTCATATGTTACTTCTGCAAGAAGCCTCCCACAAGCAGGATTGCAGGCTTCATATTCATCATCATCAATAGGGCTCTCTCCATCAGCAGATGTTTGCAGGTTTTTGGGTTTGCGTATCACAGACGGGTCTTCTGTTGGGTTTGCTGCAATATCATGTAGGCTTTTTGCATAGTCTGCTTCTGTGAGCCTCAGGTCACGCTTAAGCTGCTTCCTCCTTTCCGCACTGAGATTCATTTTGATTCCCCCAACAGACTCCTCAACTGCAGATATGACCTACCTAGCTATGAAAAGAGAAATGAGGGGTGAGCCAAGTTCAATTCATTTTTCTATTCAATTTTTTCGGCTTTCACATTTGTAAAAATGCAAAACCTTCATACAATAAAAAAAAAAATTCTGTTCACAACCACACCAGCCTCCTACATTTTAGCGAGCTTTCTTCTAGTCTAGTTATTACGGGTTTGAGGGGTACAAAATGGCGACGCTGCAGGATTGCTGGATCGCGTGGTCCCAGTATTTCTGATAATACACTCCGGTAGATTGGGGCCCAAAAACGACGTAATGTACTGGGTTTGGATGTTAGCATTTTCTGAAGATACCTAAAATGGGTGCGGCATTTCACGGCTATTTTTGTGAAGGAATTGACGATATTTTGTGGTTCTAAGGTGTGTGTATTGTATGTGACGAAAATTTCAAAATGTGACATAAGTATGAAATATGGCCAGTATGCCCATAAAATGAGGCCATTGCAACCCTGGAGGACCACATTGGACATATTGGGCCAAATTTAGGTGTGTAAGTGTATCGGCTTGAAAATATTTTTTTTCGTGATTTTTGGGGTCATTTTTTGGCTGGGAAAATTGGGCCACATTTAACCACAACTACTCAAAACATCAAATCTGTGGCTTTAATGGACTGATTGGGCGTTTTTATGACCTGGACATGGGGGTCAGATACCATTTTAGACATGTTAAAAATTGGTCAGAAGACCCTGAGAGAAGAACCAAGGTCAAATTGACCTTGAGTACTGGGTCAAATTTGTGTGGGAAAAATGCCCAGTACATAATTGTTGATGCGCAAAAGTGCAAAATTCCTTCAGCAATGGCTTCATATGACATTTCCATAACCTGGACATGGGGGTCAGACTCCACTTTTGACCACCTAAAATTTGGTCATACACATGTATGAGACCCCAAAAACCAGGATTTTGACCAAAAAACTTTTCCCAGCAATTTTTGCCTACAAAAAATCGAAAAAAAAATTTTTTGATTTTGGCTCTCCGGAGTCTGTGCGTGCTGTGGTGGGGTCAATTTGCGCTGAGAAATGGGTATTTTTGACCTAAAATGCATGGATCAGTTTTTTCATGATTTTTGGTGTTTTTGGTGTTTTGTGTGGGTTTTTTGGTCAGTACATAGTGTGCAGTGATCAAAAGTGCAAAGTTCCTTCGTCAATGGCTTCACAGGAAATTTTTATGACCGGGACATGGGGGTCAGACTCCACTTTTGACCACCTAAAATTTGGTCATACACACGTGTGAGACCGCAAAAACCAGGATTTTGACCAAAAAAATTTTCCCAGGTACATAATCTGTGCACTGATCAAGATTACAAAATTCATTTGTATGGATGAATTGAATATCAGGTATGTGTAGGTTTCTGTGTGGGAAGTGGTGGTGATGAGGATAGGAAAAAAGAAACAGTAAAAGTGCGTGAGCTATTCAGTCATTTTGTGTGTTTTTTCTTTTTCTTTTTCTTTTTCCTTTTCTCATTTTTGATCTTTTTATTTTTATGGCATGACAATACTCTCACCCGCCAAAGTGAGCGCCTTCTTCAAGGTGTAGTCTTTTTTTAAAGCTATGTTTTAACCTCTTCCGCAAACCCGAAAACCCGCAAACCCTATATTTCCTTATTTTTTTTAATCCAAGACAAAAATATTTTCTTCATCACAAGAGAGTATCTCCGGCTGGGAAGAAAAAAACAACAAAAACTGCTGATCAAACCGGTCAAAAAGTCTCTGTAAAAATAAAAACTGCTACAATTTCCAAACTAATTGATTTTTTTTAAAACTAAACGAACTCCACAAAAACAGTTTAAAAAAACAGTGAAACAGAAACAAAAATAAAATCCTTTTTTTTAGATGGGCTAAGCTTACCCAGTTTTTTTTTTCTCATATTTTTTTTCAATCCAATGAACATGTTCAAACAAATATTTCTTCATCACAAGAGATTTAATCTGATTCTCTCCGGCTGGGAAGAAAAAAAAAATAAAAATAAAAATAAAAGTCTTTTACAGTAATTTACTGTAAAGAAAAAAAGGAAAAAATTTTTTTAGTCAAGATCACCCGGTTGAAAGTCAGAAAGGTGATTGTCTGGAAATGTGGGGTAAATTAGGGCTTTTTTATGTGCTTTCAGTACATTTTCTGGAGTTCCTGTACCAATGTTGAAGTGGGGAGGTTGATAAGTTTGCACTATCAGCAGTCTCTTTTCTGATGGTATTTGCATAAGAACATCTTCAGGAGATTGCCCCTTTGGCAAAAAATGAAAGCAAGAATATCCTTCTGTCTCATAGGTCCTAGAAGTGACTACTGTGATAAGAGACCTAAGCATGAGAGACATCAGTGCTACTTCTACCTCCTGCGCATAACTGTCATCGGCATTATTTGTGACGCGTTGAAGAAGGTCATCAAAGTTCCTGTTTTGTTTACAGGTGTGGTAGAAAAGTTTAGGTTTGCGGGTTTGCGGGTTTGCACAAATACAAATGCTACATACCTTTTTTTTTTCTCTTCATCATCAAAAAGTAAGGGATGCTCCTGGATCATAATCTCATTCCTGAGCAAGAACTCTGCAAATCTTCTGCGTAGAGCATGACCATCATTTCTTTTTCCAGTGAGGAGCTGCTGTATGGCGTGATAGAAACACGTTCCATCACCAGTAACGTCAATTTGTCCGAGGTTGAACCTGCTCAGAACATGTTGAATATTATTCTCATTGTTCCTGTAAAATATTGGTAATGGTTTTAAAGTTGTTGACCACGAAAAAAACATACCTATTTTTTTCAGAAACTGTAGTTGTTACATTTTTTTGTGGATGAGAAGCTTCTGGAACGTTGTTGTGGATATATTCCCTGTATAAATTGTAGTGTATTATTTAATTAAAAATGTACAATAATTACTGTAACCATAATGTAATGCTAACATACCATCCCCCCTCTGGAAATGTAAAAGGATAGAAATCCATCGGTTGTTCTTCTTCATCCTTTGTCCAGGGAGTTACTACAAGAGACCTTCCACATGCCGGGTTGTTGATTTCGTGTTCTTTATCATCAATGGGGCTTCCATCAGCATCAGGGGAACACACCACTGCAGGGTTTTCTGAAGGGTTTGCTGCACGTTCATGCATGGCCTTTGCATATACAGCCTCTGTAAGCCTCAGGTCCCGCTTCAGCTGATTCCTCCTTTCCTTACTGACCTTCATCTTTATTCCCCCAACTGACTCCTCAATGGCAGAGATGACCTCCTGGTGGACACAGTTATACAAATTTGTATCACCTTGAGGTGGAAGACAAATCTTGATGTCATTCCTGCTGCACACCCTTGACATTGCAACGTACAGATGGCCATGAGAGAAGCAGGGCGACTGTGACACATCAAGACCCACCCTCCTGAGAGTTTGTCCCTGAGACTTATTAATCGTCATGGCAAAAGACAGCCGCACTGGAAACTGCTGACGTACAAAGTCGATGGTGAGATCCTTCGCATCACCATCGCAGGGCAGGCGAGGTATGGCAACAGTTTCTGGCTTTTTCCCGTTTTTGTTCCGCCACTCGCATTCTTCCGCCAGGTGGGTGCAGACAAGGATGTTCTTCTTCACCTCCTTCACAACAAGACGCGTTCCATTGCACAGTCCACCTGCGGGGTCGAGGTTCTTTAGAAGCATTACAATACAGTTGACCTTCAGGTTCAGGATGTGTGGAGGAAGACGTGCATGGTTCATTGCATTGAGTGCTTCAGTGGTGAAGAATTCATTTGCTCCTGGGTCCTTGCAGGTATCCTCTGACATACGGGTAATTGTCTCTCCTGGGAAGCTGCTGAGAATTTTTTCGTTCATGTAGACCTGGCGTGCGTTTGTAGGGCACAGCAAAGCACAGTTCTCATACATTCCATTCTTGATGTCAGGAAATGTAAAGTCAATCAAAGTATCCTCAGTCACCTTTTTGTTCTTTTTTTCAAAAATGATAGCATGTGGCACCTGCATAACTGCTTCTGTGTCCTCAGCACCCTCCACATCCCCAGCCTCATTCACAGACCCATCACCAACCTTCATGAGGTACTCACGGAAAGCGTCGTCGTCCTTCACCCTCATGACCTGCGTCAGGGACATTTTTGTGAGTTGGTTCCAGAGGTATGAGTTGTGGAGCGAAATCGAGATGCTTTCAAAGCTCCCTTTGTTTGCCCCTGGAACAGGAAGGATTTGCCTGAAGTCTCCTCCAAGAAGCACTGTCACTCCTCCAAATGGTTGTGAACATCCCCTCAACCTCTGAAGCGTTCTGTCTACTACCTCTATGCTTGCCTTTTGTGCCATTACCACCTCATCCCAGACAATGAGGTCAGTGCGCCTTAGGAGTTCGACATGGTCATCATCAAGCCCGCACATCCGCTTTGAGTTTGGTTCAAGATCTATTGGGATCTTAAATCGGCTGTGTGCAGTTCTGCCTCCTGGTAGTAGTGTAGCTGCTATCCCTGATGTTGCCACAGCGATTGAAAAGCGGTCCTCCTCATTCTGTTGAAGTGGCTGCTGCTGCTGCTGCTGCTGTTGTTGCTTTGCCCTTGCCCTTCTGCTCCTGGCCCAGTACAAACACGCCTGGTACAGGAATGTCTTGCCTGTTCCTGCTGCACCCTGCAAAAATATGACCTTCCCCTGGTTACCTTCAACAGATTCCTTCACAGAGTTGAAGACATTCTGCTGCCCTTCGTTGAGGTTGCCTTGAATCTGTTCAAACTTCTTCAGCATTTCACCCTCATCATACCTCTCTGTGTTTAAGACAAACTCTGTGCTCTGCCCTGTAGTACCTTCAGGAGGAGTGGGGAGCCCAAGATCTTCCATTGAAGTCTTAACGTTCGCTTCCTTAAGGAGCCGTTGCATGTCTAGCAAAGCTTTACGCTTCTCTTTAGGGTAGATGTGGTTGCTTGGTACTGCTTCCTCCCGTTCCTGCCTTTTTACTCTGTCCAAAGGTGGCGCACACAGCTCAAACTCATACTCTGCCCACGCCTTTGCAACGTCTTCTGCAGTGGTCATGTAGTTTATTATTATCATTGCAAACGTAAAACGGATGGCACGTGAGGACAGTGTTGTATTGATGCACTCTTTCAGGGCGTTACGCAAGATTGCCCCATCATGGATAAGCCCCATTTCTGCTGCAGCTGCATAAAATGTAGGATGAACAACGGAGCCTATGGTTCTCAGCTCTTCAAAGCTGCATGATCCACGCTTGCACAGAAGAAGTAGACGGAGACAGTGCAACTCCTTATCCTTTACAGGGGCCCAGTACATCCTGCCGATTGAGAGGCCTTCTCCTTCATTTCTTTTTGAGTGAGGGCCAGGTTTATAGCAGCCTTCTTCCTCGCACCACCCATATCCCGGTCTCAGCTGCCATTCCTTCTTTTCTCTGGGGTAAGAAAAGAATTCTGGGACATCATTGTAAAGTAGTTTGTCAAAGCCTTTGTAGGCTTCATGTGCTGGAATGCCTTCACGATGCTTCTTGCATCTTTCATTTGCTTCGAAAAAGGCAAGGAGTGTACTTTTGGATTTTGCAGCCGCATCCCTTCTCCTTGAGTCATCACCATAATTCTTTAAAGGAAAGTACACCCTCTGCTCATCTTCGAGGTGGATGTGGAGTCTCTGCACTCCTGGGTAAATCCGCACCATCTTTGTTCCGAGTAGGTACCCACAAGCATCAGCCGCAGTCAAACAATGTGCCTTCAGAAACCTCATAATGCTCCCAGTGGTCGTGGTCGTTGTTGTGGTTTTTGCTTCTGATGGCCCTCCTTTATGCTTTGTATCTTCCTTTATCACACCATCTACCTCATTCTCCCCCTTGAATAAGTATTTGAACAAATATTTAGCAGCAAGAATCCCGCGCACTGCCTCAATGTTGATGTGGCACTGGTACTTGAGGAGAAGATACGCATTGTAGGGAACCACCCACCTGTTGTTCCTCTGGTTTGGGTGAGTAGTTTCCCCTGGGTGTTTTTCTTTCCATTTCTTCACAACGTCTGGATCCACATAAGACAGTATCCCATGATCCCTTCTTATGACAAAGGCGTAGCCATCATTGCCAGAGGTGGTGAAATCTCTGAAGTCCTTGGGGAAGTTGGACTTGCAATATTTGCACTTTCCATCCTTTCCCTTCTGTAGACAGGGAGAGCCTCTATTTTTAAGGCAGTCATTGTGCATGAGGTACTCGCTTACAGCTTTGTAGAGGTTAGGATGTGTTTCTGGGTCCGGGAGCTCAGCATGCACGATGTGGTCGATGTTGAACGGGTCCTTAGGTGACGTTTTATTGTTGTTCCAAAGGATTGCGTGGCAGTGAGGGAGCCCTCTCTTCTGGTACTCGGTCACCATCACCATTGCAATATTTTGTCCAAGAACATTCTTTTTGCGTATGTCGTCCACAAGTTCCTTGACTTTTAAGTCGAACACACGGTGAACAAGCTCCGGACGGTCGAGGGCCGTTTCTCCTTCGAGAAGATTGGATTGTATCTCCTCCCACATCGGGTTGCATGTCATTGTGAGAAAGAAATCAGCTTTCCCATACTTTGCGTATATTGCAAGTGTGTCGTTGAGTAATTGTGCCCTCGCAGCTACTCCTCTCTCAAATGAAGAAGGCATAGAGATTTCGTTTGTCGGTGGAATCTGTTTCCCAGAGGTGATGTCTTTCTTGGAGGCGTAGCCCATTCCCCTTCCAACAATATGGTATTTCAGTCGCTGATACATGCCACGCATCGCCATGTCGATGAAGAACTGCTGTGTCAGCGTTCCATGCATGAGCAGGGGGTTGTAGGACAACGGGTCTTTGCTGCTGTTCGGACGGTGGTGCATGAGATATGTTGCGTACTGCTTTGCTGAGATGAATGTTGAAGATGGTGTCGTTTCAGCTAGGTTAGTAGCGTTGCGAAGAACCTCATGCATTGAGTCCACAGCTCTGTCTTCTTCTGCACAACGTTCCCATCCACCATTCCACTCTTCAGGGTCTACCTGCATCGCATCATCCTTTTCACCGCTGTTGAGCGCTTCAGGGTTTGGTGCTGTTGGTTCAGGGTTGTTCGTGTTTTGGGCATCATCATCATCATCATCATCACTGTCAGATGCAGCTCCGCGGTTCACCACCCTGTGAGGCATCTTCAGGCGGAACCCATTATTCTCGGTGGGATTCAGATGGGCTAATGGATATGAAAGCAGTTCATAGAGTTGGTTAAAGTCATCAATGATGATTGGTGCGTTCCACTTTGGATCCTTACCCCCATTTTCAGCACACGTAAACATTGGGTACACAGTAAATTTGCGCTCTGCAGGTGCGGCTTCATCGATGGTGTAGAACATCTTAACAGCACCCTTTGCCTCATCGGTTGTATATTCTGACCCTGTCTTGCTTGCCAGGACTTCATGGAAGTCAATCCTCATCTTCTTCAGCTCATCCTCGCGACCCTTATACTGCTGTGAAATTGCTTTGAACTTTGCTGCAAATGCATTGTCTCCAAGAAGAAGATGACACTTCTCAGCAAGACCAAGAAGATTGTCAGGGAGGACCCCTCCAGTCATGCTTTTTTTATTGTCTGTGCTGCTGACGTTTGGATCAACAAACCAGGACTCTGTGAGAGCATCGTCATAAAAGCCATTGAATTTTTTTAATCCCCTACCTTCCAGAGCCACTGCTGAGAAGCCCTTTGGCACACGGCTGTCTCGGCGGATTTTGTTCTCTACCATCGCGAAGAATGCGTTCAGCTGAATTGAAACCCTTTTGTAGAATTTGTCCTGAAGAAGTTCAAGGTGGTCTTGGCTGATTATTTTGGGCATATCTGGCAGGGACACCTTTCCACCAGTGCAGCATATTTTTGATGACTCTCCACGAAACAGCAATGCCCCGCAATGCTTGCAGGGTTTGTCCATCTCTCCGCATGAGTGCTTCTTAATGCTGTCATCCACCTCTTCGCGCAGTGCTGCCCCCAGGTGCCGGTAGGTGAATATTTTTTTGACTCCCTGTCTCTGCAGCTTTCTGTTTAGATCAGCTCTTTGTTCCTCAACAATACTGCTCTGTTTTTCCATCTGAAACTCTGCTTCGTGAAACAGGGTCCCAGACATGTATTTTGCCTCTGACTGTACAACGTCAAAATCAGCTTTGGAATGTTTCTCTATAAGCTCCCCCATGAGGTTCTGCTCTTTGATCATGAGCTCCTTGAGGTTTCTTATTTGTCCGTGCACTCCATATAGACTTTGCTTCCTCCACAGAAGCTGGGTCGAACACCATTTTTGACATTGGGTCCACGTTTCTCAGCGTAACAAAACTGGCCTCATGCTCAAGCAAAAAAATCCTAGCTTTAACCTCCTCAAGCTCATCAAGTTTGGTATACGTCTGCTGCCTTTTTGTTTCAAGTGACTTTAGCTTTCTGAGATCCCATTTTTTTTGCATGATGTCGACCACACAGTCGTTGAAGGTGTGAGATTTTGGTTTGTTGTCCTTAATCAAGGGAACATTTATGTGTGACCACAGCAGCACTTTTTGGAACCTTAGCAGATTATCCTGTGTGGCATAGTATGGCCTTGAAGAAGTCCTTAACGCCGAAATGCGAAATACTTCAGCTGAATGGAACAGCCAGGAAAATAACGGCGGTGTGTAATCGTTGAAGTCAAAGTACTGGGGAAGTTCTATGGCTGCCAAACACAAAACTGCTGCAACACTAGCAGACAGTGCAGGTGTTATAGCACTCACATTCTCCTTTTGTAACTCTCTCTCATCCTGTCCAAGCAAAATGTATGAAAGATAGTCCATTTTGCAATTGAGAGTTTTGAACCTCAGGCAGTATTGTGTGATGTGTTTCAGTAGAATATTTACCTCTGCAAACTGTGCATAGCAGTACGGACATGTTTTTTCGCAGGTTGCTGCATGTGATTTCATGTTTTTAACCTCGGTGAATTCTTCCCCACAGTGCTCACAGCAAAGTTTTCCTAAGCACGCATGATTTTCCTTCTGTGCCTGCAGAGGTGATGAAAAACTGCGCCTACAAAGAGTACAGGCAGGTTGACATTTTTTCAGATGCTCCGTCAATTTGTGAATACGTTTGTATGTAGCATCGCAATTAGGACATTTGAAACGGCCGTCTGAAGTCTTATCCAGTTTTTGCTTCTTGGGGGGTGGCACATCAGGAGTAGAAGGTGCTTCCTGAGGAGAAGGAGTAGAAGGTGCTTCCTGAAACCCACCTGTGCAGCCCTTCTGATGATTGTGCCTCTCAAGGAAATTAGAAAACGTAATTCTGCACTTTGGACACGTTTTTTTGCATTTTTTTGAGCCTTTTTTGTGTGCTTTGAGCTGTTTATCTACTGCAAAGCTGGCACCACAGTTTTCACAAATGAAAGGTTTCTGCTCCTGCGCACTTCTTGGTTCATCATCTCCCCTCTTCCGTTTTGTACTGCATTCTACTGTTGTAGGTTCATTGCGCTCATCTTCTGTTTTTTCCTTTTCTTCATCATCCTCTCCAGTCTGTTTTTGAAAAGCTTCTGTATCATCTTCTTCTGCCTCCTGTGTTGCTTCTTTTGTTGTCTTAGGCTTTTTGTCAGCACGCCCATCCGCAGACCCGCTCTCACTACGTTGCCTTTTCATATTATTTATGCCATGTGTTCCTATGCTAATGTATGTGAAGAAAGAAGGAATCTGGGAAACAATGTGAATAGAAATATTAATTCTCATTAAACTCTCTTTCGTTTTGGGGAAGTGTTTCCCTCTTCAGCTTATGTTGTCTTTGTATTAGCCTTCTTATTAGTGTGCCCATCATCAGATCTTTCCTCGCTTTCGTTGTCTTTTCATTTTTTTTTTTGCAAAAAGTAAAGTACCCAGACCACTGTTATGTTAGTTTTGAATAGTTGTGATAAATTGCTAGAAATTGTATTGTAGAAAATATAAAATGGTGGGTGGGAGAAAGTTTTGAGTTTTCAAGAAGGAAAATAAAAAAGTCTCACAACTAAGTTTTCAAAAAAAAATAATTAAAAAATGATCTTGAAAATTTTGACAAAAATTAAAACCAATCTGCATGTGCATTAAAAAAAGGGGAACCCATATTTTTGCGCAGGAAGAAGTAATTTGCACATTCTCTGCGATAAGAAATACCCCCAAACGAAAAAAAAAAAATTATTCTCTAATGATGTGCTTTATTGTGCTGGAAAAGAGCACCTTTGTGTTGAAATTCCCTTCCCCTCCAAGTACTAGAGCATTCGTGAGCATAACACGTCTTTGCTATTTTTTCGTCTTCTGCTGCTTCGCGCTTTCTCTTTCTGTCTAGCTCCTGTTGAGTTTGAGTTGTTGAAAGTGATACTTGAAAAGTTGATACATACCTTTTTCATGTCCTGACACAGAAGGAACACTTCGTTCAGCTGTTTCTTGAGATCTGAGACAGTCTGTTTCACCTCTTTCAGCTCTTCAGTCACTGAGGAAAAGCTTTCTGCAGAAACAGGAATTTCCAATGCTGCGGCCTGTTCTGACGGAAGCACAGAGTCCTTCTGAGTTTGCTCCTCTGTTTTAACGCCTTGCTCCTGTACCTTCGTTAGTACTGTCTCCTTCTTCTGGGAGCACACTGGAATTGGTGGCAATTCCTCATTCTCATGAGGAGCTTGATCCTGCACATTGAACACCGCCAACATGCTTGGTGCATCTTTCTTCTGCACAAAGGGCACTGGCTTCCGCTTAATCTTCATGGTGTTCATAGTTTTTTGAGAAATAGTTCACCTGTTTTTGGTGTGTGAGTACAAAAGTGCTATGAAAAGAGAAATGAGGGGTGAGCCAAGTTTAATTCATTTTTCTATTCAATTTTTTCGGCATTCACATTTGTAAAAATGCAAAACCTTCAGACAATAAAAAATAAGTTCTGTTCACAACCACACCAGCCTCCTACATTTTAGCGAGCTTTCTTCTTGTGCGGGTTTGCGGGTTTGCGGGTTTGCGGGTTTGCGGGTTTGCGGGTTTGCGGGTTTGCGGGTTTGCGGGTTTGCGGGTTTGCGGGTTTGCGGGTCTGCGGGTGTGGTGTGTGTGGGTGTGGCGGGTCTGCGGGTCTGCGGGTCTGCGGGTCGGCGGGTCTGCGGGTGTGGTGTGTGTGGGTGTGGCGGGTCTGCGGGTCTGCGGGTCTGCGGCTCTGCGGGTCTGCGGGTCTGCGGGTCGGCGGGTCTGCGGGTGTGGTGTGTGTGGGTGTGGCGGGTCTGCGGGTCTGCGGGTCTGCGGGTCTGCGGGTCTGCGGGTCTGCGGGTCTGCGGGTCTGCGGGTCTGCGGGTCTGCGGGTGTGGTGTGTGTGGGTGTGGCGGGTGTGCGGGTGTGCGGGTGTGCGGGTGTGCGGGTGTGCGGGTGTGCGGGTGTGCGGGTGTGCGGGTGTGCGGGTGTGCGGGTGTGCGGGTGTGCGGGTGTGCGGGTGTGCGGGTGTGCGGGTGTGCGGGTGTGCGGGTGTGCGGGTGTGCGGGTGTGCGGGTGTGCGGGTGTGCGGGTGTGCGGGTGTGCGGGTGTGCATAGCCCATACCCCATACCCCATACCCCATACCCCATACCCCATACCCCATACCCCATACCCCATACCCCATACCCCATACCCCATACCCCATACCCCATACCCCATACCCCATACCCCATACCCCATACCCCATACCCCATACCCCATACCCCATACCCCATACCCCATACCCCATACCCCATACCCCATACCCCATACCCCATACCCCATACCCCATACCCCATACCCCATACCCCATACCCCATACCCCATACCCCATACCCCATACCCCATACCCCATACCCCATACCCCATACCCCATACCCCATACCCCATACCCCATACCCCATACCCCATACCCCATACCCCATACCCCATACCCCATACCCCATACCCCATACCCCATACCCCATACCCCATACCCCATACCCCATACCCCATACCCCATACCCCATACCCCATACCCCATACCCCATACCCCATACCCCATACCCCATACCCCATACCCCATACCCCATACCCCATACCCCATACCCCATACCCCATACCCCATACCCCATATCTTTATCGGGTTTGTGGTAGACTTAAGAGCAGATTTGAGATGTTCACACGCAGTCAAACAGTATTTTTGCCCTATTTAGCAATATTATGACGATTAAGACCCTGTCTGATGGGACTGCGTTTAGGAAGCACTATTTGAGTTGGTTGCGTTCCGTTGTGTTCAGGCGGGTTTGCCGTTGCGTTGCGTTGGTTGTGTTAAGATTGATTACGCTGTGTAAGCACTTCTGGCTTAGTTACGTTGCGTTCAGGTAGTTGCGTTCATATCAGCTGCGTTTTGCTGGTTCCGTTCAGAGCGGGTTTGTGAACATAACTACGATAAAAATCAAGTGGTAAGGCTTACTACTAGCAAGGGTAAATTTCAACCAGTCCGGGTCAGTGTTTGTGTTTAGTTACGTGCACTGAGTTCAGCTCAGATTGGTTACTGTGGTTGCGTTGTGCTGGTTCCGTGTGTTCGGCGGTCGTTCAGATCGGTGTTCTAATCTAAACGGAACTATGTATTCCCTTCGTACATACAGGAATTCATTCAGATTGGTTCTGTGCGTTCGTATTAGTCTACTCAATTCTATTGTTGTATTGTGCTGGTTCCGGTTATGTTAAGTTGCTTTGCAAATTTGATCTATGTGATCTATATGATGTTCGTTTGCGTCCATCAAAGTCCCAAAAATGTCCAAATCGGTTTCTGGTTTCTGGTTTCTCTTTGTTTTGAGTTTCCTGTTAAAAGGCTACCAGTTCCAACCCAGTTGCTCAATACCTGTACAACAATATTGGTAATGAACTTGCTAATGATTTCAGTCATGACGAAAATATACACTTCTTCTCCATATTTCACACTTCAGAATACCTCCATCACACTCCCATGTCTGATGATCACTTTGGAAACTAGCAGAACATAACACCAACGGCCTTTCTACACCACAATAACATGCATACCATGGTTGCTCACCCACCCAAAGGTCAAGTATCATAAAAGTAGACCAGTCTTCTATCAGCCACACCAGCTAGATAACGATGGTTGCTCACTTCTCGTGCGGGTTTGCGGGTTTGCGGGTTTGCGGGTTTGCGGGTTTGCGGGTTTGCGGGTTTGCGGGTTTGCGGGTTTGCGGGTTTCTAGTTATTACTGAATAGAGGGCTTGTAAAGTGGCACCAGTTCTTTTATGGAAGCCTGCATCCTCCGAGCAATTCTGATGTGACATTCCTATAGTATGGGGCCTGGAAACGACAGCCCCGACCGGGGGTGCCAGTTTGTCCCATGTGGCAATATCTAAAATGGGTGCGGCATTTCACGGCTATTTTTGTGAAGGAATTTGCCATTTTTTGTGTTTCTGAGGTATTTGGTGCGTATATTTGTAGAATTTCAAAATGTGAGAAAATCGTGAAATATGGCCAGTATCGCCATAAAATAAGGCCATTGCGGCACTGGAGGCCCAGATTTGACATTTTGGGCCAATTATAGGTGTGTAAGAGTATCGGCTTGAAAATATTTATTTTCGTGATTTTTGGGGTCATTTTTTGGCTGGGAAAATTTCGCCACATTTAACCACAACTGCTCAAAAGGTCAAATCTGTGGCTTTAATGGACTCATTGGGCGTTTTTATGACCTGGACATGGGGGTCAGATTCCATTTTTAACATGTTGAAAATTGGTCACATGACCCTGAGAGAAAACCCAAGGTCAAATTGACCTTGAGTACCAGGTCAAATTTGTGTGGAAAAAATTTCCAGTACATAATTCCTGATTCTCAAAAGTACAAAATTCCTTCGGCAATGGTTTCATATGACATTTCCATAACCTGGACATGGGGGTCAGACTCCAGATTTGACCACCTAAAATTTGGTCATACACATGTATGAGACCCCAAAAACCAGGATTTTGACCAAAAAATTTTTCCCAGCAATTTTTGCCTACAAAAAATCGAAAAAAAAAATTTTTGATTTTGGCTCTCCGGAGTCTGTGCGTGCTGTGGTGGGGTCAATTTGCGCTGAGAAATGGGTATTTTTGACCTAAAATGCATGTATCAGTTTTTACATGTTTTTTGGTTTTTGTGTAAGTTCCTGTAGGACAGTTGGGTTGATTGGTAAGTAATTTACAACTGGAAAACTAGGTGGATCGATTCTTTTGTGCGTTTTTACTACAGAAATATTCTGTTTTCCCTTTTTTTCTTTTTTTGATCTTTATTTTTGTGGCATGACAATACTCTCACCGGCCAAAGTGAGCGCCTTCTTCAAGGTGTAGTCTTTCTTTTGTTTAAGCTATGTTTTAACCTATTTCCTTATTTTTTTCAATCCAAGACAAAAATACTTCTTCATCACAAGAGATTACCTCCGGCTGGGAAGAAAAAAACAACAAAACTGCTGATGAAACCGGTAACCTGAAACCGGTCAAAAAGTATCTGACAATTTCCAAACTAATTGATTTTTTTTAAACTAAACAAACTCCACAAAAACAGTTTGATTTATCCATCACAAGATATAGTCAAAACTCCAATTAATAACTTATGATAACCTTTTTTTCTTTTTTTATGCAATCAACAAAATCCCAAAAATACAACAATATAAAAAAAGCAACACACAAAATATTCACAATTTTTAAATAATTTGAAAGTCAGAAAAAATCTTTGATGGAAATGTTGGAGACAATAGGGCTTTTTTGTGTGCTTAATCTTCATGGTGTTCATAGTTTTTTGAGAAATAGTTCACCTGTTTTTGGTGTGTGAGTACACAAATGCTATGAAAAGAGAAATGAGGGGTGAGCCAAGTTCAATTCATTTTTCTATTCAATTTTTTCGGCTTTCACATTTGTAAAAATGCAAAACCTTCATACAATAAAAAAAAAATTCTGTTCACAACCACACCAGCCTCCTACATTTTAGCGAGCTTTCTTCTAGTGCGGGTTTCTAGTTATTACGGAATAGAGGGCTTGCTTTTGGCATCTCATCTTTCATGGCGGTTTGCTACTTCCGAGTGATTCTGATATGATACTCCAGTAGTATGGGGCCCAGAAACGACAGCCCCGACCGGGGGCCTCAGTCCCCAGGATCTGGGAATATCTAAAATGTGTGCGGCATTTCACGGCTATTTTTGTGAGTAAAATTGCGATATTTTGTGTTTCTGAGGTACTGGGTGTATATGTTATAAAAATTTCAAAAAACGAGATAACCATGAAATATGACCAGTATCCCCATAAAATGAGGCTATTGCGACCCTGGAGGCCCACTTTTGACACTTAGGGCCAAATTTAGGTGTGTAAGAGTATCGGCTTGAAAATATTTTTTTTCGTGATTTTTGGGGTCATTTTCTGGCTGGGAAAATTGGGCCACATATAACTACAACTGCTCAAAAGGTCAAATCAGTGGCTTTAAATGACTCATTGGGCATTTTTATGACCTGGACATGGGGGTCAGATTCCATTTTTAACATGATTAAAATTGGTCACAAGACCCTGAGAGAAAACCCAAGGTCAAATTGACCTTGAGTACCAGGTCAAATTTGTGTGGAAAAATTTTTCAGTACCTAATTTCTGATGCTCAAAAGTACAAAATTCCTTCGGGAATGGCTTCATAGGACATTTCCATAACCTGGACATGGGGGTCAGACTCCACTTTTGACCACCTAAAATTTGGTCATACACATGTATGAGACCCAAAAACCAGGATTTTTGACCAAAAAAAAATTTCCCAGCAATTTTTGCCTACAAAAAATCGAAAAAAAAAAATTTTGATTTTGGCTCTCCGGAGTCTGTGCGTGCTGTGGTGGGGTCAATTTGCGCTGAGAAATGGGTATTTTTGACCTAAAATGCATGTATCAGTTTTTACATGATTTTTGGTGTTTTTGGGTTTTGTGTGGGTTTTTTGGTCAGTACCTAATTTCTGATGCTCAAAAGTACAAAATTCCTTCGGCAATGGCTTCATAGGACATTTCCATAACCTGGACATGGGGGTCAGACTCCACTTTTGACCACCTGAAATTTGGTCATACACATGTATGAGACCCAAAAACCAGGATTTTTGACCAAAAAAAATTTTCCCACCAATTTTTGCCTACAAAAAATCGAAAAAAAAAAATTTTGATTTTGGCTCTCCGGAGTCTGTGCGTGCAGTGATGGGGTCAATTTGCGCTGAGAAATGGGTATTTTTGACCTAAAATGCATGTATCAGTTTTTACATGTTTTTTGGTTTTTGTGTAAGTTCCTGTAGGACAGTTGGGTTGATTGGTAAGTAATTTACAACTGGAAAACTAGGTGGATCGATTCTTTTGTGCGTTTTTACTACAGAAATATTCTGTTTTCCCTTTTTTTCTTTTTTTGATCTTTATTTTTGTGGCATGACAATACTCTCACCGGCCAAAGTGAGCGCCTTCTTCAAGGTGTAGTCTTTCTTTTGTTTAAGCTATGTTTTAACCTATTTCCTTATTTTTTTCAATCCAAGACAAAAATACTTCTTCATCACAAGAGATTACCTCCGGCTGGGAAGAAAAAAACAACAAAACTGCTGATGAAACCGGTAACCTGAAACCGGTCAAAAAGTATCTGACAATTTCCAAACTAATTGATTTTTTTTAAACTAAACAAACTCCACAAAAACAGTTTGATTTATCCATCACAAGATATAGTCAAAACTCCAATTAATAACTTATGATAACCTTTTTTTCTTTTTTTATGCAATCAACAAAATCCCAAAAATACAACAATATAAAAAAAGCAACACACAAAATATTCACAATTTTTAAATAATTTGAAAGTCAGAAAAAATCTTTGATGGAAATGTTGGAGACAATAGGGCTTTTTTGTGTGCTTAATCTTCATGGTGTTCATAGTTTTTTGAGAAATAGTTCACCTGTTTTTGGTGTGTGAGTACACAAATGCTATGAAAAGAGAAATGAGGGGTGAGCCAAGTTCAATTCATTTTTCTATTCAATTTTTTCGGCTTTCACATTTGTAAAAATGCAAAACCTTCATACAATAAAAAAAAAATTCTGTTCACAACCACACCAGCCTCCTACATTTTAGCGAGCTTTCTTCTAGTGCGGGTTTCTAGTTATTACGGAATAGAGGGCTTGCTTTTGGCATCTCATCTTTCATGGCGGTTTGCTACTTCCGAGTGATTCTGATATGATACTCCAGTAGTATGGGGCCCAGAAACGACAGCCCCGACCGGGGGCCTCAGTCCCCAGGATCTGGGAATATCTAAAATGTGTGCGGCATTTCACGGCTATTTTTGTGAGTAAAATTGCGATATTTTGTGTTTCTGAGGTACTGGGTGTATATGTTATAAAAATTTCAAAAAACGAGATAACCATGAAATATGACCAGTATCCCCATAAAATGAGGCTATTGCGACCCTGGAGGCCCACTTTTGACACTTAGGGCCAAATTTAGGTGTGTAAGAGTATCGGCTTGAAAATATTTTTTTTCGTGATTTTTGGGGTCATTTTCTGGCTGGGAAAATTGGGCCACATATAACTACAACTGCTCAAAAGGTCAAATCAGTGGCTTTAAATGACTCATTGGGCATTTTTATGACCTGGACATGGGGGTCAGATTCCATTTTTAACATGATTAAAATTGGTCACAAGACCCTGAGAGAAAACCCAAGGTCAAATTGACCTTGAGTACCAGGTCAAATTTGTGTGGAAAAATTTTTCAGTACCTAATTTCTGATGCTCAAAAGTACAAAATTCCTTCGGGAATGGCTTCATAGGACATTTCCATAACCTGGACATGGGGGTCAGACTCCACTTTTGACCACCTAAAATTTGGTCATACACATGTATGAGACCCAAAAACCAGGATTTTTGACCAAAAAAAAATTTCCCAGCAATTTTTGCCTACAAAAAATCGAAAAAAAAAAATTTTGATTTTGGCTCTCCGGAGTCTGTGCGTGCTGTGGTGGGGTCAATTTGCGCTGAGAAATGGGTATTTTTGACCTAAAATGCATGTATCAGTTTTTACATGATTTTTGGTGTTTTTGGGTTTTGTGTGGGTTTTTTGGTCAGTACCTAATTTCTGATGCTCAAAAGTACAAAATTCCTTCGGCAATGGCTTCATAGGACATTTCCATAACCTGGACATGGGGGTCAGACTCCACTTTTGACCACCTGAAATTTGGTCATACACATGTATGAGACCCAAAAACCAGGATTTTTGACCAAAAAAAATTTTCCCACCAATTTTTGCCTACAAAAAATCGAAAAAAAAAAATTTTGATTTTGGCTCTCCGGAGTCTGTGCGTGCAGTGATGGGGTCAATTTGCGCTGAGAAATGGGTATTTTTGACCTAAAATGCATGTATCAGTTTTTACATGTTTTTTGGTTTTTGTGTAAGTTCCTGTAGGACAGTTGGGTTGATTGGTAAGTAATTTACAACTGGAAAACTAGGTGGATCGATTCTTTTGTGCGTTTTTACTACAGAAATATTCTGTTTTCCCTTTTTTTCTTTTTTTGATCTTTATTTTTGTGGCATGACAATACTCTCACCGGCCAAAGTGAGCGCCTTCTTCAAGGTGTAGTCTTTCTTTTGTTTAAGCTATGTTTTAACCTATTTCCTTATTTTTTTCAATCCAAGACAAAAATACTTCTTCATCACAAGAGATTACCTCCGGCTGGGAAGAAAAAAACAACAAAACTGCTGATGAAACCGGTAACCTGAAACCGGTCAAAAAGTATCTGACAATTTCCAAACTAATTGATTTTTTTTAAACTAAACAAACTCCACAAAAACAGTTTGATTTATCCATCACAAGATATAGTCAAAACTCCAATTAATAACTTATGATAACCTTTTTTTCTTTTTTTATGCAATCAACAAAATCCCAAAAATACAACAATATAAAAAAAGCAACACACAAAATATTCACAATTTTTAAATAATTTGAAAGTCAGAAAAAATCTTTGATGGAAATGTTGGAGACAATAGGGCTTTTTTGTGTGCTTAATCTTCATGGTGTTCATAGTTTTTTGAGAAATAGTTCACCTGTTTTTGGTGTGTGAGTACACAAATGCTATGAAAAGAGAAATGAGGGGTGAGCCAAGTTCAATTCATTTTTCTATTCAATTTTTTCGGCTTTCACATTTGTAAAAATGCAAAACCTTCATACAATAAAAAAAAAATTCTGTTCACAACCACACCAGCCTCCTACATTTTAGCGAGCTTTCTTCTAGTGCGGGTTTCTAGTTATTACGGAATAGAGGGCTTGCTTTTGGCATCTCATCTTTCATGGCGGTTTGCTACTTCCGAGTGATTCTGATATGATACTCCAGTAGTATGGGGCCCAGAAACGACAGCCCCGACCGGGGGCCTCAGTCCCCAGGATCTGGGAATATCTAAAATGTGTGCGGCATTTCACGGCTATTTTTGTGAGTAAAATTGCGATATTTTGTGTTTCTGAGGTACTGGGTGTATATGTTATAAAAATTTCAAAAAACGAGATAACCATGAAATATGACCAGTATCCCCATAAAATGAGGCTATTGCGACCCTGGAGGCCCACTTTTGACACTTAGGGCCAAATTTAGGTGTGTAAGAGTATCGGCTTGAAAATATTTTTTTTCGTGATTTTTGGGGTCATTTTCTGGCTGGGAAAATTGGGCCACATATAACTACAACTGCTCAAAAGGTCAAATCAGTGGCTTTAAATGACTCATTGGGCATTTTTATGACCTGGACATGGGGGTCAGATTCCATTTTTAACATGATTAAAATTGGTCACAAGACCCTGAGAGAAAACCCAAGGTCAAATTGACCTTGAGTACCAGGTCAAATTTGTGTGGAAAAATTTTTCAGTACCTAATTTCTGATGCTCAAAAGTACAAAATTCCTTCGGGAATGGCTTCATAGGACATTTCCATAACCTGGACATGGGGGTCAGACTCCACTTTTGACCACCTAAAATTTGGTCATACACATGTATGAGACCCAAAAACCAGGATTTTTGACCAAAAAAAAATTTCCCAGCAATTTTTGCCTACAAAAAATCGAAAAAAAAAAATTTTGATTTTGGCTCTCCGGAGTCTGTGCGTGCTGTGGTGGGGTCAATTTGCGCTGAGAAATGGGTATTTTTGACCTAAAATGCATGTATCAGTTTTTACATGATTTTTGGTGTTTTTGGGTTTTGTGTGGGTTTTTTGGTCAGTACCTAATTTCTGATGCTCAAAAGTACAAAATTCCTTCGGCAATGGCTTCATAGGACATTTCCATAACCTGGACATGGGGGTCAGACTCCACTTTTGACCACCTGAAATTTGGTCATACACATGTATGAGACCCAAAAACCAGGATTTTTGACCAAAAAAAATTTTCCCACCAATTTTTGCCTACAAAAAATCGAAAAAAAAAAATTTTGATTTTGGCTCTCCGGAGTCTGTGCGTGCAGTGATGGGGTCAATTTGCGCTGAGAAATGGGTATTTTTGACCTAAAATGCATGTATCAGTTTTTACATGTTTTTTGGTTTTTGTGTAAGTTCCTGTAGGACAGTTGGGTTGATTGGTAAGTAATTTACAACTGGAAAACTAGGTGGATCGATTCTTTTGTGCGTTTTTACTACAGAAATATTCTGTTTTCCCTTTTTTTCTTTTTTTGATCTTTATTTTTGTGGCATGACAATACTCTCACCGGCCAAAGTGAGCGCCTTCTTCAAGGTGTAGTCTTTCTTTTGTTTAAGCTATGTTTTAACCTATTTCCTTATTTTTTTCAATCCAAGACAAAAATACTTCTTCATCACAAGAGATTACCTCCGGCTGGGAAGAAAAAAACAACAAAACTGCTGATGAAACCGGTAACCTGAAACCGGTCAAAAAGTATCTGACAATTTCCAAACTAATTGATTTTTTTTAAACTAAACAAACTCCACAAAAACAGTTTGATTTATCCATCACAAGATATAGTCAAAACTCCAATTAATAACTTATGATAACCTTTTTTTCTTTTTTTATGCAATCAACAAAATCCCAAAAATACAACAATATAAAAAAAGCAACACACAAAATATTCACAATTTTTAAATAATTTGAAAGTCAGAAAAAATCTTTGATGGAAATGTTGGAGACAATAGGGCTTTTTTGTGTGCTTAATCTTCATGGTGTTCATAGTTTTTTGAGAAATAGTTCACCTGTTTTTGGTGTGTGAGTACACAAATGCTATGAAAAGAGAAATGAGGGGTGAGCCAAGTTCAATTCATTTTTCTATTCAATTTTTTCGGCTTTCACATTTGTAAAAATGCAAAACCTTCATACAATAAAAAAAAAATTCTGTTCACAACCACACCAGCCTCCTATATTTTAGCGAGCTTTCTTCTAGTGCGGGTTTGCGGGTTTGCGGGTTTGCGGGTTTGCGGGTTTGCGGGTTTGCGGGTTTGCGGGTTTGCGGGTTTGCGGGTTTGCGGGCAGCTCTGCGATGGTCTGCTCTGTCAAGCTTCTCGCCTCTGCGTCCGTCTGCGTGCCCTTCTTGAAGCCAGCCACGTAGGGCCGGATGTCGACCTTGGGGAGGACCTCCTTCCAGCGCCAGGGTGCCACCGGGTAGTGTGTCTGGGACATCGCTGGTTGGTCGTGGCGGTACATCTTCGTCTGTTCCACTGTGTCCTTCGCCGACCGTAACCAAGTCAGTTTCGTATCGCTTGAATGCATTGCACACTCTGCTGGGGTCTCCAGTTGTCGACGTGCACGTTCGTACAGGGCTGCTGCATCGTATTCGACGTGCTCTCGTATCTTCCTCAGGTGAGCTTCCCAGAGTAGGTCCTCTGCTTTGGTGTAGTAGTTACACCCGGTGATGACCCTCGCCCCCCTTCGGTGGAGTACTTCCAGAGTTTCAAGGCCTGCCTCGTTTAGCGCTGGTCCCCACACCGCCAGTGCATACGTTATGGTCGGGAGCACGTACGTCATGTACACCTGTCTCAGCATGTGGGCATCGCACCCCCAGTCCCGTCCAGCCATGAGCTGGATCAGAGAAAGTTTTTTGAGGAACTTTGTCTTCACCGCCGCTAGTTGTGGTTGCATCGTCAGCGCGTCATCCAGTTCCACCCCCAGGTAACGGACCGTCTGCGCACGGTTCACCACTGCTCCGTCTGCGTACTTCACTTCGCACTTAGCTTTTCTGATGTCGGCACGATCGCCCTTCTCGGTCACTGGCATCACGAAGGTTTTCCTGCGGGATATCGTGAATTTCCCCCGTTTAACCTTGTCGTAGGCCTTGTTGAGGTCCAGCGTCAGAATGATGGGGACTTCTTTCTTCGCTGCGGAGTCCTTAGCCAGCTGCGTGATGTAGGCCAAGTTGTCCACGGCGGAACGGAAGCGTCTGAATCCTGTCTGTTTGGGATGTAGGTTCTGTGTGGCCTCGTTTGGGTCTTCCATCAGCTGGAGCAGTCTGTTCGCTAGCACGTGTTCCATCACCTTACTCACGGTACTCGTCAGGGCTATCGGCCGGTAGGATTCGAGGTCTTCCTCTGGCTTCCCTTGTTTGTGGATAGGGAAAAGTATGGCCTTCTTCCATTCTTTGGGTAGTTGCCCCTGCTTCCACGAGAGGTTCATCACATGTAGAAGCCCTTTTTTTGCGGCGGGTCCGAGGTGCATCAACATCTCGTTGTGTATCCCATCCGCTCCAGGTGACTTTCCTGCTTCTAGGACGTTCAGTGCGGCGTCCAGCTCCTCCAGTGTCAGGGGTGCTTCAGCTCCTTGGGATCCTGCCGTAGTTTGCTGCTCCGCATCCGGTAGGCCTGTGCCGTCACTCACGCTGCAGTAGTGCTCCCCCAGTGCGTCCGCCTTCTCCTTGTTGGTGGAGAGCTGTTGTTTTTCCTGTTGTCCCTCTTTTTTCACTTTTATGGGGTACGACTGCGCCTTGTCCGCCCGTCCGTCCAACTCGCGCAGCAGCCTGAAGGCCCCGGAGGTTGCTACTGCCTTGGTGCACTTGTCCTCCCACACCACTTCATTGCGTCTGGCGAACTGCGCTCCATCTCCTTGGTGAAGCCTGCCCAGTTCGCCTTCTTCCAGTTCCACAGCTCTTTTTTGAGTTTCACCTCAGGATGTGTTGGAGGTGTTTGGGCGTTCGCTTGCACTTCAAACTCTATCGGCAGGTGGTCGGAGTTGAGCGTTTCCCGTGTTTGCCATATGGGGTCGGCCCAGTCTCTGTCTGTGAAGACCACATCTGGTGCCGTTTTGGTACCGCGCTGGATCCGCGTTGCTTCCTTCTTGTTCCAGCATCGCATGTTGTTCCCCAACGCCCAGTCGTGTAGGTCAGTTCCCGTTTGGTTGGGGATTTTCGCCTGACTCCACGCCTGGTGATGTGCGTTGATGTCCCCTGCGATCACGCAGCCCTCTCCCGTTGGCAGATCCTGCGTTGCGAAGTCATCCTCTCTCTGGTCCCCCTTCCGTAGACCCACCCCGCTCGGCCGGTACACATTCGTGAAGAGCACGCCCTCCACAATCACATCCAGCCTCTCTGTGGTCTCCCACGCTTCGAAGGGTTGTTCTGTCGCACGCAAGTTCTTCTTCACCAGTGTCGCAATCCCTCCCCCATGCGTCTCGCTGGTGTCTTTTTTTCGAGCTACCGTTCGCACCCGCAGGAAAGTCCTGTACCCGTCAAAGTTCAGCTTGCCCGTTTGCGCCGCCATGAGTTCTTGGAGGTGTACTACATCGTACTTCTCCTTCTCCAGGACCTGCTTCAGCTCCCCTTTCTTCGGGCCCGTCAGCCCCCCCGCATTCCAACTCATGCAGCGAAGGGTTCTTGGTTTTGGTCCTTGCTCTGGTTCTGGCTCTGGTCCTGGCTCAGGCTCGATGCCGTCCTCTAGCAGTTGGTTGCTCTTGATGGTGTAGGAGGTCTTGTCGAGTGTGGGGTCGGTGTTCGGTCGACCTGAGTGGTGTTGATGAGTCATCCTTGGGTGTGCGTGGGTCTTCCACTTGTACGGAAGCAAAAAAGGCAGTAGCAGCAGCAGCACACTATCCAGCATTAACCACACCAACAGCAACACCAGACACAACAGTCAGTACCGCATGCTGCGGCGCTTCTCTTTCTCTTTCCTTGGCGAGGGGGAGGGCGCCGTCGCTAAGATCCGTCGTGTGTTCTTGGGGGTGGCACGGTCACGTTCGTCCCGCTCCGCTCTCTTCCCCCTGTTCAGCTGCTTGGGTGGCGTCAAGCCCATGCGGAGGCGGCGTTCTTCTGCGTGGAGGACGTCCCTCGCACGTTTCAGCTGGCGTTCCTCCTCCTGGCGCACCAGTGCTGCCGCTGTCGCGAGATCCATCTCCTCCTCTCGCTCTGTTTCCCGCTTTTTTTTTAAAAAAGCCTCGTAAGAGGCTTCGGCCTCTTGCAGCACTGCCTCCGTCGCCAGCCGTTTCGCTTCTGCTGAGGCGAATGCGTTCCTCCTCTTCTCCTCGGCCAACTCCTCCTGGCGTGTCTTCTTCAGGATTTCGTTATACTCCTGCCACTGTGCTTCTTCGCGTGCCTTCGCTTCTGCCCTCTCCGCCTCTGCAGTGTCGAATTCACGGCGGCGGTCCGTCTCTTCCTCCCGCCTCTGTGCCTGCAGCCGTTCTTCTGCTTCTTCTCTCTGTTCGCGTTGCTGTTGTTGTTGCCTCTGCTGTTGTTGCTGCCGCTGCTGCTGTTGTTGCCGCTGCTGCTGTTGTTGCTGCTGTTGCTTCCGCTCCTGAGTTTGCGTGGGTTCCTTCTTCGCCTTCGTCTCCTTCTTCGGCGGTGCCGTCACCTTCACCTCCTCATCGATTTGCATCTCGCCTTCTCCTTCTTCTTCTTCTTCTTCCGGTTCGGTGCGTCGCTGTTGTAGCTTTAGGTCGCGCATCTCCGTCATCAGCTGGTCCAGCTGGCTCGCCATGTGTTGCAGCGTCTGCTGCATCTCGTCCTTCTCTGCCCGCAGTGCATTTTCTCTCTCCTTCGCCTCCAGGAGTTCCCGACGCATCTTCTCCACCTCGGCGTCCTGTGCGGGGTCTGCCACGTAGGGCTTGGGCACGTAGTCCTGCTGTGCCGCCCTTCCTTCCTCTTTTCCTTTTCCTTTTTTATTTGCGGCGTCAAACAGCCACCCTTCTTTGGTACGGTCGTACCGACGGAAGGTCAGCACGTCCTCCCCCACCACTACCGGCTTCAGCGTCCCCGGCGGTGCGCCCCGGACGAGAAGCACCCTGTGCGTGCCGTGCTTGCCGGTCCTCACCAACTCCGGCTCCCACGCGTGCTGCTCGCTCAGGATTGCCCGCACTCCGTTCTTCGACAGCGAGAGAGGCAGCCCGTCCACCACCCACATCTCTGCCCAGAGGTTCGTCTTCCCCTGCTCGCCCAACACCTTGCTGGCCTGCTCCTGTGTGGTGCCTTCCGGAACCGCGACGCCGAGTCCGCCCCGCGACAGCAGCACCACTCGCCCGCTCAGCTCGGTGGCCTGGTTCCGCGCCGTCTCCAGGTTCACTGTGCTCGGTAGCGGCGTCACCCGGTCGCCACCCCGTCCCGACCCGTTGGTGAAGAACGGCCTGGCGAAGAAGCCGTCATCGCCGCTTCCTGCCAGCACGTCCTTCACCTGCGCGCCGTCTACTCCAATCTTAAAAGCCGCCGTCTTTGCGGCTGGCTTCCCCTTCTTCGCCTTCAGCTCCACGGCGGTCTGCACCTCGCCTCCGTGTGCCTTCACCCATGCACATGCTGCGGCACGGGTCACGCTGTTGCGGCTTTCCACCACAACGTATTTGGTTTGGGGCAATGCCCCCTGGTGCTGCTTTGCATCCGCCGTCTTGTGCACCGCCTGTACGGTGCTGACTGAGCACAGGAACCGGCGCTCCGTCCTCATCTCCTCCCCCCGCACCGTCACGAGGGAGATCAGTGGGGCCGCCAACCCTGTGGTTTGTCGGCCGGGGCTACGAGTACCCCTGCCGTGTGCGCGTGCTGCGGCTTCTGCAGCGCTTCCTGCACTTCCTTACGGCTGCACCACAGGATGCCTCCGTTTTTCTTAAAATCAGCCAAGTTGGCTGCGAGTCGGCTGTCTGGAAAGTCCTCAGCCCGGGGTCTCCACATCGCCCCTGCCACCTCTTCGTCAGCCTTCTTCATCGTCTGCTGTCCAGAGGACCCCATCGTGGAGGGGGGTGGCTTATTTGGGGGGAGGGGGGGAGCAGTTGGGATGTGCTCAGGGTTAATTCTTGATTCACTGTGTCCTCCTGGGGGGGGTTTTAAGCTTTATGGGGGGAATCTTTTCAACATTAATTCGCGGGAGCCATATACTATAGGGGTTCATTTTTTTTTACACAAAAAACTATGTTAAGACGAAATCCTACCGATGTGCCTACATGGGGCGTCCCCCGTCAGTAGTGCGCCAGATGAGGGGCATGAAGCGAAATGCGGTGAAAGGTGCAGGCCTGTTCGCAGCAGGTCTGGAGAGTTGTGGCAACTCGTCTGCTGAGCGTGTGAAGTATCAAGGCAGAGGTTCGCTGTCCAAGTAAAACCTACCCTGGTCATCCTCTGCCTGTCTTGTTCTCTGTTGTGATTGTTTGTGTTTGTGGGCGGGATCAGATGGGTGGAGGGTGTTTACTTTGTGTTTAGCTCGGAGAAGTGGCTTACCCGCCCACTCTCTGTTATTTATTCAGTGTCATTTTTTCATTCATCCCCAAAGTTTGTAGACAGAGTCAAGGCCACCTTGGCCAAAAGGGTTTTTTCACCACACTTTTCTTTTGCTTCCATTCGTGGAAGTCTTGTTTTTCTTCTGTTCCTGGCCTGACGTGTGTTCAACAGGTGTGCTATTTTTACTGAGTGGAATCCATTTTTCTTTTTCCAGGGGAGGCACTAAAACAAACCATTCTGCAGACAACAAAGCAAAGGCAATGTGTTTTTTATTCTCCCTTCCCTTCTTTTAAGTAAGGAGGATTAGGTCTTCTTTTTTTTCCTTTTTTTGCCCCAGAAGTGTGACGCCTGTGTATTCAAATTGATTAAAAAGAATAAAAAACAAACACATAATGCAGTTTCTTGTTTTGTATAAAATTCTGTTGGCTCTTCCGTACTCTTCGCCCGCCTTTTATACAAAACTTGAAACACCGACCATTTTTGGTCATCATTTTTTCCTTTTCCTTTTTCCATTTCCTTTTTCCTTTTCCATTTCCTGTTCATTTTATTGTCTTTATTGTCTTCTCCATTTCTTCCTTTTTCCTTTCTAATCTCATAAAAAACTAGACCAAGTACAAAAGAGAAAAAAAAAGCCATATACCTCACAACCACACCAGCCTCCTACATTTTAGCGAGCTTTCTTCTAGTGCGGGTTTGCGGATTTGGTGACGGGCTAAAAAACCTGTCGTTCTTGTGTGACACCTCGGAAACGTGATGAGGACCACACTTTTTTTAGAGGTGGTTTTTTTTGTAAGAACCTCACACACTGGGCAGGCGGTCAGCTATTCGCTTCCCGCGGGGCGTTCGCGTGCGCGCTTCGCGCGCCCGCTCACGGTAACGTGTACAAAAAAACTTCACTTGTGCCTTCTTGAACTGGCTTTTCCGGTGAAAGTGCCTGTTGAAAAAGTGGTGTTTTTGTGGTAAACGCCAGATGGTCAAAAGAGTGATCTGACCATATTCCCCAGGTATAACTGGTACTCAAAAAGTTCATTAACGAAGGAATCGTGCACTTTTGACCATCACATATTAGATGTGTTTTTTCAGGTTTTTCAATGCACTTTCCTGTGCTGGGAAGCATGCCACAAGTGTCATGTTTTACAAGGTAAAAATGACCAAAAAAGCTGATTTTTGGCCGAATGCCACATGTCATTTGGCAGTCCATTTTTTGAACAGGACTGTCTTAAATTTTTTTTTTGGGCCTCAATGCCCCCAAACAACACGTTAAGCCCAAAAAATTCACTTTTGGAAGAGCAACTATTTATTTAAAAAAATCGATTTTTTGGTCAAATCCCCTCTGGTGGTGAGGGGGTGTGTGTGTGTGTGTGTTTGATAACTAGTAGGGGTAATTCTTGCTCAGAATATGGCCCCAAAAAGGGGGGGGGGGTGCTCACGTCACGGCAGACGCCCCCGAAGGGTCGTGACGGTGATGCAGTGGTTGAATGCCTTCCTGGGCCGCGTGCTTGAATTGCGGGTGGCAGGAGTGGCAGCATTCGTTTAGGCTTTTTCTGTCCAAGTGGCAGGCCCCACAGCGCGTCAATCTGTGGCTCAGGCAGAAGTCCATCACAAGCTCAAGGCCATCATCCTCTCTGTGGTGCAGGTTGCAGCAGGTTTCCACTACGGCTCGCACTTTCACACAGGACACACATCTGACTTTTCCGTGGCTCTCACATGAGATGATTTTGGCGTTCTTGCGGGCCCCCGCGGGGGCTGGTCGCGGGGGTCTGGACCTGAAGGCTGCAGTGTCCACCGCCGCTCTGCCCCGTGCCTGGCTGGATGCCTCCGTCCAGTTCGCGGCGTAGTGGTCCTGGGGGTAGAACCGTGCTGCCCATGCTTGGCTCTCCTCATACAGGATGGAGCTAGGGCCATGCGGCTGTTCGCTGCGGATGTTGTGGGCGTTGAGGTGGCGGAGGACGGCCTCTGTCTTGGCGGAAAGCACAGCCCGTCGGTTTACCCCTTGCACCACTGTCCCTCCGAGCGCTGTCAGACTGGTGACACCTCCCTCTTTGCCTCTGGTCCAACTGTCGACTTGGACCACACTGCGTAGGTCACGGGTGAGGCTCTGCAGTGACAGTGCTTTGGCCCATACGCTCTTTTGGAAGAGAGGGTATTCTGCAGCTGCCTGGCTTAGCTGCTCCGCCCTCGCAACTTCGACCGTATCCATCGCTTCATTGCTGAGAGCGTCAGCGTCAGTGTTGAGGTTCCGCTTGACGTGGCGCCATTCGATGACGTAGCGGGGTTGCAGGTCTCGGATTTGGGCCCTGATGCGGTGGAGGAATGGCTGGAGGTTCTCTTTGCATGTTGTGTTCCCCTTGATGTGCTCGATGATCAGTTTAGAGTCACCGTATATGGTCGCCTGGCCACACACTTCTGGGGGTAGGTCGCGAAGAAGGCAAAGGCCACTGCTAGCCCCTTCGTACTCGGCAACGTTGTTGCTTCTTGCAAATGGCAGGGGCGTAGCTACGGATGCTGCCTTCACCCCGTCGATGTAGACAACTGCTCCTGCCCCTGCCCTCGCAAATACCGTACCGTTCTGTCTAGCACCACCATCAAAGAACACCTCTGTGCCCTGGCGGCCTTCTAGGGTGTTGCGCACAGTGCACACGGTTTGAGACGCACAGTATGGCTGGTATCTACGGTTCTTGATACCCGGCAAGGAAAGTCCCGTGGTCAGCTCGAAGTCTATTGCGAGCTCAATGTAGCTAACGGAGTGCTCCGATCCGTTATGCGCCCATTGCAGACTGTTTACCCAGTGGTTGGTTGCGTACCATAGGTCTTCACTGTGTTTCCATATGGCCCCCACGTCTTGGTAACGCAGTGAAGGGAGTTGCACTCGCATGGGTTGGGGAGAAGACCATCCCCATGGGTAGTCAACCAGGCGGTGGTGGCGGGCCGACTCTGCTGGGCGGTCATCTCGAATCTGTCTTTGCCTGACTATCTCTATGAATAGCCTTTGCAGATTTCTCACTAGTGCGATCCTCTCGTGGTCGTCTCGCGGGAGAACGTTGTCGTGGCAGTCGTGACGGTACCGTGGTGCCACCCCGCAAATGACCAGACAGTTCGGCCAGTCCGTCCTGTCCGCGGCTGCGACAGGGTGACGGCTGCGTACCTCCTCCCACGCACTGCATTCCCACCACATATGGCGAACTGTTTCGCGGGCTTCGGTCTCACAGTAAGGGCATCCGTCGGTGATGAGGCCGGATCTACCCGTTGTTGTCATTGCCCCTGCGATGATGGAGCGAAGGATGCCTTTCTGGTACCCGGTTAAGTTGCTCTCGGGGTCTTCCAGCAGGTGCCTGGTCACTCTGCCGTCAACACCATGTTGGAGTCCGTCGTAGTCGCTCGATCGCTTGTTCGCAAGGGACCTCATTAGGGCATTCCGCAGTTTGTGACGTGCCTCGGCCTCGACTGACGTGGCTTGCTTTTCGGTGAGGGTGTCAACGTCCAGCAGGGTTTGGTCTCCTGATTCGTTGGTGAATCTGACTTGGTTGGGGGCAACCCAGTCCCACCCCAAGGCGTTCAGTGATTCATTGAGGAGGAAGAACGGTCCGTAGGACAGGGAATCTCTGTGCTGCCACGCCACCGCACATAGATGTCTGCAGTTTTCTCTTCTCATCTGTTTGATCCACGCACGTAGCCTGCGAATGTGGAAGACCATCTCCGGGTCTAGTCGGTGGCCGTGCTGTAGGATGTGCATGACCGCCACCACAGCACGTCGCGAAGGCCCGGTCCAGACAGCTGCTGTGAAGTTTTTCTGAAGTTTTGCCCGTTTCTCCGGGGACAGGTAAGTCACGGACGCGCCATAATAGCACTTTGACCCCGCAGTCATTGCCGCTATGTGGTCTCGGTGGTTTACTGGTGTTGGGAGGGACCGCACCCTTCCCAGGTTCTTCACCGCGTTTGAGGACCTGTTGGAGATGCGATTGGAGACGGGCAAGGAGCTAAGGTTGGTGCCTGGTTGTGCGTGCTGCATGACCCCTGTGCTGTCGAAGCTGTTCTTGACAGGGAGGAACGTCGGAGGGTTGTGGCACATTAGCTCTCCGGTTTGCACGTTGATCACCTTGATTTCACATGGGCGCGTGCGGCACGTGGAGAAGGTGAGCGACTTTGAGACGCTGATGTCCATCTGGGTGTGGTGAGAGAAGATCACTGTTCGGTCAACGGCCATCTGCTGGAGCTGGTGAGATGGGGCAGTGGCGTAGATGTCGTCAACGAATGATGTGGTCTCAGCCCCCTTGCTGTCGACCTCACGCATCCATACGCTGATAACAATGTTTATTAGGATCACACTCAATGGGCACCCCTGCATGATACCATTGGTTGGTGTGAAGGGTTCTCCCACAGACCCGTTGCACCGGAAGTGTCTCTTCATCTTCACATAAGCCTCTCTGAGTACCGATAGCACCACTCCATTGAAGCCCAGTCTCGCTGCAAGGCACATCGCGATGTTGATGGGGACGGTATCAAAGCACTTCTTAAAGTCTATGGCTACTCCAAAGATGTGTTCACCGGTGAGGTGTGCGCATTCTAACTGTGCTGCGAGGTGCCAGTACAAGTCCTCCGTCCCGTGTTTGGGCCTGCACCCGTGCAATCCTGCAGGTGACAACTTGTCCAACCACGGAAAGGCGGATTGAGCACGTATCGATGCCCATATCCTATAGAGGACCGCCGTGATGGTGATGGGTCGTTGCGACAGGGGGTCTCCATCACTGTCTGGTTTCGGGATTAGCGGCACCAGTGCTTGCATGAGGGCTTCAGGCCACACGCCGTCCCGTTCGACGGCATTTAGGCATTCCACAAGGATGGCGATGATAGAGTCAGGTAGCTGTTCCACTTCGTGTGCTCTCCATCCGTGCATGCCTGGTGAGGTGGTACGCTTCATACGTTTGAGTGCCTTGTGTACATCTTCCACCTTGATGGGTTCACAAGTCATGTCTTCTGCCGCCGGTAGTACATCTTCGTACACTGCGAGGAAGGAGTCCCAACTTGGCTCGGGTGAGGAGGCGTATTTTTGGAATATACCACCCCATGCCTGGTTGTCTCTGAGGAGGGAGTCAACCTTGGCTGGGTCAGCCGTGAGAGTGCCATCTTGTTGCTTCATGAACGCTGCCGGCGTGGTGAAGCGGTCAGCCACATAGTCGAAGATGGCACCTTGACCTTTGCTCCCAACGTTTTGCATGGTGTGCTTCCAATGCAGACTGCGTTGTGCCTTCATGGCGGCAAAGGCTTCTCTCTGGGAGCCTTCGAGTTTCTCTAGGAGGCGGTGCAGGTAATCCACTCCGGGGTTTGGTACGAAGAGGGCCTCAGTGATCTCATCCCTCAGCGGGCCTCCTCGGAGTCGGGACAGCGCCTCCCACGCGTACCTCTCCCTGCGGGTCATTGCGTACGGCTTGTCCACAAGCAGTCTGGCCCTTCCTATTTGGAGAAGCGTGCGTAGGTTTCCCATGACAGCGTCCCTCGCCCTTGTTAGCTTTGAGGACGCCCCATTTTTGCTGCTGTGCTTTGTGGCGTGCCTGGCCGTCTTCACAAGGGATGTCTCGCTTCGCCCGCAGTAATCAGAATGTGGGGACGCTATGCTGTCCTCATGGAGGAGGAGTAGGAACTTCTCACCCACCTCTGCAAACTCAGCAAGCTTGCTTTCTCCTGATGCCTCGCTCCTGTCGTTTTTCTCCAGCTGGCTAGCAAATGCCACCGCAGTCTCTGGGGTGTTCCTTGGTCTATCCAGTGGGAAGGGCTTGGGGAGCACGCATCTCCGGGTGCGGCCAGAATATACGTTTAGGTCGAGGGTGAAGGTGAGCGGTACATGTGTCGGGAAAGGGCAGTCGTCGAAGCTGGAGTCAACTGTCACTTTATAGATCGCTGGTGCTGCCGTCGCATTCGCCAGGCACATATCAATCCGCGTTCCGTTCGAGTTGGCCGTTCTGCAGGTGAAAGGTGGAGGGGTCCGTTGGGCAGCGGCTAGGCTCTCCGCCACATCAACCCATCTTCCAGATCTCTGCGCTGCCGCAAGAGTGACGCTATTGGAGGCGTTGCAGTTGAAGTCCCCGATGATGATGACTGGGACTGCGTGACCCAGGCCAGTTGCCATCTCCAATGCGTCCTTGATGAGTGCTTCTCGTTCGGCCGCCGCCTCCTGGCCTGCGTGTGCGTAGAGGGAGATGACGTGGAAGGCAGCCCCTGCGCCCACCGCAACAGCTGTGTGGACCACCCTCGTTGAATCGTGACAGCGTTTTTCCACCGGTGATTTAGGCGCGATGGTTTGCGCTATCAGGCCACTCTTGGTCATTATCGCCACGCCTCCCGGTGCGATTTGCTGGCGCTCGCCTCCTCCCGTCTTTGCGAGGGCCTTTCCCCAGTGTACCTCCCTTCCTTTTGCGTGGAAGTATTGCCCATGTGTGCCCATGTGTTCCTTCCCGACCCTTGTCTCCTGTAAGGCAAGGATATCAGCCGGGAGGTCAGCCACGTCACGGTGGTGCGTTTGCAGCGACGTTACGTTGATGGTGGTGATGGTTAGGGGTCTGGGTGCGGGTGTAGGCGGAGCTCGGGGTTGCCGTCTGTTCCTGTTCGCCGGAGACGGTGCCTCGAGGGGGAGAATGCCGTTCTGACAGGCTCGTAGACTTCGGAGGAGAGCCATCGGGATTCTGAGTATGTCATAATGCTCAGGTCTGTACGTTAGTCCCAGCACACGGTTCCGTTGGGCAGGGCAGCCCTCACGTCGCAGTGTGCCACGACTTCCCGTGCTGGCGTTGAGGACCCATACCTCCGCCTTGAGGATCGTCGCTGCCGCCTGCAAGCAGAGGTGGTCCCCGTAGGTGCCGTCACGGCTCATGTGGTCCAGGTATATGCTGAACGAGGTCGTGGCTGCTGCCGGCCCGGCTTCATACAGGTACCTGGACTCTTCGTTTGTGCGCAGGTGGCTGATGACGTCTCTGCGCAAGGAGGCCGCACATATACTCCCGGTGCATTGTGAGGCGAGCGCCCTAAAGAGGCAGTTGCCGTCCCCAGGGATCACGTGACGGGAGGTGTGCAAGCTCGCTGCTGTCCGGTCCAGCCACACATTATTCTCTGCTCTCTCTGCAATAGGGTCATCCCCCCCGCCTCTCATATTTGTACGATGCTTCCCGCACGCGGACGCGTATCCAATCTTTGAGTCGATGCTCATCTCTGGAGATGCTGGCGTTGTCACAAGCGGGAGATATACTTTCGGAGGGACTGCTAGGGTCGCCGTCATGAGAGGTAGGGGGATGATATGCTGAGGGTGCTGGGGTTGAAAGGATGGAAGTCGGGATGGAATGGTGATCGTTGGAGAGGGAGGGTTTGAGTTGTGTGAGGGGTTCGTTTGAACAGCCTCATTGCCGATCCTGATTGCGTTCACGGGGGACTGTTGCGAAGCTCGTGATGAGCGGCTGCCCTGCGGACTTGGTCCCCTTTGTCGCCGTCGGTCCCTTCCCTTTCCCTTCCTTCGCTTGTGGTTTCGGGCCCACGCTGTACGGCCCTGTCACGATCTTCTTAGCCCGGTTGAACGTATCGGCGATCTGTTCCATCCGTGTAGCCCGCGGCATTTCCCCCGCGCTCCGGGCGATGGACCTATCGTGGTTGTCGCTCGGGGCTGAGGTGGGCTTTTGCTGGGGGAGATTCGGCGGTGCCTCCTGCACCAGTGGCTTCAACTGCTGATGCGACGCTGGTGGTTGCTGCTCAGTCCTATCATGTGTGCTGACGACGTGTTCCAGCGCCGCTTCCACCTCACCATTGTGTTTGCACTGGTAACGCATCGCCTGCTCCTGGTCCTCCTTTATCCGTTGCGCTTCCCCGTCCACGGCGGCGAACTTGATGGTGGCGGCGTCAACCAGGTTGGCCGTACCCCGCTGTGTTTGCATCAGGGCCTCCTTCGTTTTGGCTTCGAGAGCGTGGTTGCGCTGCCGGGCCAATGCCGCCTCCTCCTCTGCTTGACTCCGGAGGAGGTTGACTTCGTTGCTGAGGCGGTTCGCTGCGGCTGTCAGCCTGTCGTCGGTCTGGTGCGCCTTCTTCAGGGCCTCTTCAGCCATGGCTGATACCACAACAGTATCAGCTGCCGCCTGCTGCGTGCGCCTGCCCTGTTCTTGCAGCCCTTCCTGGAGGTGGGGAACAGCGGCCTCAGCTCTCTTGTGTGCCTCCACGAGCTGTTCAGCCGTGCTGCTGGCGGTGGTAGCTTTCGCCGCAACCTCGGTTGTCCACGCGTGCAACTTCACGTACGCGGACTGCAGCTCCTCCGCCTGCTGGGTCTGCTGGCTTGCGGTTCTGGTTGACGTGTCTTGTGCCTTGTCTTGTGCCTGCGTCACTTGCATCACCCGTTCCTCCAACAGCTCCATTCTGACCGCTAGTTGGGTGGCAGCGGGTGCGCCGGACTGCACTCCAGAAATGGCTTTGACGATGACCTGCTGCTCCTTCTTTTGGTTGTGGAGTTGAAGGCGGATGTCTTCCATTTCCTCCCTCTCAAAGGTAACGACCCTCAGATTAGTGGCGGTGGCTGCTTCGAGTGCATTGGTCGCCTGCTTTGCCGCGCGTTCCGCCTTCTTCTTCACTGCCTGCAGTTCCGTGGACACCCCCACCTGGTCAACGGCCAGCGCCTTGGTGGCCCTCACCTCTTCGCGGAGCTGCTCGAGGAGGAGCTGCGTGCCTTCTGCGTTCTCCACTGCCTTCTCCGTCATCTGCCTTGTCACGGCAGCTGCCTCCTCTTTCGCCCGCTGCAACGCAGCAGCAAACTCCTGCCGCAGCTGTGCAAGCTCAGGTGCAGGTGTAGTAGCGGGTGCAGTAGCGGGTGTAGCAGCGGGTGTAGCAGACACAGCAGGTGTAGCAGGCACAGCAGACACAGGTGCAGTAACCTCACTAGGCGCAGACGCAGCAGCAGTGGTGGTTGTGACTGGAACTGTAGGGGAGGGCAGTGGTGTGGCAGGTGTCGTGGGCGTTTGCTTGGTGCGGTCCTGGGCGATGACCTTCAGCACCGCGTGGAGGTGCGCGACGGGGACGACGACGTCCTTCGCGGTGTAGCCCCTACCACCTCCCCGCCCACCTGTTCGCTTGACGCCTTGCAAGGCCGCCAACAGGGCCGCAATGGCGTCCTCGTGTGCGCGGTGCTCCTTCTTCAGCCGCTTTTCCTCCTCCCTCCTTTTCCGCTCGGCACGGATGGTGTCCATGTCCTGGATGGACATGCGGTGCCCGTTGATGTCGAGCTCTGTGTTGGGGGGCGGATGCGGGGCGGTGACCTGAAGGACGTCCGCCTTCCTGCCCGTCACCTCGGCTTCCCACTCCATCTGCTTCAGCATGGCCGTGGCCTGTGCCTGCAGGAAGCTGGAGGGGAAGGGGTGGATGCGGTATTCCCGCGGTGGTTGGAGTGTCAGCACGAGGGGGCGCACTACCTGCTGTCCGGCTTGTTCGCCGTCGAGAATCTCGACGTTGCCGGGGGATGCCGCATGGAGGCCAGCCGGGTTTTGCATTGTGATAGTGTTAATTTCCCTCGTTCCCCCTGTGTGTGTGTGTGTGTGTGTGTGGGTGTGCTGTGTGTGGGTGTGTAGTGTGTGTGGTGTGGGTGGCGCACATCTCTATAGTAAAGACTAAAAAACTAAGGTTTTTTAGGATATTCTGACATTTCTGTCCATAAAGTATGAAACCCCATTTCTGTCCATAACATCCGAAACCAGGTACACAGGTACACAGGTACACAGGTACACAGGTACACAGGTACACAGGTACACAGGTACACAGGTACACAGGTACACAGGTACACAGGTACACAGGTACACAGGTACACAGGTACACAGGTACACAGGTACACAGGTACACAGGTACACAGGTACACAGGTACACAGGTACACAGGTACACAGGTACACAGGTGCACAGGTACACAGGTACACAGGTACACAGGTACACAGGTACACAGGTACACAGGTACACAGGTACACACACGGTTCCCCATTGTGTAGGAGTACCGTCACCATAGGAATAGTAGTCCTGAAGATATGTCACCCAGTGGGTTAACAGCACACACACACTTGGCACCACAGACACACCTGGGTTTTGAAGCTTACGAGAACGAAGCTGTTCCTGTGGTGTGGACAGGGGTGTGAATGGGTAGACTAGGGTTTATTCAGGACATTTGAAGACTCATGATTATGTTTTGTAGGAAGCAGATAGAAGCTGATGTAGGAGGCGTGGCTGTGGGTTGAAAGGCAGGGAATGAAGAAATGAAATGGACACATAGCAATAGAAAATATGGGTTGGGTTTGATTTAGCTTTTCACTTTTGTATTTTGTTGCAGTATTTGTATTTCACATCTCTTTGTTTGAAAAAGGCATCACAAGACAGGCTAGATATGTCTTGTCTTCCCTACCCCAGTCCCAGCCTCCGTCCCAATCCCTATTGTTACCCCCCCCCCCTGTCCCCAAACCCATGTGCTACAACACTAAAACCCCACGGCCCTAGTTTCTTGACTTCATTGATGATGACAGCCAGTCAAGCCCTTCATACAAACCCTCTCCAGTTGCAGCGCAGCTTCCCTGGATGTACCACTCACGGAGTCGGAGAGAGTGCAGCCCAAGCTTGTCGGTCATTTCAGCTGGTGTCATCGCCTTTGGAAGATCCTGCTTGTTTGCAAGCACAAGAAGTGTTGCATCACGGAGGGCATCATCTGTTGCCAGCTTGTGCAGCTCATCACGCGCAAGAGAAATTCTGTCCCTGTCGTTGCTGTCAACAACAAAGATGATGCCGTCAGTCCCCTCAAAGTAGTGGCGCCACAGTGGCCTCAGCTTGTCCTGGCCACCAACGTCCCACATGGTGAACTTGAGGTTCTTGTACTCCACTGTCTCCACATTGAACCCGATTGTTGGTATGGATGTGATCAAATCACCCAGCTTCAGCTTGTACAGCACAGTGGTCTTGCCAGAAGCATCAAGCCCCACCATCAGCATCTTCACGTTCTTCTTCCCTGCAAAGAGGGTTGTCAGTGCAGAAGCAATGTTGCCCATAGTGAAATGTATGTGTGAGTTTTGTGTGAATGTCTGTGTTGTTGTTGTGTTTGTTGCACTGGGGCTGGGACGGAGTGGGGTGGGGTGGGGTGGAATGGTGGGGTTTGGGTTTGGGTTTGGGTTCAGTGAGGTTGGCATTTTCTCCCACTCCTGTCGGACAAGGGCACCCCAACTGCTCAGGGGGTGTACACCAGCTCATGGGTGCACACACAAGTTGCTGTACACCAGCCAACCAGCCAACCCAACTTAGTGCCTCTTATGGTCGGTTCGCCATTGTGTAGGAGTGCCGTCACCATAGGAATAGTAGTCCTGAACATATATTAGCAAGATTGTAGGTAGCTGTAATATGGAGGTTTATGTGGGGCCACCCTTGGGTTCACAGCACACAGACTTGGCCCCACAGAATAGACTGGCCAAGGACAGAGGGGCTCACCTCTTCCACACACCCGTCTTTCTTTGTTTCCACCTACCCACCCACTCGCCCACCCAGGCACCCACCCCCCCCCCCCTTCATGCCCCACACCCACACACTGCACAGACAAAACAAACACACATTTTTTGAACATAACATGAACACAATGTCGGAAGTCAAAGTGATCGAGGCAAGAGACCCTGGAAACCGCGCCCAGCGTGTTGCATTCCATTTTTCAGAAACATATGAAACGAAAGGACGAACAGCATATCTTCAAGGGACCCTTGGAAGTAGACCACTGAATGTGTGCATACTATTTCATAGAGGGAAGTGCAAGTCACAGAAGACATGCCGTCAACTACATGTGAGTCCAGATGCTGTGGACAGACTTCGCGATGAAATGGCCGGCCAGTGCTGTGCGCTTCATTCCGGAAAATGGGCCAGCGAAAAATGCGTCATGTTGAAGGGCAAGGACAACATAGCATTGCTCTCTGTGAGCAATTTTTGCAGTACAAGGGGTTTGGAGGAGCTTTTGCGCAGGGGGGACAGAATTATTGTACAAAAGAACAGGATTTGTGGGCTGAACAAGTTGAAGAGATGCAAATGGGGCGAGCGCTGTATCAACATCCATCTCTGCCGCGAACTTGACTTGGAGAACCTTGCATCACCGTGCCCTTCCAGTACTTGCTCTAGCAGTGAATCCTATGCGGACACCTGGCAGGGTGGCAGCACGTCAAGCAGCAGCAAATCCAGTGTCGATACCCTATCCCCTTCTTCAGCATCTGAAGGAACTTTCATGGCACTGAGCAGGTTTGCTGCACACTGGGTTTAATAAAACAAAAAAGAAAAACAAAAACAAAAAAGAAAGCATATATGCAAAATGAGATACTATTGCAACAGAAAATGCCACCCACCCACCCCTGCTTTTTATTTTCTTCTGATTCTTCTCCAGTTGCTGCCTTCCTCCACGAACACACCAACACAAAACACAGGGCACTAATATATACATTACTAATACTATCACACAACAAACACATTTGTAGCAATGAGCTCGGTAGATTCTGTTCGGCAGTATTCTGTCACATCAACAACAGGAGGCAGCATAGGAAACACAGACTCAGACTTTGAGCCCAGTGGTTGCTGCTTTAGCATCACTGACATTGCAGGACCCACAAATCCAGTGGAGCGAGGGTACGCATCAGCTTGCTGAATGGCTTACAACTCATACGCTGCAACCTCCCGCTCCCAGGGAAAGAAGAAACACTCACAGTGTCGGCCGATGAAGACATGAACATCACTGGGGAAAAGGGCGGGCTTGGCATTGACGCTCTCTTTATCACAACGCATGATCCGTTTCCTGGGAGTGCGTGGACTGCAACCCTGGAATGTACCTGTGAAGGCCGTGAGGATGTTGAAGTTGATCTTGGGAACCTCATGCAGTCCCAGGATGCGTCACACTCTGGCCACTACATTGCATACCACCCAACTACATTCACAGTGAAGGTTCAACACATGCCAATTGACAATGTGAAGCAAGGGTCCGCAGAGAGGCAACTTGTTAAAGAGGTCAGAGCTATTTTGGAAAACCCACGGCTGAATGTGTGCAGAGGATCTCTGGGGTCTATTGTGCTGAGCAACAAAGCGAAGGAGAGTCCACTCTACGACAACGTTGTGGGGAAATGCTACGGTGGTGCCTGGCAGGAATTTCTCAGGGCCCATCCTGGGGACTTCTCTCTGTTCCACTATTCTGATGAGGATATTGTTGAAAATTGTCTTGCGCCACAGATAAAAAAGTCTGATGCACGTGTCTGCCTCTTTGGAACACCGCTCTCTTCAGTGCGCGAAATAGACAAGTCGAGAAGCAAGGTCCAACGTGAAGATGAGGAAAATCTTAAAAAGGCCCTGCTCGGAATGCTCTCTGAAGGCCCCATGTCCCAGAAGGAGCTGTTGCAGAAGTTGAATGGATTTGAAGTGTTCACAAACTCTCTATTCCCAAGCCACTCTCTGCTCATGCGGTTTCTCTCCAGACACGATAAAACATTTGTGTGGACAGCAGGGCCCGACCAGCCTACGCGTATTGGCCTGGCCTCTTCTGATAGAATTCTCTGCCACGACAGTCAGCACATAAAACCTAGCACAAGTAGCACAGCTCAGAAGCACAGCCTACCTCGTTTTCTCAATCAGCACATAGGGTTCAACATGAAGCCAACTTCTCAACAGCAGCCAGTGTACCGACATGATCCATACAGCACCGTGCCATTCTACTATTCCCAATAATATGTAACTACGCCTGTTCCAAAGATGACCAGTCACCCATATGTGAATCCCTCTACCTACCCTCACATAAAACAAAAAGAAAAACAAAAAAAAGAAAGAAAGAAAGAAAGCAAATAAAGAAGGATGCAAAGAGAGAAAGAAAGAAATAAAGATCTTGCACTGTTTCACAAATATGAAGGAAAAAAAGAAAAAGGTGACATCTCCCCCACTCCCTCTGCTTAGACATAGTTTTACCTTCCCCCAGCCAAGAAACAACAACACACCACACCACAGCTCCAGAGAACCACAACTTCATGTGTGCAAGGGCAGTATGCATGCACACACCTCTCTCGGTTTATAGGCTTCTAGGGAAAGGTTCTAGGCACTCCAGTATTGTTACTCCACAAACCCACAACCCGCAAACCGCAAACCCAAAAGGCATGAGGCAATGTCCTCAAAATCCTCCACTGACCCCCCAGTCCTCTCAGTTGCAAGTCTCCACACCTCTCATCACAGGAACACCTAAGACAACATACAGGGGGGTTGTAATTTATGGACAGATTTTACGGATATTCTGTCCATAAATTTAGTTCTGTCCATAAAAGCTCAACTTTTTGCGTGTATAAATATTTTTTCAGGATTTTTGGTGCACATGGTGTTTTCTCTTTGGTTTTCTGGTTTCTTGCTGGGTTTGGAGGTCCCTGCTGTGTGTGTGTGTGGGTTGTGGCCCTGACAGTGAACCACCCACCCCACGTGGCTGACCCCCCCAAACCCCCCCACAAGTACCCACAGACTCAAACCACAGAACAACACATACCCTTAAACACATACAAACTTCAACATGGATGACGACCAGCAAGCAATCGTCTGTGACAATGGGTCTGGGATGGTGAAGGCAGGTTTCGCAGGAGACGATGCCCCAAGGTCTGTGTTTCCGTCCATTGTTGGAAGGCCAAAGACCGCTGCAGCAATGATGGGAACGGCAAAGAAGGAAGCCTACATTGGTGACGACGCACAGTCCAAGCGTGGTATTCTGCTGATCAAGTATCCGATTGAGCATGGTATCATCACAAACTGGGATGACATGGAAAAGATCTGGCACCACACCTTCTTCAACGAGCTCCGTGTTGCACCTGAGGATCACCCCGTGCTTCTCACAGAAGCGCCCATGAACCCAAAGGCCAACCGTGAAAAGATGACACAGATCATGTTTGAGACGTTCAACAGCCCTGCAATGTACGTTGGGATCCAGGCGGTGCTGTCCCTGTACTCATCAGGACGCACAACAGGAATTGTTCTTGACTCAGGAGATGGTGTGACCCACACAGTTCCCATCTACGAGGGGTACTCTCTGCCGCACGCCGTGCTTCGTATTGACATGGCTGGAAGAGACATGACAGACTGGATGATCAAGCTTCTGACAGAACGTGGTAACAGCTTTGTCACCTCTGCAGAACGCGAGATTGTGCGTGATGTGAAAGAAAAGCTCGCCTATGTTGCCTTGGTATGCATATTTTGTACAGGAAAAAGAAAACCCCAAAAACCCTACAGGACTTTGACGAGGAGATGTCCCTGGCCTCATCGTCGTCGTCGTTGGAAAAGGACTACGAGCTTCCCGATGGACAGGTGATCACAGTGGGCTCGGAGAGATTCCGTTGCCCTGAGGCACTCTTCAAGCCACAGTTCATTGGGCTTGAGGCAAACGGAATCCATGAGACGGTGTACAACTCCATCATGAAGTGTGACATCGATGTGCGTAAGGACTTGTACGCCAACATTGTTCTCTCAGGAGGAACTACGATGTACGAGGGGCTTGCAGACCGTCTTTCCAAGGAAGTCACAAACCTGGCACCAAACAGCATGAAGATCAAGGTTGTTGCCCCACCGGAGAGAAAGTACTCTGTGTGGATTGGAGGGTCCATCCTCTCTTCCCTTTCTACCTTTGCGTCCATGTGGGTCAAGAAGGAGGAGTATGATGAGAGCGGCCCGGGTATTGTCCACAAGAAGTGCTTCTAGTCTTCAGAAACTACCGATGGAGACTAACCAAAAGCAACAGCGATACAAGACAAAAGCAAACACGAACTGTCGGGGTATTGGGGTGATAGGGTTTTGGGGAGAACTTGCCTGTGGTGTGCATATTATTTTTTTTGTTTTCTTATATTATGTGTGTGAGAAGAATGACAAACGATGCAAACAAACAAAAAAGCAGATGTGAATACAAAACAAAAGCAAAGCATACAAAACAAACAAACAAAAAAGAAACATGATTTTCCCTCAGTTCTCCTTTGAAACACCCCAGCACCACACAGCATTCAACTACACATATTCCCAACACAACCCAACATTCACAGGTACTCATATACATAGCATCTCCACAAGCCTCTATTATCATTTCCAAAAACCCTTTCCTACCCTCTTTCTTCTTTATAGAAGGAGCGTCACCCATGCCATCCCTGAGTCATACCAACCCTATCTAATGGTTGCAGCCTTCTCCTACATATCATAAAAAGCCATGCACAAACCATCAGCTCATACTTCCTCTCATTTACTTACACTCACCCATTATTCTTGCACGCGTCACTTCGTATATTCTCCATTCTTCATTCTCCATTCACTGTGGCACCCCACCCACACACACACCCAGACCCACCCACACTACAGGGAGACCAAAACTCTCTGTATTTTCCTTAAGGGGAAAGTACAGAGAGTTTTGGTTAGCAGGGTTAACACATATATTAAGAACTGAGTTTATGGACAGATATTCTGACATTTCTGTCCATAAAGTATGAAACCCCATTTCTGTCCATAACATCCGAAACCAGGTACACAGGTACACAGGTACACAGGTACACAGGTACACAGGTACACAGGTACACAGGTACACAGGTACACAGGTACACAGGTACACAGGTACACAGGTACACAGGTACACAGGTACACAGGTACACAGGTACACAGGTACACAGGTACACAGGTACACAGGTACACAGGTACACAGGTACACAGGTACACAGGTACACAGGTACACAGGTACACAGGTACACACACGGTTCCCCATTGTGTAGGAGTACCGTCACCATAGGAATAGTAGTCCTGAAGATATGTCACCCAGTGGGTTAACAGCACACACACACTTGGCACCACAGACACACCTGGGTTTTGAAGCTTACGAGAACGAAGCTGTTCCTGTGGTGTGGACAGGGGTGTGAATGGGTAGACTAGGGTTTATTCAGGACATTTGAAGACTCATGATTATGTTTTGTAGGAAGCAGATAGAAGCTGATGTAGGAGGCGTGGCTGTGGGTTGAAAGGCAGGGAATGAAGAAATGAAATGGACACATAGCAATAGAAAATATGGGTTGGGTTTGATTTGGTGACGGGCTAAAAAACCTGTCGTTCTTGTGTGACACCTCGGAAACGTGATGAGGACCACACTTTTTTTAGAGGTGGTTTTTTTTGTAAGAACCTCACACACTGGGCAGGCGGTCAGCTATTCGCTTCCGGGCGTTCGCGTGCGCGCTTCGCGCGCCCGCTCACGGTAACGTGTACAAAAAAACTTCACTTGTGCCTTCTTGAACTGGCTTTTCCGGTGAAAAGTGCCTGTTGAAAAAGTGGTGTTTTTGTGGTAAACGCCAGATGGTCAAAAGAGTGATCTGACCATATTCCCCAGGTATAACTGGTACTCAAAAAGTTCATTAACGAAGGAATCGTGCACTTTTGACCATCACATATTAGATGTGTTTTTTCAGGTTTTTCAATGCACTTTCCTGTGCTGGGAAGCATGCCACAAGTGTCATGTTTTACAAGGTAAAAATGACCAAAAAAGCTGATTTTTGGCCGAATGCCACATGTCATTTGGCAGTCCATTTTTTGAACAGGACTGTCTTAAATTTTTTTTTTGGGCCTCAATGCCCCCAAACAACACGTTAAGCCCAAAAAATTCAATTTTGGAAGAGCAACTATTTATTTAAAAAAATCGATTTTTTGGTCAAATCCCCTCTGGTGGTGAGGGGGTGTGTGTGTGTGTGTGTGTGTGTGTGTGTGTGTGTGTGTGTGTGTGTGTGTGTGTGTGTGTGTGTGTGTGTGTGTGTGTGTGTGTGTGTGTGTGGGTGTGCTGTGTGTGGGTGTGTAGTGTGTGTGGTGTGGGGTTCATTTTTTTTTACAAAGGGGTTCATTTTTTTTTACAAAGGGGTTCATTTTTTTTTGAAAACTTGGTTGTATTAGTGTAGCCACCCTAGAGTGTGCTCCACTATATTTTTTTACAGGGGTTCATTTTTTTTTACAGGGGTTCATTTTTTTTTACAGGGGTTCATTTTTTTTTACACAAAAAACTATGTTAAGACGAAATCCTACCGATGTGCCTACATGGGGCGTCCCCCGTTAGTAGTGCGCCAGATGAGGGGCATGAAGCGAAAAGCGGCTAAAGGTGCAGGCCTGTGTTGCAGCACAGGTCTGGAGAGTTGAGGCAACTAGCCTGCTGAGCGTGAGAGGAATCAAGGCAGAGGTTCGCTGTCCAAGTAAAACCTACCCTGGTCATCCTCTGCCTGTTTTGTTCTCTGTCGTGATTGTTTGTGTTTGTGGGCGGGATCAGATGGGTGGAGGGTGTTTGCTTTTTGTTTAGCTTGGAGAAGGGCCACTCTCGCACACTCCTTGTTATCTATCATCTAGTTTCATTTTTTCATGCATCCCCAAAGTATGTAGACAGAGAGTCAAGACCACCTTGGCCAAAAGGGTTTTTTCACCACACTTTTCTTTTGCTTCCATTCGTGGAAGCGTTTGCTTTTCTTCTGTTCCTGGCCTGACGTGTGTTCAACAGGTGTGCTATTTTTACTGAGTGGAATCCATTTTTCTTTTTCCAGGTGAGGCACTAAAACAAGACATCCTGCAGACAACGAAACAATGGGCACGTGTGTTTTTTATTCTCCCTTCCCTTCTTTTAAGTAAGGAGGATTAGGTCTTCTTTTTTTCCTTTTTTTGCCCCATAAGTGTGACGCCTGTGTATTCAAATTGATTAAAAAGAATAAAAAACAAACACACGATGCAGTTTCTTGTTTTGTTTAGGAGGAAGTGGCCACTTACTTTACTTTACCGCCCACCTTTTATACTAAAACTTGAAACACCGACCTTTTTTGGTCATCATTTTTTCATTTCCTTTTTCCTTTTCCATTTTCCTGTTCATTTTATTGTCTTTATTGTTTACTCCATTCTTCCTTTTTCCTTTCTTCTATTCTCACATACAAAAAAAGACCAGTACATAAAAGAGAAAAAAAAAGTGGTGTGGGTGGCGCACATCTCTATAGTAAAGACTTTAAAAAACTAAGGTTTTTTAGGATTTGGTGACGGGCTAAAAAACCTGTCGTTCTTGTGACACTTCCATGGAAACGTGATGACACTTTTTTTTCAGGTGGTTTTTTTTGTAAGCACCTCACGCACTGGGCAGGTGGTCCGCTATTCGCTTCCCACGGGGCGTTCGCGTGCGCGCTTCGCGCGCCCGCTCACGGTAACGTGTACAAAAAAACTTCACTTGTGCCTTCATGAACTGGCTTTTCAGGTGAAAAGTGGCCTGTTAAAAAGTGGTGTTTTTGTGGTAAACGCCAGATGGTCAAAAGAGTGATCTGACCATATTCCCCAGGTATAACTGGTACTCAAAAAGTTCATTAACGAAGGAATCTTGCACTTTTGACCATCACATATTACATGTGTTTTTTCAGGTTTTTCAATGCACTTTCCTGTGCTGGGAAGCATGCCACAAGTGTCATGTTTTACAAGGTAAAAATGACCAAAAAAGCTGATTTTTGGCCGAATGCCACATGTCATTTGGCAGTCCATTTTTTGAACACGACTGTCTTAATTTTTTTTTTGGGCCTCAATACCCCAAACAACACGTTAAGCCCAAAAAATTCACTTTTGGAAGAGCAACTATTTATTTAAAAAAATCGATTTTTTGGTCAAATCCCCCCTGGATATGGTGAGGGTGTGTGGGGGGAGGGGTGGCGCACATTTCTATAGTAAAGACTAAAAAACTAAGGTTTTTTAGGATTTGGTGACGGGCTAAAAAACCTGTCGTTCTTGTGTGACACTTCCATGGAAACGTGATGAGGACCACACTTTTTTTACAGGTGGTTTTTTTTTGTATGCACCTCACGCACTGGGCAGGTGGTCCGCTATTCGCTTCCCACGGGGCGCTCGCGTGCGCGCTTCGCGCGCCCGCTCGCGGTAACGTGTACAAAAAAACTCTATGGTCACTTTTTTGCACTATTGTGTGCTGGGAAGCATGCCACAAGTGTCATGTTTTACAAGGTAAAAATGACCGAAAAAGCTGATTTTTGGCCGAATGCCACATGTCATTTGGCAGTCCATTTTTTGAACAGGACTGTCTTAAATTTTTTTTTTTGGGCCTCAATACCCCCAAACAACACGTTAAGCCCAAAAAATTCACTTTTGGATGAGCAACTATTTATTTAAAAAAATCGATTTTTTGGTCAAATCCCCTCTGGATGGTGAGGGGGTGTGTGGGTGGGTGTGTGGGTGGGTGGTGTGGGTGTGGGTTTGCGGGTGTGTGGTGTGGGTGGCGCACATCTCTATAGTAAAGACTAAAAAACTAAGGTTTTTTAGGATTTGGTGACGGGCTAAAAAACCTGTCGTTCTTGTGTGACACTTCCATGGAAACGTGATGAGGACCACACTTTTTTTACAGGTGGTTTTTTTTGTAAGGACCTCACACACTGGGCAGGCGGTCAGCTATTCGCTTCCCGCGGGGCGTTCGCGTGCGCGCTTCGCGCGCCCGCTCACGGTAACGTGTACAAAAAAACCTCACTCGTGCCTTCATGAACTGGCCTGTAAAGTGGCCTGTAAAAAGTGGTGTTTTTGTGGTAAACGCCAGATGGTCAAAAGAGTGATCTGAGCATATTCCCCAGGTATAACTGGTACTCAAAAAGTTCATTAACGAAGGAATCTTGCACTTTTGACCATCACATATTAGATGTGTTTTTTCAGGTTTTTCAATGCACTTTCCTGTACTGGGAAGCATGCCACAAGTGTCATGTTTTACAAGGCAAAAATGACCAAAAAAGCTGATTTTTGGCCGAATGCCACATGTCATTTGGCAGTCCAATTTCTGAACACGACTGAAAAAAAATTTTTTTTTGGGCCTCAATACCCCCAAACAACACGTTAAGCCCAAAAAATTCACTTTTGGATGAGCAACTATTTATTTAAAAAAATCGATTTTTTGGTCAAATCCCCTCTGGTGGTGAGGGGGTGTGTGTGTGTGTGGGTGTGTAGTGTGTGTGGTGTGGGTGGCGCACATCTCTATAGTAAAGACTAAAAAACTAAGGTTTTTTAGGATTTTATCCCGTTCCTGCTGTTCCCACGCAGACTCACCTGTATGGGCACACTCACAGCAAAAACGAAAATACCAAGGCTTGCTACCAACAAAGATGTATTCATGACGCTGCCGGCATGCTTCCCAGCACAGATATATGTGGAGCTGTGGAGCTGTGGAGCTGTGGAGCTGTGGAGCTGTGGAGCTGTGGAGCTGTGGAGCTGTGGAGCTGTGGAGCTGTGGAGCTGTGGAGCTGTGGAGCTGTGGAGCTGTGGAGCTGTGGAGCTGTGGAGCTGTGGAGCTGTGGAGCTGTGGAGCTGTGGAGCTGTGGAGCTGTGGAGCTGTGGAGCTGTGGAGCTGTGGAGCTGTGGAGCTGTGGAGCTGTGGAGCTGTGGAGCTGTGGAGCTGTGGAGCTGTGGAGCTGTGGAGCTGTGGAGCTGTGGAGCTGTGGAGCTGTGGAGCTGTGGAGCTGTGGAGCTGTGGAGCTGTGGAGCTGTGGAGCTGTGGAGCTGTGGAGCTGTGGAGCTGTGGAGCTGTGGAGCTGTGGAGCTGTGGAGCTGTGGAGCTGTGGAGCTGTGGAGCTGTGGAGCTGTGGAGCTGTGGAGCTGTGGAGCTGTGGAGCTGTGGAGCTGTGGAGCTGTGGAGCTGTGGAGCTGTGGAGCTGTGGAGCTGTGGAGCTGTGGAGCTGTGGAGCTGTGGAGCTGTGGAGCTGTGGAGCTGTGGAGCTGTGGAGCTGTGGAGCTGTGGAGCTGTGGAGCTGTGGAGCTGTGGAGCTGTGGAGCTGTGGAGCTGTGGAGCTGTGGAGCTGTGGAGCTGTGGAGCTGTGGAGCTGTGGAGCTGTGGAGCTGTGGAGCTGTGGAGCTGTGGAGCTGTGGAGCTGTGGAGCTGTGGAGCTGTGGAGCTGTGGAGCTGTGGAGCTGTGGAGCTGTGGAGCTGTGGAGCTGTGGAGCTGTGGAGCTGTGGAGCTGTGGAGCTGTGGAGCTGTGGAGCTGTGGAGCTGTGGAGCTGTGGAGCTGTGGAGCTGTGGAGCTGTGGAGCTGTGGAGCTGTGGAGCTGTGGAGCTGTGGAGCTGTGGAGCTGTGGAGCTGTGGAGCTGTGGAGCTGTGGAGCTGTGGAGCTGTGGAGCTGTGGAGCTGTGGAGCTGTGGAGCTGTGGAGCTGTGGAGCTGTGGAGCTGTGGAGCTGTGGAGCTGTGGAGCTGTGGAGCTGTGGAGCTGTGGAGCTGTGGAGCTGTGGAGCTGTGGAGCTGTGGAGCTGTGGAGCTGTGGAGCTGTGGAGCTGTGGAGCTGTGGAGCTGTGGAGCTGTGGAGCTGTGGAGCTGTGGAGCTGTGGAGCTGTGGAGCTGTGGAGCTGTGGAGCTGTGGAGCTGTGGAGCTGTGGAGCTGTGGAGCTGTGGAGCTGTGGAGCTGTGGAGCTGTGGAGCTGTGGAGCTGTGGAGCTGTGGAGCTGTGGAGCTGTGGAGCTGTGGAGCTGTGGAGCTCTGTGGTTTCCCGGATTACGCACTCTCTCTACATGGACCGGTACGCTCGCAGCAGCAGCGACGCAGTGGAGCCCCTCCTCGTGGACCCCAACGCGCCAGATGACGACATGGCGAAGGTGGACGAACCCGGGACGCGGAAGCGCAAGCGTGATGACCCCCAGCCCTACGCGGAGGAGATGTCTCACGATTGGGAGGGCACCAGGCACAGAGCGGAGTATGCACTGGATTCCCCTGGGGAGCAGGCGGAAGATGTGTGCGACGCGTGGGAGCAGCTCAGGGAACAGGCACCTTCGGATTTGCCGTCCGCACTGTCGCAAGCGGCTACCCTGGGTGCGGCCCCAGTTCCGTGGGAGTTTGTTGAAGGGGATTGTGCTTTCCAGGCCCTGCTCCACGCAGCGAACGTGGACATGCCGGTTTTGGAGTTGCGCAAAGCCACAGTGGCCAAGGTCCAGGGCCGGCCTTTCCTTGCACGCAAGACCCAGCCGGATTTCCGCCGTTGGGCACGTCTGATGACGAGCGGGGACAGGGGGGACCAGCGGACTTGGGCGGACACGATTGCAGTGGCCGGGGCGGGTGAAGCGCTCGGGGTGGTGGTCGTCATCCTTAGCGACCATTACAGACCTTCGCTCTGGGTCCCCTATACTGGAAAGCCCACCAAAGTTGTACTCCTGCTGCATTCAGGGACAAAAACCTTGGACGACGGAACCGAGATCCCTGCGCACTACGCTCCCCTGCGACCGAACCCGCAGTGGGAGTTTTACATCCTCTCGAGCACTTCCTCAGGTATTGTCCACATGAAGGTTTGCGAGTCAGTGAGCGAAATGCAGTTCTGTGGGGCACAGGGGGAGGCGAATTTTGGTGTGGAATGCGTGCAATGTCAATCGATATTCTTTCGATGTGACGCGCATTTCAGGTGTACTGCGTGTGGTACGGAGGTTTGTCTGCGGTGTGCCGAGGGTTCCAAGTTCTGCCATCTGTCGAAGGCAGGCGGGGTGGAGTTCCGCACCAGGGCGCCACCTGCCGCACAGCACGCTGCCGGTCCCAGGGGAGGGGCAGAGATGGAAGACGGGGAGACTCGCCCCCCGACCCCAACGACAGACCCGGCGGACACCCCCATGACGGACGACACTCCGGCGCCGGGTTTTGTGCGCCCAAAGGAGGAGACTCTGGAGGAAGAAGCCCCCGCCCGAGAAGAGAGTTTCGAGGAGGCGTCCCTCAGACAGCAGCTGGAGCAGGCACGCCGGGAGGCAGAGGCGTCCGCGGAGGCATTGCGGGAGGCGCGGCGGGGGGAGGAGGAACTTCGCGCCCAGTGTGAAGAAGAATGCTCTCGCTGGCGGCAGAAGTGCTGGGAAGCGGGCGAGGGAGATAAGGCGGCGAGGGACGAGGCGAGAGAGCAGCTGTGGCAGTACGAGCAGCAGCTGCGACAGCAGTCTGAGGACGCGGCGCAGGTGGAGCAACAGCAGAGGGAGAAGGCTGCACGGATGCAACAGCAGCAGCAACAAGCCGAGGTTTTGCGAGCTCAGTTGGAGCTACAGCAGCAACAGCTACATCAACAGCAGCAGGAGGAGGCTGCGCGGATGCAACAGCAACACCGACAGGCGGAGGAGTTGAGAGCCCAGTTGGAACTGCAGAAGCAGCAGCTGCAGCAACAGCAACAACAACAACAACAACACCAGCCGCCCCCACTACAGCAGCTGCCACAGCAACAGCCCCCGCCGCAACAGCCGCAGCAGCAGCAACAACACCACCAACACCTACCGCCGCAACAGCCGCTGCAGAAAGAATCACACCAGCCGCAACAGCCGCAGCAGCAGCAACATCAGCAGCAGCAGCAACACCACCAACACCAACAGCCACTGCAGAAAGACCAACACCAGCCACGCCAGCCGCAGCAGCAACAGCAACACCAGCCGCAAGGGCCGCAGCAGCCGCAGCAGCAACAACACCAACCACTCCCTCCGCAACATCTGCAACACCCGGTAGATGGGGCTCAACCCCCCTGGCAGAAGAAGCAGGCGGGGTCTCCCCCCAAAGTGAAAATGGAGGCCGCTCCGACTGAATCCCCTCCCAAGGTGAAGATCGAGCCCCCGGAAGATCACAAGTCCCCCGAAACACCACCGCCTGTGCCTTTCAACGTGAAGCGTATGACGGACGAGAAGGCTCGGGAGACGGTCAGGGACATCCTGAAGGAGGCGAACGAGGTTTGGAAATGGAAAAAGACGGACATCCACGTGCGGGAGGGCCTCTACCCTTGCCTCTCCATGGGTAACCCTGTCCCTTCCGGTGTGACCCAGTGGATCGACATGTTCCACTACAGACAGGGTAGGGGTAAAAGCTGTCTCCCTACTAGTCAGATGACCCTGATAGCTTTCAAGGAGTGGCTAGCGGTAATGCGGGCCGCCGGGGTGGCTGCGAAGTGGTCCAAGGAGGAGGTGTCCACGGTCGAGATCCTCAAGCCCAGCCATCCCACCTTTCCTCCTCCTCCCCCAGCACAGGCAGTGGCAGCTACACCTCCAACGCCCAACCTGTGCCCTCCTCGTCCGTCAAGAAGGTAGAGCGCCCCGCTGGAGCTAGGACTGGAGACCGGTCATCCCAGGTGGTCGCAGGGGCCAGTGCCTTTTTCCTGGAGAAAACGGCCTCGGCTCCGGTGCATGCGCGGCAGGCGCGAGTGGTACACCAGGAGGTGAACGTGCGCGCCCCCGGCCGCGGGGGAGGCGGCGGCAGGGGGACAAAGCGACGCTGAGCCTCCCCCCTTTTTTCTTCTCCCATTTGTAATGTGTAGATTGTGAATTTTTTCCCCCATGTGTGTTTTTTCTATGGTTTTTTCTCCCCTTTCCCTTTCCCCTTTGTTCACAGCCCGGGTCTTTCCAGGAGTGTTCTCCTCTCAGGGCCCTCAGGGTGTTTTTTTTTTTTTCCTTTTTTATTTCTCCTCCCCCATTTTTTCAGACAACAAGGAAAAATTTTTTTTTTTTTTTTTTTTTTTTTTTTTTTTTTTTTTCTTTTTTTTTTTTCGTCGAGCAAGGTTTTGGGGAAGCTCAGGGGCCCGCAAAGGGCGACTGCCCCGGCGCAAGCCGGGGTTGTCCCCACAGGAGCGGGTGCAGGAGCGTCCCCCTTTTTTACTTTTTACTTTTCCGTTTTTTTTTTTTGTGCTGTACAGTTTTTTCTAGAAGGTAGAATGTAAATAAATTTTTTGTGAATGATTAGATGTACAGAAAACAATTTCTCTTGTCCTTTGTTTGTTTCCCACAATTTCCCACCCCCCTCACAGTTTTCTGGAGTAGCCCTGCGATTTCAGCGAATTTCACAGTGTCTCACACACCCTGTGGTGCCAGTGTTCCTTCTGCCCCGTTTGTGTTATTGTTGTTCCATTTGTTTTTCTTTTCAGTTTCTTTTCAGTGGATGATAATGTCTGTAGTCGCCCCAGTGCCTCTTAGTCATTTTCTACCCCTTACCCTCACTTTCATCTGGAAAGGGTTATCCACTGTGCTTTATTTCCCCATCGCGTTTCCTTCCCACCACCCTCACAACAAAAACTCTAAGCCTTGTAAAAAAAAAAAAAAAAAAAAAAAAAAAGAGCTGTGGAGCTGTGGAGCTGTGGAGCTGTGGAGCTGTGGAGCTGTGGAGCTGTGGAGCTGTGGAGCTGTGGAGCTGTGGAGCTGTGGAGCTGTGGAGCTGTGGAGCTGTGGAGCTGTGGAGCTGTGGAGCTGTGGAGCTGTGGAGCTGTGGAGCTGTGGAGCTGTGGAGCTGTGGAGCTGTGGAGCTGTGGAGCTGTGGAGCTGTGGAGCTGTGGAGCTGTGGAGCTGTGGAGCTGTGGAGCTGTGGAGCTGTGGAGCTGTGGAGCTGTGGAGCTGTGGAGCTGTGGAGCTGTGGAGCTGTGGAGCTGTGGAGCTGTGGAGCTGTGGAGCTGTGGAGCTGTGGAGCTGTGGAGCTGCGCAACTTAAAAACTTTTTCTTTTTCAGGCTTGACTGTAACTGGACAATTGTTGTGATAGGGCACAGGGGGGGACATACGCGGCTGGGACACAGGTGAGGTAACAGGTACCAATACTATTACTGTGTGCTCTGCCGTGGCAATATGAACAATTCAAGACACTGGGAATGGATAAAAGAAGGGAAAAACGTTGTCTCAGTTGTACGCAGGTGGGTGAGAGGGCCACTGCAGAGCTGCAGAGTCGTGATGCAGCCTTGACAACGGGCCCCTCCCCGACACACTATTTGAGATAATTGCAGTGGCAAAGCCGAGCAGTGTAAAGGGTCAACGCAGTGCTGCACCAGACACGCCCACACTGCACGTAATCAATAGTAAAACACACACGGGCCAAATTCTGCGCAAGAATTACCCCTATTAGTTACAAACACACATCTATCTAAGCACGTACCTTTGCGTGCTTGTAGTGTCAAGGACCCGCGTCACGTACAACAGATCAGGATTCACGCAACAAAAAAACGTATGCAAAACATAGATGGAAAAAAAATCTTGTGGAGATGAATGTGCCTGCACACAGATCTCCAAAGGGATTGAGGTTATTGCAGCAAAGGTACCACAACGAAATATTGCACCGACTGAATTAAAAAAAAACAAAAACAGCACCAAGCAAGGGATTTTGTGTCGACACGTGGCGGATAGCACAAGATATGCTGGTTGGCTCACGGATGATAAAGACCTGCCTTTCTTAATACCGCTAACAAGAAACGAAGAAAAAATAGAAAAATTACTAGTGAAAGACAAACGAAGCCCACACCAGGCGCTCATAACGTTAGGGCGTACACCCAAAAAAAAATAAGAAAAGTTATGTATTGCACAAAGGGTTCTTGCGAAAATAGAAAACCCCTCCGCTCTCCCCAAAGCACCCTTGATGCTTTCAAAGGTGGCAAAACCAAAACAGAAGACCTTGGCAGCTCTCTGGAACTTTCTGGGCATCTGTACGAAAAAATGAAAACAGTGCACAAAGCAGCTCACTTACTCACTGTGCTCTCCTTGTCGGAGTACCTGTGTTTGTCTCCATTGACATCCCCCTTGAGCAGCGATGCCTGCTCCGCCTTTAGTATCTTCTGGTCGTGTGGGTACTGCAGAGTCGCCGCCAGCAGGAAGCACATCCCACTCATGATGATGAAACCGCCTGCCACAAACCGGTACACGTTGCGTGTGTTGTAGTGGTGACCCTCGTAGTACGTGAGAAGCGCACCCAGGACAATCGGACCGGGGATAGACCCGAGCGAGCGTTCCCAGGCATGGAACCAGGAGAGCGCAATGCCGCGGTGCTCTTTGGCGACCATCCTCTGCACGCCTGTCAGGCGTGGCGTCAGACTCGTGTAGACCAGCAGGTTTACGCCCGCCAGGCACGACATGAACACTTTCACTGAGTCGGTGTTGTATGCAGGTATCAGCAGCGGCGTGGCGATGATGGAGCAGCAGCCGCTCAGACAGAGTCCCTTCCAGGTGTGGCCGTCGCCCCACTCCATCCACTGCAGCGCCATCCCACCGAGGAAGGAGCCGATCACCGCAAAGGGGATGATTGCGGAGGACAGGATGGCGGCCACACTCTGCTCGACACAGAGCTCCCTCTGCAGATAGCGCGTCATAAAGGCGAGCAGCGCAAGCGCTTGGAAGTTGCTCAACGCAGCAGCCCACATCACCAGTTGCACACGTACTGTAGTGAGGATCTGCGCGGTACTCCCACGGATCTGCGGCCACGTGAGACGCATCGTGTCCGCCACAGAGAGCGTCGCGCTTGCGGCATCAACGTCATCGTTGCAGACCTCCTCCTGAGCCTGGTGCACATCTTCGTCGTCTGAGTCAGTTTCGTACGTCAGACGCTGGCAGCACAGCGCCCGCTTCGGACTGCGGTAGTTCAACTTGCTGAACAAAAACCACAGCCCCAACGGTGCAAGAACCGAAGCTATCGTGAAGTACGAATACCGCCAGCTGCTGCAGTCTAGGTCCGTCGCGTTCGACCCCGAGCTGGAGGACCCGCTGTCGGAGCCGTGGCAGGAGATGTCGTTGTGTGTAGGGCACCCTGTCAGGAAGATGCCTGCGTTCAGAAACCCGACGATTGCACCAAGCGGCGCTGTGGCGAGGATCCACGACACGAAGCCTGCTGCGGCTGCCTTGTCCTTCACGTTTCTGTCGATGTGCGCGGGGCCCAGGATCCATATCATCGACGACCCAACGCCTACCATCGCCTGTGCAAAGAGCATGAAGACGAAGCCCGGGGACAGACCGCTGGCAGTGGCCGCCGCTGCTGCGAACATGAAGCCGCAGCCCATCCAGCGTGGAGGGTTACGCACACCCAGCCACCCGATGACTGGAGAGAAGAGCACAGACCCAACGTCGTTGCTCGCAGCGATCATCCCCATCTGAGTTGCGTCCAGGCCAAACTCGTTCTCCAATGCCGTCAGCACTCCAGACGTGGTACCCGCCGCACCAGCCGTAAACATGCACATGAGGCACAAGCCCCACACCATGACACGCACACTGATGTCATGGAAACATGATTTCGGAAGCTCATCTTCGTGCTCGGGCTTGGGCATCGCAACAAAGCTTATTAGCTCTCTGGGGTGTGGTGTGTCTAAAGGGGATCAAAAGTGAAGTTATTAATGCAGGCAACTCCGACTGATGCCAGCCATCCGGATGAAAGCACAAGTTAAATATCAGAGGCAAAATATTACGCTATCTTCCCTTTCATAAGTCCCTTCTTCACAATCCTTCAGAGACATGTACAAGAAATCAGAAAAATGGTTCCTTCAGCAGCGTTGGGGTCTCTCAGAAAATATTGGTCTGCACTCACACGGTACTTCAGGACGCGGGTTCGGGTCTTTGGGGGGGATTGAAAAATGGATGCGATCAACAAAAGACGACAAATAAATAGAGAAGGGGGTATTTCACTTTGCTTAACAAACGAAGATGGAAATCCTCGCCTTTTGCGAATTCTTGCAAAAGTTTTTTTTTCCTTCCGTTTCTGCGATTTTTTTAAACCCCCTTACCCTTCCATTAGTCAATGCTTTAACGGTGTGACCCCACACCCCAGGTACCCATATTTAATCCCTTTTCGGCCTGCTTGTGTAAAAGTATAAAAAGATCGCAACAAGGATGAGAGACCCCGTGATGGCTGCGAAGACAACGATGAGGTGGAATTCCTTCGTTTCGGAGGCAGACTTCCCATCGGGGATGTAGTCACTGAAGTCGAAGAAGATCCCGCGTGTGTGCTCTGGGGAGAAGAGGAAGCCGCTTTCTGCGTAGAGGCGCCCACCTTGGTAGAACACACGTGGCACGGATGCGAAGTCGATCTCAAATTCAAAGGGCACTTCCCCAGTGATCTGCCCGTCCAGGAAGTCTGCCACAGGGATTGTTCGCTTGTAGTTCGCGTCGCTTGCACGGTTGAAGTCAACAAGCGTAAAGGTGAAGTCGTGCTCGAGCATCCAGTGCCATGTGGAGAACCCTGGGAATCGTACACTCTTGCCCTTCGCCAACATTGGGAAGTGTGTGCGCTGGATGTCTCGCAGGGAGGACTCGATCAGCACCGATGCGTCGAGGTGGCGTACGAGGACCTTATCTGTGTCGGGGTTGAGGAAGGTGTAGAGCTCACGCAGGTCGTCGATGCGCTGCATTCTGCACGCGACAAGGACACTGAGCGTCACCTTGTCATTGCTGGTGTAGGTGTGGCACTCACGGAGGGTGTCCAGCCGCGACGTGGCTGCCGCACAGTTGTCTGCAGAGGGGCTCGCGATGGTGACCTCGCAATGCAGGGGGAGCGCTTTGTCGCACACCATGACACCCCCGTCGAGACGCGGCACAATGTCCATGGGACACACACAGCGCACGGTCGAAGTGTCTTGAGGCACACAGCCCTCCTTCTGCAACGCATCCTGTGCACCTACAATCTGTGAAGACCCGAGACACCTGAACGTGCTGTTCTGAAGGTAGAACGTCTCCCCGCCTGCACAGAAAGTGCGCGTTCCGCTTTGCTGGTGGCTTGAGCGCACCCAAGCCATGTCATCGCCTACAGAGAGACGCGTCCCGCCCTCGAAGGCGCTCTCTGCATCTGTGATGCCCACCTCGTCTGTGATGTCCGTCACCGGTTCTGGAAGTTTCACAGTCTGCAGCGTGTCGGCACTGCGTGTGAAGGTCTTGGGGACAACGCCACGCCTCGCGTCTGTGAGCATCTTGGTGAAGGCCTCTTGCTCTGCGAGGTAGCACTGCTTGGCAGAGGGCTGCGTGTCAGTGTCAGAGCTGTTGTGGCTCTGTGGGGGGAGCAGGGGACGCTTGCCTTTGTGTGCCGTGTGGCGTGGTTTGTAGTGCGGGCGGGCCTGGGGAGCAGGGCGTTTGCTGCCACGGGCTGTGAACAGATCTGCTACGTGGCGAGCGCCGCGTTTGTGTGGCGCAAAAAATTGACCAAAGATGCTGTCTGTGTGGGACACACCCAGGTGCCGTTCGAGGAAGCTTTCACTGTCATCGTCGTCAGGGTTGATCCCAGTCATGCCCGAGGCCACTGCACTTGCCTGCTTCGCCCACTCCCCCAAGAAGTGTCCATGTGCCCCTTCTCCAGACAACTCTGCTTCTACAAAAGCTGCACCCAAAACAAGAAACACAAAAGAAACCCTCATTATTGTGAATTCTGTCAAGTAAAAAAATGGGAGGTGGAGTTTGGTGAGGGGAGGATGACGAAGCAGGGTGTTGTTTTGTCTTTTTTGTGTTATACTTTTTGTTTTGTTTTTGAGGTTGGAGAGAGACAGAGAGAGAGAGAGGACGCAAAACATACCAAAAAAAAGGGGGGGTTGGTGAGATGAACCTAAGTAAGCCTCTTGTGCTTAGTTACCTAAAAAAACCGTGTCGGGAAAAGAAAATTTTTTGAAAGAATCACGATAGGCTCAAGATACCTAAAAAGAAAAATGGGGGGAGGCTGAAAAATGGCAAGAAGAAATAAAAAAAATAACCAAAATAACGCGTTGTTGTGATACAAAATATGGGTCAATTTTTTAACCCCCCCCCTCAAAAGTTCCACGGCCATTTTTTCGGGTTCTACACCGTTTGAGCCCCCACAGGTGTACAGAACCCCCCTGGAATCGGTTTTGAGCGACTTGTGGCGGTGTTTTGAGGCAAAGTGGCACTTTTTTTGCTATTTTCAGGCTATTTTTGGCCATTTTCAGGCTATTTTGGCCTGTTTTGGCCTATATTCACTGTATGACCGATTTTTCGGGTTTTATGAGGTTTGAACACCAACAGGTGCCACGAAACACCCCAGTACCGGTTTTGTGGGCCTCCTGTGGGGTTTTGGGGGTGAAATATACCGTTTACTCTATGTTCTGGGCCATATTGGGGTGTTTTTTGGCCATGTAGGCCTGGTATGTGCCCTACAGTGCATAAGCCAAATTTGGGTGTTTTGAGGGGTAGAGGGTCATGGTGGTGCGTTCATGACTCGGTGGCGGCGACGCTTATTGCTCGCTGTTCTGGCCCTATTTCCCCAATTTCACCCCTCCCCGACCCTTTTCTGATGAAGATCTTTGACGTGCTCGGTCCCGTCGCAAATGTTCTTTGTGAATGTTCTTCATAAAATAGGGGAGCGTCAGGGGGGTCAAAATAGCTATTTTTGACCAAAAAAACACGATTTTTTTGACGCCAGGAGGCCTCCTTTGGCCCAAATATACCCCAAAAATGGGCTGTGAACCAATTCCGACCTGTTTCGGACATATTCGACACTTTTCTTGGTGTTTATCGGTGTTTTTTTGGTCAAAAATAGCTATTTTGACCCCCCTGACGCTCCCCTATTTTATGAAGAACATTCACAAAGAACATTTGCGACGGGACCGAGCACGTCAAAGATCTTCATCAGAAAAGGGTCGGGGAGGGGTGAAATTGGGGAAATAGGGCCAGAACAGCGAGCAATAAGCGTCGCCGCCACCGAGTCATGAACGCACCACCATGACCCTCTACCCCTCAAAACACCCAAATTTGGCTTATGCACTGTAGGGCACATACCAGGCCTACATGGCCAAAAAACACCCCAATATGGCCCAGAACATAGAGTAAACGGTATATTTCACCCCCAAAACCCCACAGGAGGCCCACAAAACCGGTACTGGGGTGTTTCGTGGCACCTGTTGGTGTTCAAACCTCATAAAACCCGAAAAATCGGTCATACAGTGAATATAGGCCAAAACAGGCCAAAATAGCCTGAAAATGGCCAAAAATAGCCTGAAAATAGCAAAAAAAGTGCCACTTTGCCTCAAAACACCGCCACAAGTCGCTCAAAACCGATTCCAGGGGGGTTCTGTACACCTGTGGGGGCTCAAACGGTGTAGAACCCGAAAAAATGGCCGTGGAACTTTTGAGGGGGGGGGTTAAAAAATTGACCCATATAAAAAACTGCCAAAAAAAAAAAAAAAAAGACAAAGCCCAGGGTTCTATACAGCATTCCGCCCACGAGGGGCTGGCTCGGTCAGAATCGGTTTGACTCGGTCAGCCCAAAAAAAAATTTTCCCCCCTCCACAGGGAATTATATAGGTTTTGGGGTTTTTCGCTGAAACTCGTCGAGCCCGGGTCCCCAACACAGCTCAAGTTGGGGGCCTCCGGCGGAAAGTGAGAATTCCTCGGTTATCCAACTGCGGAGTTCGGCACTTCATTGAAGCAATTCGTGCACCAGGCACAAGTGTGTCTGTAGCCTCAGTACATTTATAACAAAGAAAGGGCGGGCACGGCACCCAAAGCGAAGCCACGGTACGCAACATTTCTAAAAATTGCGCTTAAAATTGCACATTTTTACTGCAAAAGTATATCATGGGAAGGGTGGGTTGCAATCTTGCGCCGCAGGCGCACGGTACGCTACTTTTATTATTTCGCCATGCTGCATGCTTCCTTTTCCTTCGGCGTTTGACCAATTGAGTCGCGTTTTGGCTGTGACGGGTCACTTTGTTCATGAGGCCATTTCTGGTCACTCTCAGAGGCTAGTGTGAGGTACCAAAATTTCCACCCCAAGACTTGGAAAAAAAATCCAGGCCTAATGCTATCCGCTGGTTCGCTGGTTCACTTTTATTCAGGGTCCTAGCTCAGTAGAACGGAAAAGGTGGCCCACCTTTTCCGTTGTGTTTTTTTTTTTTTTGGGTTTTTTTTACACGGTGCAAAAAACCGGTTGGCCAAGGAGGTCCTCAGTGTCGTCAGCCAGTCCCCTTTGCTGTTAAAAACAGCGACTTGGCGTGGTCAATTTTTCCGCGCGAACAGGGATTACGCTCCACGTGTGGAACGTATGGAAATCCATACGTGAATTGTTTTTGAAAAGGTGGAATCCATACGTGTCCATACGTGTCCATACGTAGGTAATTTGGGTTTTGGATTGGGGCTGGGGTGGGGTAGGTGAGGAGTGGGGCTCCGCCCCCACCTCTCACCTACCCTACAGAATTCTATTTGTAGGAGACAATTTTCTATTTTACCGGAAAAGGAGCATGCAGCATGGCGAAAGAAAAAAGTAGCGTACCGTGCGCCTGCGGCGCTAGATTGCAATACACCCTTCCCATGACATAATAGGCAATTTTAAGCGCAATTTTTAGAAATGTTGCGTACCGTGGCTTCGCCAGAAACTTTCGTTTTAGCAAAATATGGAAGTAAAGTTTACGGAACTGGACCATAGTTACCAACGAAAGTGCCATTTTATGTCAAGATTTTTTAAAAATGTTGCGTACCGTGGCTTCGCCAGGAACGTTTGGATACCATGACTGATGATTTCTCCAGTTCTTCGAACTTTCACAACCCTTCTCAACCAACTTTGCCAGGGAGAGCGCGCGCGAAGCGCGCGCGGTTTTTAATTGTTTTTGCTTAGAATTGTACGTGTTGAAAATCCATACGTACTTTTTTTATTTTTGGGGGAGCTGCGTAATCCCTGCGCGCGAAGCGCAGAAAAATTTTTTTGAGCCACCTTTTCCGTTTCTTTTTTTTTTCTTCTGAGCTAGAACCCTGTTTTATTTATTTTTTTTTTTTTTATCCGCTGGTTCGCTGGTTCACCCTTAAAATAGGGGTTTTTGGGACGGGGGGTTCTCTGCCTGTGGTATGCCGTGGGTACCTTGGTCCTGGAGATGTGAGCGCCTGCGCCCGCATCTTCAGGAGGTGACGATGGAGACTTGTTTCAGGGACTCAATGATGCGGCCTCCTTGCCGGCGAAAATAAAAAAAGTAGCGTACCGTGCGCCTGCGGCGCAGCTCAAAAACTGGCAGCCCACAGCCCTCTACCATAGTTTGGCTGTAAAAATGTTCGATTTTAGGTCACAATTTTTGAAATGTTGCGTACCGTGGCTTCACCAGAAAGTTTTGATGTCAACCGCCGTTTCTTGTTGTACTGAGGGAAGGTTGCGTTCATAAGAAAGAACCTAGTGCGACGGCTTGACGTGGAAAAGCGGGAGAAAAGTGCTTTGGTTTGGTTCTTGATGCACGTTACCATCCCACGTCATCACGTATTTACGCGAAATGAACGGACCTTTTCGCGCGGAGCTCAAAAAAAATTTTTTTGGCCCTTTTTGGACATATCTTCACGGTTTTGGGGGGAAAAAATTTTCATGAAAATAAGCGAAAACCCTGGACCCCTTCCCGGAGGGAAAATTTTTTTTCGTTTTTTTTTTTTTTTTCCGCTGGTTCACTTTTTCCCCCCCTCCCCCAAAGTTAGCATTAGGCCTGAAAAAATCTGAGATTTATAAAAAAAAAAAAAAAAAAACGGCTGACCGAGTCAACGTCTGACTCGGTCAGACCGACCGAGTGACCGGACCTGTATAGAACCCTGCAAAGCAAATAACGATGGTGCGTGCGATGGTACAATGGTGCAAGTTTGCTGAAGGGTTCTTGAGTAGTGCAGGGTTACCATTTGCTGGATATTCCAGGCAAAACGAACCGCAGAGTGTGCTCTTTAGATCAGTGGTGCCACTTTTTTTCTCGCAAAATTATATTATGTATTTCCTGGGGGATATTGTGTTCATTTTCCATGTAAATGCAACAAAGGCAAGTCATGAAAAAAGAAAAGTCGTTCAAAGGACCTCATCCCTGTGTTTCTGTGGGTTTCTTTTCTCTCTGTTTTTTTTTTTTGGACAACCACCTTTTTTGATACGCTGGTAACACTTTCTTTTAGCAACACATAGACCTTCGCTTCTTGCATTGTACCCCTTATATGATTCTCAAATGATAGGCTGGAAAGGATTGGCCAAAAAAAAAAAGGTGCAATATTGATAACGTGCACACGCCTCTAGGGCGGTAACGGCAATGATGTCTTAGTGCAAGACACCACCCTTTAAAAAAAACTCTCGTACTTAGTCACCTTACGAACCTACGTATCAAGCCTCGCATAAGTTACCTTTTAAAAACTCCTCCGAGCCCAGAGACCCGTCACAAGTCACTGCTGTGGCTTCGAGTCTTCAAGAAATTTGACTTGAAATACAATACAGCCCTCTCAGTGACAGTGTGTTACCTTTGGTACACTGACCGGGGGTGGACTCCAACCATGCAGTCCTGCATCCATTGCGAGGTTGACATCTGATATGCCCTACTCCCGCTTCAAAAGATGAACGGGGATTTTTGGAGACGCAGGTTCATTAAGTCTGCATGATGCAGGGTCCAGTTTGGGTTGGGGTTGGGGGAGGGAGTAGACGGCGAAGAAAAGGTAGCTTTGCGGACCTTTACCTTTTCTGAAAAATTTAAATTGGCCACTAAACCCCTAACCTGCCCCTGCTCAGTTTCTGCAGGACACACGCGAGAGGCAAGGGGACCCCACTAAACGTAATAAATACTTCTCTCTGAAAAACTGTTTCCAGAAAGAAAACGGGGTTGGGGTGGGGTGGGGGAAAGACGGCAATAATTTGAGAGATACATTCGTTCAATTTTTCTAGTACGTTTGATGCTCAATACCATCCTAAGGGTAGGGGGGGGCAGACACGTTCGAAAAAACCAAAGGAACTAACCTGATTTTGAAACAAAACGCCGGAACACAAAGAACTGAGAGGGATGGACACGAATCACATAAAAAAAGTAGACAAAACGCACAAAAAAAAATGATTGAGTTTTTGCAGCCAGTGGGGTCTATTTTCTTGACTTTTTTATTTTTGCCGCTTTATTTTTGCCACGAGCCCAGACAGCTCGTGTACAAACGAAAAAAAAAGCTGAAAAGGTGCGCACGCCTCGGAGGACACAACCAGAGAGGAGCAGACACTGTAACAGCAATAACAAAATATGTGGGGAGGGGTTTTGCATTCATGTGACGTTGCACATCATGCTCCTCAGCTCACTCGCACGGTGATGGCTCAAAAAAGTTTGTTCGAAGAGACAAACAAATTTGATGCCACATAGAAAGAAACCTTGATCGAAGTGTTCCGTGTACAAAAAATAAAGTGAAGTTATTAATGCAGGCACCTCCGACTGACCCACGGCCATCCGGGTGAAAGCATAATATAAATATATGACACAACACACACACCCCTCCACGAAACTTGGCAAAGGTGGGGGAGCAAAACATAACACCGAAACGAAAAAAAGGGCAGTTAGCAAGAAATCGAATGGCGGTAAATTTCGTGGTAGGGGGGGAAATTCTGAGGTGCCTTGGAAAAAAAAATGCCTTATCTTTTTATTGGAGGGAAACACACAATCTAAGATTCTTGAAAATAAGACCCCGTTATGGGGTGAAAAAAAAACCCAAAGAAATGTTGAAAGATGAAGTATGCCTAATACAGATCTCAAATACAAGAGGACGGGCCAGAGCCTGTCGGGGGAGACGTGTGTTGTCAAGGCCCCGCTGTCCAAGTGGTTGGTCTTTCATCGGTCAACAAAAAACACACCAAGCCTAACACCACAACCAAGTTTTCAGGAAAAAGAAACAAAAACAACGAGAGACAGTGAGGCTTTTGAGACAAGACACACCCTGGGACACACCAACGACTTTGCCGCCCTTTGAGCCACTTGATGTGCCGTTCAAAGTTGCTGTTCAAAGTGGTGCTACGGAGAGAGCGTCTCCGTACTGGCAGAAAGGCGTCGGCATGTGGGCGCATGGGGGGTGGGTGGGGTGGGATATAGATAAAGAAAAGTATTGTAAGATGAACCCAAGCCTCATGAGTCATCTTGAAGAAAGATAAAGACAGTTGCAAAAAAGCGACAAAATAGCGAGTGCACACACAGAGAGTGCACCTAAAGAAGGTTCAAAGGGCCACCGCCTCTACGAAGACACCAGATGTGTTGGCACAACGCTGACCACACGAAAAATTTTAAAAAAGAAAAGACGAGCGAGCTCTGACGCACGTGCATATGTCAAAGATATGGGGAAAGGGGGGAGCTAGTGTGCCGACGCTTCGGAAAAAGAAGAAAAATTGAAGTTGATAACATGCAGAGAAGAGAGAGAAAAAAACATGAATGTCTCACAGGAGAGAAGGGGCAAAACTGACAGTGCAAACACTGCCAGGGACCCGCACACTCAAGAAAAAATAATGTGCTTGAAACTTAAACAGCAAAGAAAACACCCTGCCACCCTGAGGGTGTTCTTCGCTCCTTTTTGCACACCCCCACTGAGTCGATATTATTTATGGTAATGATGTCTCACATTAACGGGGTAAATTTTCGGGACAGACAGGGGGGACGTCCGAGATGGTTTGCTATGGTTGTTCAAAAAGAGAGAAACAGAAAGAGCAGCGAACTGCGCTGGAAGGAGCACACGTGGAGAGAGTTTTGTCTCGATACACACATTGACAGCAACAGCAAGATGGCCAAAGTAGAGGTACATCTCGTAACGCTGGTGCTGTTGGGCGTGCGCATCGTATTGACACTGTTAGCGCAAACACAACAAAATCCTATGTGAAATGCACTGAATCTCTTGGCAGCTTTCGTGAGGGTTTCTCTGGAGGGGAGGAGGGGGGACCCTCCGAGGGGGGAAGAAATGCTTATAAGACGTCCCGAAGCTTCTGCTTAGGAACCGTGCAAAAAAAAGTTAAAATATGTACCTCAAACCTGAATGCACATTGAGAGAAGATCGAGTACGCCCCAAAGAGCTGCCAGTTCAAACAGTTCGCCCATGGATGGTGATTCGTACGGAGGGTGGAATACTCGTAAAAACCCCTTTTTTGAAAGATATGAAAGTGCCTTGCCTATTGCACACATCTAAAAAAAAAGGGGGGGAGAGGTTGAAAGATGTGCGTGCCTTCAAAAATAAGACACCATTTTTCCCCCCCAACCTTCCTTCCCAGCAGGGTAAGGTATACAAAAAAGGTTTGAAATCGATGTCGGGGGGGATAACAACTTTTTACGCTGCGCTGGAAAGACAAAGTGTTATTTTTGTTTGAAAACGCAGCGAAAAAAACAGACAAAAGGTCCAAAAGTGTGACGAAAGGAAATGGAGCATCAGATGGCTTTTTCTTTTTGCTAAAAGGTACACTCTGATAATACGCATTTTACTTTATTTTATTTTTCAGGACATTTTGAAGAATTTTATTTTTCCGGACCAAATTTATCTGGTCACATATGATAACAAAACACGGAGAAAAATTGGAAAAAAAAAAAATTGAAGACCAGCTCAATCACCTCAATGCCCAAGGAAAAAAACCACCTCAAACCCGAGAGGGAGCACTGAATCACTTCAAAAAAAAAAATCAAATTATTTACAACGGTGCAGCGAACGGCGTCCAGTGTGAACAAAAAGAGTGTTTTACTCCTCTTTTTTTCAGTTTGCTACACAAACCTTACAATCCGTGAAGGATGAGGAACCCCTTGGAACTATGCTTTTTTTTTGTATACCTTTCTCATCAACAAACCCCGTTTTATTTATAGACAAAATAGTTCATGATGGTAACCCACTATGGGTTGGTTGAACGTAACAACGATATTTTTTTTTTTATAATCTGGGTGTAGCTGACAGTCTTCACACAAAAAAAATTTCTCGGTAAAAAGACAAACAAGCAGCAACACACATTTCTTGGAAAGCGCTGATAACGATGAAATCTAAAGCGTCAATCGCAGTGCCAATGTGTGGTGTATTTGAAGGAAAATAACACTCAGAGTGGTGGCGTGGGAGGAGGCGAGTGGCAAAGAATAACGGAACTGAAACGAACAAGAAGAGAGAGGGTGTGAGGACAAAAAAGAAGTCCTCTCAATAAACCAGAAAAAAGAAGGCTGGGGTGCAGACAGTTTAGCAGGTACGTCATACACAACATCAAAACAGAAAGGGAAAACCCAGGGGAAGAATAAAAAAAGTGTAGTCAGCCTCTTGAAGCAATACCAAACCACACAAAACACCAAAAAGTCCCTCGCAGCAAACAGCGTTCCCTCACTGTACCTAGGACATGGAATACCGAAGGAGGCCAGAGGGGGTTGCGTTCGGTATTTGTTGTTTTACGATAAATCCTTTTGTGTGGCTGACAGTTCCTCTCCGCTGTACCAGAAAAACACTTTCAAAAATAAAAAATTGTCAGCTTCACAGGGCATCCGCCCACACCGCTAAAACGAACGATAGGTGATTTTTTCAAAAGAAGAAAAAGGTTTTCTGAAAAAGGTGTCCCCCGGTGAGGCCCGGCTAGCTTCGCACACCGGATTCCTTTTTTTCTGAAAATTCCTTTTTTTCTGTTTGAAATCTAACAAAATATTTCTCTAAATTTCATACATCACAACGACGTCTCGACCTCGCTACGGCCGGATAAAAAAAAAAATAATCGGGCGTGGATAAGGCGTACTCAGGAATACTTCGACGCCTCAGCCACACCTCAGATATATTTTCCATCCAGGCCATTTTTTCAGGCGTATTCTCGGCCTCGTTGCATTGTATGTAATTTTTGCATTTTTTCTTTGTATCCACAAAACACGTTCCACCCTTTGTCACGCTTCAGGCAAACACCGTTGGAGGAGAGGGTGGCGTTTGTATTTGTGTTGGTACAAAAAGAAAGTCAAAAAAAAAATTCAAAAAGCTTTAAACCACCTCTGTATAGTCCTTGGCTATGAACAGTACCACCTCAAAAACACTTCATTGGCGTTGCTTCGGGGTAGGAAACAAGGTGTGTGGGTGGGAGGAGAAGTTGATATCGTAGAAATAAATATTCAGTACCAGAGAAGAATACTGGCGCCGGAATAAAACTGGACCAATCGAATCGAGATTTTTGGGGTCGGTTTTATTCCTGCCCATATTTCCAGAGTGGATGTATTTTTGATTGCTTCTGATTTAATCATACGTCTTTTGAAAAAGGCATCCCGCTTCAGTGGAGGTGATCGACACAAAAGATAAATTTTCCATTTCACCCCAAAACAGTTCTGGGCCATTAACTGTGAATTTTGGGGGGATTTTTTCCGTCCCAGAAAGTATTTATTTCTACGATAAATAAATAACGCCCAAGAGAACACCACGGCATTAAAAGAGAGGGAAGAAAAAAAGGGGAAAGACGATGATTATGCCGCATGAATCTGAAAGAATAGGGAGGAGGACGCACCCCTCATGATGGGATCGCTTTATTTTCTGTTTCTTCTGTTATTTATGTTTTTGTGTTGCTCTTTTTGTGGAGAAGAGGGGGCCTTTTCCCACACCTTTTGCAAGGGTACTGCCACAAAAAAATGCTGACCACAAAAGACGTCTTTATTCACTTAAAACTTTTCCAACCTTCGGATGCTTTTACAAGACAGCCTCTGCACACTGCACTGCAGCCACAAGATGCGATGGGTTCCCCGTTGGGCTGAGCAGATTGAACTGTCTCTCAGGCATGTCGCAAGGTCCGATGCGCCCTGAGTTAGGTGTCGACGCCTCTAGTCGTGCGCTCTCAAGGCTGCTGCGACGCGAGCCTGCGGACTTCATTCGTTGCGGCATGCTCCTGTGTGGTGGTTTTGTTGCTATGACTGAGCATGGCACTACTGAACTGTGAACTATGAACTATGAACTATGAACTATGAACTATGAACTATGAACTATGAACTATGAACTATGAACTATGAACTATGAACTATGAACTATGAACTATGAACTATGAACTATGAACCTCACAGGGTACTGACAGTGAAATAATTGTGTTAGAGCCGATGCCTGTTTGTGCGGCAAAGACTGTGTGACAAAAGTGACAACAGAAGAAAAGCTTGCATACGTGGCATCGATGTCAGTGTCCGGGCTGCTCCCTGCAAGCGTTGCCGAGAACGGCGAGCCCTTGAGGACAGGCGAGAGGGGTGAGTGTGGCTGTAGCACCCTTGCTGCGAGAAGGGGGCTGTGTGCGGTGGGCGACGACCCTGTGGGCACTTCCTCCTCACGCCGCTCGGGTGTGGGGGTGGTGGGAAGCGCACCCCGGCTAGGGGGCAACTTCGCACTCTGGTGCAAGGGGGGGCGCGTCTTGCTGCCTGCGTGCTGAGCTTCCGTCTCTTCGTCGCTGTCGTCAGGTTTGGAGACGTCACCACCATCGTCGTCGTCGTCATCGTCGTCAAACCCGCCAAAGGAAGACGCCGTGCGTATCCAGTCAGGTTCGGGCACATTTCGCTTGACAGGCTGCTGTGCAGCAATGACAGCAAACGGGGGAAGGCCTGACGGCTTCGTTCCCTCCGTTTGCTTTGGTGTGGACGCCTGGATCATGTCCGTCAGCACGTCCGCCACGCTGCGCACACTGCGCACACCCCCGTCACCGTCGCTGCAGATGCCGTAGCTAGACTTACGTCTGCTCGCCAAAGCATAACGCACACTCCCACCGCGCCCCTCCTCCGAAGAGCACGGCGATGCTGACCGCGACTCCTTGTCCCCAAAGGCAAACGTGCTCATCGCCTGACCGTACGTTGTGTCCTGGCTGTCCGTCACCGGGCCGCTGTTTGCAGTCAGCGCCGGAAGCGACGGCTGCGAGCTGGACTTCCTAAAGGGCGACCCCTGCGTGGGTGTGTCTGTGTAGTCCTCACCGAGCATGCTCTTCTCAAGGTTCTCGTCTGTGCTCTGCGTGATGAAGGCGTGGTGCTGGAGCTGTGCGGCAGAGCTGCGCTCCTCAGGCACGATGCGGAAGCAGAGACGCAGGAAGTCCATGGTCGTCTCCGACAGGTCCTCCGGCACGTCCGGCGGCAGCGGCTTCGTCCAGTTCCCTATTGTGTACAGTGCCTGCCACGAGGACTCCCACTCTGACGGCCACGGCGGCCTGCCTGAGTCAAGCAGCTCGCACACGACGCACCCGACGGACCAGATGTCTGCCTTCAGAGTGATCGGCAGATGCCCCTTGATGGCCTCTGGGGACATCCACAACGGCGTGCCCTGCAGGTGCGTGATGCGCGTCTCGTTGATTTTCTTGCTTGTCCCGAAGTCCGTCAGCTTGATGCACCCAGCCTCCCCAATGAGGATGTTGTCGCCCTTCAGATCTCTGTGGATGATGCTGTGGTCGTGCAGGTAGTGCACACCCGCCAGGATCTGCCGTGTGTAGCTCGCCACAGGCAGCTCTTCGAGGTTCTGCCCGTGGCGCCGCACCAAGGCCCCTAGACTGCCCCCCTGCACGCACTCCATGAAGATCACCAACTCCTCTTTCTCTATGTTGCAGCCAAAGTACTGTGGTGTGGTGTGGTGGTAAGTGGTAAGTGGGTGTAGTGTAGTGTCGTGTCGTGTCGTGTCCATACCCGCACAATGTTCTCGTGCTGCAGATAACTCATCAACTCAACCTCGCGTTTCAGCTCAATGAGACGCTCCGTTGGGAGTGTGTCGTTCAGTGCGATGACCTGGTGGGGTGTTTTGCATTGGCATCTAAAAATGAACGGTATGTACAAAGGGATGGGAGAGAAGGTGGACCTAAGCCTCTCGTAGAGCTTGGTTCCTCTAAAAGTATCTAACAGCAAACGTTTCTTTACACTACATTCACTCCACTTCCTCCATACCTTCGCAGCAAAGAACGTGCCGTTTACTCGCACCCCCATGTAGACGTTGCCGTACGAGCCCGACCCGAGGAGCTGTCCCCTCTGCCAGACCTTGGGCACGCCTACGCTTGGTGAGGGACCCGGGGAGAGGAGCTGGTTGTTGGAGCCTGCGCGTGGGAGGGGGATGTGGAGGTTCTTGTCGTGGCTGCTGTTGCGCACGAGGCCGCCTGCGAGAGATGCTTGCTGCATGGAGGCGAGCACGGGGCGCGGCTTCTGCAGTTGCGACACAGGGAACGAGCTGCCCCCACGCGTGGACAGCATCGGCGGCGGCACCTCTGCAGGCTGCGCCTCACTGCTGGAGGGTGAGTAGAGGTCGAGCAGCTCGTCTGGCACGTCGTGGCCGGACCTGCTGCTGTTGTCCTCCCCCTTCCTCTGGTGCAGTGAGTTCTCATTCGAGAGAATCGACTGCTCATTGATGTGCAACGTCAGCGGGCTCCTCTTCGGCGGACGTACGTGCGAGTTTGCTGCAACGAGGTTCGAAGACGACGACGACGGCTCAAAGGTGAGGAGCGGGGAGACACCGTTCTGGTCGTTCACAGAGCTGCGGGAGTGCGAGAGGTCGGGGCTTGTGTACGTCGGGCGTGCGGCACCCTCCTGTGCCGTGTACTTCACGAGGATCTGCTTGAGCATCTCCTCCTGACTCCCAAGCGTCCCACTGCCACGCTTGCTGCGGTCGTACTTCATCTTGTACCGCCGCCACTGCCACACCGCACCGATCGCCACCATCATCAAGCACAGCAGCGCACCCCATATCGGGGCGTACCACAGCTGCTCCATCAGCTCCTCATCCTCCTCGTGCAAAGGGGGTCGCTTCGGTGGCGGGTCAAACGGGAAGGGTGGACGCGTGTCATTTATCGGCATTGAAAGAAGTGTGGGGAGGGTAGTCGAGACGCAGGAAGGCTAGTTCATCAGGGGTTTGGATGGGGTTGGGTGCTTCGCTGAAGTGATGTACCAAAATAGGTCCAAAAAAAAGTGAGTTGTGTTGGTGTATGTGTTTTAATGTCTCTGTTCAGGGAGTGGTTGGGGGGTGGACGGCATTGGTGTCAGGACACATGTATGGAGTGTCCGGCTTAACCAGGGAAGTACATTTTTGCATTTTGCGATGCTGGAATTGACAAAATGACACTACCAGGCGAGTATGCGGCTTAATTTTGACTCAACATCAACCAATTTTACTAGGTAAGGGAGACAATATCAAGATTGACAGATTGAGAGCTCTTTCTCGATCAAGAGGGAGGGGAAAATATGGCTTTTTTTTATTTTGTACCTCTGACCCCTTCCCCTCTCCATCCTGTAACAAAAAAGGGTGGACCCAAAAGGGTGTAAAAAGTTGAGGATATTGAAAGAAAAATTTTATAGATGAACCTAAGCCTCGTCGTGCTTAGTCACCTTGAAAAACACAGCGAAAAAGGAGATGAGAGTGTTCTGGGGGTGGGCAAATCCTGATTTTTTTTTTGATTTTATGTTCACCACCCTCTCTCTACTCTCACACAAGAAAAGGAACGAAATTTGGCGAAAAAGAAGAATAAGATGAACCTAAGCCTCTCGTGCTTAGTCACCTTAGTTACTTAAAGAAGGGATGTAAGCCTCACACGGCAAAACAACACCTTAAAAAGACGCAAGGTACTGAACAGAGCACCTTTAATATAAAAGGAACAACAACAAAGGTAAAAGTTAAAAGGATGAACTGCACGACTCTCCACTCAATGCATATTCATCGAGGGAAATACTCCAATAAAATTGGATCTACCCCCTACTGACAAAAAAAGGTACACAAAAAAAAAGTCTAAAAATAGAACAGAAAAGAATGCTTCCTACTGGGGGGGGGATATTGTAGGAAACCTTTTTGTGGGTTTTGTATCTTTCAAGAAATCTCTTCTTTTTGCGCATTAATTCAACAGAAAATAACCCATGAAGACGCAAGAGCATCTTGCAATGGGTTAAAAGTTTCACGCTTCTTGAGTGCTTACAATTCAAGGAAGAGTAAAAGCATTCGAGAGAAGGTGATTTAGCACACACGAAGGCTCAGTCAGGATGCATTGACGGGCGCGTCATGACTTGTTGTGTGTTATGACACGTATTTTTCACCCTTCCGTCACGTAATGTCCTGATGAAACTACCGTGTATACATTGTATCATGAAGAGAGAAAAAAAAAGTGCTAAACAAGAGTCTTGAAAAGATGAAAAAAAAGACCAAAATGTGCCTCCGTCTGCACAGATCGTTAAAAGCCAACAAAAAACAAACCATAATTCAAGAGAGCGAAGTGGAAAAAATTGCACCTTACTCTGACGTTCACGCGATGGAAAAGAACAACAAAAATTGCTTTTTTGAAAAAAGACAAAAATACAAGAAAAACAGAAGCTGAACGGAAAATTCTTTCGATGTTTTTTTGTCATTTGGAGCCTGCAAACCCTGGAGCTGTTGAGATTACTAAAATTGGAGGAAAATGTGTCAAAAAAGAAAAATGTCTTTATTTTTTGACAACACCCTCCAATTCAGGCCAACAGAGGAGGGATAATTTTTGTGTTTGCAAGACTGTGTGCATGTGAGTGTTTCTCACCCCCCATATCAGGAGTGAGAATTATTTTTGAAAATTTGGTAATAGTGTGGACACCCGAGGATGAGCTCCAGTACTGTTTTTTTTATATTTCGAGGTTCCCACTGATTTCTTATGCTGTACCACAGGGAGTAAAAAATCAGACAGGGTAGCTAATTTAGGGGAAAACAAAAAGCGTGCCGTTTAATGGAGAGAAAAAATACAAAATTGCAAAAGACACAAAACACAAAAAAGCTTTCAAGAAAACAAATTCATATACTTTCAAATAAAATTTGAAAGCATTAGGGAAGTGTATAAAAAACGAAGAAAAGAAAAGAAAAAGTTTTGCACGATGACCCAAGCCCTCATACACAGACAGCTTGATCACCCACAAAGGTAAAAAGTCTCATGCACGTATCATCCTGTAAGCGCAGACACTGCAAGTATTTTTCTGAAAGCTTCACATATTTGCCTCAAAAGGGCAAAACACACGCATCTCCATGTAATGTAATAAAAGGAAAATTTGACGAATATGCTTCATGCGCACTTCTCAAAAAAATATCAAAGAAAATGTTGAAAAGATGCGAACCCTTTGGGACGCAGGCACAGAAAAAAAATATAGGGAAATGATCCTAAGCCTCTCATGCTTGTCATTTGGTGTACTTCCAGTCAGGTGGAGTGTGACCTGATAGGGAACAAGGTTAAGGGGGAAATATATGTGAACGTGCTGATAACGCTCCGAAGGACGCATGATGATGGTCTTCAGCCTCTTTCCTGCTGACTGCTGAGTCATCGTTGGTCACAATCGTTAAAAGAAAAACAAACAAACAAACTGAACGAAAAGAAGAAAAGTTGTAAGGTGAATGCACACCTTGTGCACACATCTTAAAAGAACACCCACTCTGGGCCGTATTATACCGTTTTATTTATATTTTTTTTGCAATTCTTTTGAAAAGTTACACAAAAAAAAAGACATGTACAACACGCTGAAATCAGAAAAAAAACGCAGAAGCAGGGGGAGGTAATCGAAAACAAAGGTTTTTAAAAATATCCAGCAGATACACCATACACCTTGAAAATAATATAAAAGAGATTTTGGTGATAACATTTACCTACGACTCTCTTTCTATACAAACGTGGCATTTGTGCGTAGGGGGAAGGGAAACCGCTGTCTATGGTGAACTACAGACGAATGATCTTGCAGCCGACCTTCCCCCAACCCACATACTCCCTTCGAGCCGCGCTGTCCAGTGCAGGTGTCTGCGTGGTTTGAAAAATTTCGTTTTTTTTGTTTATTTTTGTATTTTTCATTATAACTGGCACCACCCCCCGAACAACACCTGACGTATCCCCCCCTTCCTTTGATACATCTGTTTCCTTCAGGTGGCACCAATTTGGTTTCGTTTTATTTTGTTTCGTTACGGGTTTTTCTCTTTGGAATCATCTGCAATTCTGAGTTGGGGGAGAAAAATGAGAATTTGGTTTAAAATCTTTTTAACATAGCTGTCATAGTATGTCATGCAGCATTTTTTGGTTTTTTTTTTTTTGAAAACTTGGTTGTATTAGTGTAGCCACCCTAGAGTGTGCTCCACTATAATAATTTTTTTGTGGGAAAATTCACGAACAAAGCTCATTTGGTTGAACATAAAAAATAAAGGGGGGGAAAGGCAGACAACTCATATTGGAGGTTTGGAGAGAGAAAAGTACAACAAAAAACACACAAATGAAACTTTATTCTTAAATTTTGTGGTTTTTTGTTAAATAAAAAATGTGTCTTTTGGTTAATCAAACCTATTCCAAACAAAAAGGCCTGCCTTTTCCCCCAAAATGTTGCAAAACCCAAAAGAGGCAATAAAACTTTTGCTAAGATTTTTTTTTTTCAATTTGCTTTTCAGTGCTTAAAAATCTTTTAACAAAAGTTGTACACACTATTTCGTATCGGGTACGAGGAGGGGGGGTGTAGGGGGGGAAAATGGGTAAATATGCATACAATATCTTCAAAGTAATAGTGAACAGATGGAAGAAAAAAAAATGCAAAACAGAAGTGCAGGAGAAGCGGGCAAACCATGTTTACACTGAAGTTAGAGCCCAAAAAAATCACATAAAGCAACACACACAGACTGAATAGTATCCCCCGCTGTTTATTCATCTGATTTAAAAAAAAACACACACACAACAAGGGTTGTCGCTCTCAAACTCTGCAAAAAAAGAACAAAACCGAAAAAGCATTTCTATTTTTTCCATCCGATCCAAATCAAAAAAAAAAAAAATTGAAGAAAAATATTTTGCCACTGCCGTTGACAGCCTCCAAAATAGCGCACAGTTTCCTGTGGTATTCCGTCGCTGCCTTCTGCCAGCCTAATTACCCTACCGAGATGTATATGCCAATGGATGGACACAGTGATGTATATAGGGATCTTTATGTGGGACCAAATCCCACAAAAAATCGAAAAAAAAAAAAAAAACTATAGAATTTCGGGATTTTTTGCAATTTTTACCTTACCTTACAGGGCTCTAAGAGGGGTCCCGAAGGGACTCCAGAGCAACGCGACCCCACCATGAAGAGGGCGGTCGTCAAGAATCCTAAAAACGAGTCGGGATTCCGCAAAAAGGGGTTCTTTGAGTGACTCGTGGTGTAAAAAGCTAGATTTTTACACCGTACCATGAAATTTTTTCGCCTGCGGCGCCATTTTATCTTATTTTTTTTGCTCCGCAAAAAAAAAAAAATACAGCTCCCAATGTCTTCCTTTGTCAGCAGTGCTGAATTTTTGGGCAAAAAACAAGCTGACCCCGATCTTGAAATCTGGATTCCTGGATAGGACACTAGTTTTCCACACACAAAAACAATGACTGCCTCACACAAAACCACCGTTTTGGTGGGTGCTGGCTATATAAAACCCTGCACACAACCACGTGAAAAACCAAAAAAAGAGGGTTTCCCACATATTTCCCCCTTTACTGCACCACCACCACCCCTATATACATTACTGGATGGACATCTCAAAAAAAAAAAAAAAAAACAAGAAAAATTACGCAAGAAAAACCAAGAAAAAAAAAACAAGAAAAAAAGAATGCCGTGTTAGAGTAAGAAGTTAGAATACGAAGAAATGTAGAACAGAATTTGCAAAAAAAAAAAACAAAAAAAAAATATGCAAAAGAGCACAGAAAATAAGGTCTTGTTTTGGTAAAGGAAAATTTTTGGGAAATTTTTCACAGTACAGACGCCTGGAGGCAAAGTACAAAGAGAAAAAAAAATGGGGCGGAGGGAATTTGCTGGAACAGAGCTGCATCGAATTTTGCGGGTAATTTAAAGGTAAATAAAAAGCATGAACATAATACACATGCACACTTATTGGGGAGGGAACAACAAAGAATAAAAGGGATGTATCGATGGTGAAACCCTTTACCAGCCTGCGAGAAAAATATTTCAAGTTTTATACATAGCGCTCTAATTAGAGTATTAGGGTATAATTAGAGTCTGGGATTTTGGGCCAAGTCAGTTAGAGTCCAGTTAGAGTATAATTAGAGTCGCTTTTCTTCAATTAGACTATAATTAGAGTGCAGTTAGAGCATAATTAGACTCTAACTACACTCTAATTATAGTCTAATTAGAGTAAAACAACAGGCTTCTTGTAGGTGCAAACGCCGTAAGGAACCGGTTCCCCTAAGGTTCCTCTGTAGGACCCAGGTGCCCAGATACCCACATAGCTGAAAATAAGACTTGGGGAACCGAGTTCTCAGCCGGACTGGGACACAATATGTGAAGGCGCTGTGGTCCGCCTGAAAGCGGGTCGGGGACCCGGTCGCGGGAGGGTGGGGGCCTAGTCCTAGTCCTACTGTACCTAGTACCCAGTACCGGGACTCGGCTTATTCTCAGCTATGGGTACCCAGGTACTCAGACCCGCGCAGTGGCACATGCCCTCAAGTGTGAGTGCCCCATACATTAGGGAATGCGATGCAAAAACTCTATGTGCACCTTCGGTGCAACGCCGCAGACAGGCCAAGCAGCGTTGGACTCAGAGGAATGCCTGCTGTGCAGGTATCAAACATGAGAAACTCCCAGCAACAAGGGGCGCCTTTTGGCGGGCATTATTGAAGGTGTTTGGGGTGCAAAATTTTCTACAAATGTTGATGCGCGGGTACAGAAGTGGTGTCTTGTTCTTTCATCTGTAGGAATGTAAATATCAATCGAATTTAACTACCACTAAGGGGTCGAAGGGGTAATCCCAGTATCAAAGGCTGTGTTGACGGGAAATCTATAGCGAGCATACGTTCATTTCATCCGAAGAAATACTACTTATGAACCCAGGAGAGATCCAAGCCTCGCGTTGAACAACTACCCGCGATCGACAATACCAAAGAGAATTCATAACAAAACAACACTGCCCCATACACACTAAATAGCCATGCTTCAAGTGCATGCCCCTGGGCCAAAATGCCTGTGCTAAAATAGCTATTTCCCTCCCTCCCATAGGTCCCGAGGGATCCCAGAGGGAAAATAAAAAATGCAGCGAGGGCCGAAGGCCCGAGGCATTTTTTGTTTTCCCGAGGGGTTCCCGAGGGGCCTTGGGAGGGAGGGATGAGGCTTTACCTCCCGACTAGGCACTTTCCCGAGCGTTAAAATGCAAAAAAGTGCTATTTTCCCCCCCCGGAAAGTGATTTCCCGGGGAGATCACTTTCCCAAAGGGAAAGTAACCAGTTGGTAAATATGTGGTGCTCAAAACATCAAAATTTTTCGGTTTGTTGCATTTTTGGGCCCATGTGACAGGGCTTCCCACAGGGGGGACCAGGGGGGACCACTGGTCCCCCTGGGGAAAAAAGAAAAAAATAAGGGGGGACCAGGGGGGACCAGCCTGCCGTTGAGTGTTCCGAGGCTGCCTATTAGGAATTTTCCACATTTTTTTTAAACTTTTCCTACCCTCCCGTCGCCGCGCATCCAAATACAGGCAACTAACAGGGGGAAAAGATGGCACCAAAAAAGTCCTCCGGACCAAGACAGATTTCCATAATGGAATTTGCAAAGCGACCGGCGGAGTCCCAAGTTATCTGCTCAGGCCTTATTTCGCCACGCTGCATGCTTCCTTTTCCTTCGGCGTTTGACCAATTGAGTCGCGTTCTGGCTGTGACGGGGTCACTTTGTTCATGAGGCATACTCGTGGTTCTTTGCAACCGCTATTTTCTGCCTCTTCGGGGCCAAGGAAAAAAGTAGCGTACCGTGCGCCTGCGGCGCAAGATTGCAAGCCACCCATGACATAGTTTGGCTGTAAAATAGTGCAATTTTAAGCACAATATTTTGAAATGCTGCGTACCGTGGCTTCGCCAACAACTTTCGTCCCCTACTAGGAAATGTCTGCAAAGGTGGGGAACGTGAGATGATATGCAATATGCGAGTGAATGCAGCAGTTTTAACGGTTTACCGGGACATTTTCGCCGGAGGCGAAAAAAAAGATTTTTGACCGCTTAAAGTGCGTAGAGGCGCGTAACGTAATGTAGCGTCAGCGTTAGTACTACACACCACACACAACAAGGCGCGAAAAAAAAATTTTTTTCACCTTTTTTTGGCTGGTCCCCCTGGGAAGCCAAAACCCCAGATCCTGCGGGAAGCCCTGATGTGAGCCCAAAAAAAAAATTTTTTTTTGGCTGAAAATTGTCTTTGCCAAAAAAAAATTTTTTTGCGGAAAGTAAACTCCCTGGGGTCCGGCCAGGGAGGGAGGGAAAGTGCTAGGGAGGGAGGGAAAGGCAATAAGACCACCCACAAGGAGTGTGAATTGTGCACTGGTTTTCTGGGGGAACAAACAATATTTTCTTGTGTCTGGTTCTCTGCAAGCAGAGAACAGACTTTCTGGATTACAAAGTCGAATTTCTTGCACTAGCTATGCCCCCTGGGTTGATGGCTATAGCATTGATTGATGTGCCCCTCTTTATTGACCCTCTTATAGGACTCTAATTAGACTCTAATTAGAGTCCAGTTAGAGTATTAGAGTTCAGTTAGAGTTTTAAAGACTCTAATTATACTCGAACTGCCGACTCTAATTATCTAGTTAGAGTCTAATTGGAGCGCTATGTATAAAGTTTAAAAACTTTTAACGAAGGTGACGGATAAAGGTTTGCCACACAAAATAGAATCCAATTTTGTTGAACAAAAAAAAGAAAAAGGTGTAATGGATACAAACGGAAAAACATACTGCAACCAGCACCGTCGATGTCTCTCAACAAACTGCTCTTTTGTTTATGTCAAACAATGGTGAATTTTTTGCGGAGACACAAAGACGCGAGCTATTCCCACCATGCATTATGCTCTGTTGTATTCATGGGTGCAGAAAAGGTTTCGCACCGTCTTGGTTTTAATTAAAAAATGTGATGGAAAATCAAATGACAAAAAAAAGGTTGAAAGATGAGTATTCCTCGGAATACACATCTTCACGCAAAGTAATAGGGGTTTTGTCTGCACCAAAAAAACAGACGTTTGTTTTTACGAAATGGAAGTTTGTTTTTATTTTTTCAAAAATGCACGCTTGACACTCAAAAAGAAAAGCAATTTTAACAAAGTGGAAGATTTTTTTTTTTTTTTTGGAGGAAAAAAGGGAGGGCGAGATAAGATAAGTGAAGGTGGATTAGACCGAATTTCTAATTAAAAAAAAATGGAGGGGGGAAAGGAGGAAAAGAGGAAGACAAGAAATAAATAAAACAGAAGAAAAGAGAGGAAGCAGCCCGAAAGCAACACCGACCCTTGGTTCCAGGAGTCCACAACAGGGGGCTAATATTTTAATGTTTCCTTCTAATAAAGAAAGAACACAACGTTTCACCAACCCTGATCCCGCAGACAATAACGCAAACCAAGGAGTGCGGCACTGTTGCGACCTAAGTACCTCCCATTTCCTTCCTTTTTTTTCCCTTTACCTTCCCCTTTTACCCTTTGCTCCCACCATAATCTTAGATGGTCATGACATAATGGCTACGGGAAGGTTTCGCCATGGATAGACCTCCGGACTGCAGTCCGCATCTCACATAGCTGTTCTGTGCACGTGATGTGACCAACTCCCGCATTTTCTGCGACACTGTTGCGGAAAGCTGTGCTGCTGTCGCACCACCCTTCGCTTTGCGAGCCGTCTCAGCGTCAGCACCCTTCTCTAAGAGGGCTTCGACGACGCGGGGAAGGTTCAGCTCAATTGCGACGATGAGAGGAACGTCGCTGCCGTGGGGGACAGAGGAGTCGGGGCGCGCACCGTGGCGGATCAGATCTTCGATGATGGTAGCCTCGGAGATGGCGCCGTGTGCGTATCCGGACAGCGCGAGGTGGAGGGGCGACGCACTGCGCACAGCAGCGTTGGGGTCGGCACCATGCTCCAGCAGGTCCCTCGCCATGCCTGGGTACCCAAAGGAGATGGCCGCAGTGAGGGGCGGGAAGGTGGTGTTCGAGCTGCTCTGAAACTTCGCCGCAAGGTTCGCGTCTGCGCCGTTCTCGAGAAGGACCTGGAGGACACGTCTGCTTCCGCTGCGGACTGCGGCGATGAGCGGGCTGACGCCTTCGTCTGTCAGCGCATCAACGTCGATGGAGACATCGTTGTGTGCAAACACCGCGCGCATCGTTTCTGCGTTGTTCCTGAGTGCGAGGAAGACGAAGAGCCCTGCGTGGGGAATACGGCGCGTGGCAAGGAGCTGGCACATCGTCTCGTGGTCGTCCTTGCTCGCGTCGATCAGCTCCTCCTCGGTGAGGTGGAACCCGCGGGCACGAAGCTTCGACGCAGCCAGCTTCTCAGGAGCAGCGACCACAGCAACGACGTCGCTGCACGCAATCCCAACACTGCTCACAGGCGCCTCTAGCTCCTCCCCAAGCAGGTCCACACCGTTCCACATAAGCGACACCCCATCCACCCCCACACCTGCCTCCTCGCCGATCCGCCCGCACAGCGCCCCCAGGCTCTCCTCGTCCCCGACACTCACCGGGCACGGTGCGCAGCCCTCAACTTCGACCCAAACCTCCATTGTGTTTTGTTGTTGTTGTTTTCGTGTAACCCTCAGTGGGCTGCAGGGGTGGTGGTCGAGAGGGGAAGGGGGGGCTAAGTGTGAAGACTCGCTCTTTAGCAGGTAGGCACCCCAGGTACCCTAGGTACCTCATGCATGGTCCGCTGAAAATGAAAGTGCCGGGTATAAGCCAGAACAGCCTTGCAAGGCCACCCTATGAAGGGGTGTTTCGAGATCCTCTAGCAGAAAGCGCCACTACGCTACACTCCATAGCCTCTTGAGGGTGGAAGAGACGGAGCAGTGTGTTGCAAGGGGGTAGGGTTGAGGGAGGTTGAGGGAGATACAAAATGCACGTTGTTTGTATTATTTGGAAGAAAACGTAGGTTTTTTAAGGGGAGGAACGAGGTAGAGAGAGTAAGAGAGAGAGGGGTCCCAGGTGGGGAAGGTGAACTGGAAAAGTGGAAAAGGCGTCTCAGGACGCAGGCACTGAAAAGAAGAAAAAAGAGAACAATTGAGTAGGCGCTGAACCTAAGCCGCTCTCGTGCAGGAGCAAATTGTCGACCAAAAATGGTAGTTGATGCACCTCTGACTGACCCACGTACGATGCAGTCATGGATGAAAGCGCAACTACCCTAACAACAGAAGATTGTACACAGGAAACCTAATGGCTTGCCCGTACCGTAGTGAACGGGGGCGGAGATAACCACCCGGTGGGACTGCGACCCACCGCTGAAGAGTTGTGAGCGTACAGGTGTTTCCGTTCGCTTCACCCAACTCCAAACCAAAAAATGAAGAAGAAAAAAACGCCCTCTTGCAGTGTAACTGTTACAGCACCGTGGCTTCGACCGCCGTTTCTTTTTGTAAATGTACTCAGGTTACTGATAAGACACCCCACTACGGCTTGTGGAACACACCGTCACTATATTATTCGGCTGCATAATGCCTCAGGGTGTGGGACAGGCGAGTTTTCGCCTAAACTATTATCATTGACTACCCAGGCCAGGGGCGTTTTTTTGCTTTTTTTTTTTTAGCACAGAAAAAACAACTTGAAGGTGAAGAATGCATGAGCCTCACGGACACACATCTTAAGGGAAGAAAGAGTAATGAGAAATTGAGCAAGGCACCGACTGATAGGTTCAAGGACAAAAGCAAAAAATACCGAATGTGCCTCTCGTATACACATAATATTATATCCAAAAAGCAAAGGCAATCTGAAGCAACACCTTGATGGGCATTTCTCCCTTAGGAATTACCCACATTTGCTTTCAAAACACACATGTTAGGGCCATATTCTGCGCAAGAATTTACCCCTATTAGTTATCCAGCACACACACATTCCCTCTCGAACAGAGACAAAGGCAAGCACAACTAGAGCGTTGAGAAGAAGAAAAGTGGTAAAATAAGTTGCTTTTTGGCAACCAAAGCCTCGTAGTGTTGCTTCTTGGCTACCTAAAAAAAATTCCAAAAAGAAAAAGTGAAGTTGAGAACCGTGCACCTGACACTTCAATAGGTATCTGGGGATGTATGCAAACAAACCCCTGGCCCGGCTCCGAGGAGAAGGAGATTGCTTTGTAGCTGATGAGCTTGCGCCACCAAGGCTACGGTTGTCTCCTCACTAAAAAAGAAAAGCAAAAAAACAGAGAGGAAAACTGTTAACTGAACCGTAACATACCACATAGGCATGGAAATGCCTTTTCTTTGCCCCCCCACAAACAAAGGGAGGGAAAACAACACCACAAACACGTTAACGCGCCACTAATCATTTTTTTTTCTCGATAAAATATAAACTGGGCAGTCGTTCTTCCACGAAGACCTTTTTTTCAGTTCTCATTTTATCCACTCTTCTCTCCTCTTGATAACCTATTGGTCCGTCGTGCAGACTATAGATTATCAGAAAACACTCAGATTTTTTTCCTTCCCGAAAACATTTCTCTTACGCTCAACGCCACTGACAATATTACAAACACCCCGAGACTAGACGATCACTTTCGAGACCGTCTTCCAACGGAGGGGAGGAAGGCGTTGAGGCGGGCGGTGGCACCAACCCGCCCCCTGGGGTTCACGCCTGCAGAGGAGCGTCGGGGCTGCGAGGCTGCGGGAGGGTGCACGGTGGCAGTCTGTGCGAGCACCGTCACAGACTTGGAGCGTGGCTGCAGGGGCTTGCCGGCGGCGTAGGCAGCATCTGCCGTCTCCTCCTGCACCTCGGCGTCCCCCTCAGGTGCGTTGGCCTGCTCCCGCAGCTTCATCTTGCGTATAAGAAGCTTCGACTTATGGAGTGCCTGGATCTCTCGCTTCTTGATCTCGCCAACAATGCTCCGCATGGACGAGTCTTTGTCGTTTGAGGACTGTGCCAGCGTCTTCGCATGCTCAGCACACTCAGGGGAGAACGGGAAGCACAACTCAAAGTCGCCGCGTGGGCTGTCTTGCACCTCAGCCTGCATGTCCTTCGCTGCAGTGACAATGCGAGAGACACGTTGACGGCGCTTGCGTGCCGTGGCCTTAGGGCTGGTAGTCGCAACAACGGGTGCCTCCTCAACAGGTTCGGGGATGTTGAGTGTCTCAATCATATCGCGGACGAGAGGAACCTTGACACGCTCGTCGACAGGGCCGTCGACGTGGAGTGCAGGAGAAAAGTTGACCTCCAGCAACCACGGCTTCCACTGGTCATCAATGAGTAGGTCAAATCCGTACAATTCAAAGCAAGCCGCCAGGCTCGGGACAGACCCGCATATGGAGAGCAGCGTCATGTTGACAACAGTTTCGATGCGTGCCCACAACACCTTCATGCAGTAGCCACGCTGCTCGAGCCAGGAGAGGAAGCGTGGCGCGTCCCATTTGCAGCCCTCGCCGATGCCTTCCTTCTCGGAGTGGCAACCAGGCGCAAAGCGGTTGAGGGATGTGTTGGTGAGGTGCGAGCAGACGTTCGTCAGGTCTGATATGTCGTACTTCTCTGTGCCAAAGCGGACGAGGAAGTTGCGGTAGATGTGCACCCGCAGCGGCTTGAAGCTTGTCACCAGCACGTACACACGCAGGTCAAACTTATATCCAGACAGCAGCAGGGGCCGGTCCACGTACGACTGCACCACAGACGGGCAGTCATACGAAAGCTGTCCAATGTCCTGGAACACGAAGATCTTGCGCCCACGGGACAGCTCGGAAGGCTTGCAGATCCACGTTGTCGAGCCGCCCTCCTCGCGTGCGTCTGCAAAGGCCTGGCAGAACTTCACGTACTCACCAGGCAAGATGTACGACGGCGGCAGCACGTCACACACCTGCCCGTGCACACCCTTCATGCGCTTGAGATTTCGCAGCAGTGTGTCCTTCTTTGTGATCTCGGAGCTCTTTGCGAAGTGGTTTAAGCGCTGTCGTGGGTACTTTGCGCTGTTGAGCTGGCTCAGCGTGAAGCGTGCGCTTTTCCACCACAGGCTGTAGGGCGGCTGTTCACTTGGCGCCTTTTCCTCGTCGTACTCAAGCCATCCCTTCTGCGCTAAATACGTCCGCAAAACTGGCGGAACCTTTTCAGGGTCATATCTTAATACGTGCGGCATACAAAAGCAAGGACAAAATATTTAAATGCAAAGCAACACAAAGATGGGGGGGGGAGGGGAAGGGGGCAGAGGAAGGGCAGAGGGAAGAAATCTGTAATGAGTGTTTTCTTGAGAAAAATTGCCTAAAGTGGATGTGGGGAAAAAAAGGGTGCTTTACTGTCTTGGTGATTTGTCTTTTTTTGCCTTTTTTTTAATCGTCGGGTCTTGGAAAAAACCCTCCGCCACTTCACCCACACCCCACGACCCCACCCCCACCCCCTTTCACCTTCGCCTTATTTGAAGAACTCTTCGTCTTCGTCTTCTGTCTTCTCTGTGGGGCCAGTGGCCTCCTTCTTTCTTTCGTCGGGCTTGGAGCGCCACATGACTGGCTTGCCGACCCTCTTCTTGACGGACTGGAAGGCACGTGCCAGGACCTGGTCGGCACGCTTCTGCTGCTTCTCTCTGTCCTCATTGCGCTTCTTCTGACGAAGGCGGTCTCTGCGCTGTTTGTCTCTGTGGGGTTGAAATGAAGTTTGTTGCTTTTGTTTTGTACTCTTTTGTTTTTGCTTTTTGAAAACTTGGTTGTATTAGTGCAGCCACCCGAGGATGAACTCCACTATAATGTTTTTTGTCTCTGTGGGGAGAAGAGGACAGTGGGTTAACAACGCGATCAGAATGACCCATATACTTTCAATTCAGGAGAAGAAAAGAAGGCATTGAGAAGAGGGCATCAAAGTGGGGCACCATGTGTAAAGGGGGGTGTAGCAAAAGGGAGGGGGTGGGGGAATAAAGAGTGATGGCATGAATCATACTGCTGCTTCATGAGCTGGGACACCATCTCACCTGGCATGTCGCGTCCTCCTGGCACGTTTTCGTCGATGTATTTCTGTGATGTGTTGGAAGTGATGTTAAAAAAAATAGCAATTTTTGTGAAAAGTATGATTTGTGTCTCCCTTCATGCTGATCGTTCTTGTTTTGTATTGCAAACCACTGGTGTCCGAGAAACAGGCCGTGCCAGCATCCCCACAGCAAGGGGCGTCGCTGATCCGGGGGATGGCGTGTTTGGATGTGAAGTTGGACGTTGATATGGTGCGGAGCGGCGCGCGCAAGCAACGTGCTGTGCTTGCTAAATCCAGGAAAGTTCTTTTCAGTAAACCTTTCCTTCATGCCGCAAAGGTTCATCTCGTACGGTCTTTTGTACGAAGTTACTTTGTATGGAATGCTTCCGTCCCCCCTATTTAGGTTCGGAAGAAGGAAGACCAAAACACCACATTGTACCACCAAATAAACGTCACGCGGACTTCACCCCACTCCCAAGAGGCTTTGGAGCAGATTGCTCAGCTCACGCGCCACGCAACCATGCATGGGGTGGGTGCGATATACGCCGATCGCAGAAGAGTCGAGGGAGTCAGATACAGCGACAGCATCAGCGCGTCTTGCCCTACCCGAAGGGAAGGGTTCCTGAAGGACTACTGGCACAGCACTACAAAGGAAAGGGGGGTAGACGGTGAGGGTCCATGAGGTATGGATTGGAATGCGGCTAGAGAGACAGTTATCAACGACAAATCGCAGAAGGTTTCCCCAAGAAAAAATAACATAAAAGAGAAGTTGAAAGTGCAGGCACTAAATAACACGAAATAAATTTATCCAGTGGGGTACCTTAAGCTCCTCCAGCTTCGTCTCAATGAGCGTCATGATGCCCAAGGTGGACTGCGACTGGTGGTCCTCCCCCAGCCACTGCTTGTAGATGGACGTCACCTTCTGCTCAATCATCTTGAGCAGCGCCTCCTGTCCACGCGCATCCTTGGACTGCTGCGTGCGTGCCTGTAGGGTCTTCTTCTTCAGTTCTTCTGAGGCAATCTTTTGCTTCTCGATTTCGATCTGCGACTTGAGCTGCGTGACCTGCTTGTCCATCTTCACCTTCGCGTCTTCGTACTTTGCGCGGAGCTCTTCCAACGCTTGCTCCGTTTCCTGAGGCAGAGGGGCGGGTAGGAAAGAAGAAGAGGGATAACACATACCTGGCAGTTCTGGATCAGGAACAAGTTGTTCTCCTCAATCTCCACGAAGATGTCAAGGATCTTCTCTGGGTCCGTGAAGAACATTGGCACCTGTGTTGTGGTTTTTACATCATTCATATTCAGTCTACCAAAACGTGGGCAGTCTAGGTAAGTGAAGAGGGCCCCCAAAAAGCGACGTAATTAGTACACACCGTAACGTAAAAAAAGTGAGGGTAATCATGTTGGAACACAGCTGGCGCGAAGAGCAAAACAAGAAAGGTTGAATTGTTGAACGCCACAAACTATACTAAAACGAACCCTTTGCTTTGTGTTCATACCTTGTCAGGGTCCATCGCATCGAGCTGCCCTCTGACTGTTTTGAGTTGGTCCAGCTGCGCTGTGCCACGTGGCGACTCCTTCACATCTGCGACAGTCATCGGCACAGCATTGATCTCTGCAGTGATTGTCTCCATAAAGGGCTCGATCTGCTCCTCCACACGCTCGTCGACCTCGTCCGTGCGTGTGTTCTCGAAGAACTCTGAGTTGTCTTCTTCGTCCATTTTAGCGACAATCGCTTCACGCAGCTTGTCGCGCTCATCAGCAACACGGATGTTCGTTAGCGCCTCACGGAACCACGAGTCGGGTGTCAGCTTGTCGAGATCGTATTTGTACCGCAGACATGCGTTGAGCTGTTCTTCATACTTCGTCTTCTCTGTGATCACAGACGCGTTGTGCGCAGTAAGCTTTTTGATCTCGCCCGTCTTCTCGTTCTTCCCCTTTGCCTCTGTCTCCGCCTTCTTCATCGCTTCCACCGCACGCATGTCGTTGTCCTTCAGGAAGTGGTCGAACTTCTGCGACGTCTCCTCCAGCTGCTCCTCCTGCTGCTTCACACGCTTCTCTGCACGCTCTGCCTCCATCTCTAGCTTGTGGATCTCAGCACGCTTTGTGGAGAGGGACATGCGGATGAGGCCCATCTCACGCTTCTTCGCAATGAACTCTGCCATGTTCTCTTTGTCCTTCTGGAGGTCCGCTGTGTTGGTCAGGTCCGGCAGGTAGCCATGCTTCTTGAGACGTGGGTCCAGATCGTCCTTGCCCACAGAGGACACTGCCACTGCGCTGCCTATTCTCGCACTCGCAGTGGTCTTCTCATGAACCTTCTGGTGCTGCAGCCGTGCGCGTTTGCTTTCCTTGTCCAGCCTCTCCTGGTCACGCATGAAGAACACTTCTTCATCGGTAGGCTGTCTGAACGGATTCTCTATTGCTCCTTTAGACATGATGCAAGACAGAGGCGGGGGAAGGGGGAAGGGGGGAAAGGGAAGAGGGAGACAATATACAGGGAGGGGTGTGTAAATCGATCTTCGGTGATGTGATTGATAGTGGTGGGGAAAAAGGGGGAGGGTGACCGAAAGATGGGAGAGGAGAGCTATTTTTTTCTTTGGCACAAGGTTTAGGGGGGATTTTTTTTGTTGGGGAGCGGGTGTGGGTGTTTTGGTTATATAACGTAGGGATTCTTTTGCTTTTTGTTGCAGAGAAGACTGTTCTCTGCCAGAGATATTGGGTGCCTACGAAGAGTGTAGAACAATCCCACTAAAGAGGTGGGTGCACACATTGTCACCTAAAGTGCTGCACACGGTGACCTTGTTGCCATGGTAAGAAGACAATGCAACACAAACTCTTTTGTTACGCAACAAGTTGCAAAAGTAACAAAGAAAAAGATTGTGTTGATTTGCTTGTTACCATGGGTAAGGTGGTCATGTGTAGAACACTAGAGACGGGGCACTTCAGCCTTAAGCAGAGATGAGGTATGTGGACAATCCACTCCTTTGCTTTCTTTTGTCGCAACGAGAGTTGCATTTGTAACACAATGTGCAATTAAAATTGCAGATGACAGGGAGTCTTTTGTGAAGAAAAAAAGGGCACAAAAAAAAAAACAGTGAAAACTGCAGGAAAATTTTTGCCATACAAAAAAAAAAAAATGGCCTGTTGGACCAGGAAACCATCAAAATGGTGAACACTTCTGTCCATTTTTTACAAATCCTGTCCTCCCCCTTTCCTCCCAGCCCCTCCCCCCTCCCCCCTCCCTGGTTGTGGTTGCGTTCAACGACAGAAGTAAAGTTGCGGAGTAAAAGCAGGAAGAACGCGATGTTGCTCTGCTCACCAAAAAAACGGATGAAGGTAACCTCTGCACATGGTTGGGCCTGCCTTAGGAAGAACAAAACGAATTTGTTTCATATACCGTATTCGTACAAATTATCGACCGTAAAAAGGGTCGAATTCTTCCAGAAAAATCCTGAAAAGGTCGAACATTATTACGGTCGACGAATACAGTCAATCAAAGAAGAGAAAGCACAACGTTCAAATGAACGAATACACATGAAAGGAAGCGGATGGGTGTCTTCGGGAAGACACCCATGGTCTATTATCCCCAAAACATTGAAAAATAGTGATACATTCGTTTAACTTTAATGGAGAAGAGAGGAGTGTCCAAAACGTGCTAAAAAGGTTATTTACTTTTTCAGTTCAGGAGAACTGAAGAAAGCAAATACATAACAAAGAAAACGCCTTTTGTCCCCATTTTGGGAGACCGATACTTCATGTTAACAAAGCAGACATAGAGAACAGGGTGGTTCCGATGAACATTAGTCACGAAAAAATAGCAAAAAAAAAAAAGAAGAAAAACGTATGGGTTCTCGTGCACACATCTGGAAACAAAAGACGTTGCAGCTGCAGAAAAAGAAGATAATATTATATAACCTGCAGGCATAAAGAGTAAGTAAAAAACAACAAAAAAGAGATCATTTTTCAAAAGTATGGACGCAGACACAGTAAGACACCTTCATAACGCAATGTACCTGCAGTGTAGGCCTAAAAGTGCGGAGTTGTTTAAAACTTTGTAACAAGAACTATTCTTTCAAAACACCATTTCTTTGCCGGCCGTCACATCACATCGAGCAAAAACAAAGTTGAAGACACCAATAAAAAAAACACCCACCCCCGGGCCACCCCCTCCGAGATCTTTTTCGACAACTATTTATCGGCCAGAAAAACGGTTAAGAATACACCCACCCACCCACCCCCCCTGAGACCCCCCCTCCCTCCCTACCCCCTTAGGTCCCTCAAGGCGACGACGGGAGAGTCCAATCCGCTGCCTCCTGCAGCACGTCGAAGAGGCGGCATGCTGTTGAGCCTGCTTCCTTCAGGTCGACGATGTTCGTGCGTGTGGGTGTCACCTTAGCGGTGTGTGCTTCAGTGAAGTGTTCGCCGTCGCGGCTGACGAGGACGCGGACGTGTGTGGGGCGGTCTGAGTACTGTGGGAATGTGAGGTGCACTGCACCCTCAAGCGCATCGACAGGCAGCCGGAGCAGCAGGAAGGATGCGTCAGCAGAGGCAGGTGGCGCAGACCACGTCATGCCCGCATTGTCGCGCAGCAGGTTTGCACAGCTGAAATCACGGTGTGCAGTGCTGTAGTCACCACTGCTCGCCACCGCCGCCTCACCCCCAGTCCAGTCGACATCCCCCCCGCCAGCACGCATCACACGCAGTCGCTCAACCTCCCATTCGCTCTGCGCGCACATCCCCACCGGTGCAAGCTTGATGGTTACATGCAATGCTTTGTCCACAGCGGCGGACACCACCGCCGTGCACGCAACCAGCAGGCGCATCGCCCCTTCATGCAGCACGCCGCGGTCGAGGCCGCTCTCAGCACTGCGGACGCAGGCGCGGAGGGAGGGGCGCTGTGGGTGGCACAGCGCGACACGGTCGACGAGGAGGGCGACCTCGGCCTCGCTGTGAACGTTGAGGTGGTCGCTGTGGAGGAGGAGCTCGACCTCTGCGTGCGGCATGCGTGGGAGGCACAGCCGCCGTGTGGCGTCGCCGTGGCGGTGGCCTTCCAGGTCGATGCGCACGTTGCGTGCGATGCATCGCAGGCAGTACTCCGCCAGGTCCTGCACGTCGTGCGCCACTGCCACCTCGTACACCTCAGGGCACAGCGCATAGTTGAGAAACCTGCTCACCAAAGCGTTCAGCAGCGCCACAGACCCGCCCACCACGGCAAGCTCAAGCAGCGGTGCAAGGTGCTGTGTGGTGCACAGTGTGACCCCGTCCGACGCTGCCAACGCGTTCAGGAGCAGTGCATCCGCGTTGCGCAGGGTCAGCAGCTCCGACGACGTCGTAGGGCCTTCAGCCACGACTGTGCGGAGGGCAGTGCAGAAGTCGTCCAGCAGGAAGTAGCTTGCCACAGCAAGGATGGGCGGCACGTCTGCGAGGGTGTGCACGGTTGCACCACCGCCGTAGATATAGCGCAGCACGACAGCAACGTGTGCGGACGTCACATCCGTGTTGTGCAGGTGCACGTCCACGCGTGAAGCATCAGAGCCTTCCATGCTCGCACCCAGCCCGTCCTGCAGAAAGCTGTACAGCTTCTCAAAGTACGGTACACGCCAACCGAGGATGGCTCGGTGCGCGCGCACGACGCATGTGTCATTTATGCGCACGTCGTAGTCAGGAAAGATGGCCTTATCAAGCAGCTCCGTCACATCCGAGAATGGGGACGCTATGTGGAGTGGGCGATCCATGTTAAGAAACGGTTATGTAGAAAGGGGTTGTGTGTACAGTGGTTGTGCACCCACCCAACGCTGGAGTGGTGTTTGTGGTGGCAAAAGGGGGGCCTGATGGGGGACATTGCAAAAAAAATAAAGCAGCGAATATGCTCACTCTTTTGAGACGCGATTAATCGGTTAGGAGTGGGGCGCTTTCCTCGCCCACGTACACAACACACAGACCCCGCCACAGACTCCTCCTACTCACAGAATGGCTTCGCAACCCTAGGAAACGGGCAGAAGGTGCTCCCGTAAAGGCCCAGCAGGGCCACGGAGTCTCTCTCACTCTTCCCACTACCAGCAGACCAACTTAATCATCCTTCTGCATATTCTCCCTTGCCTTCTTGACAATGATGTGCGCAGGCAGTTCCTGTGTGAGAAGATGTATTTCAAAAAGGCTAAGTAAAGAACTGGAAAAATATTAGATGAAAGTCGTAGTCACCTCGAAAAGGGAAGTAGTGGGGTAAGAACACACCGGCATAGGAGGCTCCCTGATCCAGAGGTCGTATATCCATATCAAGGCCGCACCGTAGATCATTCTCTGCACGTATTTGCGGATGCGCTGTGCACTCTCTACACGAAGTTTCTGTATTTTTTGTTTGATAAATTTGTTGTAGTGTAGTTGCATCGGTTGTTGCCACAGTTGTGCAATCTCCCTTTTCTTTTTTGTGTGTTTGGTCCAAATTGGAGCAAACCCGTAAAGTAAAATTAGGGTGTGTGGGTAGGGGGCACGTTGCTGTGGGTTAACATACATCAGATTGTGCGACGGTCTCCTGCTCCTCGTCGCTACTACTCTTCCATCTGCACTGGTGTGGTGCTCTGTGCCGCCGTGCTGCTGAGACTGCAAAGCGCAACATTATCGTACAATTGTTTCAAAGAAAGAAAAGGGGGAAAGTGCCCCGGTTCTGTTGTGTTGTGTTGCGCGAAAATCAAGAGGCAGGAGGGGGTGGTGGTGAGATTCGTTATTCATAGAAAATGCAAAATTCTCTTTCTTCAAGGAAAACCGGGTGGGTTAGCAAAAGGGTTTACAAAAAAACCAGGTCAGAGACGGATAACAAGAATTATTTTTTATTGACAGCGGTCCACGGACTGCTTCCACACAAAGTAGAATTGTCGTCTTGACTCCGAAGAGAAACAGAGTGATCGGGAGGGGGTGGAGGTACTTTGTGGATTGCCGTAAACGAATGGCAAAAAAGATTCATGTGTCAGAGTGTAAAATATAACCCCCCTTCCCACCCGCTGTGCGAGAGCAAAGCTACTTTTGCGGATCAGCCTACAGCGAGCCTTATGGTTACTTCTCAGGATCAATCGCGGCTTGAATTTCGCCGCAAATTAGGTGAGAGCTGTCCTCAATATTGCCACAGTGCCGAGACCAACATGCGAAGGCATTTACCCGTAATTGATGTCCTACCACATCTGCACCCTCACAACTTCAAAGGCAAAGAGGTGCAATCCCTTCCTCCTCGTGCACTGAGACGACTCACTCGTCTTTGTCGTGTGTCCAAAAATCTTCGCGCTTTGCATCTATCCCAGTCTGTGAGCGTGCCACGCCTCGCACGGCCCCGCCTCTTCGCTGAGGGAACACCTTTGCGCACATTGCAGCGAAGGCGGCGTAGTCGTCAGGGATGCTGTCGGCGGCTGCACCCGAGAGCAAGGCAGCCGCGTCTGCAGCGCTGCTGTCGCGCATGCTCCATACAGCTCGCAGCGTGGCCTCTGCAAGGGAGACGGGACACATGTCAAGGTTGCAGCACGCTACACAGAGCGGCGCTGCGTTGAGGAAGTACGCAGGGTAGTCGGAGCAGGCACCCGCCATGGACCCTGCCACACAGAGGTAGCGGCATGTGTAGCGCGACAGGTCTGCACAGACGGCGGCATCGCAGGGGGGGCAGTGCTGCAGACACGGGTCCGCCCCGACCAGGAAGCTTCCGCAGGTGAGCACCTTCTGCACTGAGGGCGAGAGCGGCGTTGGACAGTTGCAGGAGCACGACTGTGGGACAAGCAGGCGCGCGTTGTCGCAGTCGCAGCCCTCCGCACAGATGCCGCTGTGGCACTCCGAGAAGTGCTCGCACACCTCGCCAAAGAGACGTGTTGCAGGTGCAGCTGCGTGCTGCATGATACGTGGGTACGCCGCAGTTGGCGCAGGTGTCCGTCTGTCGTCCCTCTCCGTGGCTGCGTTGCGTACACGTGTCGCGTGCACAGAGTCCGCCACGCACCTGTCCCCCACGTTGATTGTTGCGCAGCAGCACCTCGCCACCGGCCACTGCCCGTTCCACGGGCCGTTCGGGTTATCCACTTCACCACGATCGGAGCAGGGACACACACAGCTGCCCACCTCCGCACTGCAGCTGTACCCGCACATACCGGAGGCACACTCACTATGTGCACTGCAAGGCATGCCCCACCGCTTGTGTGTGGCGGTAGTGGTGGCCGTGTGGCGGTGGCATTGCCCCACGCAAGGAAACGGCCACTCCGGACGCCTCTGTGCCTGGCCTTCGTTAGGGAGGGAGAGCACAGACGGCTGCGGCCAGCTCCCCAAGACCGGGCCCAGCCATATGCAGGCAATGAGCATCACATTAGGTTGTGTGTTCTGTTGGTGGGAGGGTGTGTCGAGGGAACACTACTGACGTATACTGCGGACCGAAGCGGTCACACATTGCCAAGGCTTGTGTCACGATAATGCAGGCACTCAGGTGTCGCTGAAAAAACCCCCCCTTTGAAAGCGCTGATAATTTTAACAGAACACACCCATCTCGTTATTTTGCGGTATATGTGTCTGAAGTGCAGGCATGTGAATACCTCACTCCTTATTGACTGGCAAGACCTGCCTATCCCCTCCCCTCCTCCCTTACCCCTTCCTGTAGACCTGTGTACACCTTGTTGCCACTTTGTTGCCTGCAAGAGACCAAGATGCTAATATTGTTCGGCCTTTTGCCACCACGCCTTTACCCTAGCAACACAAGGGCAGCCACGGAGAGAGTGAGCAGCACTGAGGGGAGGGAGGGCAGGCTGGCAGGGGAGAGCGCACTGCCGACGATGACAGAGCCACGTCCGTTGACGCCTGTGAGGGCGACCATGTCCGCACGGCCTGGGAAGTCCTGCAGCATGTCGATGAGGTCGCGTTCGTTGTTCCCGTTGAAGGCGGTGTCCTGTGGGATGCTGATGATGACGGCCACCTTCCCAGAGAGCTCCGGTACGAAGGTGAACCATTCTGCGGGGAGGTAGCTCAGGTACTGTCTGAAGTGCGCGCCAAACACCTCCAACGAGTATGAGTCTGCAAAGCTGTATTGCACCTCAAAGCTGATCGGAATCACAAGCTTGTTTTGGATGCACCAGTCGCGGTTGCACCCGAAGGCATCCGCAGTGTGGTCGCAGTACTGCTTCAGGTCGCACAGATTGAATCCCATTGTGCACCCGAGGACGGCGTGCAGGCAGCCGCACACACCTTTCTCGTACACCTTCGTGTCGGGGTCCGTTGTGTGGCGTGTCACGCAGGTCTGGTACCACTGGTTCTGCGCACACTGCACCAGCAGTGCGGGGCTTGTCGTGCAAAACACCTGCGGGACCAGCTGCGCATCGCTGTGCACAAACACAGCAACACAGCACAGCACTGCTGGCCACCGCGCCATGGTTTTACTTCTGTAGTGATGAGTGGTGTGTTTGATAACGGATTTTAGATAGTGGGTAACACCTGAACGGAGCCCACTAGTCATACTTGGCCCCCCATATGGGGAAACCCCAAAATATGGGGGAAAAAATATGGGGGGAATATGGGGGAAATATGCAGGAAATATGCAGGAAATATGGGGGGAATATGGGGGATATGGGGGAATATGGGGCCCTATCTCTACCCACCCCCCCTGCCCCCCCCTACCCCCCTACCCTCCCCCACCCCCCCTACCCCCCCACCCCCCCTATAGGGGGGGTGGGGGGGTAGGGGGGGTAGGGGGGTAGGGTGGGGGGTAATGGGTATACGTATAGGGGGATATCCCCCATATTTCCTGCATATTTCCAGCATATTTCCCCCATATAAAAATATGGGGGGTAAAACCCCCCATATTTCCCCCCATATTTCCCCATATTCCCCCATATTTTAGGGCCCCCCCATATGGGGGGCCAAGTATGACTAGTGGTGAGTGTGGTACTCTGTCTCCTTTCCAACTACCTGTCCGTAGCCCAACCAAGCGCACCAACAGAGAAAAGGTTGCAAACTGCTGAGTCAAAAACATGCGCACCGCCCGGACTGCAAAATGACAAAATGGAAGTGAAATAAAGGGTGTTAGGGAGCGACTCAGGCGAGGGGGTTCTTTTGGGTAAATAAAAAAAAAGCGAGCAGTGTGTGTAACTGTTTTTCGGTACCGTGTGGTGTTTTATTGTTAGTTGGTATTTATTATTCCCCTCCCTTTTGTGGCAGGAATGAGGCATGGACAAAGAAAGGACCACACTCCTCCCTGCGATAATCTAAATGAGTGAGTGATTACCATTTCGTTCCCCCCACCGTCCGCTGCAACGGCACAACAATAAAAGGGGGTTTTTTTAAGGATGGTTGCTGCCAAAAAAGAGTAGTTGAGACGTGCTAAAATGCAGCTCAGTCGAGCTCATGCAAAGGGTGGGACGAGTGGTCCGTACCGTAAGAGAACGGAGGCGGTTCACAACCGCTCGGCGACCCTTTTAAAAAATAGAAGCAACTTGACAGATGAATGCCTCTCGTGCACACACACACATACACATTATATAAAGCACGGCAAAAGTGTTCGGAATAGGCTAGTGAAGTATACACAAAATGAAGCAACCATCAGAAAACCACCTCTGCATAGGTTTGTATTGTACAAAAAATAAAGAAATAGAAGAGAAAGACGTCGTACATATTTGACATAAAAAGTGTCACTGTTGTCGTCCCTCACCCCTGCAGCTGTTGTATGCGTTGACGCTTCCACACTCTTTGCTCAGATGATCCTAAGCCTGCGTTTACCATGTAAAAACGACACCGAGGCTGGAGCTGTCTGCACCCTTTTTTCCTCATTGCATTGCTTCCTCCTTCCTACGGAGGGTCAACCTTACAGGTGTCTCCTCCAGCGACGCAGTGGCGATGGCTGCTGCGAACCCGTCCACAGTTGCCACCTCTGTGCACCCAACTGCAAGTATCACACAGCTCTGGAGTCCTGCAGCTGCAAACACACTGCCCCCTGTTGCCTCCTGCACGTCGACACGCACGCCGACCTCGACACCATGCAGTTCTTCGCATGCCACACCAAGCGCAGACAGGATGCTCTCTGCGACGTTCTCAAGAGGCTCTAGCTGCATGTAGTAGTACGTCGCCTGCAGTGTCCCTGCACGATGCTGTGGCGACGCAGCTGACGTGGTAAGCACCGCAGCCGTCACCTCCGCCATGACCTGCAAGAACATCACCGCGTGCCGCACCTGAAACGCCTCTGCAGCGTGCGCCAGCTCCTCCGACGCTGTGTCCAGCATGAACACCATCTCGAGCGTCGCCAGCAACGGCAGTCCTGGATCGGTGTGCGCAGTGCACTCTGGAGCACTCTCTACAAGCTCTGCTGTTGCAGTTGCGAAGGGCAGCGCGGTGTCCTCCCAGCTGTCCCCTAGGTGTGCGCGGAGGGCGTGCAGGCGGTGCCTGGCCTCAGCTGCGTCTGCAGTGGACAGCACGCCTGATATGTCTGTGCACCGTTCTTGCTCGGAGCCACAGAAGGACGCAATGAGGGCGACGGTGTGCAGGTCAGTCGTCGTTGTCGTTGTGGTAGTGCTGCCAGCCCTTCCCCCCGTCAGCAACGCCGGCACTGTGCACTGTGGGTGTGTAGCAGTGTGCTCGGCGGTGAGGTGGCGTGCACGCTGCAGCAACGCAGCGGCCGTCACGTCTGTAGGCTCGGTTGTGGGCAGAGTGGGGATGGGCGTTGTGCCACGCGGTGTCGTGCTCAGCTGTTTTGTGTCGCGTTTTTTCAAACAGAGAGGGAAGGCATACCACTTTGTGCACTGCAACGGCAATCTCAAAGGCAGGTACTGTGGTCTCGGTTTTGAACTCAAAGATCTGTGTGAGTGGTGGTGTATGCTTGTAGTATTTGTCTTCCATACCGGAACCACTGGGGGCACAATGCGCGGAAGGACCATGCCCGACTCGAAGAGCAGCTCAGCCTCCAGCTGCTCCCACATGACCTGCAGGGTGTGTAAGGTGGGGTTGCGTTATTAAGAAACTTCTGCACTAGCCATTTTCCGCGGGGGCATCGCGGATGGTCAGGCCGAACACAATTGATTGAAGTATGTTTCTCAGCTCCACCTGGAGCTTTTGCTGGGCCCAGTGGTGCAATCCTTATAATTTTGATGTGGTCATATCATGCGCTGCTGCTGTGCATAGGGCATACCTCGGCACGGTCTGTGATGCTCGCCCTGCACACCTCATCCACACTGCTGATGTCCGAGACGAGAAGGTCTTTCGCACTGCGTGGGTCAAGCACGTCCCATGTCACCGCTTTCAGTTGGCAGACGCCCTCAGACGCAACAAAGCTGTCCCGACTGGTGTTGTACTGTTGGGAAGTGTTGGTGATAAAAAAACGTATTTGGCGAACGTCATCATGGATGGGTACATACCTTGTCTGTCAGCGACGCCACGGCAGCGACGATGAGGTTCTTGTGGAAGGCATCTGTATTGGGCAGACGCACCCAGAAGCCTAGTGTGCCGGAGACGTCATCCGCACTGCCCTTGCTCTTGCCACCACCGTCACCTTCGTCCTCTTCCATGTAGACGTTGATGCCGCCCTCTTGGCACTCAAAGTCGATGGGGCCTACGTTCGTCATGAAGCTGTTCCAGAGACGCTTTACACGTTTCAGTGTCTCGGCCGCCTGCTCTGCTGCGGCAGGTGCGTGGCGCTGGAGAAGGGGCATCACAGCCTCGTAGGTGGAGGCAGCACCACCAGCCCCGACTGCGGGCACGACGTTGCTGAGGTGCCGGTGTACGGTGTCTGCGAAGCTCATGACGGAGAGGAGGAGAGGGCCCAGGAGGGAGGACTTGTGTCTGTCCTGTGTGGCCATGCGCAGGACAGGAAGCTGTGCAGTGCGCTGCTCGATCATGCGCCGCACTGCAGAGGTGCGTGGCAGGAGGCGCTGTGGTGAGAGCTTCACACGTCCCTTGTGCGCAGCAATCAGCTTCAGTGTGTAGCACGAGTCGTTCTCGATGTGGCTAAGAGTGTTGCGCTCGTCGACAGTGTGACGCCGCCACACCTTCTCAACCTCCATCTCGACAAGGATCGCCTGCTCGCGCGAGGTGCTGACAGGACGAAGCAGGTCCCCAAGCACGTCCTCGCGATGACCCTGTGAGATATGCTCCAGCAGCAGTGCGTACATCCGCTGCGCCTCGTCCACGTTGAGCCCCGTATGCGACCCCATGTGGTAGTGGTACGCCACACTCCGCTCCGTCAGCTGCTGTGTGCAGAAGTGTGTGTCGCTCAGCCCTGCGTGGTAGCCAAAGCGGCGTTCGTGCAGTGTCGGCGACAGCACCCACTCCCACATCGTCTCGAAGGAGTCGGGGAACAGCAGCAGCTGCATCGCAAGGGCACCGAACTCCACACCCCACAGCAGGTAGCACGACCCTGTGCTCATCACCGGCTGGCCACGTGCGTAGGACGTGATGTTGCCAGACTCGTCCAGCTGTGTTACGCAGTCGATCTTGTAGGCCCCGCCACGCACCAGAGCAGCACCCGTCTTGTCCCCGGGGAGGAAGTGCCCCTTCTGCCTGTCGACGTCGAGGTAGAGACTCCCTAGCAGCGTGTCCGGCTCTGCGCACGCCAGGCACATCCCTGCACAGACGATCTCGACCCACTCGCTGTTCTCAAAGCCACCACGCAGCATGCGCACGATGCCGAGACTGGCCGTGTCGGCGTCGAGCACTGCCGCACTGTCCAATGCCAGGTGCAACACACGCGACTGCTTCTCAGACAGCTCCAAGGAGTCAAGCAAGACGTCGTCGTGGCTGAGCTCTGCTGCAAACGTGTGTGCAGTGCTCTCCCCTAGGAAGCCTTTGAACGCAGCGTAGAAGAGCAGCAGACGCACGTCTGCAAGCTGTCTGTTCGCTGCCAACGTGTCGACACGCTTGCGCACCAGCAGCACTGCAGCCTCTGGCGACTTCGCGTTGTCAGAATGCCGCAACACAGACAGGATCGACTGGAAGGGCTCATGCAGGGGCGATGCAAGGTCGTGGCTGAAGCTTAGGTCTCCATGGCGTATCTTCAGTGCCGCAGCGTTGTTGCATTTGTGCCTGACGGACTCACCACAGATGCGCACCAGGGGTTGTGTCGTATCGACACCTTCGACCTGGTTTTGCAGATGCTCCAAGAGCGCCTTGAGGCCCATCCCTTCGGAGACGCCTAAGCCTGTTTCGCAGACCTCCAGGAAGAGCATCTGGTTCGCCTCCTTGTCTGCGTCAGGGGGGTGGTGGATCAGGTGCCTGTCTGCGTCCGTGCCTTTCTCTGGGCACACGAAGGCCTCTGGTTCGAAGAGGTCGTGTGCCGCATAGCGTACAGCCTCCTCGCCACGGAGGTCTGTTGTGAGGCCGTGTGCGATGAGCATGTCTACACAGGAGGGTTCACGTAGTTGAGGCTGCCACGCAGCTCTGCTCACTTCTGCAGATCGCGACAACGACACCGCCAGACTGCAAATGAACGCTGTCCGCAGTGCCTTCATCGCCGCAGATATAAACATCTCATGCACAGAACCTGCAGTGCCCGCCACCCCCGCAGATTGCTCCTTCAACGAGATGTACAGCATCGCCAACGTCACAGTGTGTGTCGTGTCCGTCAACAGCTCTGCGTCCTTCCCCATCAGCAGGTCTGCCAGAGCATCGTGCAGGCCGCACACCCAGTGGCGTCCTTTGGAGCGTGAGGGACGGCGTGGTGAGCGTGCCTTGCTTGCGGTGTCGGGGGTGTCAGGGTCCTCGAGGGAGGCAGCCTCCTGGAGAACGCTGAAGAGAGTTGCGATGGGCGAAGTGGGTGATGTGCACGACGTGGGTGCAGCACTGCACGCATATGACGCAAGAGAACAGAACTGCGCAGCAGACTCAGCTGCACCCCCTCCAGGCGCCCCCAGCACGGCAACAAAGACGCGCGCCGCAACAGTCCTGCTGACAGACTCGGACACACCCAACGCCTGCACAGCCGCCTTCATCAAGGCAGTCCTCGACGCGCCAGACGGCATCGCTACCAGCCCCACCGCCACGGCAGGCGACCCACCATCCGCCATCCATTCCCCACAAACGAACTCTGAGAGAAACGTCTCCCACCCTTCGTCAAGCTCCGCAGCACCACACCCCCACAGGCGGAAGAGCAGCCCCGCAGCTGCCTGCAAGAAGCTCTTCCACGGTGCGGCACCCCACGGCAGCGTCGTGGCAATGCGCAGCAGACGCAGTGCCAGCGTACCTAGCTGCGCCTCACGCCTGAGCACAGAGGAGGCTGCGTGCTGCACCTTCTCCTCCGTATCGCCTATGTCGCCACTCCGCGCACCTTCCCCAGCCGCAAGCAGCACCCACGTTGGGCACAACACTGTCCGCACATACTCTACCACTGCATCAACGTCGCTCTCGACCGACACCCCACCCTTAAATGGGTTCGTCACATCAACCGTTTCAACTGGAGAAAGAAGGTGAACACTGGCTAAAGGGAGAAGACTGAGAATGAGCCTGCTGGTCAGATCCTTGGTGCAAAGTGTGAATGCAATGATGTTAAGACAGTTTTGAAGGTTAATTGAGAGTGCGTCAGCAAGATGGGTTAGAACGCGCGCGATGACGTCGACGAACGCTGCTGTGATAGCAGGGTGTGGGTGGAAGGCGGCCTGCCGGCGCACACATTCACGCAGAAGCAGTGCATGCACCTCACCACACTGCAGCACCTCTGCAGCACGCACCGCTGCGGCCAACGAACCCACCACACCGACACCCTTCAACCGCTCCACCACCTTCGCCACCTGCCCCCGCAGCACACCCAACGCAACATTCCCACCCTCCACATCCACACCCGCTTCGACTCTCTCCACCACAGACGCCACCCCCGCAAGGTACGGCTGCAGGGATGGGAGGATCAGCGGCGGGAGCACGGGGTCGACACTTTGCATGGAACGCATCTGCGCAAAGGAGACGCCCCGGTAGAGGTGCGTGAGGTGCGTTTCTAGGAGCGTCTCCGTGAAGGCCGCCACCCCTGGGGTGGTGGGCGCAGTGAGCGTGGAGGCACTGCGGTGGGCAAGGAGGAGCTGCACCACGACACGGAGGGCGTTCACCTTCACCTCCTCCTCTGCAGAGAGCAGCGCGCGGGGCAGACCTGTACCGTGGTCCTGCGGGGCCAGCTCCTGCACGATGTCCCACCTCTCTGCCACTCCTGCACTGCGTTCACGTAGTACCAACATCAACGCCCGCCTCACAACAGCACAACACCGCATCTGCAACACCCGCAGCACCTCGTCCACCACACACCCCACAAACACCTTCGCATCGACAAGCCCTCTGCACACATCCTCCAAACCCCCGACCACATCGTCGCGACGCAGGTCCCCCCACTCCCCTTCTCCATTCGGCGCCACCCCTACCTGCCGCTTTGCGCTGACAACCCTGGACACCGCAGCCTCGACGAACGGGACCACATCCACCCATTCGATCTCACTGTGGTAGGTGCACGCTGTGGTGGTGCCGTGCACGGTGTGGAGGTTGTTCGCTGCTATGGAGGGGTGTGCGTAGCGGGATAGGTTGAGGCCTAGGGGTGCTGCGGTGCAGTCAATGGTGAATGGTTCCCAGGAAGTACCAAAGAGCGGTGTGGTGTGCGCAGTGCACGCAACAAGCAGGAGCGACGACGCACGGAACACATCAAAGCTCTGCAACACTTCGTGCGCCTCCAATCGCCGTATAAACTCCCACTCCGCACCAGGCACAACACACTTCAGCACCACCGCAAGAGGTGCCTCAGCAACACACGTCCAATCCCCACTAAACGACAGCGTCTCGCCCTCCACAACAATCATCCGCACCCCCGCAGCCGTCAAAGCCTCTTGCGCCCCCTCACGCGAAGGGGTGTATATCAAGGACCGTCCACCGCAGCTGCCCCGCCATTTAAAGAACCCAAAGCAGTCCCATTGGTCCATGCAGTGTAGATATGCGTGGAGAATGCCTGGTGCTATCTGCAGGAGGGCGTCCTGCTTTGCAAGTATGGCGGCAGGGTTGGCGACCTGAAGCAAACGCAGGCACAGACGTCGGAAGTATGTGCAGTCGGGGTGCTCTTCATTGAAGAAGCCTGAGCAGCGCAGCACCACATCCCTCTCGACACGTTCATCTAGCGGCAGGGCTGCTGCCTCTCGCAGAACAAACCCTGTCTGCTCCCCGACCACCATAGTCCCGACAAGCGACGCCACTGTTTCAGCATGATTCTCGCTTGCGACGCCTTTCCCCGATGGGTCAAGCGTCTGTACCAAAGAGGCTATGCGGGAGTGCAGTGCTTCGAGCGTCGTTCTCGCGTCAGGTTGCAGCCGTGCTGTGATGTGGTTGAGGAGGTCAGAGGGGCGGACAATGATCGCCTCGACGCGGCTGAGGATGGAGCCTGGTGTGTGTGCCAAGGAGGCTAATGGGATGTGCACGAAGGTGCCCTTCTGCGCTGCTGTGCTGGGTGTCAGGGTCACAGCGACGTTGCCACACTGCGGCACCGAGGTGCACGATAAGGGGGACGACGACAGCGTGACGGCATCCCCAGCCCATGCACCGCACACAAGCTCCACCACACCAGGCACTGCCTCCACAACACACGTAGGACGTAGACGATTCTCCGCCAATGAGTTCCACAGCACCTCCATCACCTCCTCTGTCCCAGCCATGTGCTCCCCAGCACCGCTGAAGTTTCGCGACACAACACTGTTTACGGCTTCTGGTGCCCAGCGCTGTGCCTGCAGCTCCGTGACAGCTGTGTACAGACTGCGTAGCGTTGCTGGTGGTGACACTGCCACGTCGCCTTGGGCGGCGCGGAACGTTGTGCAGAGCGTGTCGATGGGTGCTGAGGGTGCGGCACAGCTGCACAGTGCGTGGCAGACCTGCTTTAGTTCGTCTGCAGACGGCATGTCGGTGCTGCACATGAGGCAACGGTCAGTCAGGTTCGCATCCAGCACAGAGGTGTCCTCTGCGATCAGAACGAACGGTCCAGACACGTCTGAGGAAGCATCTTCGCAGAAGCGCTGCAGCTCCCACCGAAGTTGCTCGCAGTGTGGACGTGCCGCCTGCACCTCAATGACTATGGGCGTGACTGTGCCCGGCACAACACTCTCCCTGCGACACGCCTGCACAAAGCTGTCTAGACGTCTGTCCGCACCTACCTTATCCCCAGGCAGCTTCGTCAGCACAAACGGCAGCACCCCCGGCACTGAGGTAAACTGCGCCCAATGTGCCGAGCGTGGCTCTCTTTGCAGGTTGTCTAACAGCATTTCGACAGCCGTCGACTTCGAGGCACCTGGGGGGCCGGTGAGGACGAGAGGTATGTTCGTCTCCCACGACACCAAACACATGAAGGCTGCACACTTCAGTCCCTGCGTGACGTGCACATCATCGGGGGTGAGGAACGCTGTTGGCGTGATCGTGGCATCGACAGCGCCTGTGAGGCAAGGTTTGAAGGGCGCGGGGAGCGCCTGCGCGAATGTCTTCCTTCCAGTGGTGGTGTCGACACCAAAGTAGAGCACCACACCGATGGCGATGAGGAGGGCGTCGTGCACGCAGGAGAAGCCTTCGTCGTCCTCGTCGACAGCAGAGCCCAGCGCCGTCGACATGAAGTACACCTCAGACCCGACCACACTCAGCAGCTTTCTGCAGAAGTAGTCGACCACCGTCAAGATGCGCCGCACTGTCCGTATGGAGCACACCCGCAGCGTCAGGGCACGGTAGCTCCCCGTTGCACGCAGGAGCACCTCCCGCAGGTAGGACACCCTATGGCCCATGAGACCCATCGCGCGCACAGATTGGTTAGAGCGGAGCAGCTCGGAGACCATTTCGATGTTTTCGTTTGTTGCGCTGATTTCATTAAAGCGTACGGCAGCCTCGTGCTCGGCGCCTATGATGCCTATGTGCATGCCTGCTGGCACCTCTGCCTTGCACAACTGCGCGACACTTGTCGGCATCGTTTTGTCAACCTTAATCGCCAACGCGCTGGGACCAGGCTTCTGCGACAACGCAGCCTTCAACGCCCTCCCAAACTCCCCCTCCTCCACCACATGCTGCAAAGGGAACACACAGAACGGCTTCCTCTGCGCACGCTTCAACGCCTCCAACGTCACTGCCACCATATCCTTCACTGCAACACGTGGCGCCAGAAGATGGTCATTCATTTCACAGACACCCAGGTCCAGCAGCGTCTTCTGGACCTGCAACAGGAAGACCTGCCCGAGGCCCAATGCATCACACATTGCGTGACGTTGCTGCAGCCACGACGATACTGCATCTGCGAGAGGGTCGCTGTTGAGTGCGGAGGACACTTCGGTCCAGATGGGGTCGTGTTGGTGCTGCTTGGCAAAGGCGTGGAGGATGCGTTCTGCGATGCGTACTGCCTCTGTGCAGAGACAACCACGTCCTGCGCGGAAGAGGGCTTCGAAGCAGGCACGCAGGGCCGCAAGCAGTGCGGTGGGGGAGAGCGGCTGGGCGCACAGAGTCTCCTCTACCCTAGCCATGCGTGCACTCAGCACACCCCCGTAGAAGCAGAAGAACGACGACGTCGTGTTGTGCGACAGCAACGGCACGACAAACCCCACCACCCCCTCGGCCACTGCAGACAGTGGCTGGGTCCTGCTCTCTCTCTGCAAAATCGCGAGGCACCGAAGGATCTGCTCAAACGGCTTTTCCCGATACGCAGTCAACAGCCCCGCCTCTACATCCGACTCACCCGAAGGGCACAAATGCCGAAAGCTTTCCCCCCTCCGAAACCTATCGACCACCACCAATCGGGCATCCCCTGCACTCCCCACCGCCGCCGCTGCCAGCAACGCTGATGCTACCTCAAGGGTAAGCGTCTTGCCGGAACCAGGTGCACCTTGCAGGGAAGAGGTCCCTGTAAACTCTAGGTCGTCTTTGACACGAATGAGAAGCGCTAGACGGGAAGGCGTCAACGTAAACCCAAGAGACGACAGACACGACGCCACGACATCCGCTCTCACGCCCATCTCATCTGCACAAACCTCCACCAGGGAGGTCGGCGGCAGGTCCGTCAGGAGCGCGCATATCAGCGAGGTGTCACTCTCCCAGGAGCAGGTCCTGTCCTCGGCGCGCATATTCGCAACGTTCTCTGCACGCTCTTCGGCAGCACCACGTATCGCCGCTGCGACAAGAAGGGGTAAATGAAGCACAATCTCCCCAACACCGTGTCCACTAGAGTTCTCTGACGGGTTCAATAGCACCCTTTGTACGACGCCTTTTGTTGCAACGATGCGGAGCTCTGCAGGCTCGCCCACTGCGTAGAAGCAGGACTCAAACGCAAGGCACGCTGCGACCACTGCACGTTGCGGCAACGTAGCCTCTGTGGGCAGCTCCACACCACCGGTGTACTGCTTGACACGCTGTGCCAGGTACAGCGCAGCACGGTGGCGCCGCACCATCGAGACCTCCGCCGCAGCAGGATCCTCTTCGTTGAGCATCGCAGTGCACAGTGCCACCCCCGCCAGCCGTGTCGCAAGGTCCTCATCATCATCAGGGAACACCTCCGGCAAGCTTTCCCTCAGAAACTTAAAGCCCTCCGTCGCCCCGTCCACAACAGAGGGTGCAAAGCTGAGCAGATGACCTTGCTCAGCGAGACCAGGGCAAGAGAGGAGGGTGAGCGGGCTGCCTGAGGTGGTGCGCCAGTGGTGGGTAGCGGTGTTGTGGAGTTCTACGAAGAGAGACCAGGTGCGTGAGGGTTGGAGCGTGGCGACCGAGCAGTGGGAGCGGATGCAGCCAAAGAAGATGAGGCCGTCGAGCACAGCGTTGACTGTGTTGGGGTCTGCGTCGTGGTCCACATCCACCACGACACTACCCCCGCCACTTACCCCTGCACGCCACAAACCGTTCTGCGCGCTTTCAACCAACTCCTCCAGCGCACTCCCCGAATGGATGTGCACCTTCACCACCATCCCCCCCGCGACACGCCGCTCAATGCTGTACGACTTCCCCGACTGCGGCCCACCCATGAAGTACACTATGCTCGCAAAACGCGACTTCGAAATCAGCACCTCTGATATGGTCTTCCTCCACGTCACACCACAGGCAGCTGCGTCGAGCACCGGAACACCTTCGCGTACACGGCCTGACGTTGCCACGGCATAGAGTCCACAGACGGATGCGTTTTTGAGGGCGTGGAGGACGGCATGGAGGGGGTCGTGTTGGAGAAGGTCGTAGGCCATGATGACGGAGAGGCGCCTGGCTGTGGTGCAGGATGTGATGAAGACGTTGACCTCTGCGAGCGATGTGGTCGCTGTGCAGCGGAGGTACGCATCGCTGCAGAGAGGCTCTGTGCCGTCGCTGCCTGCAAGCAGCGAGAGGCACAGCAGCGTGCGGTCTGCAGCGGACAGCCTGCTCGCGTCCATGCACGGCTCCTTCAGGGTGCGGTTCTCAAAGCGTGCCGCCGTCTGCAACGCCGTGCGCGGCGACATCGCAAACACCTTCTCCTTCGTCGTCTCCGCAAGGAACGCCTGCAGCACCTCGCCACGACGTTTCCCTACCTCACTCAAAGTAAGCGACGTCCTGTCTGCGCAGTCCCAGGACAGCAACGTAGGGTCCAATGCAGACGACGCCGTCTCCAAAGCGGCACGTAGAGTCGCGCTTTCAACGGCAACGTCGGTGTCGTGCAGGATGCTGTGCCAGCACGCAAGCTCCAGTGGGGTGAGGCAGTGCACCGTGCCGGCATTGCTCAGCTCCGGTGGAAGCCCCGGGAGTGTTCGTGCTGCGGGGCCTGAGGTTGCGGCTGCGCTGGGGGAGAAGCGGGCTGTGTAGGGTTGTGTCGCACCTTCGCCTTCGCCTTCACGTTGCGCACGCACCGCAAAGCTGTGCTCCAAGGTCCACCCGTCAGTAGCACTTCCAGTGTACCATGTGCACACCTCATCAGGGCGGAAGCACACAGCACCGCCACTGCAGCTCTCGCCACAGAGGCGTTCGGAGAGGGTAAAGGCAACGTCGTCGTCGTCGCCCTTAAGAGCCCATCGGTGCAGGTGTGGGAGGAAGGTGAGTGACTTCTCTCCACAGACGTAGCGGTCGTCTTCCTGGCGGTACGTTTCGTGGCCGTGTGGTGTGCTCGCGAGAAGGGTTGTTGCTGTGCTGAGGGGGCGGACGGCCCACCCAACTCCCTGCGAGGAGTCTGCAGGGAGCCATGCCTGGGCGACACCGGCAGGGCTGAAGAGCACCCACGCAGCGCCGCCTAGGCCACGCACGTTGCAGATGGAAAAGCCGGCGGCGTTGGTGTACGTTGGAAGGTCTCTTTCGTACACACCACTGTTCGTCTCTGCTCCACGCACATGAACACGCTCCACAGCAGGGGCCGCTTCGCAGGCTACCGGCGTAAGCGTGAAGGTGACGTCACCACGCTTGGTGCCTGCGTACGGCACTAAGGGGAGCATTTCTGTGAACGATATGTCTTCCGCGTAGTTCGGGATTTGCGATGTGTGGAGCACGCGGCTGCCGTTGCGGTACACTTCTATGATGGGCGGCTCTCTGTTGGAGAGACGGACAAGGAAGGTGAAGACGTGCGTGAGGGCGCGCTTCTGGCTGCTCGACAGCTTCGTGCCCTGGTGCACGGGGCTCTCACTGCGCAGGTCGTACACAGCGCCGTCAGGGCGCACCACAAAACCGAACACAGAAGACCCTGTGAACACGCGTTTGTCCAGGAACACACCTGGCGCTGCCAGCCCAACGTAGACGCCGTCCGTGCAAGGAGTGCCCGTCTCAATTGTGATCGAGAAGCTGTGCAGCCCTGGCCCCTCCATCCACCCATGCCCAGTAGCAGCCACGTATCGCCCCGCACTGCTGTGCCCTTTCAAGCTGATGGTGCTTGGCTTCGCCGGGGACACCTCCCACCCAACGCTCTTGATGCGTGCCTCGTTCCATGTGGTGTGAGAGGTGCGCCGTGCAGTAGGAAACCCTGTCCCACCCGGGATGATGGTCGCGACGCAGAGGGGCGAGGTGAGGTGCACGCATGGCGTGGGGCGCGCGAGGTCTGCCACGTGCAGGATCGCGTCGGGCGTGCTGCTGACGGTGTTGATGTGGCAGAGGACAGCACCCTTTTGCTTGTTGTAGGCGAAGGTGACGGTATCTCCTAGGGCCAGAGGCGGGCCTCGTGCGTACACTGCACCTTCGTGGTCCAGGAGCAGGCCTGAGTTGCAATACCACACATGGTGCGGCCCACAGCAGACACCGACACGGAAGGGGACGTCCTCCTGCTTGGAGCCGTAGGATGGACGGATGTGGATGCGCCATGTGTGCGCGTCCCCTGCACCGCACACAGCGATCACCGCCTCTTCGTCATGCCGTGTGTGCTGCACAGAGCGTTGGTCAGGTGACAGGTACGCATCCTCCACACTTCCACAGGGGAACGCACTCCACCGCCACGGCGACAGCACACCAAGCTCCACACTGCCCTCCGCACTGCGTGTGAGGAGAAGCGTCTCAAGCTTTGCCTTGAGCTCGACGGCACTCCCCTCTGCACCGTCCACGGACACAAGCTGCATGCCCGACTCAATGCCAAGGGCAGCCCATATCGTGTATTTGTTCGCAGCCTTGAAGAGCAGCGCTGTGTCGACGATGTGCAGCTTTGGTGCGTCGTTCACCTCAGAGAGCTTCACGCAGACTGTGGTGGTGGTGTCGTGCGCCTGCTGCGATTCGTGCAGTGCGCCTGAGTGGGGCGCATCCAGCAGCGGGAGGTTGCGTGCCGTGCGCTCCGGGCAGCGCTGCACAGTGCACCGCCCTGCACGCCAGTCACCCTGCGGTCCTTTCGCAAGCCAGCTCCCTGCCGCCACTGGCGACACACCGTTCTGCCTGCCTTGGCTCACTGCAGACACCTCACCACCCGCATCGACCACAACCCAACGCTGCATCATGGGAAGCACCACCTCACTGCCACCACGCTTCTTATAACTCCACAGGGCACGGCGGTAGCTACCACAAGCGGAGGCACATTCACGCAACCCACTGAGATTCACTTCGTCAGGGTACTCCGATATCTCAAAGGCGGCGTCACCAAGGTTGCACAGCGACAACACCGACCCTTCTGACCCACAATGCGCATCCTGTGACAGGCGGAACTGCGCCAGCGATGCTAGATGAAGGTCAGCTGTGCCACCAAGAAGGGGCATGTCTTGTACAGGTGGCATCCCGACACCACGTTGTGTCAGCTCTGCTGCCTGCAGCGCTGACGACAGCAACAGAGCCTGGGTCTGCGGCGCCACGCATAGGGTAGGGAGGGCCGCCTTCGCCTCCTGCAGCAGCGCCACCACCTCTGCTGCCTCGGCACCGTCAGCCACAACGTTGACAGCCGCCCCCACCAGCGCAGGGTGGCCAAAACTCTTCAGATCCAACAACGCATCAATAAGCTCCCCTTGCACACCGCCCCGCAGCCGCAACGTCAGAACGTCACCCTCCAACACTGGCACCTCCTGCTTGCAGGGGAACTGCAGGACCTGGGTCGACACCCTCTTTGGCACCCCCGAGGACGTTGCCTCACGCATGGCTTCGAGCAACGCTGCTGATACGTCTACAGCACTCAGCTGCGACAACGATGTTGTGTCAACCTTTGTGTCTCGAAGCTGCTGCCAAAACTCTTTGCACGAAAGCGTCTCCTCTTCACCCAAAGCCGACGCACGAAGAAAGATCAGCAACAACGGAAGCGCGTTGAGAAGCTTCTGAACACGACGGTGCCGAACATCACGAGAGGCTGCAATCGCATCGACAAAGAGCGGGTCCGACAGCGTCTGCCTATGCGTCTGGATAAGGTGCAGTGCGGCAACATTCTGTGTAATAAGAGCGATACAGTGGGTCACCTTGCTTGGCATCGTGGTGCCGGAGGTATCTTCCTTTAGGGTCTTCAACGCAGCCGCAGCATTCTGCAGTGTCGTAGCGTGCAGGGCTTCTTCACCAAATCTATGTGGAAAGGAGGATGTAAACTCCTTCGCCAAACAGAACCCCTCCCCCTCCGAGGCAGACGTCGCTACAGGAAGCCTTCGAAACCCTTCCAGCCCCTTCACAAAAACGCACAACGGCACACCAGCCTGCTGTAAGGCTTCTATCACCGCCTCCTCCACACCGCATCCCCTCAAAGCTACAGCCTCTACAGCAAAATCCCCAACACAGCAGAGAGTCCCACCAAGCACCTCCGCAAAGCGTTTGTCCAGCGCAAGACGTTCTCCAAGACTCGCACAGATCTCATCTACTTGAGGAATGAATTCTGCGAGAGACACCTTTGTGGGAACGGCGTTGACGTAGATGCCACGGAGGAGGGTACTGGAGAGCGCGTCTTTGTGGAATAAAGGGCGTTCTCCTTCTGTGTCACGACTACGCCAACCAAGAAGCGAGGCTCGCATGGTAGATAGAGTCCTCTGCAACTCTATGAGGGGTATGCTCGAGGCAGCGCTGCACGGTACATTACTTTGCAACAACGCTTCCGGGTCGCAGTCAGCGCACTCCGCTATCGCTGTCACCTCGGAGACAAACGCCTTGGGCACCTCCACACCCCACGCTGCAAGCAATGTGAACACCTCGCAGAGATACTGCGCCTCTTCATAGGCTTCCTTCAAAGATGCGAGAAGCGCTTCTGAGGTTGCGTCTTCCGCAGCGGAGAGGCCTAACTGCGTGAGGGCAGTTTTGTGTGCTGCAACCCAGACAAGAAAGACCAAGGAGTACCGCCCAGACTCCACCAATGATGCGGACACAGCGACTGCAGAAGAGGACGCAGAGGTCAAACTGTTGTACGCTGACAAGCACTGTGGGTCAGAGTCGCTTAGTATTGAGATGTGCATTTTGGAGACGACGTTGACATCGATGGGGGCGACTTCGAGGAGTTGTGAACGGAGTGTCAGATATGTCTCGAGAATGCGTGAAGCGAGCTCGGGGGCACGGTCTTCGCCGCTGATGCCGATGGGTGTGCATGCCCATGCATCGATTCTTGCGAGAAGCTGGCCCCAGCTTCCGCATGGTCCAGACAGAGCGTCGCAGGACAACACCGAAGAGAGGGCGGCAGTCGCAACGGAGATGAGCGTTTCTTGCAGGTATGGGGTGGCGGTGCGCTCTTGGGAGATGGAGGCCAGGTAGATGGACAGATCCTCGAGGGAGGGGGTGCCGAGGAAGTAGAGCGGGCCCTCGCCGTCCAGGCCTTCGATGTACGCAGCAGCGTCCCAGTCGTCGACAGAGGCGTGCAACGAGGTCTGCAGGGCAGCGAGAATGGCAACACCCTTCTCCCGCTGCGTCGTGCGCCACACCCGGTCGCATGCCGCAAGCACCACCTTGCAAGCGTGCGCCTCGCGTTCGTGCCCTGAGTCGTCAATGCGGGTCAGCTGCCAGGAGGCGGGGATCACCGCGAGTTCTGCTTCGTCTGAGATGTAGGAGAGTGTAATATCGATTCTGTCCTCAAGACAGGCTTGGAAGACACGGCGGTCCTTCGAGAGGAAGAGCGTGGTGTAGGCGGAGGGGACGAACCCGAGGGAGATGGTCAGGGTTTTGTCTTCGCCGTCGTCGCTGGTCGAGACGGCACTGTCCGCGACGTAGAAGACTGCGGCCAGCGCAGGGTGTGTCAGGAAGACCACGGCACCGCCGCAGGTCACTGTGAAGGCATGATAGTAGTCTGCCGTGTGGCCTTGGTGTCTGTGGTCTTGCTGCTGTTGGACCATGCTGAAGAGCGCTTCCTGCTGTCCTCGGGGCGAGACGTCGAAGCCGCCTATCCAGGAGTACACACCATCGGGCCACCCTGTGTCGCCTATGTGCGTCAGCATCTGCAGCAGCAGCATCGGGTGGTCTGCAGGGTCCGTAGGGAACACCGCACCCACCGCGTCTGCCACCGCCTCGCACAGCGTGCCTGGCGTCTCCGCACGCCGCTCCTCCCAGGTGAACCAGGAGCTCTGCAACGCATCGTCACGACGTGGTGACACAGTGTGCAAACACACCTCCCCCACATAGTTGAACGCAGGCAAAGGTGTCGCCGTGTCAAAGGGGTCCAGATGTAAGAGACCCAAGGCCTCCGCCTTGGACAACCCAAAACAAGAGAGCAGCACCCCCACCAGGGCACCACAGTCGCACACAGAAAGGGTGTCTGCAGTAATACTGGTTCGTCGCAGAAACTGTGCCAACACCTCGGGAGACAGTTTTGGAAGAACAACGAGATCGCCGTGGTGTGCAGAGCGCACCCCAGAGGCGACTGCGTCAGCGAGAAACTCTGGAACCTGGGCGTGGCGGAGCGAGGGCGCACGGTGGAGGGTGTTCTTCTCGAGTGTCGCGTGGGCGCGGGGTGAGCGGAGGACAAGGCTTCTGCTGCGGTGGAAGTGCACCACCACGGAGCTGGGTACCGGGTCCACATCCCCCTCTGGCAGGAACAGCCAGAAGACACTGTCGTCACTCAGCACACAGCAATAGTCCGGCACGACACAGTCTACTGTCGCAGGGTACTCCACGATGTCAGACACACCCTCATCCTCAACGTCACCCCGATACGGCACCAGCAGGCCATCACGGTACGGCGCACGCCCTGCCACAAACGAGGCCGACACACGATACATTGTTTCCCCTGTGTCAGCGCAGGTCAACCCTGCCATCGCGGTGATGGCCAGCGAACCGCTGTCCATATCCCACTGCCCCACCAACGGTGTGAACGGCGACGGCGCTGGTGCAGTGCTGATGCATTCCCCTAGGAGCGCCGCAAGATGTGGCATGAGGGCAAGCGATGCGTTCTCTGCTGCACAGATGGCGACCTCACGCAGCTCTGTTGTCGACAGCGGTGCGAGCAGCGGGCTGTGCCTCAACAGAAAGGATGTAGACAACGGACCTATCCCTGCGGCCAAAGCGACGATCTCAGAAAGCCTCCTCACATCCTCCCTGGGCGGTGCAAAGGGACCACGTCTGTCGGACACCTCTTGCCGAACCAATGCACTACCACCACTCAAGGCACGCAGGATGTCCACCCATGAGAGGCGTCTGTGCATCACCGCAGACAGCATCTCGAGGTGCATGACGTACCGTGCCGCGCCATCCAGCCCGTACGGTGTGTGGTGCAACAACGCATGCTTGAGCGCGGCCACCAGCTCGACCCCGAGGAGCGTCGTCCCCCGCTCCCCTTCTGAGAGTGCTCGAAGCTGCCGCACATCGTCTTCTGGGAGGAGGTAGGGAAGGCTGCGTGTGGAGGGGCTGACGCAGGAGAGGGTGCACCGCCGCAGAAGGGCCTGCGCAACGGCAGACGAGGCGGCACTGCATGCTGCGAACATGGTGTGGAGGTGCTCGGGGGTGGTCAGGGCGCCACGCATATGCACTTCTACCCCTCCAGAGGCTATGAGGCATGCGGCGTACAGAAGCAGGGATGGTGTCTCGCTCTCGCTGTGCGCAAGGCTCAACGCCAACGACGATACGTGCGTTGCGGTGCCCGTGAGGCTCGCTGTGGAGGTCGTCGCTTGCTTGTGTCTCTCCCACGCAGAGGCGGAGAAGCCTGCCAAAGCGTTCCATGCAGCATGGCAAGTCTCGGGTGCAGAAGACTCCAAGAGCGTCGTGAGCGCCTGGTCGGTGCTGATGCTGGGCACATCGTCTGCACCGGTGGGTTCGGCTCCGATCATGTTGGCATGCGAAAGGGGAGAGGGAAGGGGGGTGTCTGAGGCAGGGTGTGTGAAGTGTTAGCAAAGGGGCACATCTGAGACTGTACGTACGATGCCAGGATGAAAGTACCAAGGAAGTACCAGGCGGGCAATATAAGGTGTAAACAAAAGTTGGTTGAATAGTACATTCGGGGAAGGGGACGTGATGCTTTGCCATGGCGGTTCAAACACAATAGTGTGTGTCAATTTTAGGTAAACAGCGATGAGGACAAAAAGGAAAAAAAAAGGTGAAGTTGATGGTGCAAACATCTCTGGGACGCAGGCACTGACACTCCGCGGGTTATCGAACCCCGGAGTGTTGTTGCACTTTGGAGTTGCTGACAGGGAAAAAAAATAGTAACACTTCGAAGGAGATCCTATCCTACGTCTCGTGTTTAGTCACCTTACAAATAGAGGGAAAATTAGACTTGAATACAAATCCTTCTCGTGACAGTACCTTGGCATGACTGGTGCACCGTGGGTGGCCCAACCATGCGGTCCTACATCCATTTCAAGGTTGGCATCTGATAAAAAAAAGAGCAAAACGTGCTAAAACGCAGCTCAGTCGAGCCCATGCAAAGGGTGGGACGTGAGTGGTCCGTACCGTAAGAGAACGGAGGCGGTTCACAACCACGCAAACCTCTTTATACCCCCAGCGGTCTCTACCTGGCTTCTGAAGGGTGTCTTCCCTTGCTAACTGCGAAGTGCAATGCGGCCTAAAGGTCATCAACAGGCAGCACATCTCACTCTTGGATGGGCTCCCCCGTGTGCAATAAACTGGAAAAAAAACATACTGGAATCTGTGTCCCGCTATGGATACATCGATAAGAGGTAACCGGTGACGGGAAAGTGCACTCCGTGTGTCTTCGCTATTGTTGACAAAAAAAAACGCATCGTTTTTGAAACCCTTGAGGGCTAGGCTAATATCTGAGATGGGTTCTGAAGCTTTTTTTTCGCATACCACTAACAACCCCTACCCTCCCCAAAAAAAGAAACTGCGCGAGAGAGAAACAACACAAAAATAAAATCGGGAGGTAAATCAGGGAAACATTTCTTCCTTTAATTTTATGCTCTCCTTTTCAAAAAAAACTCTCCAACTCACGCCCCCCCACCCCCCCTTTTACCACCACCACCATTACCCTGAGCTGACCTGACCCCCTACATCAATTTACTATGCAGGAGGGTTCGCAAAAAGGTCTCCAAAAACCACAAAATAAAATAAAAAAAAAGCCACAAAAACACACAATGAATTCTGTCTAGCACAGGCATGCGTTGATGGTCGTGAGGAGGTTAGGGTTTTCGAGCGCTGCTGCGATTCTCTCTTTATCGTTGAGTTGTTTGTTGACTTGATCTTCTTGGTCGTGGGTGCCAGGGGAGATTTTGAGGTCAACTTTGAAGCGAGCTGGGAGGGTACGGAGAAGCTGTACACGCACGCAGAGGCCAATCAACGTTGCAGCGCTGCAGTGCGTCACGGTCGGCGTGATCCACACCAACACCTCCTTCCTCGCGGCGTCGAAGTCGACGCCCTTCAGCGACAGCACCTTCAGCTGCTCCAAGCTGTTCGGATGCTCGGGGTCCTTCACATTGCGGATCAGGTTGTAGACCTCCAACTGATCAATGCTCTCTGGTGTGTCCTCATCGTCCACGTCGCCAGCCTCTCGCTTGATCTCCTCAACTTCAAAAATGTGCGGTGCAGGGTTGATCAAATCAGTCATTTTTTTGTGTATTCTTCTCTTGTTTGTTTCTGGAAAAAAAACGTAGGGAGAGAGAAGGAAGGTGGTATTGGAGCAACATTTTTGTTCTGTACACAATAGCACGAGCGGGCAGTATGGGTACGTTTACTGCACATAAAAAACACTTGATCCGAAGTGAGGCGAAGGAACATTATTTTTGGGAAAGTACTATGGGGGGGGGAGCAGAACACTTTTGAAAGATGAACTTAAGCGTCTAGTACTCACCTTTAGTCACAACACCTTAAATTACAAAAGAAAGCGCAGTACCCGGCAGCAACAGGGAAGGCGTCGTAGGCATGTGCCAACAACGCTCAACCCTCCTGCTCGCGAGAGAAAGTGCAGGAAAAAAAAAAGGAAATTGAAACACGCAAAAAAACAACAAAATAGTAGGATCGGCAGGTAAGTAAAGTTGTTTCGTTGATTGCACAATCCTCTTGTTGGAGGAATGATTGGCGACCGTACCGGTAATACCATTTCTCCTTTAAGGCAAAGCTTCGTAGGAATAAATATTTTAAAAATAGAACATCAAAAGGACAAGAACAGCACGACTGCAGCAAATGGCGTCTGCACTGGAAAAAGAGGATAGAAAAGCGGCTTTTCTTTGGAATTATTTTTAAGGAATATTGACTCCATTAATTCGAAGAGCACTGAAGGAAAAGAACTGACAGGGCCCTCACGGGGTTCCGCACAATGGAACAAAACACCACATTTTTTTGCATAAATCTCACATGCAAAAAGACAACGTTGAAGATGAATGCTTCGCATATCTGCTACGACTACACCATTCAGTCCACTTTCTTGCGTTCTGTACAACACAACACATCAGGCGGGCACAGCATCTTCGAACCGCGCCCTGAAGACGTCCATTGAACTCATAGGTTTTGGGGGTGCACGTACTTTACACGGTTTGTGGACATAAGATGCAGCCCTGAAGTCCTCCATGGCAAGCAGCTTTGAGGGCACGTAGGGTAGTGTTGCTGGAGTGTCGATGCGCAGACACTTCAACATAAACGCTTTGTTTCCTTTGAGGCGACGTGCTGCATGTTCCAGTACTGCTGCGACGTTGCCATGGCGCTCGACACACTGCAGCAGAAAAGGCTCGTCATGGTGGAGTGACGCATGCGTGTACTGCAGTGTTGTGCTGTCCACAGCGAAGGAACGTTCCGCAAGGGTGCGGTTCGCTTTCAACTCTTCGGACACCAGACGCAGGTGTGCGGCTGTCCACGTCCCGCTTTGCACTGCAGCGAGCACAACGTCGATGTCGCCCAACGCGGCTGCAGTCGCATACTCCAAGTGGCGTGCATCCTTTGCCGCAAGCTGTGTCATAAACCATTTGTCACCCCTGACATTGGGTTTCGCGTAACGAAGAAATTCCCGCTTCCACGTCCCGCTTCGCACTGCGGCAAATAGAATGTCGATGTCGCCCAACACTGGTCCAGTGAAGATCGCATGCTCCAAGTGGCGTGCATCACGTGCCACAAGCTTTCCCATAATACGTTTGTCCCCAGTGACATTAGGTTTTGCGTAACGAAGAAGTTCTCGCTCCCACGTCCCGCTTTCCATGGCCTGAAGGAGCACAGAGCGGTCGGACTGCAGGGCTGCAGAGGCGAATTGCAAACAGGACGCATCCTTGCGTGCAAGGGAGAGAAGGAAGCGACGGTTGCCCTGCAAGGACGGTGTGTAGCGAAGGTGGTGCGGCGTCTTTAGCACCTCTACCTCAAGGATGTGCTGCACCTCAACGTACTCAAGGTACTGTGGGCGCCATCTGTGGCTTTGCATTGCCGTCTCAAGGATGTCTTTGTTTGCGCGGCAGCATTCTGGTAGCTCAGGGAACAATGCCACGTTCCTCTTAAGCAAAGCAACCACGACACGGGTGTGCGTCTGCAGTGAGTCGGGCAGCTCTGCCCTGTAGTCGTCATGAGGGTGGTTTAGGATGGCTGCAATCACAATATCAGGGTCGTTGCGTAGAGCAACTGAGGCGTGCCGCAGGACACGAGTATCCACGCTCACAGCCATACGCACGCTGGCTTTGTCCGCTTTCATGTCGGCCGGCCAGTATGGTACACTGCACGCACGTCGCGCAGCAGTCAACCTAAAGTTGCGCGACGCCGTTACCCCCGGGGGGATGTGCGCGAAATAGGGTGCCTGCCATTTGCCGGAACACAACGCTGAGCTGATGGTGGCTTCGTCGTCGCGGATGTAGTCGGATGCGTGCTGGATGCAGAAAGGGTTCGCGACGAGGACCCTGCGCATGAAGGTGGTGTTGCCTGCAAGGGGCGAGAGGCGGACTGCAGTGGCGACAGAGCCATCTGTGCGCATGAGGCGTTCGTACACAAACGTCTCGTCACGCCAGAGGTCCAGTGGTGCGGGCGTCGGGTCCGCAACTGCGAGCCACTTCCTCCGCAGCCCAGCCATGTCGACCTTCACCCGAACCTCCAGCGCACATCCATCCACAATCTCTGTCCCTGCACACAGATCCTCCTCGCACAGAGCCTCGCCGTCTAAGATCAGCGCCTCAATGTACACCCCGCTCGCCTTCTCCACTTTGTGCTTCAGGTGCAGCACAGTGTCGTTCAGAGCGACCTCCACACTGCACGCCGGGTGCACAATGAACACCTCCATTGCAAGACAAGGGGAAAGAGAAGGGTGAGTTGGACAAGTGAAAGTGTCTCTTGGGGTGTCTAATCACAGGTCAAAAAGAGAATCTCAAGAGTGTCGACTGTTCTTCAGGGTGTGACAGAGAGATGCTAGTGGTAAAGAGAAAGGGAGATGGCCCTGAGGGGTTGGTGGATTTGTGTGGAGGTTTCGTGACAAGAGGGATGGAACAAACAATGGGGAAATGAGGGTAAATAGTATCAATCGCACTGCACAGGAAAGGTGCAAAGTCTGCACAAACAAAAGGGAAACCACCACCCTGCCTTCACCAGTAGCCGTCAGGAAGCCCGCTATGTAGCACAGCAACATAACAAAGAAAAGAGGCGCTTAGCGGCCCTGACGTGGACGCTGCCTCACCACAGGTCATATCCATGAGCGATACCGACACGACAGCGTCCTCGAGCGTCACCTCCTCCTTCCCGAGGAGAAGACTGTGCGCTTGGGCGAGGCGGATGAGCGACTCCAACATACGGATAGTACGCCTGCTTTGGTTGAGCTTGCTGCGGTTCTCCCTTTGCCAGTTGAAGTAGCGCTGCAGGAGCGCAGTAGCGGCAGGGGCAATGGGGGGCGGACCTTTTGCATTTCTCGACTTAATCATTTCAAGGTACACTCTCATTCTGTCTACCGGCCAGAGCGAATCGTCGTCGGCATCCAACAGCATCACCATGCGGAAGAAGGTATTGTCTACCGTAAAGATGGGTAGAGATTCTCCATATGTAATCCTTAAGGAAACTCAGTCTATAGGAATGAAAATACAACTCCAACGAAGCTGCACACAAGAATGGCGCAACTTAAGGAGAATGTCCGGCATTGTTCTAACGCTCAGTGTCTGCCCCTGCATCAATGAGCACCTGCACCACGTCTGCATGTTTTTGTCGAACAGCATAGTGCAACGCAGTGCAGTTCTCGCTGCCTTGCTGATTCAGGTCCACCTCCGGCAAGCTGACAAGATAGCGCACAGTATCGGTGTGTCCTGAATACGCTGCAAGCATAAGACACGTGTCTCTGCCGGCGTCTGTGGCACGCACATCCGCACCTGCTTCGACCAACATCTTCATTGTTGTGAGTTCTCCTGAAATACTTGTCAAGTGCAGAGGTGAGCGTCCTCTATTATTCCTTATCTCAATGTCTGCCCCTGCATCAATGAGCACCTGCACCACGTCTGCATGTTTTTGTTGAACAGCAATGTGCAACGCAGTGTGGTTGTTGCTATGTTGGTCGCTGCCTTGCTGATTCAGGTACACCTCCGGCAAGCACGCAAGAAAGCGCACAATATAGGTGTATCCATGATACGCTGCAAAGATAAGACACGTGTTTCCTTCAGCGGTTGTGGCACGCACATCCGCACCTGCTTCGACCAACATCTTCACAGTTGTGAGTTCTCCTGAAATACTTGCCACGTGCAGAGGCGAGCGTCCATCATCATTCCTTATCTCAATGTCTGCCCCTGCATCAATGAGCACCTGCACCACGTCTGCATATTGAACAGCTAAGTGCAACGCAGTGTAGTTCCTGCTGCCTTGGTGATTCAGGTCCACCTCCGGCAAGCACGCAAGATAGCGCACAGTATCGGTGTGTCCATTAGACGCTGCACTGATAAGACACGTGTTTCTGCCGTCTGTGGAACGCACATCCGCACCTGCTTTGAGCAACATCTTTATTATTGTGAGTTCTCCTGAAAAGCTTGCCAAATGCAGAGGCGAGTGGCCACCTGCACCCCTTATCTCAGTATCTGCCCCTGCATCGATGAGCACCTGCACCACGTCTGCATGTCTTCCTTCCGCAGCATAATGCAACGCAGTGTGGTTGTCTCTGCCTTGGTGATTCAGGTCCACCTCCGGCAAACCCACAAGATAGCGCACAGTATCGGTGTGTCCAAGACGCGCTGCAAGGATAAGACACGTGCTTCTTCTGTCGTTTGTGGCACGCACATCCGCACCTGCTTCGACCAACATCTTCACAGTTGCGAGTTCTCCATAAATGCTTGCCAAGTGCAGAGGCGAGGGTCCTGGATCATTCTTTGTCTCAATGTCTGCCCCTGCATCAATGAGCACCTGCACCACGTCTGCATGTTTATGATGCACAGCAATGTACAATGCAGTGTAGTTCTTGCTGTCTTTGTGATTCAGGTCCACCTCCGGCAAGCTCACAAGAGAGCGCACAGTATCGGCGTCTCCCTGTTGCGCTGCACGGATAAGACACGTGTTTCCTTCCGCGTCTGTGGCACGTACATCCGCACCTGCTTTGAACAACTTCTTCACAGTTGCGACCAACTTCATCATTGTTGTGTCGTGAGTTCTCCTGCAAATGTAAACAAATAAAGGGTGAGAAAGTTGCACCAGATCACACTACGCCCTCACTAATCAGGATTGAACCAAAGGGAAACAACGCTTTGAGACTACCGTGAGATAAACGGTGACCATCTCCCTGCGAGACAAGAACATAGTACTGCCCCTTCCCCTGCACCCCACCATCAACAACACAACTCAACGAGATGCGACGTCCCGTCCCCCTTGACGAGTGTGAAGAGCCCCTCGGACAGTGGTGGCACCTCAACCACTGATGCCACACCCACACCTCCTGCATCAGGCTCTGTCTGTGGGGTGTTGCCGGCAGACGTGGGGCTAGGTTCATCCCCTAGGTCTCGAATACCACCAGCATGCTGCCCACCTTCTGCTCTAAAGGGTGGTATGCAGGTTCTACTCAAATGGGGAAAGTTGAGAAAAGAGGGAAATTCAGAAAATAGATGAAGACGCCTCGCTGGGGAGATGAGATGGTGCACATCGTAGGTTGGTGCAAAACAAAAATACATAAAACGCATCTTTGTGGACAGCAGGCACCACAGAACAGCAGATTCACATCGTGTATCTCAAAAGCAACAAAAACACTGAAATTGAATCAGTTCCCACTGTCCCGCCCCTCCAGAAAAAAAGTAGAGTTGAAATACAAAGCCCTCTTGTGACAGTGTACCTTGGTACATGACCGGCTGGACACTTAACGGATCCGTCGGACTGCAGGGGCGCAGAGGCGAATTGCAAACAGGACGCATCCTTGCGTGCAAGGGAGAGAAGGAAGCGACGGTTGCCCTGCAAGGACGGTGTGTAGCGAAGGTGGTGCGGCGTCTTTAGCACCTCTACCTCAAGGATGTGCTGCACCTCAACGTACTCAAGGTACTGTGGGCGCCATCTGTGGCTTTGCACTGCCGTCTCAAGGATGTCTTTGCGAGTGGTCGCCGTTGATGAAGGACCTCGGATGCCTGACGCAAGCCATCCCACCCCCGCTTCGGTTGTTCCTCTGTATCATGACCCAAATCCTCCTGCTTGTCTTGCTTCTGTTTGTCCTGCCCAAAATCCTCCAAATCCTTTTCCTGTCTTTGTTATCTGCACTCCTCCGAAGTCTCCTCTCCATATACTGCAAGAAGGGCCAGTTGTGTTGTTCAACCCAGAGTCCACGTGCAGGGCAGTTCTTTATGAAATCCTTCCCAACCTTCGCGCGTCCTTGTGCAAGCCCAACATTTGGCAGGAAAGGGTAAGATTCTTCCCAAGTGTTCACAGTTGAATCCAAAAATGAAGGTCAATATCTTTCGTCGATTCTTCACACAAATCGCCAAACCCTCCAAATCCCTGTGTTTGTCCTGTCCCAAACCCTTCAAATCCTCCTGCTTGTGTTGCGCCTGTTTGTCCTGCACCAAACCCTCCAAATCCTCCTGCTTGTGTTGCGCCTGTTTGTCCTGCACCAAACCCTCCAAATCCTCCTGCTTGTGTTGCGCCTGTTTGTCCTGTCCCAAACCCTCCAAATCCTCCTGCTTGTGTTGTGCCTGTTTGTCCTGCACCAAACCCTCCAAATCCTCCTGCTTGTGTTGCGCCTGTTTGTCCTGCACCAAACCCTCCAAATCCTCCTGCTTGTGTTGCGCCTGTTTGTCCTGTCCCAAACCCTCCAAATCCTCCTGCTTGTGTTGCGCCTGTTTGTCCTGCACCAAACCCTCCAAATCCTCCTGCTTGTGTTGCTCCTGTTTGTCCTGTCCCAAACCCTCCAAATCCTCCTGCTTGTGTTGCGCCTGTTTGTCCTGCACCAAACCCTCCAAATCCTCCTGCTTGTGTTGCGCCTGTTTGTCCTGTCCCAAACCCTCCAAATCCTCCTGCTTGTGTTGCGCCTGTTTGTCCTGCACCAAACCCTCCAAATCCTCCTGCTTGTGTTGCTCCTGTTTGTCCTGTCCCAAACCCTCCAAATCCTCCTGCTTGTGTTGCTCCTGTTTGTCCTGCACCAACCCCTCCAAATCCTCCTGCTTGTGTTGCTCCTGTTTGTCCTGTCCCAAACCCTTCAGATACTCCTGCTTGTGTTGCGCCTGTTTGTCCTGCACCAAACACGGACTCCCTTACTGTGGTGCGGACACGTGCAGGACAGTTCATTAGGAAATTCATCCCAATCTTCGCATCCTTGCGCAAGCCGAACATATCTAATGCTGTCAACGCTGTGCAGTTGAAGAGAAAGTCGTCTTGAATGTCGGTGATGTTGCCCAAGTTTGGGAAGACGAGTGTTGTGAGTCTGTAGCAGTCTTGCAGGAAGTAGCGCCCGATAGTTGCGAGACTGTCTGAACCTGACATGTCTAGCGACGTCAACGATCTGCAATCTGACAGGAAAAAATCATCAATCCGTGTCAGCTTGCTCATTCCCGAGAAGTCTGCTGTTGTCAACGCATGGCACACTGCCGTGCAATACTCCTTGATATGTGTGGCTCTGCGGAAGACTGAGAAATCAACTGTTTTCAATGAACGAGAACTGTGAAGAAAGGATCTCGCGATCTCTGTGGCGCTGCCAAAAGCTGACAGGTCAACGCTTGCCAGCGAGGTGATTGCAAGAGAGACTTCACCAAAACTCTCGACCCTGTGCAGTGCTGATACGTCAATCATTTTCAACAAGAAGCAGCCCGTACAAAACTCGATCCCAATTTGCCTCACACTGGTCATCCCTGAGAAGCTAATAGCGGTCAACGACCTGCAGTTGAAGAGAAAGCGGTCGTCGATCTTCGTGACACTGCCCAAAACTGACAAATCTATGCTTGCCAACAAAGAGCAGTCCGAGAGGAAGTTGTTCTCAATGCGCGTGACTCTGTGCCATCCTGATATGTCAATCGTTTCCAACGACTGGCATTTGAGAAGAAAGCTTTGGCCAACCTTTGTCACACTGGTCATCTCGGATAAGTCAAGTTTTTTTAAACCACTTCCTTCCAGGAACCAGCCCTCTATCATCGTCACACCAGTGAACCCTGACACGTCAAGGCTTGTCAACGATGTGCAGGCAGACAGACAGTGAGACCCAATGTGGGTAACGTTGCGCAATCCCGACAAGTCAACGGTTTCCACCGACGCACACGCATAGAGAAAGCTGTCTCCAATTCGCGTCACGCCAGACACGGCAGAGAGATCAAGTCTCGTGAACGACGGTGCGGGCATGAAGCTATTCGCACCGGCCAAGAAGCTATGCGGTGTTGCAGTCGCCACCTCCGCCTGCAGAAGCAAAGACGCCACCTCAGGATCCCTCACAGTCACCAACCTCTCGGCTGATAAACGTTTTTAAAAATAGGATGGAGCACCCCGGTCCGAAAAGGAATGCAGCCACCCCTGGCTTCAGGCTCGCGAACCCAGCGTTGATGTAACACAGGGTTTCACGGGCCAAAACCAGAAAAAAAAAATGAAAAATTGAGGGTTCAACGACTGCGCCAACTGGTCTCATGCGACGTTGAACCAACTTAAAATCTAGAATCTTGTGTCAACTTGTAAAGAAAAGCAATGAATATTAAAATTACCGGTTTCAGGCGTGGCGTACACGTCTGCTGCCATCTACGCTGGGATAGCCGTCCGGTTTGAACTTGGGGTTCAACAACAGTGCCAAATGGACTTATGCGTCGCTGTGTCAACTGTAAACAATGAAAAACAAGAATGTCGTTGAGGAAGATTGAAATGCATGAAAAACAAGAAGAACAAGGTAAAATATCTACAGAGGGTGCTGTCCTAGCTTGTCCTCTTTCGTTGTCTCGCCCACACTAAGCTTCTCAACGGCCGTGCAGGCGAGCTTTGTGGCGTTCACGTTGTTACTGCTGTCGATGTGCACCAACGTGATGCTTCGGGTCGCTCTCAGCTTGTCAAGCTCACCCCGCGCCTCTTTCTGGAGGTGGGCGACTGCCGCGTATGGTCTGCAGTGCTCGTTCACCTGGTCAACCACGGTTCTACTGGATCCGTAGATGTTCAGTGGTGTGGTGTCTGTGTCGCTCTTCAGGTATTCGAGGCACATCAGCAGTCCTTCATACTCCGCGACGTTCAGGGTTGTGTCCGCCAGGCGACTGCTGGCTGTCCACCGCACCTCGCCATCTATCTCGAGGCGTGCACCTGCGCCCGATCCCTGGCAAGTGTTTTTCTTCACCCTCGCCCCCGGCTGCCTCACGTTGCAGTATCCGCCGAAGAAGATGCGAGTGTGTCCGGTGGGTTTCTTTGGTTTTCGTCGAGCCTGCTTCTGCTGCTTCTGCTCAGCAGCCAAGCGGATGTGCTTCGCAATTCTGTCTGCTCTCTCCTGTTTGCAGTCCTCTTCTTGGGGTGGGAGCTCTGTGTTCGTCCAGGATTTGTTCCCTTTGCAGAGGGTTGGCAGGGACCGGATCGTCTTGAGCACCTCAGCTGGTTCGGTGAGGATGGGTCGTCTCGTGATCGCTAGGGTTCCCCACTTGATGCCTAGGTCTAATGGGGCGAACACTTTGCTCTTGGGGTAGATGGTGCCCGAGAAGAGGTACGCGTTTGCTGCCACTATCTTTGCCTTAGCCATCCAGTTGCTGAACCAGGTGATTTTGTCGGTGATCATGGAGCTCTCTCGGGAATTGGGTTCCTCTGTGGTGAGCTTTGCTCCTGTGTGCGCTTCGAAGTCCAGCGCCAGCTCCAGGTGCGAGACGTGCTGTGATTTCCCATTGGACACCGTCGGCCACTTTAGGCTTTCCAGCCACTCCTTGAGTGCGAGGTATCCTTCCGCTTTGTACGGCCACGCGTCTGGCACCTCGTCAGGAAGTACTCCTATGTAGGTCTCGTATGGGCCTTCTGGTTCCCATGTCCAGGGAAAATTGTCCATTTGGCTCGTCTTCGTTGTAGTGGTACCGCGTTTTCTCTTGTCCTCCCTCTCTAGGGCGATGTCTGAGTACATGAGAAGCAGCAGCTCTAGGGCTTCTCTGTTCGGCACTTCCGGAATCATCTGGAAGCCGGCGGGGAGAATGGCGTTGAGGCGCAGGCATTTCGGCCAGCTTTCTCTTACTGCTGGATCGGACACTCTTGCGTATTTGTGCTGTTCGCGTATGTGTGCGGTGTGGCTGCATTGTTCCCACATGTGTTCAAAGTCCTCCACACCTGTGCCGCAGTGCTCGCACGTGTCACTGGTGCTCATCTTCATTCTTTTGCGCCTGTCCTGTGTGAGCTCCGCTCCTGCAAGAATGTTCCTCATGTACCCTGCACGCAGTGGATCTGTGTTCTTGTAGCTGTTCCACACGGCGTTGATCGTGCGATAATCGATGCCATCTTTAACCCCTTGCATGTCCTCCCTCCTTGTCTCGAGTCTACGGCAGAAATCGTCCCTGATACCGTCTCGGAGTTGGTGTCGAAGAAGGTCACCCTCGGGTTCGTCGAGGTTCATCTGTGTTGTGTGCGGGGGCAATAGGGTGTTGTTCTCCCAGCGCCAGTTCATGGATTGGGTGGTGCGGAGGAGGATGTCTACCGGTCCACAGTATTTTACTCTCGACGTCCGCTTCAGGATACGGATCTCGTCTATTAGGGTTCTAATCTCCTGGTTCTTCCCCATGGTGTAGAGCGCGAGCAGGCGTTGGTACTTGAGGTAAGATGTTGGGTCTGTCCGGTGTAGCGGGTTCAGCACTCCCCTCACTATTTCACTGCATCTGCTAGGTAGGCCCCTCCAAATCGCCGCCGTCACTGCTTTGGTGAGCCTTCCAGCGGTGGTGGACAGCGGCTCGTACGTCTCGCAGCCGTAGAGTGCCATGGGCATTATTTTTGTCGCCACCAGTTCGGCTCTGCCTTCAAAGGGGACGTTGAGGTGAGGGATACGTCGCGCACATGTCTCAGCTTTGCGCACTCGCTTGTCCAGCTTTGTCGCTGCTTCCTTTTTCTTGGCTACGGCCAGTCTGATCACTGCGCCGAGATTGTCCAGTTCCTTCTTCTCCTGTCTCAGCTGGGTGTCTCCGAGCATGAGCTCCAGCTTTTCGGTCTTGGCTGTCGAGAAGGAGAAACTACTTCCGTACGTGAGGTCGGTCTTGGTGGCGAAGTCGTGGGACACTGTGAGGCCTTTCCTCAATTGTGCGGTGTTGTTCGAGGTCATGGTGGTGTCGTCCGCGTACAGGCTTGTCCGACATCTGGTTTCCGTCCGAACCGCCGCCTCCCACACTGCTAGGAGGGCGTTCAGCAGGATAATGCTCAGCGCACATCCCTGCAGAATGCCATTGTTCGCTTTGAACTCCTCACCGACCGTACCGTACAGTTTGAACCGCCTCTTCAGGTCCCTGTACATGCTCTTGAGGGGCCGCGTGATCTTCATGTCGATCCCCATTTTCTCCACAAGACTGAAGGTTATGTCCCACGGTATGGTGTCGAAGCATTTCTTAATGTCCAGAAATACTCCTCGCAGCGTGTTCCCCGACACCATTGCTTTTTCGACCAGGAGTGCGGTGAGGTAAAAAGCGTCACGTGTTCCGTGCCCAGTCCTGAAGCCGTGCATGGATTCCGGTGCCCATGTCTCTTGCCACACCATTAGGCTCGTCAACCTTGTCTTTGCCCATAGCCGATATACCGCCGACATCACGGAAATTGGTCGGTGGTCGAGTGGTTGTGGGTCCAGCGTCGAGAATGCTCACCAGCCCTGCCTTCGCTTTGTCCCACGCCTTGCGTGCGCTGGGTGTGAGGGCTCCTTTGGTGCGTAGAGTGTTGCCGACCTCAGTTAGTCTGCGGATCGTCTTCCGGATGCGCGTCATCTTGAGGGTCTCTCCTGCGTCGCCTTCGCGAGACTGTCTGCTGCACAGCCAGGTGCGTCGCAGTTTGGGTGGTCGGCCTTTGCGGAAACATGCTGCTGAGTTGTCGTCTCCCTGCCGTGCCCAGAAGTTGGTCGCATCCTCATTCCATGCTTTCCACTTGTCCTCTACCAATGTGCTTGCGTGCCATTGTGCTTTGGAACCATCGCAGATCTCTTCAGCCTCCTTTTCAAGGTCTGCCTTCGTTTTCTTCCTGCTCAGTTCATCCTGTTGTAGCATAGGGGGCCTTTCCTGCTTGAGCACACGCTGCCGGTACGTCATATTTTTAAATGTCGCGTCCAGGGGGATGTGTGAAGGTATTCCGGCCGTCCCCGTTTTGCACCCTGCCAGCGCAAGCACCGCGATTTGGTTGGCCAGTATGATGTCAATTCGTGAGCACACACTTTTGGCTTCAGACTTTGTGCTCTTACCGATGTGGGTGTGCTCTGGCTCTTGGTTGGCCCAGCCCGCGGCTCGTTCGGCACAGTCCGTCCATCGTTCTGAGCTGATGGCTAGGGATATTGCTTCGCTTGAGCTGGGTTCTGGGTGGCTGTTGCAATCCCCGAGGATAATCGCTGGTACGTCCCCTATCTCTGCTTCTGCAAATACATCCGATAGGAAGCTCTCGCGCTCTTGCTTTGCTTGCGGGGAGTTGCCGACTTTGGCGTATATCACGAATAGGTGTAGAAAATGGTTCCCTGCCCCATGTGCCACCTTTGCGTGCAGGTAACGCTTTGAGTCCCAGAGTCTCTTTGCTCGTTCAGTATCTCTCCTGACCACACTTGCTGGTATGCCTCGTTTCACCATTAGGCCCACCCCCTTGTGCTCTCCGTAGCTCTGTTGTATTGCATTTGGAAGTAACTTTACTGGGCACCCCCAGAGACCTGTCCAGCCTTGTTCATACAGCGTTCGGGAAGCTTGGGCCTGTTTCTTCTGTGTGAGCCGGGTCTCCTGCAGTGCGACTATGTCGTTGTCCCAACTCCACACCTCCTCCTGGTGAGCATTCATTGAGGTGATGTTGGCAGTACGTATGGACAGGTTTGGAGTGGCCCGGGCAGCGCGGCGTCGCTTTCTCTCCGTCTTGGTACGTTTCCGTGAGCGAGACACTGCGATATTCGTGTCCAGGTTCTCCAGCGTGACACAGCGGTTGCCTTCTGCCTGCGTCGTTGCAATCAGCGACAGCAGCCCCTCGGTTGCTTTGAGGCGGTCGAAGTGCTCGGGCCTGTACGTGAGCACAACTGGGTTCGATGTAGGTGGTCCGCCGACGTGGCTAAACCGTTTCGCTCTGGCATCCAGTACCCAGATGGCCCTGTCGAGTATGCTTGCCGCAGTCTGTAGCTCACGTTCTCCACCGTACGTTCCTTGCATTCTCATTTTGGCTAGGTGTTGCGTGTAGGTGGGAGGTTCGTTTGCCTCAGTCACCAACCTCTCGGCTATTATAAACGTTTTTAAAAAAATAGGATGGAGCACCCCGGTCCGAAAAGGAATGCAGCCACCCCTGGCTTCAGGCTCGCGAACCCAGCGTTGATGTAACACAGGGTTTCACGGGCCAAAAACCAGAAAGAAAAATGAAAAATTGAGGGTTCAACGACTGCGCCAACTGGTCTCATGCGCCGTTGAACCAACTTAAAATCTAGAATCTTGTGTCAACTTGTAAAGAAAAGCAATGAATATTAAAAATTACCGGTTTCAGGCGTGGCGTACACGTCTGCTGCCATCTACGCTGGGATAGCAGTCCGGCTTGAACTTGGGGTCCAACAACAGTGCCAAGTGGACTTATGCGTCGCTGTGTCAACTGAAAAACAATGAAAAACAAGAATGTCGTTGAGGAAGATTGAAATGCATGAAAAAAACAAATGCATGGAAAAAAAACAAGAAGAACAAGGTAAATCTCTACAGAGGGTGCTGTCCTAGCTTGTCCTCTTTCGTTGTCTCGCCCACACTAAGCTTCTCAACGGCCGTGCAGGCGAGCTTTGTGGCGTTCACGTTGTTACTGCTGTCGATGTGCACCAACGTGATGCTTCGGGTCGCTCTCAGCTTGTCAAGCTCACCCCGCGCCTCTTTCTGGAGGTGGGCGACTGCCGCGTATGGTCTGCAGTGCTCGTTCACCTGGTCAACCACGGTTCTACTGGATCCGTAGATGTTCAGTGGTGTGGTGTCTGTGACGCTCTTCAGGTATTCGAGGCACATCAGCAGTCCTTCATACTCCGCGACGTTCAGGGGTGTGTCCGCCAGGCGACTACTGGCTGTCCACCGCACCTCGCCGTCTTTCTCGAGGCGTGCTCCAGCGCCCGATCCCTGGCAAGTGTTTTTCTTCACCCTCGCCCCCGGCTGCCTCACGTTGCAGTATCCGCCGAAGAAGATGCGAGTGTGTCCGGTGGGTTTCTTAGGTTTGCGTCGATCCTGCTTCTGCTGCTTCTGCTCAGCAGCCAAACGGATGTGCTTCGCAATTCTGTTCGCTCTCTCCTGTTTGCAGTCCTCTTCTAGGGGTGGGAGCTCTGTGTTCGTCCAGGATTTGTTTCCGTTGCAGAGGGTTGGCAGGGACCGGATCGTCTTGAGCACCTCAGCTGGTTCGGTGAGGATGGGTCGTCTCGTGATCGCTAGTGTTCCCCACTTGATGCCTAGGTCTAATGGGGCGAACACTTTGCTCCTGGGGTAGATGGTGCCCGAGAAGAGGTACGCGTTTGCTGCCACTATCTTTGCCTTAGCCATCCAGTTGCTGAACCAGGTGATTTTGTCGGTGATCATGGAGCTCTCTCGGGAATTGGGTTCCTCTGTGGTGAGCTTTGCTCCTGTGTGCGCTTCGAAGTCCAGCGCCAGCTCCAGGTGCGAGACGTGCTGTGATTTCCCATTGGACACCGTCGGCCACTTTAGGCTTTCCAGCCACTCCTTGAGTGCGAGGTATCCTTCCGCTTTGTACGGCCACGCGTCTGGCACCTCGTCAGGAAGTACTCCTATGTAGGTCTCGTATGGGCCTTCTGGTTCCCATGTCCAGGGAAAATTGTCCATTTGGCTCGTCTTCGTTGTAGTGGTACCGCGTTTTCTCTTGTCCTCCCTCTCTAGGGCGATGTCTGAGTACATGAGAAGCAGCAGCTCTAGGGCTTCTCTGTTCGGCACTTCCGGAATCATCTGGAAGCCGGCGGGGAGAATGGCGTTGAGGCGCAGGCATTTCGGCCAGCTTTCTCTTACTGCTGGATCGGACACTCCTGCGTATTTGTGCTGTTCGCGTATGTGTGCGGTGTGGCTGCATTGTTCCCACATGTGTTTAAAGTCCTCCACACCTGTGCCGCAGTGCTCGCACGTGTCACTGGTGCTCATCTTCATTCTTTTGCGCCTGTCCTGTGTGAGCTCCGCTCCTGCAAGAATGTTCCTCATGTACCCTGCACGCAGTGGATCTGTGTTCTTGTAGCTGTTCCACACGGCGTTGATCGTGCGATAATCGATGCCATCTTTAACCCCTTGCATGTCCTCCCTTCTTGTCTCGAGTCTACGGCAAAAATCGTCCCTGATACCGTCTCGGAGTTGGTGTCGAAGAAGGTCACCCTCGGGTTCGTCGAGGTTCATCTGTGTTGTGTGCGGGGGCAGTAGGGTGTTGTTCTCCCAGCGCCAGTTCATGGATTGGGTGGTGCGGAGGAGGATGTCTACCGGTCCACAGTATTTTACTCTCGACGTCCGCTTCAGGATACGGATCTCGTCTATTAGGGTTCTAATCTCCTGGTTCTTCCCCATGGTGTAGAGCGCGAGCAGGCGTTGGTACTTGAGGTAGGATGTTGGGTCTGTCCGGTGTAGCGGGTTCAGCACTCCCCTCACTATTTCACTGCATCTGCTAGGTAGGCCCCTCCAAACCGCCGCCGTCACTGCTTTGGTGAGCCTTCCAGCGGTGGTGGACAGCGGCTCGTACGTCTCGCAGCCGTAGAGTGCCATGGGCATTATTTTTGTCGCCACCAGTTCGGCTCTGCCTTCAAAGGGGACGTTGAGGTGAGGGATACGTCGCGCACATGTCTCAGCTTTGCGCACTCGCTTGTCCAGCTTTGTCGCTGCTTCCTTTTTCTTGGCTACGGCCAGTCTGATCACTGCGCCGAGATTGTCCAGTTCCTTCTTCTCCTGTCTCAGCTGGGTGTCTCCGAGCATGAGCTCCAGCTTTTCGGTCTTGGCTGTCGAGAAGGAGAAACTACTTCCGTACGTGAGGTCAGTCTTGGTGGCGAAGTCGTGGGACACTGTGAGGCCTTTCCTCAATTGTGCGGTGTTGTTCGAGGTCATGGTGGTGTCGTCCGCGTACAGGCTTGTCCGACATCTGGCTTCCGTCCGAACCGCCGCCTCCCACACTGCTAGGAGGGCGTTCAGCAGGATAATGCTCAGCGCACATCCCTGCAGAATGCCATTGTTCGCTTTGAACTCCTCACCGACCGTACCGTATAGTTTGAACCGCCTCTTCAGGTCCCTGTACATGCTCTTGAGGGGCCGCGTGATCTTCATGTCGATCCCCATTTTCTCCACAAGACTGAAGGTTATGTCCCACGGTATGGTGTCGAAGCATTTCTTAATGTCCAGAAATACTCCTCGCAGCGTGTTCCCCGACACCATTGCTTTTTCGACCAGGAGTGCGGTGAGGTAGAAAGCGTCACGTGTTCCGTGCCCAGTCCTGAAGCCGTGCATGGATTCCGGTGCCCATGTCTCTTGCCACACCATCAGGCTCGTCAACCTTGTCTTTGCCCATAGCCGATATACCGCCGACATCACGGAAATTGGTCGGTGGTCGAGTGGTTGTGGGTCCTCCACCTTGGCGATCATGCTCACGGTCGCGTGGAGGAGAGCTTCTGGCCATATGCCCGTCTCTTCTACTTGGTTGAGGATTGATGCCAGCCTGTCGAAGATCCCCGTTGGGAGAAGCGCAAGTTCTTCTGGGTGCCAGCCGTCTGTGCTGGGGGCCTTCCCCTTCGGCATGCTCTCGGCCACGGCTTTCAGCATCCTTCCGGTGAGGGGTTCTACGTGCATCGGCCGTTGAGGTATGTGTGTGCCAAACCTTTCCTCGAACGCTTCCCACGTGGGTGTGTCACTCAGGGTGTTGTGCTTTTGGAGTATGGGAAGCCATGCCTCACGCAACCACGTGTCCATGTCCTCCACATTCGCGGTCTCTTCCGTCCCGCGCTTCATCGTGTTGCACCGCACTTTGGCTCCGTTGAGGCGCTTGTAGATAAGCCCTGGTGTGGTGTGCCATTGCGTGCGTATCATACGATATCTTTGCGTGGCCCTGTCCCTCTCCAGGTTCTTTCTGGCAGTTTCGAGTCTCTGGTGCAGGCGCTGTATCAGCTCCAGTGTCGTGCTGGCCTGCGGCTCCTCCTCTGGGGTAGCGTCGAGAATGCTCACCAGCCCTGCCTTCGCTTTGTCCCACGCCTTGCGTGCGCTGGGTGTGAGGGCTCCTTTGGTGCGTAGAGTGTTGCCGACCTCTGTTAGTCTGCGGATCGTCTTCCGGATGCGCGTCATCTTGAGGGTCTCTCCTGCGTCGCCTTCGCGAGACTGTCTGCTGCACAGCCAGGTGCGTCGAAGTTTGGGTGGTCGGCCTTTGCGGAAACATGCTGCTGAGTTGTCGTCTCCCTGCCGTGCCCAGAAGTTGGTCGCATCCTCATTCCATGCTTTCCACTTGTCCTCTACCAATGTGCTTGCGTGCCATTGTGCTTTGGAACCATCGCAGATCTCTTCAGCCTCCTTTTCCAGGTCTGCCTTCGTTTTCTTCCTGCTCAGGTCATCCTGTTGTAGCATAGGGGGCCTTTCCTGCTTGAGCACACGCTGCCTGAACGTCATATTCTCAAATGTCGCGTCCAGTGGGATGTGTGAAGGTATTCCGGCCGTCCCCGTTTTGCACCCTGCCAGCGCAAGCACCGCGATTTTGTTGGCCAGGATGATGTCAATTCGTGAGCACACACTTTTGGCTTCAGTCTTTGTGCTCTTACCGATGTGGGTGTGCTCTGGCTCTTGGTTGGCCCAGCCCGCGGCTCGTTCGGCACAGTCCGTCCATCGTTCTGAGCTGATGGCTAGGGATATTGCTTCGCTTGAGCTGGGTTCTGGGTGGCTGTTGCAATCCCCTAGGATAATCGCTGGTACGTCCCCTATCTCTGCTTCTGCAAATACATCCGATAGGAAGCTCTCGCGCTCTTGCTTTGCTTGCGGGGAGTTGCCGACTTTGGCGTATATCACGAATAGGTGTAGAAAATGGTTCCCTGCCCCATGTGCCACCTTTGCGTGCAGGTAACGCTTTGAGTCTCAGAGTCTCTTTGCTCGTTCAGTATCTCTCCTGACCACACTTGCTGGTATGCCTCGTTTCACCATTAGGCCCACCCCCTTGTGTTCTCCGTAGCTCTGTTGTATTGCATTTGGAAGTAACTTTACTGGGCATCCCCAGAGACCTGTCCAGCCTTGTTCATACAGCGTTCGGGAAGCTTGGGCCTGTTTCTTCTGTGTGAGCCGGGTCTCCTGCAGTGCGACTATGTCGTTGTCCCAACTCCACACCTCCTCCTGGTGGGCATTCATTGAGGTGATGTTGGCAGTACGTATGGACAGGTTTGGAGTGGCCCGGGCAGCGCGGCGTCGCTTTCTCTCCGTCTTGGTACGTTTCCGTGAGCGAGACACTGCGATATTCGTGTCCAGGTTCTCCAGCGTGACACAGCGGTTGCCCTCTGCCTGCGTCGTTGCAATCAGCGACAACAGCCCCTCGGTTGCTTTGAGGCGGTCGAAGTGCTCGGGCCTGTACGTGAGCACAACTGGGTTCGATGTAGGTGGTCCGCCGACGTGGCTAAACCGTTTCGCTCTGGCATCCAGTACCCAGATGGCCCTGTCGAGTATGCTTGCCGCAGTCTGTAGCTCACGTTCTCCACCGTACGTTCCTTGCATTCTCATTTTGGCTAGGTGTTGCGTGTAGGTGGAAGGTTCGTTTGCCTCAGGAGAGTAGCTGTCAGCATAGAGGTCACTGTCGTCGTTTTGCAGTACGTCCACCACCCGTTGTCGCAGTGAGTTCGTTGTCCACCCCTCGCTCTGCTCAGCTATGGCAGTGAATAGGCAGTCCCCGTCTGGCGCTACTGCTATCCTTGTAGAGTTGATACTGCGGGCTGTTGCGTCCAACCACTCCTTGTGGTCGGTGATGGCCCTCAGTGGGTTCACGGGATTGTCGTTGTTTTTGGGGTAGGCGCTCCTACCTATCCCCGGTTCTATGTGCGATTCTAAGTACGTATCTAATCTAGTGGGGGGGGTGAGGTGGGGGAGTGGAGGGGTTGGGTCTAGAATCAAACGAACAGGAGATCGTTGATCTCGTCCGCAATCGCCTTCGACTCCTTCTTCCACCGCTCCATCTCCTCCGTCCCCTCCGTCACCTTTCCCGCCCCCTTTCCCATCTTTCCGCCGTCCTTCGACTTGCCCTTTTTGCGCTGGGGGGGGCCCGACCCGAAGATGTCGTCCATTGTGCTTCCCTTTCCCGCGCCGGACGACTTTGACCCCTTTTGCTTGTTGGGGGTGGTTGGTGGCGACAGTGTCTCGGTCGCGGTTTTCGGCTTTACCGTCTCGTTGGCCTTCACATCACAGTCCTTCGTGTCCTCCGTGGTGCTTTGTTGTTGTTGGAGCGGAGAGGGTGGGTGAGCCGGTTCCGCGTTGGTGGTAGGCTGGAGTAGCCTGAGGAGGTGGGCCAGGTGCGCGTCCGTCGCCTCCTGTCGTGCCTCCGCTGCACACTGCCGAGCCACCACCGTCGCCAGCGCCGCGTTCATCTCCTCCTGAGCTTTGTTGTTACTGACAACTGCAGAGAGGATTTGCTCCCGCTGAGCTTCCGCGTTTGTCGCCAGTTCTTCCGCTCTGGTGGCGTGGCTGTCCATCTTGGACAGTTGGAGAACTTGACGCTCTAGGAGCGCTTCAATGCCCTTGCCCATTTGTAGAAGAGGGGTGGTGATAGAGGTGAGGTCGGCCGGTGTTGCGTTGTGGTTCTGATGCTGTTGGGGAAGTTGGTGCTGAACTACGCGCTGCATCCATGCCAGCTCCAGCTTCTGTCCCTGTTCGAACAGCTTTTTGCCTCTGTCCGCGCCGTACTCTGCTACAAATTCTTGGCTGGTGTATTTTACCTTCCTGTTTCTCTCTGTGGGGTCAGGTACCCGTGTAGGAAGCTGTTGGTGGGTGTCTGCTGTGGTGGTGACGGTGCTGGTGTCTCTTGCTACTGCAGGGAGGATTGACACCACTAGGCTCTGCCACTTGACGCTGCTGTGCGGTGGCTGCGTCTCTGCGCGCACCACGAGGGTCTTTTCCCCCGTTCTGCCCTTGCTGAGCAGCGTCACCACCCGCGCCCCCTCCCACTTCATCGCCTTCAGTGCCGCGATGCAGTCCTGCTTCGTTGCGGGGGGAGGAACCGGCCTGAGGTCGAAGAGCTGGGTGGTGGTGTGCGTTGTGGTGCTGTCGGGTATCTCGAACGTGAATGTGGGGGCGTCATCCATCGCCTCCGGGGCACCACCGCTGCTACCTCCCCTTAGCCTACCCAGCTCCCACACGTTGCAGTGCGTCCTGCACATCCGGAGCGACTCCTTGTCGCTCATGTCCCTCCCGTTGATGGTAAGGCGGTGCACGTCCCTGCGTCCACCTGTCTTCGCGCGCACTGCCGCCTTCAGGTCAGCCACCGAGTCCGTGTCGCTGACGTCCACTGTCACTGTCTTTCCAGTCAGCGTTCGCACAAAAATCTGCCTTTTTACCTCTTCATTTTCTTCTTCTTTTTGTTCCGAGTCTTTGCCGCAGTCCTCTGCGTTGCCCGGGGTCACCTCGTGGAGGTGCTCGGTAAAAACCCCAGTCACCAACCTCTCGGCTCGATAAACGTTTTTAAAAATAGGATGGAACACCCCGTTCCGAAGAGGAATGCAGCCACCCCGAAAAAGTGGGGGTGTGTCGCCAGTCTGCGGTGAGAAACTCCTTCCCTGAGTCAAAACTGCCGCTGGTTAGCGCTGGCTAAGGTTCCCTTTTCACCCGGTCACAATCGAGTCTCGCTCCGTCGGCGTTGACTGCACTGCAAAGCCCCTTGGTCCACCGTCGTAAAAAGACACCACAAAAAGCGTAGGTAGGTGGGGGACCGGCAGGTTACAGACAGAGGCAGTACGGAGCTAAGGTGTCGGCGGTCGCGGGTTGCCGTGGAGGCCTGCCCCCCGTGGAGGTCTTGGGATCTGGGAGTTTTGTGGAAGTAATCGGCTCAGAGTACCCTGCATTCCATGCACGACTCGAGCTCCTTGTGGTAGGATATTGGGGTCCCGGGAAGCACCCTTCGCCCCGAGGTCCCACCACCCCAGACAGTTTGTAGGTCTAAAAGCACAACGTACTTGTCCAGGACCTGGCCGCTCTTGGGTTCTCTCGAAAAAAAGATACTAATCCCGTACGCCCGTGCACCGCAAAAATGTGCTATGGGGGGCGGTCCGCCGTCGGGAGTCACCAACCTCTCGGCTGTAATATCTGTCTCACCCAACGCACGAAGTGTCTCCACGGATGCGTACTTCTTTGTTTTATTCAACAAGATTATGTCCCCAGCACTCAGTTCTGTGATGTCCTCTCCTTCCTCCTTCCCTCCGAAGCCCATGTGGAAGCTGTCTTCGCACAACCCTGTTGTAGTCGCTACCTTCTGCCGCATCGTCTCTGTTGTGTCGTTCTCACCCACCTCAATCACGAATTTGTTTTCATCAAAATCCTGTACACACACTTCCATTGTTGCACGGAAAGTTTTGCTCTGTTTTGGGGCAGTGTTGAGGAGGAGGAGGAGAAGGCGCAAGATAGAACAAAATAGTAAGACTTCCTAGTCCACATATTGTTAGCAATGCGGTCTCATTCGGTCTCATAAAGTAAATGTGTGCAAAAAACCCTCCTGGGTATCGAAGCACAATACATGAGGGGAATAAAAATACCCACAAAATAATAAAGACCCCTTTCATCTTTCGTTTAGGTACGCTACTCACGTCGAGAGTTTTTTTTTTTTTTTTGAAAGTGACGAAAACACAAAAATAAAAATGGAAATTTAAAAGTGCAAAATTAATAAAACCGAACATCAAATCAAAGGACAAGAATAGCACGCCCGGAGCAAATGGCGTCTGCACTGGAACAAGAGGATAGAAAACGACTCTTTCGTCGGCATTCGTTGTAAGGAATATTCACTCATGAGTCGACGAAGAGCACTGAAGGAAAACAAGACGGGTCCGCACAATTGAAATAAGGTGACTTGCAAGACGAACAGTGTACCTTGGTACATGACCGCCCAACCATGCAGTCCTACATCCATTTTGTGCTTTACATCTGATATATTCTCATAATCAGACTTCAAGACAATATTATGAAAAGTTAACAACAAGAAATAGTAGGATCGGTAGGTAAGTAAAGTTGTTTTCGTTGAATAGATTAGACATGGCTTCATAAATATATTCAATATTTTTTTTCACGTTTTTTTCAATATCAATATATTGATCAATATCACGTAGGAAATTTTCAATATATTGACACTTTTACGGTGTAAATTTCCCATTCAATATTTGCAAATATTGATCAATATATTGATCAATATATTGACACTTTCCTTCACACAATGGTCTTGCGCCCCTTGGAAACTGGTTCTGCATCTTCCAACCTCACACAACTCGTGCACCACACATAAAAACATGCCCGAGTTGAGGCACAAAAAAAATTGCCCCAATTTCCAGGACTGGTAATTGAACTTCGGACCAAAAAATGCAAAAAATATGGAGACTTGTGTGATACCAACTATGACAAAATTCCACATGACTTCTCGAGTCCGCATTGCACTTCGCGGTAGCCCCAAGGGAAGACACCCTTCTTCAGAAGCCAGGTAGAGAATGCTGCCCCCCACCCTACCCCCTCTACACTGTCCGCGTAGATCCCCCTACTAAGGAGCCATCTGATGCCACAAGGCAAGTCGCTCCTTAGTGGGGGGATGCGCGTTTACGAACTGAGCCATGATTGCCCTTAGAGTCCCACGGTAACACGTGCAAAATCATAGAGTTTTTTTGGCTGTTAAAAAGGCTGGGGTATAAAGAGGTCGCGTGATTCGTCGAGCGGTTGTGAACCGCCTCCGTTCTCTTACGGTACGGAACACTCACCTCCTACCCTTTGCATGAGCTCGACTGCGTTTTAGCACGTTTCAACGACTCTTTTTTCTCGTTCTGTACCAGAACAACCTCCTCTCCAAGCAGCAAACCCCACCCCTGACCAGGGGAAGCCTCCTGGGCCGATAAGCGGAACTATTTACTCACTGATCCTCTCATAAAAAAAGACATGTGGATGGATGGATTTTTCAAATGTATGTTCGCAACTCTCATAAAAAAGTAGCGCACCGTGCGCCTGCGGCGCGGACAAAATTTGGTTTTGCGAATCCTAAATATTTTTTGCTAGCTCGTGTGGTTGATGAGCGAGAACGAAACCAAATCGATCGCAACGCCTCGTACACTAGCTAAAACACCTGAATGGTCACAGAACACAACGCAGTGCATGGTTTTGTGGGTTGTTTTTGCCCACAGAAGTACCCCTGTGCGGCCTAGACCTGGTTCTAGCACCCCAGAATCGCGTTTACCAGTACATAGGGGCCCAAAAAACCACCCAAAAAGGCGAAAATCCCGGTTTTTGGTGAAAAACGCCTGTTTTTGCCCATAGGGTACGAAAATAGGAATTAAAAACAAATCTCTCACAGATCTGATTTGGTGATCCGCATTTTTGAGGCCAATCTTTCCAACGCCGAAAAAATCTTACACTTTGGTGCATTTTCGGGTGGGTGCACCAGGAGGGTACTGGGAGGGCAGCAACCTTAAAAACCTAAACACAAGTGTTTAGGAATTACGAGCGGTAGCCCACAGCTCTACCCTATCCATGCTATAGTGTATAATGTGCGATTTATGGCACAATCTTGAAATGTTGCGCACATGGCTTCAACAGAAAAGTTTGACCCTTTGCCTCTCCACTCTGTGGCTGAAGGGGAGCTGAGAATAAGCCGGGTCCCGGGTACTGTCCCAGGACTAGAACTAGGACGGGTACTGGGCACTGGGTACAGTCCCAGTCCTAGGGACTGGGAATACCCCTCCACCCTCCCGCGCCCGGGTCCCTGACCCGCTTTCAGGCGTTTTCACAGCGTTTTCGACATATTGTGCCCAGTCCCACTGAGAATAACCGGGTCCCGGGTCCCCAAGTCTTATTCTCAGCTATGGCCTCCCGTCAAGGAAAAAGCAGGCACTGCAACGTCAATATTCAATAATATGATCAATATTTGGGTCAGTCCATAAACCACCCCCCCCAAAACGTAACCTGGGGTCCTTATTTTTATTTCATCTGGGTTCTACTGGGACTTTCTCCCCGATTTTTTTTTTAATGAACTCAGAGTTAAGTTTCTGGGTTCAATAAAAAAAACGACGAGCAAAAAGTCCAATTGGAAATATGATGGATACCCCCCGAGAGCAAAATAAACCAACGGTAAAAATTGGTACCCTTGGTTTCCTATAGGTTCCTATAGGAAACCTACATTTTCCCATAATTTCCCACACAACTTACTTGACAACAGGATGAAAACAAATACAAAAATGGCAAAAGTGAGTAAAACCGTGCAAGGGGCACTGGACTTTGCTAGGGCTCTGGGGGAAACGCAGTTCTCAGGGGAGAAGACTCGCAAGGAGGTTCTTGCCTACGCGAAGGCACGCAGTTGTTACCGTAGGGGTTTCCGGAAGACGTGTGGTTCAAAGCTTTATGGAAAGCGAGAGGAATATCCCTCATCCTTCACAGGAAGAACACCACCCGTGGGGGACGCGCGGTCCAACTGTATTTCTGCAGTAACCTGGATGAGTGTGTGGGTGTGCCATCAGAAGGTACGGAGGGGTGAACAACGCGTATTTACCCCTTACAGCAAGGAGAATGGCAGCGGCGTCGTTGTCCGTGCCTCCAAACACGCGGAAGGCTTGTGCAAAACGTACCTTCTGATGGCACACCCACACACTCATCCAGGTTACTGCAGAAATACAGTTGGACCGCGCGTCCCCCACGGGTGGTGTTCTTCCTGTGAAGGATGAGGGATATTCCTCTCGCTTTCCATAAAGCTTTGAACCACACGTCTTCCGGAAACCCCTACGGTAACAACTGCGTGCCTTCGCGTAGGCAAGAACCTCCTTGCGAGTCTTCTCCCCTGAGAACTGCGTTTCCCCCAGAGCCCTAGCAAAGTCCAGTGCCCCTTGCACGGTTTTACTCACTTTTGCCATTTTTGTATTTGTTTTCATCCTGTTGTCAAGTAAGTTGTGTGGGAAATTATGGGAAAATGTAGGTTTCCTATAGGAACCTATAGGAAACCAAGGGTACCAATTTTTACCGTTGGTTTATTTTGCTCTCGGGGGGTATCCATCATATTTCCAATTGGACTTTTTGCTCGTCGTTTTTTTTATTGAACCCAGAAACTTAACTCTGAGTTCATTAAAAAAAAAATCGGGGAGAAAGTCCCAGTAGAACCCAGATGAAATAAAAATAAGGACCCCAGGTTACCTTTTGGGGGGGGTGGTTTATGGACCGTGCCATTTCAATATTATTGAAATATTGACAGTTTTCAGTCAATATTATTGACACTTTCAATATTCAATCAATAATATTCATCACCAAATCAATATATTGACGATATTCAATATATTTATGAAGCCATGATTAGAATATAAAAAAATCGTTTCATATACATTCTTTTTCTCATGAAAAGAAGGTACAGAGGGTGCTAAAGAAGTAAATAGTATATTTTTTCTGGAAATATAGTACTCATATTTCCTGAGGTACCCCCAATGCTGCTGAGGGAAATCGTCGACCGAAGCAGCATTGGGGGTACCGAAGGAAATATGGTGCTATATTTCCAGAAAATTCATATTTTCATTTTCGGTAATATTGTCCCGACGCACAAATCCGCTCGTATTCTGTGTGTCAAAAAGCCCCTGTTATGGTACAGTTGTATCTTGTGTGTCAAAATGTGTATGTTGGTGTGCTGGAAGGAGAGGGGTTCAGATTCATTTATATGATGATATTTACCGACGTGGGGGATGGGGGTAGCTGGAACACTTTGTCACTTTGGGACGTTGATCGTTATGTGGATTTAGGGTGTTTTTCAGGGGTATGTTAACCACGTGTGTGTCTTAGGGACCAAATTTTTCAGTAACGTGAACCAATCGGGTCGCAATGGTTCCTGGGGGCCCGGAGGGCCCCCATGCAGGAAAAATTTCCACCAAGCCTGGGCAATGCTGGGGGCCCATATGGGGTGCCTATACATGTGTTTTCACGTGTTTTTGGGCACTTTTCAGGATTTTCGAAAAATTTTGCAACACCAAAATCGAAAATTTCGGTCTATTTTTCACTCTGCGACATGGTCAAAAAAAATTTTTTTTTTGGCCGAAAAAATTATAATATTTCTATTTCGGATTTTACCCACGATTTGTGTACATTCTAATATTTCTGTGCCAAATATTATAATATTACCCGGTACATGCAAAATTGGCTGTAAAGTAGCCGAAAATATAGAACCCATATTTCCAACGTCGCTGTAGGATTTGTGCAGAGGGACAATATTTCCGAAAATAAAAAATCAAAAAAAAAAAAAAAAAAAAAAAAAAAAAAAAAAAAAGAACACTTGGTGTGGTCACGGTGGCCCAGCGGACCCTTTTGGGGGTACCCCCGGGGGTACCCCCAAAAGGGGTACCCCGCAGGGTAGGGTACCACACAGGGTAGGGTCCGCGGGGGGTACCCCCTCGCGTGGGCTACCCCAGGGGGTACCCCACAGGGTTGGGTAGGGTCCGCGCGGGGTACCCTTTGGGGGGTTTGGGGTACCCCGAGGGGTACCCCCCAGGGGTACCCCCCGGGGTACCCCCTGCACACCCGGTGGCTATTGCCTCCCAGGGAAAGGGACTCTCAAAAAATTTTTTTTGCCCTATATAGGCCTAATTTCGACGATTTGAGGCCATTAAAAGCAAAAATTGGCACTTTTGAGCATCTGTGGGGGTCTAAAACGTGGTTTTGCGCAGCCGATTTTTCGTGGTTTTTTTACCAAAGACAAGTCGATTTTTGACCAATTTTTCATGAAAAATGTGAAGGAAATCGCTTAGGAACTTAGCTGTGTACGTGTTCTAGCTACTGCATACACCGCGGGGTATAACCAAAATGACCGTATTTTGGCTGAAATTTCGACTTGACAATTTTTCCTCGATTTGGTCAATCTGAGGTTTTGTTTGGGGTTTTTGGGCCATTTTATGACCAACCACGCCCGCATACGTGGGAAATTACGCGCGCAATGACGACGTCACGGCGTGGGGAGCCCTCGTAATTACGAGGGGTGCTCCCGTGATCCTTTGAGGCCATTAAAAGCAAAATTTGGCACTTTTGAGCATCTGTGGGGGTCTAAAACGTAGTTTCGCGCCCGAAAAGTCGTGATTTTACCAAAGACGCGTCGATTTTTGACCCAAATTTTTTTTTCTTCTCGCCCAAAATCGGGCGTGGTAGGTCATAAATGGCCCAAAAAATACAAAGCCTCAATGAGCAAATTGTGAAGAAAAAAAAAATTGGTCGAAGTTTTGGTCATTTTTACCATGTGGCAACAAATAGAATGCAGGTATCAGTATCAGTGGGATTGTTCGTGCAGTGATGTTCTCGTACCTGGAGAGTAGGCCGAGCGAGTGCTGCAAGGTATGTTTTTAAGCCCCGGTTTTTACACCCCCGCTCCCCCTTTTCGCCTTTGTCCCGCTCGGATGTAAATCGAAGCATATTTTTATTGTCAAAATTGTCACTTTTACTTTTTTATCATGGCATCTCGTAACCTCTACAACTCTTTTACGTCAGGGAACCGGATGAGGTGCTACTTCCGGACTGAGGAAGGGCAGTCTTTTACTTTCTTTTTTGCATGGAAGAGGTACGGAGCGGCTTCTTGTTTGTTTGTTTGATTTTTTTTGTTGTAGTCTCTACTTTTGCACTCAATTTCTCTCAACAGGTACCCGAACCGACGACCCTTCATCGTGACAGCGAAACAGTGCCGATGGAAGAGCTGGTGCAATTATTGCAAACCGGGTGGGGACCGCAAAAGTTGGGTTTTTAAACCAATTTTTCCATTAACCCACCCCATAGACCGCCCCAATTATTATGAAACTCTTAGTCAGTCACTGCTATAGCCATTAACCCAGGGAGCATAGCTAGTGCAAAAAATTCGACTTCGGGATCCGAAAAGTCTGTCCTCTGCTCTTGCGGAGGACTACAGTAGGCACAAGAAAATATCGCGTTCCCCCAGAAAACCAATTTTTGTCACAGTAATTTTTGCCCAGGGCATGCTCTTGAAGCATGGCGGCTTGGTGTGAGAAGGGGCAGTGTATTGTTTTGTTCTTTTTGTTCTAGATTTCAACGGTTGTTAGAACGAGTCAAGTGGATGCTTATCTAAACACTGACTTTAGTACAGACCCGAGAGATCAGATATGACTTTGAGGAAAGAACAAAGCAATGCATCTGTACCCGCACGCCAGGTTGTAGTTACTTCAGAATTTTCTTAAATTTGCGCGAAAGAGAGCGGGGGCAACTCCTTTGTGTCATGAGTCCGCTGTGCAGCACAAAGCGAGGAACCTTAAAACACTACCTGCGTGGTGGCTGAATTCACATCCCTTAGAATTACCAGAATTCAGCCTTTGTTGAAGTAACGTACATACTTGTATGTGCGTGTCACGCTTCTCCACCCTTAAATGGGTGCACTGCTTCACTGCAGCGGGTAAGCCTCTCTCGACTAGTGCGAACTTAAGAATGTTGTGCTGCAACTTACCAAAATCGATTTTCTCACCCCAAACACCCGCAACACCCCACCTGCTACTTCGGTAGCCTGTGTTGTTGGGAGTTGGTTCTCATGTTGATCCCCAGTGACTGTCTTGCACTGCTTCTTCTGAGCCCAACGCTGTTTGGCCTGTCGACGGGGTAATAAATACGAAGACAGGGGGGCGGTGCCAACAATTTTCCGATGATGTAACGTTTATCTGATTGATTTATCGTTTGATATACCTTGTGTGTCCTTCTTCATGCACACCAAGCAACATATATTGAACGGTATTTTCAAGCGATACTTCGTTATGTCATCGGGGGGCGGACCCCGCGCGGACCCTTGACTCTGGCACTCTGGCTGTACCTGTGTACCTGTGTACCTGTGTACCCCCAGTGCCAGTCAGGGTCCGCGCGGGGTACCCCATGGGGTACCCCCGGGGGTAGTCTGGGGGGTACCCCATGGGGTACCCCTCAGATTTGGGGGGTACCCCATGGGGTAGTCTGGGGGGTACCCCATGGGGTACCCCCCGCGGACCCTACCCTAAGGGTAGGAATGGGCCACCGTGGTCACCCAAACGGATTCAGGGTTCCCCCGTGGTTCTCCCGAAGGTGCTCCGCAAATATTAATATTGCCCGAAACAGTTCTAAAGAAATATATCATCCAAAATCTGCCCAGCCGTATAGAAAAGCCCGATTTGGTCTGGTTTTTTAAGTGATACATTTTTCGCTCAAAAAATTGTCCGACCCCGGAATTTTTTCAGATTGTCCCGGAAATTCATATAAGCGAGTTTTCGGAGGGAAAAATTGCACCCTCGGTGTCGCAAACACTTGCGGGCGTGCCCGCAAGCATCCTCGGAATTATTAGCCATGGGTTTCAAACAGGGCTGTTCCTTATTCTCGTTTTTCCCCCAAAAAATCGCTGGTTTTATTCTCGGGGGGTCCGTAAGTTTGTGTATTTGTGTGTAAAATTTCCGGCCCTTTTGGGTGAAAAAAAAAAAGGGTGAGGGGAGTTGGGTCCAGTCATAGGGGGTATAGCATATTTTTTGGAAAATTCTTCAAAAAAGCAAGGATTTTTGCTGAGCACAATGAAATTTTCAGAAAAATCCCAATTTTCGGCCAAATTTGGAGCAAATTAGGCCCACACACCCCGATTTTGGGTCAAAAACCGATTTCATTTTTGCTCAGGAGTGCCTACGATTCCGCAAACCAGAGGTCCTCTGGATGCATGCATTGATAAACACAACACTGGAAATTGCAAGGAACAGGTCTGCATGCGTGCTCTCTAGCCACTACAGTCACAGGGTATGCACAAAATGACCGTATTGTGGTTGAATTTTGACTTGCAAATGTTTATTCACGAACATGTATTTCTGAGGTTTTTTGGATTCTTTGGGCCATTTTATGACTTCGGGTGCCTACCACGCCCGTTTTTGGGCAATAAAAATTTTTTTGTCTGGTCAAAAATCGCCTTGTACTTGTGAAAGGAATTGCTAAGGAAATGTGAAATATGCGTGTTTTGGTACACAAAAGTGCGTTTTGGGTGCTTCTGAAGGGTCAAAACACCAAAATGTTGCGTTTTTTTTGCGTTTTTGGTCTCCCAAGGACCCACTATTTTGGGTGAATTTTTTTTTCACCTTTGCGAAAAAAAACTGAAAAATCACGGCTATAAGAACGCTAAGAAAAATCGATATTCATTTTTTGGGCAGAAAAGTGCGTTTTAGGTGCCCACCGATGGTCAAAACATCAATTTTTTTTGTGTTTTTGGCATCTTTGGACACCCAAGGACCCATTATCGGGGTGATTTCTTTTTGCCTGAGATTTGCCTTTGCCAAAATCGAAAAAAAAAAAAAAAATTGTGGCGGAATTTGCTAAGGAAAAGCCGAAATTGTGGGCCCTGTAGTAATGCATAAGGTGCATAATGCATATGGTTTACCCCCAGATCGTCAAAACACCCGATTTTTGCGTTTTTTTTGCACTTTTTGGTGCCCAAAAACCCAACTCAGGGGTCGAAATTTTCCCGAAAAAAAAATTTTTTTTTTTTGAGATTTTTCGATTTTTTGACAAGGCGCTGGCCCATACAAAGTGCACTGGTGGTGCAGAAAATGGCCGGGGAATAAACTCTAGATGCTCAAAACAGCTCAATTCTTGCTTTTTTTGACTTTTTGGTCCCAGGAGGGTGCCTAGGGTGTAGTGAGCAGGCCTCAAAACACTTGTGAAAAAAAATTGGGAATTTTTTTTTTTTTGAGATTTTTCGATTTTTCGACAAGGCGCTGGCCCATACAAAGTGCACTGGTGGTGCAGAAAATGGCTGGGGAATAAACTCTAGATGCTCAAAACAGCTCAATTCTTGCTTTTTTTGACTTTTTGGTCCCAGGAGGGTGCCTAGGGTGTAGTGAGCAGGCCTCAAAACACTTGTGAAAAAAAATTTTTGGGATTTTTTTTTTTTGAGATTTTTGAAAAATCGGCCGATTTTGCGACCAATTTTGGCTGGGGAATTTCGACGACCAAAGGGTCCCCCCCTTTGGTTTTTTCCAAAAAATCGGGTATTTTTTGTGTGTACAATTGTACACCCGGTCTGCCGGTCTTTTTCGAGGGTGGGTAGGACCGGCCCTTATAGCCGGTAATCCTTAAGAGCCGGTCTTTTTACGGACCCTAAAGACCGGCTATACACACTAATTACGTGTCTGGTCGTTGCCGGTCTATTTACGGATCCCCCCTCGTTTTTTTCCTTTTTCTTTTAAACCCACAAAGGCAGTTTTTTCCTGCATTTTTGCCAGATTTGATCCAATCCCGTTCTGTGGTGAGATATAAGGAAAAATGGACAAAAATTTAGTGGGACTTAAATTTTCACAAAATATGAACCCGTACTCGTAAACAAGGGTCATTTTCAGTCTGAAAACCCAACTTGAGATGAAATTGTGCTGTTTTTGACTGGGAACAGGTCGCGCCGCAGGCGCACGGTACCCAACTTTCTTTTTTATTTTTTCTTTTTTCTTTTTCCTTTTTCTCTGCTTTCTTTTGATTGCGCGAGCCGTTTGCTCTCCACGGAAAAAACACAAAAATATCCAAAAATCCCGGGACAAAAAACCGACCTTAGCGCAAAGCCTGCCGGAAGCAGCTTTTTATTATACATGGTCAAAACTCGGTCCCCAACCCAGCTCAAGTTGGGGCCTCCGGCGGAATATGAAAATTCCTCGGTTATCTCATTCAGCACTTCATTGATAGCAATTCGTGCACCAGGCGCGAATTGTCAGTAGCCACAATACATTTATAACAAAGAAAGGGCAGTCATGGCACCCAAAGCGAAGCCACGGTACGCAACATTTCAAAAAATTGCGCTTAAAATTGCACATTTTTACAGCCAAACTATGTAATGGGAAGGCTGGGTTGCAATCCTGCGCCGCTGGCGCACGGTACGCTACTGTTATTATTTCGCCATGATGCATGCTTCCTCTTCCTTCGGCGTTTGACCAATTGAGTCGCGCTCTGGGTGTGGGTAACCCTTGAGTAAAGACGTGTGTGTTTTCTTTACTGGCTTTGTTGTTTTCTGTCAACAGAGCTTCGTTTCGGCGACTGACTACCCCTGGCTGCACTGCACGACGCGGTCCAGGACCAATTTCACTTGTCATGGTGACAAGTGAAATGACAAGTGAAATGTATGACAAGTGGTCACTTGTCATGACAAGTGACTCACTTGTCATGACAAGTGAACCACTTGTCATGACAAGTGATTTACCTGAGGAATGCCTGTGAGCTCATGATTTCATTTATTCCTACATGAAATGAAGTAAAAAAATGTAAAATGATGTACTTTTTATCTCTTTCTTTTTTAGCCTGATGTGGGTAGTGGCGGCTATCTGATGGTTTTCTTTTATTGATTAGGGAGTGGGTTGTGCAGGCAACGTAAGGAAATGGGGTGGGGACTGGGGAACGGTAAAGAAAAGTATGGTTAAAGTGACGTAAGGACTTTTGCGAAGGGCTCTCACTCACGGACTGACGCTTCATTTTTTAAAAAAATTTGAAATGTAAAAGACAACAAAAGGTGATGTTTTATTTTTCCTTCCTTCAAAACTTCACACACAACGCTTTTTTGGTTTTTGGGAGACACACAAGGTGCCAGGTTCTATGGTAAGCACGGAACCACCCTGCACCTGTTTGTCATGTTGTTTCCCGTGCAATACATGGAGAAACGTTTCGCACTCGAAACAAAGCTTTTTTAATAAAAAATGAACGAAGCACAAAAACAAGCGTGTGTGGAAGAAAAAAGAAAAGGGAAAATATTTTTTCTGATTCACAGTGGTGTTTATGTTTTGGGTACGGGGCGGAGAATAAAATCTGTTCGATAAAAGAAACGCAAGCTTTTTGTTTTATCTTGTTCATTTTTAAAAGCAAAAATAACTATTTATTCAACGCCTTTTAGCGTGGTTTTTTTTTGCGATAACTTCACGCATTTTTTTCCCAGGCGAGTGGTAGTTAATTTGCCGAGCGAAGCGAGGCAAATTGAATCCACGAGCCTGGGAAAAAAATAAGTGAAGTATCGCAAAAAAATTCGCTAAAAGGCGTTGAATACGTAATTTTATTTCACGTTAAATAAAGTATACGAAAGGATTTGGCACTTTTAGCGTGACTCATTTATTGTGCAATAACTAACGAGTATGTGTCCCTCCAGGTAGCTTTCCTTACCCTCCCGCCAGCGCTACCGGGAATCCCACGGACCCCTAGCTAGGATAGCGGGACTCCCGCTGGGGGGGCTGGCAAACCTGAGGGGGCTGGAGGGAGGCTAAAAAAGGCTGAAGGGTCCCTCCAGACCTGTTACCCTCCTGCGGGGAAACCTGCAAAAACCCGATAAACTGGGCCTACCCTTATATGTGGGGTGGGATACACGTTTTCGGGGTGTCATAACCATGTGTGAGCCACACAGGGTGGTGCACAGGTGACCCCATGCAGTACACGCAACCCACGTTTTGATACACAACAGCATTTTGCGTGTAGCGCATACAGCGTGTAGCCTATTTAGCCCACGCATAGCGTGTAGCGTGTGGTCGGGTTCTGAAAGCTGCCTCAAAGGTACACAAAGCTACATCCCGACGTCTCCCCACCCTCAGGGTCCCCTCGGGTGCTAGCGGAGGTCGGGAAATGGCTATCGTGCAAGAGCGAGACATTCAGAAGATCCCCGCCCATCACAGAATATCATGCCAGCCACCGCCTTCCTCACAATGAAGTAAGGGGGTGGTGTGTCCTCCGCCTTCATAGGTAATGAAGGAGTCGATTTCTTGTTTCGTAAGTGCGGAGTGCCTTGGACTGTCGTGTCGGTAGCCGGTCTGGTTTTGTTTCAAGAGACACACGAGCCTGCGCAAACTGGTCTTGCAGTTGCACCCCATACTTCCTCGCCAATATGCTGCTCAGCTTACTGAACGCTGTCCATTACGACGACGATTTGTACGTGAGATCGTCACGGAGATGCACTATGCACAAAACAAAGTCGGCTTCCGTGGGCTTACCGTTGGGCTTGCCAATGAATTCCTTAAAAAGCGGTCCCATTCACGGATGTACGGTGTCGACGATGCCAGTCCTTCAGCAAAACCACTGTAGCGCTCGTCCATCTCTTGTCGGAGGACCGTTTGCGTCTTAGATCCTTCGGCATGTTGCGTGTGTCAAAAAAAAATGGGAAAAGTGCAAAAAAAAATTCGAAATTTTCAATTTTTAGGCGGGTGGTGGTGCAGGATATACCAAAATTTAGCGTGAAGTTATCGCCAAAAAAAACCCCTGTTTTGGCGTGAAAAAAACAAAAATAAAATCACGCTCCTAAGGAATTGCAGTGAAAAAAAGTGAAAACGCGTGAAATAAAGTTCAATTAGCGTGGTTTTTATTTGTGAAAAAAACACGGCGTGAAATTATCATTAAAAAGAATCACGCTAAAAGTGCCAAATCCTTCGTATACTTTATTTAACTGTGGAATAAAATCAAAAAATCTTGATGAAGGTCTGACCTGAGGGTAAAAGGTGCTGGGTATGCTACCCTGGGTGCTGAAGGCAGGCACACAACATGTGTGGAGGGACCTGCAGAGCCCTAGCCAGTGAAGCCAAGGAGGCCCCCCTAGGAAACTAGGGAACGGATTGGAAGAGACCTCGCCGGTAGCCGGGAACCCTCCCTGGGCTAGTACAATGATGAAACTTCAATCTAAAGTCCACACCCACGTGGCGGCCGCTTTGGCATGCGTCTGTAAGGACAGCCTTGACTGATACTTTCTGTATTAGCACACGATTGCCTCCCTGAAGGCTACGTAGCTACCTGAGTACAAAAAAAAAAAAAAAAAAAAATCAAAAAATCTGTCGGTGGATAGGTGGTGCACAGGGTATAGTTTCATATTCAATGAAAAGGAAATCAAGTTGGTCGCACCCGAAGACGCGAGGCAGAACGACGCCTCGGAAGAAGAGGATGACGACGAAGACGACGAAGGCGACGACGCTGTGACAATTGAATGAGAGCAATGCTATCATAATCAAAAAAAAAAAATCGTTTGATGCCTCAAACGGGATGGTTATAACCCTGGTAATATGGGTAGGGGGTATTACCAGGGTTAGTGAACCGCATAGTCGTGTCCTTACGTCACTTTAAACAATACTTTTCTTTTTTTTTTTTTTCTTTTCTTTTCCTTTTTTCCCCCACTCCCCACCCCATTGCCTTACTTTGCTTGCGCAACCCACTCCCTAATCAAAAAATAACAATAAAAAGAATCCAGGGTTAACAGGGACCCTAAGGATTCACTTGTCATGACAAGTGAATCACTTGTCATGACAAGTGGTTCACTTGTCATGACAAGTGATTTACATGTCATTTCACTTGTCACTTTTATGACATGTCATTTCACTTGTCAGGTGCCTCTGGACCGCGTCGTGTGGCTGCACCCTGAGGCTATACCCCCCCGGAGTGGGGTGGGGCAGCCCCACCCCAGAAAAGTTAAAACCCGGGGAAAACCAGGCTTAAGCCCGGTAAAAATCTTAGAAAACTTGTTCTCTAAAAACATGTCAGAGTAAGAACTAAGCGCGGTTTCCACCGGTCGCAAAGAACGACAATGAAACGAAACCCCCTTCAGTTGAGATTGGGGGAGGGAGTTCAGGGATGCCGATGCTTGCAGCACAGCTTGGGAATAGAAACTCAAGTTACTTAAGAAACGAACAACGTAAGAACTAAACGCGGTTTCCACCAGTCGCAAAGGCTTGTGCAATTTAATGAACCACAAAGTGTAAACCTTGTGAAGAATAGAATAAAAGGGCTGTGCAGTGTGGAGGACACTCAGGGAGTCACACACCATGGCCCTAAAAACTCCCTGTTCGGGTGTTATCAAACATGAGAACCAACTAGAACCAACAATTTTAATGCGGGTACAGAAGTACTGTCTCAATGTCCGTGGATAAAGTAAATTTGAGGCGCGGAGAAAAAGTGTGGTGTCAGTGCATGTCCATAACAACTACGTCGTACTGTTCTGCATTGACCAGACCCTGCAGCCTGCTGTACATCTGTGGTGGGTTGTGTCTTGATACAAAACATAAACCACACATACCTTGTCGAGGTCGGAAGGGATCTTGCCGAACTTCTCCTTCGCATCTGCGTACTTGCCATCAATCAGAAGTGTCATCGTCTCGTTCCAGATGGCGAAGGGTATGTATGATGTGTTCTCAAGCTGGTACATCCACTCCTCCTCAGCCACTTGCTGTTCATCCATGATCTCAAAGACCTGTATGTTCTTGGAACTGCGTTTCGTAAACAGCAACGCATCAACACACTTCACAGAAAAGTGGACACCAATCTCCCCCTTCACAATAAAGATGTCATAGAGCCCACTGTAGTCCATCTTCCTGTTGTAACGCTCCAGCGCAATCACCCACGACACCACAGAGGAGGTCACAGTGATCTTCTTCATCCCTGCACACCCCATGTGGCCCACACGTGCATCCCCTGTCGCACACGCAAAGGAGAGAGCAATGTTTTCTTTCTCCAGACACGAGCTCACATGTCTTGCACTCTTCGCGCAGCACTCTTTGTGTGAACTAGCAATCTTGTACGCGTTGAAGGTCACAAGCATTCTGTCCCCAGAGAACACGTCGCACACACCCTTCTGCAACTGTGCCGACTGCATAAGCATTCCCACAACCTTGCTGTGCTGTTCGACAACAGTCGCATCATCCTTCGAACCACAGAACACATGCCAGTCCTTCACATTGAAGTACGCAACAGACACGTGCTTGCGACGCAGGCCTTCTGCAACAGGCGCTATGATATGTTGAGAATCATCACTCTTGGAGGGTGAGAGGTTTGGTGAACTCACCGTTGATTTGGATCGTGTACCATCGTCATCTTCAGCGTCTTCCTCATCATCCTTCAGGAGCACTGTCTGTGGCATGTAGTTTCTGTACTCAACCAGGTTGGAGACCATCATCTTGAACGAGACCTGCATGTTCGCCACTTCGGAAAGACGTGACTTGCTCTCCAAGTCCACACCCTCAAGGTTCATGACAGCCACACACGACATGTCGTGCTGAAGCGACAGCAACGGGGAGATGATCATGCGTGTCACGAACACCGACACCGCAAGCAGCACTGCCGCTGCAGACAACGTTGCTGCCAACATCGTCACAAGCGCCTCGTTCTGCTTGTCCTCTGAGTCCTGGCGTGACTCTTCGTTCTGTGCTTTGATGGATGATGTGGACACGTCGATTTTCGCCATCACAGCACTCCTCGGCACAAGCAGTGTCACGTACCACGTCAGCGTGACAGGGGACCCCTTCTCCAACAACTTCGTCACAGTCCAGAACTCTGTTCTGGTTGCGTTCGTTGCGTTTGCTTCGGGAACGTACGTCCATGGGTGAAATGTATCTTTGGACAGCTCCACAGTTTCGGCATAACCACCGTCCAGGGAAAACGCGTACCTCCCGTGCGAGGCAATTGCAGAAGGAATGCTCCCTCCTTGGATGTCGGAGTGGTTTGTGATGTTGATCAAACGCTGGTTCGGCAACGTTGAGTTGATAGGCGGTGGGTAGTACTGCATGTAGGTAGCACCCACCCATCCTGCGTTGAAGGCGATGAGCTCACCCACAGCGCCTGTTCCGTAGTTGTGTTGCACTGTGTAAATCAGCGAACCTTCAGGAAGGTCTTGTTCTACAAGCATGTCCGTCAACCCTTTACCACTGAAAGCTGTTACAATATAGCCAACACGATGGTTTTGACCAGGGTACAGATCCAGCATCTCAGGATGCACAGGTGAGTAGGAACACGACAACATAATTTCATCGAAACTCACTCTCACGGGAGCGTACTCAAGAGTGCCTGCCATGTACTGAATGTCTCCTGTCAGTAGTTCCGTCATCATGTACTGTTCCCCAGAGAAAGCATATGGAATCATGCAGTTTCCCATCCAAATGTCATTCTCATAGTCGCTGGAATAGTTGCATCCGCGTTGTGTGTTCCACATGTTCCCGTCAGGGCCAGCTTCACCCATTCTGGACATCGGTCCGTGCTGAAACGTGTTTGTGAACATGTCGCGTGACTCGAGTACAAGTGCGATTGGTGTGTCATTTCTCTGAATGAATTTGAAAAAAAAAATAGTGCCACCCCATGGGTATGAACGAGCCAGGTCTATAGGGTGGGGGTATGCAGGTGAAAACGGAAGTGCTTCGTACGCAATGTTAGTCACGCCGTGGTGCAAAGTGTCGTCGAACAATGTTTTGAGCAACGGACGCAGCTGCTTGTCAATGAATGCTGGCGACGTGCTCACGTTCGGGTGGTGCATCTCGACATATCCCCCCACAACACGGAGTGACATCTCGGGCACCTCAAAGTATTTGTCTATCGCCGACTCCACACCTTCCAGCACAGCATGAAGGAAGCGCCCAGACATGGCCTTGATGTCCAGCTCCCCACTGTTCAAACACTGCGACACACCTTCATCCCCATTGTCGCGTGCCTTGCGCAGCAGGTCGTTCCACGTCGTGATGGTGATGCTCCCAATCAACGTACCGGTGCAGATGATGAGGAGACACGACAACGCCAATGTCAGGGACTGGATACCCGCCCCAGGCATGATGATATGACTGTGTGTAAAAATATCTGTGTGTTGGTTGGTTCGAAGGACCCTGCTTGGGCAACAACACCCGCTGCCACCCCAACCCTGGAGCTGATCATCCCCGCCACAAGGCTATACCGGCTCAGCCCGGTACCCAACCACACCAGCGCCCTAGCTACACTGGGGAGTATGAAGTGGGAGTGGGTGGGGAAGTCCCGCCGGCAAGGCGAGGTGGCGGTGTACGCCCCCTCCCCACCCCCACACGTTACCATCACCATCAATGGTGTGGTGGTGTCGGTGGTGGATGTGGAACCGGAGAAGGAGGCTAGCAGGACAAGAAGCAGAAAGAAGGAACGGCAAGAGCGAGACGAGGCCGTTGCTTCCTTGCTGGCGACCCTGGGTCTCAAGGACAAGGGAGTGGGAGGAGGGGGCAGGGGGCACACCGCGAAGACGGCAGTGGTCCCCGTCGCACACCTCCACACAGTAATGAGGGAGATCGCCACGGCTGGCAACACCCCTCAACCTCAACGAATACGCCACCCACAACGGCTGCCCATGTGCCCGCCGCTACTCCTGCGCACGCTGCTGCCCATGCTCCTGCACAGACAAAACCAGTGTCATCTGCAACTACACCTGTGTCCCCTCCCGCAGAGGAGGAGTGGAATCAGAGAGTGTGTGAGTGGTCCAGACAGAGGAGGCCATCCGCAGGACCTTCGAGGAAGAGATGGGCGACCGCATCAGCAAGATAGCGACGAAGGGACACAACAACAGCAACAACAACAAAAAAGGGAGTGAGATAAAAATATCTGTGTGTGGTGCGGTGTTGTGAGGGACAAATATGCGACACCGATACAGAACACTGTTGCTTTAGCACCTCTACCTCAAGGATGTGCTGCACCTCAACGTACTCAAGGTACTGTGGGCGCCATCTGTGGCTTTGCATTGCCGTCTCAAGGACGTCTTTGTTTGCGCGGCAGCATTCTGGTAGCTCAGGGAACAATGCCACGTTCCTCTTAAGCAGAGCAACCACGACACGGGTGTGCGTCTTCAGGGAGTCGGGCAGCTCTTCCCTGTAGTCGTCATGAGGGTGGTTTAGGATGGCTGTAATCACAATGTCAGGGTCGTTGCGTAGAGCAACTGAGGCGTGCCGCAGGACACGAGTATCCACGCTCACAGCCATACGCATGCTGGCTTTGTCCGCTTTCATGTCGGCCGGCCAGTATGGTACACTGCACGCACGTCGCGCAGCAGTCAACCTAAAGTTGCGCGACGCCGTTACCCCCGGGGGGATGTGCGCGAAATAGGGTGCCTGCCATTTGCCGGAACACAACGCTGAGCTGATGGTGGCTTCGTGGTCGCGGATGTAGTCGGATGCGTGCTGGATGCAGAAAGGGTTCGCGACGAGGACCCTGCGCATGAAGGTGGTGTTGCCTGCAAGGGGCGAGAGGCGGACTGCAGTGGCGACAGAGCCATCTGTGCGCATGAGGCGTTCGTACACAAACGTCTCGTCACGCCAGAGGTCCAGTGGTGCGGGCGTCGGGTCCGCAACTGCGAGCCACTTCCTCCGCAGCCCAGCCATGTCGACCTTCACCCGAACCTCCAGCGCACATCCATCCACAATCTCTGTCCCTGCACACAGATCCTCCTCGCACAGAGCCTCGCCGTCTAAGATCAGCGCCTCAATGTACACCCCGCTCGCCTTCTCCACTTTGTGCTTCAGGTGCAGCACAGTGTCGTTCAGAGCGACCTCCACACTGCACGCCGGGTGCACAATGAACACCTCCATTGCAAGACAAGGGGAAAGAGAAGGGTGAGTTGGACAAGTGAAAGTGTCTCTTGGGGTGTCTAATCACAGGTCAAAAAGAGAATCTCAAGAGTGTCGACTGTTCTTCAGGGTGTGACAGAGAGATGCTAGTGGTAAAGAGAAAGGGAGATGGCCCTGAGGGGTTGGTGGATTTGTGTGGAGGTTTCGTGACAAGAGGGATGGAACAAACAATGGGGAAATGAGGGTAAATAGTATCAATCGCACTGCACAGGAAAGGTGCAAAGTCTGCACAAACAAAAGGGAAACCACCACCCTGCCTTCACCAGTAGCCGTCAGGAAGCCCGCTATGTAGCACAGCAACATAACAAAGAAAAGAGGCGCTTAGCGGCCCTGACGTGGACGCTGCCTCACCACAGGTCATATCCATGAGCGATACCGACACGACAGCGTCCTCGAGCGTCACCTCCTCCTTCCCGAGGAGAAGACTGTGCGCTTGGGCGAGGCGGATGAGCGACTCCAACATACGGATAGTACGCCTGCTTTGGTTGAGCTTGCTGCGGTTCTCCCTTTGCCAGTTGAAGTAGCGCTGCAGGAGCGCAGTAGCGGCAGGGGCAATGGGGGGCGGACCTTTTGCATTTCTCGACTTAATCATTTCAAGGTACACTCTCATTCTGTCTACCGGCCAGAGCGAATCGTCGTCGGCATCCAACAGCATCACCATGCGGAAGAAGGTATTGTCTACCGTAAAGATGGGTAGAGATTCTCCATATGTAATCCTTAAGGAAACTCAGTCTATAGGAATGAAAATACAACTCCAACGAAGCTGCACACAAGAATGGCGCAACTTAAGGAGAATGTCCGGCATTGTTCTAACGCTCAGTGTCTGCCCCTGCATCAATGAGCACCTGCACCACGTCTGCATGTTTTTGTCGAACAGCATAGTGCAACGCAGTGCAGTTCTCGCTGCCTTGCTGATTCAGGTCCACCTCCGGCAAGCTGACAAGATAGCGCACAGTATCGGTGTGTCCTGAATACGCTGCAAGCATAAGACACGTGTCTCTGCCGGCGTCTGTGGCACGCACATCCGCACCTGCTTCGACCAACATCTTCATTGTTGTGAGTTCTCCTGAAATACTTGTCAAGTGCAGAGGTGAGCGTCCTCTATTATTCCTTATCTCAATGTCTGCCCCTGCATCAATGAGCACCTGCACCACGTCTGCATGTTTTTGTTGAACAGCAATGTGCAACGCAGTGTGGTTGTTGCTATGTTGGTCGCTGCCTTGCTGATTCAGGTACACCTCCGGCAAGCACGCAAGAAAGCGCACAATATAGGTGTATCCATGATACGCTGCAAAGATAAGACACGTGTTTCCTTCAGCGGTTGTGGCACGCACATCCGCACCTGCTTCGACCAACATCTTCACAGTTGTGAGTTCTCCTGAAATACTTGCCACGTGCAGAGGCGAGCGTCCATCATCATTCCTTATCTCAATGTCTGCCCCTGCATCAATGAGCACCTGCACCACGTCTGCATATTGAACAGCTAAGTGCAACGCAGTGTAGTTCCTGCTGCCTTGGTGATTCAGGTCCACCTCCGGCAAGCACGCAAGATAGCGCACAGTATCGGTGTGTCCATTAGACGCTGCACTGATAAGACACGTGTTTCTGCCGTCTGTGGAACGCACATCCGCACCTGCTTTGAGCAACATCTTTATTATTGTGAGTTCTCCTGAAAAGCTTGCCAAATGCAGAGGCGAGTGGCCACCTGCACCCCTTATCTCAGTATCTGCCCCTGCATCGATGAGCACCTGCACCACGTCTGCATGTCTTCCTTCCGCAGCATAATGCAACGCAGTGTGGTTGTCTCTGCCTTGGTGATTCAGGTCCACCTCCGGCAAACCCACAAGATAGCGCACAGTATCGGTGTGTCCAAGACGCGCTGCAAGGATAAGACACGTGCTTCTTCTGTCGTTTGTGGCACGCACATCCGCACCTGCTTCGACCAACATCTTCACAGTTGCGAGTTCTCCATAAATGCTTGCCAAGTGCAGAGGCGAGGGTCCTGGATCATTCTTTGTCTCAATGTCTGCCCCTGCATCAATGAGCACCTGCACCACGTCTGCATGTTTATGATGCACAGCAATGTACAATGCAGTGTAGTTCTTGCTGTCTTTGTGATTCAGGTCCACCTCCGGCAAGCTCACAAGAGAGCGCACAGTATCGGCGTCTCCCTGTTGCGCTGCACGGATAAGACACGTGTTTCCTTCCGCGTCTGTGGCACGTACATCCGCACCTGCTTTGAACAACTTCTTCACAGTTGCGACCAACTTCATCATTGTTGTGTCGTGAGTTCTCCTGCAAATGTAAACAAATAAAGGGTGAGAAAGTTGCACCAGATCACACTACGCCCTCACTAATCAGGATTGAACCAAAGGGAAACAACGCTTTGAGACTACCGTGAGATAAACGGTGACCATCTCCCTGCGAGACAAGAACATAGTACTGCCCCTTCCCCTGCACCCCACCATCAACAACACAACTCAACGAGATGCGACGTCCCGTCCCCCTTGACGAGTGTGAAGAGCCCCTCGGACAGTGGTGGCACCTCAACCACTGATGCCACACCCACACCTCCTGCATCAGGCTCTGTCTGTGGGGTGTTGCCGGCAGACGTGGGGCTAGGTTCATCCCCTAGGTCTCGAATACCACCAGCATGCTGCCCACCTTCTGCTCTAAAGGGTGGTATGCAGGTTCTACTCAAATGGGGAAAGTTGAGAAAAGAGGGAAATTCAGAAAATAGATGAAGACGCCTCGCTGGGGAGATGAGATGGTGCACATCGTAGGTTGGTGCAAAACAAAAATACATAAAACGCATCTTTGTGGACAGCAGGCACCACAGAACAGCAGATTCACATCGTGTATCTCAAAAGCAACAAAAACACTGAAATTGAATCAGTTCCCACTGTCCCGCCCCTCCAGAAAAAAAGTAGAGTTGAAATACAAAGCCCTCTTGTGACAGTGTACCTTGGTACATGACCGGCTGGACACTTAACGGATCCGTCGGACTGCAGGGGCGCAGAGGCGAATTGCAAACAGGACGCATCCTTGCGTGCAAGGGAGAGAAGGAAGCGACGGTTGCCCTGCAAGGACGGTGTGTAGCGAAGGTGGTGCGGCGTCTTTAGCACCTCTACCTCAAGGATGTGCTGCACCTCAACGTACTCAAGGTACTGTGGGCGCCATCTGTGGCTTTGCACTGCCGTCTCAAGGATGTCTTTGCGAGTGGTCGCCGTTGATGAAGGACCTCGGATGCCTGACGCAAGCCATCCCACCCCCGCTTCGGTTGTTCCTCTGTATCATGACCCAAATCCTCCTGCTTGTCTTGCTTCTGTTTGTCCTGCCCAAAATCCTCCAAATCCTTTTCCTGTCTTTGTTATCTGCACTCCTCCGAAGTCTCCTCTCCATATACTGCAAGAAGGGCCAGTTGTGTTGTTCAACCCAGAGTCCACGTGCAGGGCAGTTCTTTATGAAATCCTTCCCAACCTTCGCGCGTCCTTGTGCAAGCCCAACATTTGGCAGGAAAGGGTAAGATTCTTCCCAAGTGTTCACAGTTGAATCCAAAAATGAAGGTCAATATATTTCGTCGATTCTTCACACAAATCGCCAAACCCTCCAAATCCCTGTGTTTGTCCTGTCCCAAACCCTTCAAATCCTCCTGCTTGTGTTGCGCCTGTTTGTCCTGCACCAAACCCTCCAAATCCTCCTGCTTGTGTTGCGCCTGTTTGTCCTGCACCAAACCCTCCAAATCCTCCTGCTTGTGTTGCGCCTGTTTGTCCTGTCCCAAACCCTCCAAATCCTCCTGCTTGTGTTGCGCCTGTTTGTCCTGCACCAAACCCTCCAAATCCTCCTGCTTGTGTTGCGCCTGTTTGTCCTGCACCAAACCCTCCAAATCCTCCTGCTTGTGTTGCGCCTGTTTGTCCTGCACCAAACCCTCCAAATCCTCCTGCTTGTGTTGCGCCTGTTTGTCCTGCACCAAACCCTCCAAATCCTCCTGCTTGTGTTGCGCCTGTTTGTCCTGCACCAAACCCTCCAAATCCTCCTGCTTGTGTTGCTCCTGTTTGTCCTGTCCCAAACCCTCCAAATCCTCCTGCTTGTGTTGCTCCTGTTTGTCCTGCACCAACCCCTCCAAATCCTCCTGCTTGTGTTGCTCCTGTTTGTCCTGTCCCAAACCCTTCAGATACTCCTGCTTGTGTTGCGCCTGTTTGTCCTGCACCAAACACGGACTCCCTTACTGTGGTGCGGACACGTGCAGGACAGTTCATTAGGAAATTCATCCCAATCTTCGCATCCTTGCGCAAGCCGAACATATCTAATGCTGTCAACGCTGTGCAGTTGAAGAGAAAGTCGTCTTGAATGTCGGTGATGTTGCCCAAGTTTGGGAAGACGAGTGTTGTGAGTCTGTAGCAGTCTTGCAGGAAGTAGCGCCCGATAGTTGCGAGACTGTCTGAACCTGACATGTCTAGCGACGTCAACGATCTGCAATCTGACAGGAAAAAATCATCAATCCGTGTCAGCTTGCTCATTCCCGAGAAGTCTGCTGTTGTCAACGCATGGCACACTGCCGTGCAATACTCCTTGATATGTGTGGCTCTGCGGAAGACTGAGAAATCAACTGTTTTCAATGAACGAGAACTGTGAAGAAAGGATCTCGCGATCTCTGTGGCGCTGCCAAAAGCTGACAGGTCAACGCTTGCCAGCGAGGTGATTGCAAGAGAGACTTCACCAAAACTCTCGACCCTGTGCAGTGCTGATACGTCAATCATTTTCAACAAGAAGCAGCCCGTACAAAACTCGATCCCAATTTGCCTCACACTGGTCATCCCTGAGAAGCTAATAGCGGTCAACGACCTGCAGTTGAAGAGAAAGCGGTCGTCGATCTTCGTGACACTGCCCAAAACTGACAAATCTATGCTTGCCAACAAAGAGCAGTCCGAGAGGAAGTTGTTCTCAATGCGCGTGACTCTGTGCCATCCTGATATGTCAATCGTTTCCAACGACTGGCATTTGAGAAGAAAGCTTTGGCCAACCTTTGTCACACTGGTCATCTCGGATAAGTCAAGTTTTTTTAAACCACTTCCTTCCAGGAACCAGCCCTCTATCATCGTCACACCAGTGAACCCTGACACGTCAAGGCTTGTCAACGATGTGCAGGCAGACAGACAGTGAGACCCAATGTGGGTAACGTTGCGCAATCCCGACAAGTCAACGGTTTCCACCGACGCACACGCATAGAGAAAGCTGTCTCCAATTCGCGTCACGCCAGACACGGCAGAGAGATCAAGTCTCGTGAACGACGGTGCGGGCATGAAGCTATTCGCACCGGCCAAGAAGCTATGCGGTGTTGCAGTCGCCACCTCCGCCTGCAGAAGCAAAGACGCCACCTCAGGATCCCTCACAGTCACCAACCTCTCGGCTGATAAACGTTTTTAAAAATAGGATGGAGCACCCCGGTCCGAAAAGGAATGCAGCCACCCCTGGCTTCAGGCTCGCGAACCCAGCGTTGATGTAACACAGGGTTTCACGGGCCAAAACCAGAAAAAAAAAATGAAAAATTGAGGGTTCAACGACTGCGCCAACTGGTCTCATGCGACGTTGAACCAACTTAAAATCTAGAATCTTGTGTCAACTTGTAAAGAAAAGCAATGAATATTAAAATTACCGGTTTCAGGCGTGGCGTACACGTCTGCTGCCATCTACGCTGGGATAGCCGTCCGGTTTGAACTTGGGGTTCAACAACAGTGCCAAATGGACTTATGCGTCGCTGTGTCAACTGTAAACAATGAAAAACAAGAATGTCGTTGAGGAAGATTGAAATGCATGAAAAACAAGAAGAACAAGGTAAAATATCTACAGAGGGTGCTGTCCTAGCTTGTCCTCTTTCGTTGTCTCGCCCACACTAAGCTTCTCAACGGCCGTGCAGGCGAGCTTTGTGGCGTTCACGTTGTTACTGCTGTCGATGTGCACCAACGTGATGCTTCGGGTCGCTCTCAGCTTGTCAAGCTCACCCCGCGCCTCTTTCTGGAGGTGGGCGACTGCCGCGTATGGTCTGCAGTGCTCGTTCACCTGGTCAACCACGGTTCTACTGGATCCGTAGATGTTCAGTGGTGTGGTGTCTGTGTCGCTCTTCAGGTATTCGAGGCACATCAGCAGTCCTTCATACTCCGCGACGTTCAGGGTTGTGTCCGCCAGGCGACTGCTGGCTGTCCACCGCACCTCGCCATCTATCTCGAGGCGTGCACCTGCGCCCGATCCCTGGCAAGTGTTTTTCTTCACCCTCGCCCCCGGCTGCCTCACGTTGCAGTATCCGCCGAAGAAGATGCGAGTGTGTCCGGTGGGTTTCTTTGGTTTTCGTCGAGCCTGCTTCTGCTGCTTCTGCTCAGCAGCCAAGCGGATGTGCTTCGCAATTCTGTCTGCTCTCTCCTGTTTGCAGTCCTCTTCTTGGGGTGGGAGCTCTGTGTTCGTCCAGGATTTGTTCCCTTTGCAGAGGGTTGGCAGGGACCGGATCGTCTTGAGCACCTCAGCTGGTTCGGTGAGGATGGGTCGTCTCGTGATCGCTAGGGTTCCCCACTTGATGCCTAGGTCTAATGGGGCGAACACTTTGCTCTTGGGGTAGATGGTGCCCGAGAAGAGGTACGCGTTTGCTGCCACTATCTTTGCCTTAGCCATCCAGTTGCTGAACCAGGTGATTTTGTCGGTGATCATGGAGCTCTCTCGGGAATTGGGTTCCTCTGTGGTGAGCTTTGCTCCTGTGTGCGCTTCGAAGTCCAGCGCCAGCTCCAGGTGCGAGACGTGCTGTGATTTCCCATTGGACACCGTCGGCCACTTTAGGCTTTCCAGCCACTCCTTGAGTGCGAGGTATCCTTCCGCTTTGTACGGCCACGCGTCTGGCACCTCGTCAGGAAGTACTCCTATGTAGGTCTCGTATGGGCCTTCTGGTTCCCATGTCCAGGGAAAATTGTCCATTTGGCTCGTCTTCGTTGTAGTGGTACCGCGTTTTCTCTTGTCCTCCCTCTCTAGGGCGATGTCTGAGTACATGAGAAGCAGCAGCTCTAGGGCTTCTCTGTTCGGCACTTCCGGAATCATCTGGAAGCCGGCGGGGAGAATGGCGTTGAGGCGCAGGCATTTCGGCCAGCTTTCTCTTACTGCTGGATCGGACACTCTTGCGTATTTGTGCTGTTCGCGTATGTGTGCGGTGTGGCTGCATTGTTCCCACATGTGTTCAAAGTCCTCCACACCTGTGCCGCAGTGCTCGCACGTGTCACTGGTGCTCATCTTCATTCTTTTGCGCCTGTCCTGTGTGAGCTCCGCTCCTGCAAGAATGTTCCTCATGTACCCTGCACGCAGTGGATCTGTGTTCTTGTAGCTGTTCCACACGGCGTTGATCGTGCGATAATCGATGCCATCTTTAACCCCTTGCATGTCCTCCCTCCTTGTCTCGAGTCTACGGCAGAAATCGTCCCTGATACCGTCTCGGAGTTGGTGTCGAAGAAGGTCACCCTCGGGTTCGTCGAGGTTCATCTGTGTTGTGTGCGGGGGCAATAGGGTGTTGTTCTCCCAGCGCCAGTTCATGGATTGGGTGGTGCGGAGGAGGATGTCTACCGGTCCACAGTATTTTACTCTCGACGTCCGCTTCAGGATACGGATCTCGTCTATTAGGGTTCTAATCTCCTGGTTCTTCCCCATGGTGTAGAGCGCGAGCAGGCGTTGGTACTTGAGGTAAGATGTTGGGTCTGTCCGGTGTAGCGGGTTCAGCACTCCCCTCACTATTTCACTGCATCTGCTAGGTAGGCCCCTCCAAATCGCCGCCGTCACTGCTTTGGTGAGCCTTCCAGCGGTGGTGGACAGCGGCTCGTACGTCTCGCAGCCGTAGAGTGCCATGGGCATTATTTTTGTCGCCACCAGTTCGGCTCTGCCTTCAAAGGGGACGTTGAGGTGAGGGATACGTCGCGCACATGTCTCAGCTTTGCGCACTCGCTTGTCCAGCTTTGTCGCTGCTTCCTTTTTCTTGGCTACGGCCAGTCTGATCACTGCGCCGAGATTGTCCAGTTCCTTCTTCTCCTGTCTCAGCTGGGTGTCTCCGAGCATGAGCTCCAGCTTTTCGGTCTTGGCTGTCGAGAAGGAGAAACTACTTCCGTACGTGAGGTCGGTCTTGGTGGCGAAGTCGTGGGACACTGTGAGGCCTTTCCTCAATTGTGCGGTGTTGTTCGAGGTCATGGTGGTGTCGTCCGCGTACAGGCTTGTCCGACATCTGGTTTCCGTCCGAACCGCCGCCTCCCACACTGCTAGGAGGGCGTTCAGCAGGATAATGCTCAGCGCACATCCCTGCAGAATGCCATTGTTCGCTTTGAACTCCTCACCGACCGTACCGTACAGTTTGAACCGCCTCTTCAGGTCCCTGTACATGCTCTTGAGGGGCCGCGTGATCTTCATGTCGATCCCCATTTTCTCCACAAGACTGAAGGTTATGTCCCACGGTATGGTGTCGAAGCATTTCTTAATGTCCAGAAATACTCCTCGCAGCGTGTTCCCCGACACCATTGCTTTTTCGACCAGGAGTGCGGTGAGGTAAAAAGCGTCACGTGTTCCGTGCCCAGTCCTGAAGCCGTGCATGGATTCCGGTGCCCATGTCTCTTGCCACACCATTAGGCTCGTCAACCTTGTCTTTGCCCATAGCCGATATACCGCCGACATCACGGAAATTGGTCGGTGGTCGAGTGGTTGTGGGTCCAGCGTCGAGAATGCTCACCAGCCCTGCCTTCGCTTTGTCCCACGCCTTGCGTGCGCTGGGTGTGAGGGCTCCTTTGGTGCGTAGAGTGTTGCCGACCTCAGTTAGTCTGCGGATCGTCTTCCGGATGCGCGTCATCTTGAGGGTCTCTCCTGCGTCGCCTTCGCGAGACTGTCTGCTGCACAGCCAGGTGCGTCGCAGTTTGGGTGGTCGGCCTTTGCGGAAACATGCTGCTGAGTTGTCGTCTCCCTGCCGTGCCCAGAAGTTGGTCGCATCCTCATTCCATGCTTTCCACTTGTCCTCTACCAATGTGCTTGCGTGCCATTGTGCTTTGGAACCATCGCAGATCTCTTCAGCCTCCTTTTCAAGGTCTGCCTTCGTTTTCTTCCTGCTCAGTTCATCCTGTTGTAGCATAGGGGGCCTTTCCTGCTTGAGCACACGCTGCCGGTACGTCATATTTTTAAATGTCGCGTCCAGGGGGATGTGTGAAGGTATTCCGGCCGTCCCCGTTTTGCACCCTGCCAGCGCAAGCACCGCGATTTGGTTGGCCAGTATGATGTCAATTCGTGAGCACACACTTTTGGCTTCAGACTTTGTGCTCTTACCGATGTGGGTGTGCTCTGGCTCTTGGTTGGCCCAGCCCGCGGCTCGTTCGGCACAGTCCGTCCATCGTTCTGAGCTGATGGCTAGGGATATTGCTTCGCTTGAGCTGGGTTCTGGGTGGCTGTTGCAATCCCCGAGGATAATCGCTGGTACGTCCCCTATCTCTGCTTCTGCAAATACATCCGATAGGAAGCTCTCGCGCTCTTGCTTTGCTTGCGGGGAGTTGCCGACTTTGGCGTATATCACGAATAGGTGTAGAAAATGGTTCCCTGCCCCATGTGCCACCTTTGCGTGCAGGTAACGCTTTGAGTCCCAGAGTCTCTTTGCTCGTTCAGTATCTCTCCTGACCACACTTGCTGGTATGCCTCGTTTCACCATTAGGCCCACCCCCTTGTGCTCTCCGTAGCTCTGTTGTATTGCATTTGGAAGTAACTTTACTGGGCACCCCCAGAGACCTGTCCAGCCTTGTTCATACAGCGTTCGGGAAGCTTGGGCCTGTTTCTTCTGTGTGAGCCGGGTCTCCTGCAGTGCGACTATGTCGTTGTCCCAACTCCACACCTCCTCCTGGTGAGCATTCATTGAGGTGATGTTGGCAGTACGTATGGACAGGTTTGGAGTGGCCCGGGCAGCGCGGCGTCGCTTTCTCTCCGTCTTGGTACGTTTCCGTGAGCGAGACACTGCGATATTCGTGTCCAGGTTCTCCAGCGTGACACAGCGGTTGCCTTCTGCCTGCGTCGTTGCAATCAGCGACAGCAGCCCCTCGGTTGCTTTGAGGCGGTCGAAGTGCTCGGGCCTGTACGTGAGCACAACTGGGTTCGATGTAGGTGGTCCGCCGACGTGGCTAAACCGTTTCGCTCTGGCATCCAGTACCCAGATGGCCCTGTCGAGTATGCTTGCCGCAGTCTGTAGCTCACGTTCTCCACCGTACGTTCCTTGCATTCTCATTTTGGCTAGGTGTTGCGTGTAGGTGGGAGGTTCGTTTGCCTCAGTCACCAACCTCTCGGCTGTAATATCTGTCTCACCCAACGCACGAAGTGTCTCCACGGATGCGTACTTCTTTGTTTTATTCAACAAGATTATGTCCCCAGCACTCAGTTCTGTGATGTCCTCTCCTTCCTCCTTCCCTCCGAAGCCCATGTGGAAGCTGTCTTCGCACAACCCTGTTGTAGTCGCTACCTTCTGCCGCATCGTCTCTGTTGTGTCGTTCTCACCCACCTCAATCACGAATTTGTTTTCATCAAAATCCTGTACACACACTTCCATTGTTGCACGGAAAGTTTTGCTCTGTTTTGGGGCAGTGTTGAGGAGGAGGAGGAGAAGGCGCAAGATAGAACAAAATAGTAAGACTTCCTAGTCCACATATTGTTAGCAATGCGGTCTCATTCGGTCTCATAAAGTAAATGTGTGCAAAAAACCCTCCTGGGTATCGAAGCACAATACATGAGGGGAATAAAAATACCCACAAAATAATAAAGACCCCTTTCATCTTTCGTTTAGGTACGCTACTCACGTCGAGAGTTTTTTTTTTTTTTTTGAAAGTGACGAAAACACAAAAATAAAAATGGAAATTTAAAAGTGCAAAATTAATAAAACCGAACATCAAATCAAAGGACAAGAATAGCACGCCCGGAGCAAATGGCGTCTGCACTGGAACAAGAGGATAGAAAACGACTCTTTCGTCGGCATTCGTTGTAAGGAATATTCACTCATGAGTCGACGAAGAGCACTGAAGGAAAACAAGACGGGTCCGCACAATTGAAATAAGGTGACTTGCAAGACGAACAGTGTACCTTGGTACATGACCGCCCAACCATGCAGTCCTACATCCATTTTGTGCTTTACATCTGATATATTCTCATAATCAGACTTCAAGACAATATTATGAAAAGTTAACAACAAGAAATAGTAGGATCGGTAGGTAAGTAAAGTTGTTTTCGTTGAATAGATTAGACATGGCTTCATAAATATATTCAATATTTTTTTTCACGTTTTTTTCAATATCAATATATTGATCAATATCACGTAGGAAATTTTCAATATATTGACACTTTTACGGTGTAAATTTCCCATTCAATATTTGCAAATATTGATCAATATATTGATCAATATATTGACACTTTCCTTCACACAATGGTCTTGCGCCCCTTGGAAACTGGTTCTGCATCTTCCAACCTCACACAACTCGTGCACCACACATAAAAACATGCCCGAGTTGAGGCACAAAAAAAATTGCCCCAATTTCCAGGACTGGTAATTGAACTTCGGACCAAAAAATGCAAAAAATATGGAGACTTGTGTGATACCAACTATGACAAAATTCCACATGACTTCTCGAGTCCGCATTGCACTTCGCGGTAGCCCCAAGGGAAGACACCCTTCTTCAGAAGCCAGGTAGAGAATGCTGCCCCCCACCCTACCCCCTCTACACTGTCCGCGTAGATCCCCCTACTAAGGAGCCATCTGATGCCACAAGGCAAGTCGCTCCTTAGTGGGGGGATGCGCGTTTACGAACTGAGCCATGATTGCCCTTAGAGTCCCACGGTAACACGTGCAAAATCATAGAGTTTTTTTGGCTGTTAAAAAGGCTGGGGTATAAAGAGGTCGCGTGATTCGTCGAGCGGTTGTGAACCGCCTCCGTTCTCTTACGGTACGGAACACTCACCTCCTACCCTTTGCATGAGCTCGACTGCGTTTTAGCACGTTTCAACGACTCTTTTTTCTCGTTCTGTACCAGAACAACCTCCTCTCCAAGCAGCAAACCCCACCCCTGACCAGGGGAAGCCTCCTGGGCCGATAAGCGGAACTATTTACTCACTGATCCTCTCATAAAAAAAGACATGTGGATGGATGGATTTTTCAAATGTATGTTCGCAACTCTCATAAAAAAGTAGCGCACCGTGCGCCTGCGGCGCGGACAAAATTTGGTTTTGCGAATCCTAAATATTTTTTGCTAGCTCGTGTGGTTGATGAGCGAGAACGAAACCAAATCGATCGCAACGCCTCGTACACTAGCTAAAACACCTGAATGGTCACAGAACACAACGCAGTGCATGGTTTTGTGGGTTGTTTTTGCCCACAGAAGTACCCCTGTGCGGCCTAGACCTGGTTCTAGCACCCCAGAATCGCGTTTACCAGTACATAGGGGCCCAAAAAACCACCCAAAAAGGCGAAAATCCCGGTTTTTGGTGAAAAACGCCTGTTTTTGCCCATAGGGTACGAAAATAGGAATTAAAAACAAATCTCTCACAGATCTGATTTGGTGATCCGCATTTTTGAGGCCAATCTTTCCAACGCCGAAAAAATCTTACACTTTGGTGCATTTTCGGGTGGGTGCACCAGGAGGGTACTGGGAGGGCAGCAACCTTAAAAACCTAAACACAAGTGTTTAGGAATTACGAGCGGTAGCCCACAGCTCTACCCTATCCATGCTATAGTGTATAATGTGCGATTTATGGCACAATCTTGAAATGTTGCGCACATGGCTTCAACAGAAAAGTTTGACCCTTTGCCTCTCCACTCTGTGGCTGAAGGGGAGCTGAGAATAAGCCGGGTCCCGGGTACTGTCCCAGGACTAGAACTAGGACGGGTACTGGGCACTGGGTACAGTCCCAGTCCTAGGGACTGGGAATACCCCTCCACCCTCCCGCGCCCGGGTCCCTGACCCGCTTTCAGGCGTTTTCACAGCGTTTTCGACATATTGTGCCCAGTCCCACTGAGAATAACCGGGTCCCGGGTCCCCAAGTCTTATTCTCAGCTATGGCCTCCCGTCAAGGAAAAAGCAGGCACTGCAACGTCAATATTCAATAATATGATCAATATTTGGGTCAGTCCATAAACCACCCCCCCCCAAAAGGTAACCTGGGGTCCTTATTTTTATTTCATCTGGGTTCTACTGGGACTTTCTCCCCGATTTTTTTTTTAATGAACTCAGAGTTAAGTTTCTGGGTTCAATAAAAAAAACGACGAGCAAAAAGTCCAATTGGAAATATGATGGATACCCCCCGAGAGCAAAATAAACCAACGGTAAAAATTGGTACCCTTGGTTTCCTATAGGTTCCTATAGGAAACCTACATTTTCCCATAATTTCCCACACAACTTACTTGACAACAGGATGAAAACAAATACAAAAATGGCAAAAGTGAGTAAAACCGTGCAAGGGGCACTGGACTTTGCTAGGGCTCTGGGGGAAACGCAGTTCTCAGGGGAGAAGACTCGCAAGGAGGTTCTTGCCTACGCGAAGGCACGCAGTTGTTACCGTAGGGGTTTCCGGAAGACGTGTGGTTCAAAGCTTTATGGAAAGCGAGAGGAATATCCCTCATCCTTCACAGGAAGAACACCACCCGTGGGGGACGCGCGGTCCAACTGTATTTCTGCAGTAACCTGGATGAGTGTGTGGGTGTGCCATCAGAAGGTACGGAGGGGTGAACAACGCGTATTTACCCCTTACAGCAAGGAGAATGGCAGCGGCGTCGTTGTCCGTGCCTCCAAACACGCGGAAGGCTTGTGCAAAACGTACCTTCTGATGGCACACCCACACACTCATCCAGGTTACTGCAGAAATACAGTTGGACCGCGCGTCCCCCACGGGTGGTGTTCTTCCTGTGAAGGATGAGGGATATTCCTCTCGCTTTCCATAAAGCTTTGAACCACACGTCTTCCGGAAACCCCTACGGTAACAACTGCGTGCCTTCGCGTAGGCAAGAACCTCCTTGCGAGTCTTCTCCCCTGAGAACTGCGTTTCCCCCAGAGCCCTAGCAAAGTCCAGTGCCCCTTGCACGGTTTTACTCACTTTTGCCATTTTTGTATTTGTTTTCATCCTGTTGTCAAGTAAGTTGTGTGGGAAATTATGGGAAAATGTAGGTTTCCTATAGGAACCTATAGGAAACCAAGGGTACCAATTTTTACCGTTGGTTTATTTTGCTCTCGGGGGGTATCCATCATATTTCCAATTGGACTTTTTGCTCGTCGTTTTTTTTATTGAACCCAGAAACTTAACTCTGAGTTCATTAAAAAAAAAATCGGGGAGAAAGTCCCAGTAGAACCCAGATGAAATAAAAATAAGGACCCCAGGTTACCTTTTGGGGGGGGTGGTTTATGGACCGTGCCATTTCAATATTATTGAAATATTGACAGTTTTCAGTCAATATTATTGACACTTTCAATATTCAATCAATAATATTCATCACCAAATCAATATATTGACGATATTCAATATATTTATGAAGCCATGATTAGAATATAAAAAAATCGTTTCATATACATTCTTTTTCTCATGAAAAGAAGGTACAGAGGGTGCTAAAGAAGTAAATAGTATATTTTTTCTGGAAATATAGTACTCATATTTCCTGAGGTACCCCCAATGCTGCTGAGGGAAATCGTCGACCGAAGCAGCATTGGGGGTACCGAAGGAAATATGGTGCTATATTTCCAGAAAATTCATATTTTCATTTTCGGTAATATTGTCCCGACGCACAAATCCGCTCGTATTCTGTGTGTCAAAAAGCCCCTGTTATGGTACAGTTGTATCTTGTGTGTCAAAATGTGTATGTTGGTGTGCTGGAAGGAGAGGGGTTCAGATTCATTTATATGATGATATTTACCGACGTGGGGGATGGGGGTAGCTGGAACACTTTGTCACTTTGGGACGTTGATCGTTATGTGGATTTAGGGTGTTTTTCAGGGGTATGTTAACCACGTGTGTGTCTTAGGGACCAAATTTTTCAGTAACGTGAACCAATCGGGTCGCAATGGTTCCTGGGGGCCCGGAGGGCCCCCATGCAGGAAAAATTTCCACCAAGCCTGGGCAATGCTGGGGGCCCATATGGGGTGCCTATACATGTGTTTTCACGTGTTTTTGGGCACTTTTCAGGATTTTCGAAAAATTTTGCAACACCAAAATCGAAAATTTCGGTCTATTTTTCACTCTGCGACATGGTCAAAAAAAATTTTTTTTTTGGCCGAAAAAATTATAATATTTCTATTTCGGATTTTACCCACGATTTGTGTACATTCTAATATTTCTGTGCCAAATATTATAATATTACCCGGTACATGCAAAATTGGCTGTAAAGTAGCCGAAAATATAGAACCCATATTTCCAACGTCGCTGTAGGATTTGTGCAGAGGGACAATATTTCCGAAAATAAAAAATCAAAAAAAAAAAAAAAAAAAAAAAAAAAAAAAAAAAAAGAACACTTGGTGTGGTCACGGTGGCCCAGCGGACCCTTTTGGGGGTACCCCCGGGGGTACCCCCAAAAGGGGTACCCCGCAGGGTAGGGTACCACACAGGGTAGGGTCCGCGGGGGGTACCCCCTCGCGTGGGCTACCCCAGGGGGTACCCCACAGGGTTGGGTAGGGTCCGCGCGGGGTACCCTTTGGGGGGTTTGGGGTACCCCGAGGGGTACCCCCCAGGGGTACCCCCCGGGGTACCCCCTGCACACCCGGTGGCTATTGCCTCCCAGGGAAAGGGACTCTCAAAAAATTTTTTTTGCCCTATATAGGCCTAATTTCGACGATTTGAGGCCATTAAAAGCAAAAATTGGCACTTTTGAGCATCTGTGGGGGTCTAAAACGTGGTTTTGCGCAGCCGATTTTTCGTGGTTTTTTTACCAAAGACAAGTCGATTTTTGACCAATTTTTCATGAAAAATGTGAAGGAAATCGCTTAGGAACTTAGCTGTGTACGTGTTCTAGCTACTGCATACACCGCGGGGTATAACCAAAATGACCGTATTTTGGCTGAAATTTCGACTTGACAATTTTTCCTCGATTTGGTCAATCTGAGGTTTTGTTTGGGGTTTTTGGGCCATTTTATGACCAACCACGCCCGCATACGTGGGAAATTACGCGCGCAATGACGACGTCACGGCGTGGGGAGCCCTCGTAATTACGAGGGGTGCTCCCGTGATCCTTTGAGGCCATTAAAAGCAAAATTTGGCACTTTTGAGCATCTGTGGGGGTCTAAAACGTAGTTTCGCGCCCGAAAAGTCGTGATTTTACCAAAGACGCGTCGATTTTTGACCCAAATTTTTTTTTCTTCTCGCCCAAAATCGGGCGTGGTAGGTCATAAATGGCCCAAAAAATACAAAGCCTCAATGAGCAAATTGTGAAGAAAAAAAAAATTGGTCGAAGTTTTGGTCATTTTTACCATGTGGCAACAAATAGAATGCAGGTATCAGTATCAGTGGGATTGTTCGTGCAGTGATGTTCTCGTACCTGGAGAGTAGGCCGAGCGAGTGCTGCAAGGTATGTTTTTAAGCCCCGGTTTTTACACCCCCGCTCCCCCTTTTCGCCTTTGTCCCGCTCGGATGTAAATCGAAGCATATTTTTATTGTCAAAATTGTCACTTTTACTTTTTTATCATGGCATCTCGTAACCTCTACAACTCTTTTACGTCAGGGAACCGGATGAGGTGCTACTTCCGGACTGAGGAAGGGCAGTCTTTTACTTTCTTTTTTGCATGGAAGAGGTACGGAGCGGCTTCTTGTTTGTTTGTTTGATTTTTTTTGTTGTAGTCTCTACTTTTGCACTCAATTTCTCTCAACAGGTACCCGAACCGACGACCCTTCATCGTGACAGCGAAACAGTGCCGATGGAAGAGCTGGTGCAATTATTGCAAACCGGGTGGGGACCGCAAAAGTTGGGTTTTTAAACCAATTTTTCCATTAACCCACCCCATAGACCGCCCCAATTATTATGAAACTCTTAGTCAGTCACTGCTATAGCCATTAACCCAGGGAGCATAGCTAGTGCAAAAAATTCGACTTCGGGATCCGAAAAGTCTGTCCTCTGCTCTTGCGGAGGACTACAGTAGGCACAAGAAAATATCGCGTTCCCCCAGAAAACCAATTTTTGTCACAGTAATTTTTGCCCAGGGCATGCTCTTGAAGCATGGCGGCTTGGTGTGAGAAGGGGCAGTGTATTGTTTTGTTCTTTTTGTTCTAGATTTCAACGGTTGTTAGAACGAGTCAAGTGGATGCTTATCTAAACACTGACTTTAGTACAGACCCGAGAGATCAGATATGACTTTGAGGAAAGAACAAAGCAATGCATCTGTACCCGCACGCCAGGTTGTAGTTACTTCAGAATTTTCTTAAATTTGCGCGAAAGAGAGCGGGGGCAACTCCTTTGTGTCATGAGTCCGCTGTGCAGCACAAAGCGAGGAACCTTAAAACACTACCTGCGTGGTGGCTGAATTCACATCCCTTAGAATTACCAGAATTCAGCCTTTGTTGAAGTAACGTACATACTTGTATGTGCGTGTCACGCTTCTCCACCCTTAAATGGGTGCACTGCTTCACTGCAGCGGGTAAGCCTCTCTCGACTAGTGCGAACTTAAGAATGTTGTGCTGCAACTTACCAAAATCGATTTTCTCACCCCAAACACCCGCAACACCCCACCTGCTACTTCGGTAGCCTGTGTTGTTGGGAGTTGGTTCTCATGTTGATCCCCAGTGACTGTCTTGCACTGCTTCTTCTGAGCCCAACGCTGTTTGGCCTGTCGACGGGGTAATAAATACGAAGACAGGGGGGCGGTGCCAACAATTTTCCGATGATGTAACGTTTATCTGATTGATTTATCGTTTGATATACCTTGTGTGTCCTTCTTCATGCACACCAAGCAACATATATTGAACGGTATTTTCAAGCGATACTTCGTTATGTCATCGGGGGGCGGACCCCGCGCGGACCCTTGACTCTGGCACTCTGGCTGTACCTGTGTACCTGTGTACCTGTGTACCCCCAGTGCCAGTCAGGGTCCGCGCGGGGTACCCCATGGGGTACCCCCGGGGGTAGTCTGGGGGGTACCCCATGGGGTACCCCTCAGATTTGGGGGGTACCCCATGGGGTAGTCTGGGGGGTACCCCATGGGGTACCCCCCGCGGACCCTACCCTAAGGGTAGGAATGGGCCACCGTGGTCACCCAAACGGATTCAGGGTTCCCCCGTGGTTCTCCCGAAGGTGCTCCGCAAATATTAATATTGCCCGAAACAGTTCTAAAGAAATATATCATCCAAAATCTGCCCAGCCGTATAGAAAAGCCCGATTTGGTCTGGTTTTTTAAGTGATACATTTTTCGCTCAAAAAATTGTCCGACCCCGGAATTTTTTCAGATTGTCCCGGAAATTCATATAAGCGAGTTTTCGGAGGGAAAAATTGCACCCTCGGTGTCGCAAACACTTGCGGGCGTGCCCGCAAGCATCCTCGGAATTATTAGCCATGGGTTTCAAACAGGGCTGTTCCTTATTCTCGTTTTTCCCCCAAAAAATCGCTGGTTTTATTCTCGGGGGGTCCGTAAGTTTGTGTATTTGTGTGTAAAATTTCCGGCCCTTTTGGGTGAAAAAAAAAAAGGGTGAGGGGAGTTGGGTCCAGTCATAGGGGGTATAGCATATTTTTTGGAAAATTCTTCAAAAAAGCAAGGATTTTTGCTGAGCACAATGAAATTTTCAGAAAAATCCCAATTTTCGGCCAAATTTGGAGCAAATTAGGCCCACACACCCCGATTTTGGGTCAAAAACCGATTTCATTTTTGCTCAGGAGTGCCTACGATTCCGCAAACCAGAGGTCCTCTGGATGCATGCATTGATAAACACAACACTGGAAATTGCAAGGAACAGGTCTGCATGCGTGCTCTCTAGCCACTACAGTCACAGGGTATGCACAAAATGACCGTATTGTGGTTGAATTTTGACTTGCAAATGTTTATTCACGAACATGTATTTCTGAGGTTTTTTGGATTCTTTGGGCCATTTTATGACTTCGGGTGCCTACCACGCCCGTTTTTGGGCAATAAAAATTTTTTTGTCTGGTCAAAAATCGCCTTGTACTTGTGAAAGGAATTGCTAAGGAAATGTGAAATATGCGTGTTTTGGTACACAAAAGTGCGTTTTGGGTGCTTCTGAAGGGTCAAAACACCAAAATGTTGCGTTTTTTTTGCGTTTTTGGTCTCCCAAGGACCCACTATTTTGGGTGAATTTTTTTTTCACCTTTGCGAAAAAAAACTGAAAAATCACGGCTATAAGAACGCTAAGAAAAATCGATATTCATTTTTTGGGCAGAAAAGTGCGTTTTAGGTGCCCACCGATGGTCAAAACATCAATTTTTTTTGTGTTTTTGGCATCTTTGGACACCCAAGGACCCATTATCGGGGTGATTTCTTTTTGCCTGAGATTTGCCTTTGCCAAAATCGAAAAAAAAAAAAAAAATTGTGGCGGAATTTGCTAAGGAAAAGCCGAAATTGTGGGCCCTGTAGTAATGCATAAGGTGCATAATGCATATGGTTTACCCCCAGATCGTCAAAACACCCGATTTTTGCGTTTTTTTTGCACTTTTTTTTTTTTTTTTTTTTTTTTTTTTTTTTTTCTGAGGTTTTTTGGATTCTTTGGGCCATTTTATTTTTTTTTTTTTTTTACTTTTTTTTCTGTGTGTTTGTTTTCTTGTTGTAGTCTTTTTTGGTGAAGGGGCTTGGCCGACGACACTGAGAACCTCTTTGGTTCATAGCTGTTAACGACGTCTGGTCCTACCTAGCTGTACACTCTAATTCTAAAAATAAAATAAAATAAAACCAATAGGCAAAGGGGGAGGGGGGAGGCTAAAAGCCAAACAAAAGTAAAGAATGAAAAAGAAAAACTCAAGTGCTCTGGGACGGCCGCGAGTTCCTGCTCCGCTTTAGGCCCCGCAGACGGTTGTAGAGGGTGTAAGCCTCTTCCACCTCGTCGGAGCTCATCGACGGCTTCTTCGCTTCTTTCCACAGGTAGAGGCAGGTGAGGGCGTCATCCACCGACTGCCAATCCCCTCCCGCTGCCAGCGACTGGTGCTGAAGCGTGTTCGGGTAGAACGTGTCCTTCCACGCCTCGGCGGTCGCTGGACACCCCATGTTGTTGAATCCTGGGCAGGGCGCCATACCGGCATAGAACGGCACGTTGGTCGGGAGGGCTGTAGGTGCGGGTTGAGAGCCACTCTCCGATTGCGTGTACGTGCTGGGGGCCGAAGTGGCGTCAGACATGGGGACTGCGAGTTCTGATTCGTCGATGAGGTCCATAGAGAACTCGCTGCCCTGCGATGCGGCGGGCGGCTGCTCTCTCGGGTGGACGGAAGAGGGAACTGCCTCAGAGGAAGAAGATACGGGGAGGGCTGAGTGGGTGTTTGAGAAGCCACTCTCCGTACCGGTCTGAGGTTGTGTTGCCCCGTCCGAACCAGGGTGTGTCTGCGCAGAGGCGCCGGGACGGGCAACTGCTTGTGCGACAGGGGGCACCGAGGACGCGACCGGAGTAGGGAGGGCTGAATGTGTGGTGGAGTAGCCGCTCTCTTGTCCCTGGACGTCTGATGATGCCTGTCTCATGTTGCGTTGCGTCTGTGCCCTCCGCGCCTTTGCAGTCTCCACTTGGCTGGTCACGCGAGCTTCACGCTGTACCTTCACCAAGTTAATGCTCTTGGGGTCAATCATCTCGTGCGCGCGCGCAATGATCCTCGCCGCGCATGGCTTGCTGGACACTGGCAGGGCCCGCGGGCAGGTTGAGGGGAGGGAACGACACGGCACACACACCCAAACTGAGCACTCCCGACACTCCCAATGACGTTCACGACCGAGGACCGCAGCCGAGCACAGCTCGCATTTCCCGAAATCCGCCCGTGAGTCTTCCAGGGGGCAGTCCAGAAGCCCCTCGCGTGACACACAAGTGAGAGGCGGCAGGCGCGGGGTCGGTTCATGCATGAGGAGGAACTGCGTCAGCTTCTCGGGGATATTGACCGGCGTGAAGTGACCTGCGGTGCGGCCATCGTGGGCTAGTGCGAGCACCTGACGGTATCCCACTTCGCCTGAGGGGGTGAAGACCGACGGTCGATGGCCACCAATGAACACCACCACCAGGGAATGCAGAGCTCGGGCCAGGCCGCTAACCGTCACCATGTCAGCCCAAGTGTCAGGACGCGCACACCCAGCGATGCTCATCTGTCGCGCCCATACTCCGACACTTGGTTCAGCGCGAGCCGCTAAGTCCTCGTCTTGGACCACCTGTGCAATCGCCGCCTGTCTCAGGGACCCCGCACTCCTCCCGCACTGGTACGCCACGGCATCGAAGCAACAGTCGCCCACTGTGTAGCGGAAGTCCGCGGGAACGGAGCACCCGAGGGAGGACAGCTGTAGCGGCAGGGCCGGCGGGGGGTCACATGTCTCCAGCGCCTTGAATGCTGTTGCAGGGTCTTCGCAGGGAGTGGAGGGTACTTCAAGGGTGGACGGATGGGTGGATTCCTTGCCCGCTTGTCGGCTCAGCCATGCCTCCATCGCTGCCGTGGCTTCGTCGACGTCATAAAGGGGATCAGGGGCGACGGGAGCGACAGGTTCCTCTTCAACTTCACAGTCGTTCTCAGACAAGCGGTACAGATGGTCATCCACGTACGAAGGGAAACGGTCATCGGGAGGGTCTGGCGAGACGTAGTAGCTTTTGTCGAGGGACACTGCTTTCGCTGGCACTGCTGTGCGCGTGACCGCAAGGCTGAAGCACAGGTCGCCTCTCTTCAGCAATGTGGCGCCCACCTCCCGCTGGACACACACGGCCAGACGTTCGTTCCACTTGACCGATGCCAGAACTTTATCCCCGTCCGCTCGCTCCGCAGCCATCTTGTTCAGATGGCGCCACAGCGTGTCTGCCTCCGGACCTAGCCCCCCAAGGACCTCGGCTGCAAAGGCTGTGAAGGAAATATGAGCTTTCCTGCAGGCTTCGCCGTGCTTGCCCCGTTTCGCCGTCTGATGTGTGACCGCGGCGTGTCCCACCGCCCGGGCCGCCCCTTGGACATGCGACTTGGCGAGGGGATTCGCTACCACGCAGTCCACCGCTCGAGGCTTGCCATCACCGACTCCGATGGAGAAGAAGATGTCTGCCGGTTTGGTCCCTCCGAGGACGATGTGCTTAGGCTCCAGGGACGGAGCGAGGCCCGCCTTCGAACCCAGCATGCCCACCAGATCGCGTAGCCGGTCATGCCTGCGAATCGTGCAACCCCCATGGCTGCAGTTGAGGGCGTGTATCCCGAACTCATCCATGGGCCGACCACATTGTTCGCATAGTGCCTTGTCCCTGTGTACCGCAAGACCCAGTCTGAGACGGACCACTGCTCGAAACTCTTCCGGGTTGATGACGTTTTCTGGGGTGGGTAATGCGGTAATCCACGCCCCCGCCAAGGGCAGCTGAAGGGAATTCAGCCGAGCACGGTCCTGGATGTCCCCTGTGTCGCGCAACTCAGACACTTGACGTGTGATGATCGGGGCAGACAGATCACGCTGTTTGAGGATTTGCTGGGGCTGTTCCTCTGGGTTCACGCGGGCATCGGCGTCCACAAGCTCATTGTACCGGGTGGCAGTGTGGCTCCACCCTCCAGCATCCCAACGGTAGTGTTTGTCCAGGTGCTTGCATAAATCGAAGGTGCCACTAGCAGCTCCCATAGCGGCAGCGGTCCAGTGGTCGTATGCACGGCGCACCCCCAAGCCCCCTATACGCACGGGGAGGGCAGCTTGCACTCGAGCCGCATCCGGCATCAATGCGTCCGGGTCCGACCCTGGCGAACTCAGAATCTGTGCCAGCACCCGGTCCACCTCCTTGTCGTACTTGTCCAGCCACTTGTGATCCCCTTGGTGACGAAGGGCCCGCATGTAGAAGACAGTTTTGCAAAATCCTTCACAGTGGCGCAAGAGAGACAGAGCCACCTGAGCATCTCCCAGTTTACCCAGCAGGCGGAGTTTCTTCGAGAATTCAAGCATCGTGCTCTCCATGAACTCGTCGCAGTACTCGTTAGTGCCGATGGGGGCCCCCAGAAAGCTGAATCCCTCTCGGAGCACCTTCAGGTCCGCCACGGCAAATCCTGCATCCTGGAGGACGGCATCAGTGTGGTTCTTCTCACCTCCGAGGGGGATGAGTTCGCATTTGGAGGAATTCACCGATAGCCCCAACTTCAGGCTCTCCGACTTTAGTACCTCAAAGGCTTTCGCAACTGCCGCAGGCGATCCCATGAGCGTCCCGTCATCCAGGTACCAAACCGACAGATCCACCCCCGGCAGGTCGCGAACCGTTTCCGTCAAGCCCTTCACCACCAGAGAGAAGAGAAGGGGGACTAGCGGGTCACCTTGCTGCACACCGGACTGCGATTGTACCACTACTTCACCGTACACCAGGGAGGACGGATACACGTAGCACCACTCCACAAAACGGGACAGCTTAGGGAGGTGTGCGCGCGTCTGATTCAGCAAGGTGTTGCGGCACACAGTGTTGAACGCATTGCTGAAGTCAATCTTCAGCACTACTTTGTCCTGGCCGATGTGACGGAAAGCGAAGTCCCGGACTGTCTCTGTCGCTGCCTCGATGCCACCTTCCACCCCTACCCCCACCTGCTTACCAGGGAGCAGAATGTCCTTCGCTTGCTTCTTCACATCAGCTGCATACGATTTCGCTGCCAGCCTACGGAGAGTTTCACCCACTGCGATCGGACGGACATCGTTGGCACCTTTGGGGAGCGCCATCAAACGGGCCCCAGCCAGGAAAGGAGTGACTTCGTCGGGGACTCTGGCTGCGCGGACTGCGTTGAGCACGTGAGTCAAGGCCGGTAGGATGTTGACGTCACTCTCATTCAGCATCTGCTTGAGGTGGTCCGCGCGGAGGCCGGAAGGACCTGCAGCAGTGCCTCGCGGCATGCGTTTCACCAGTGCCAGCACCTGCGCAGGGGTCAAGTCATCTGGGGTGGCGGGCTTCACCAAAGCCGGGCCTAACTCCACTTTGGATGGGGGCGGAGGGTGCTTGGCCCGCAGAGCTTGCAGTGTGGCTTCAGAGTCCGGGGCGAGTCCCGACGAAGAGAGACGGGAGAAGGCTGCGGCGGGACGACCCTTCCGAGCTTCAGCGACGCACGCCCGTTCCAGATCCTCAAATATTACTTTTTGGTGCCCAAAAACCCAACTCAGGGGTCGAAATTTTCCCGAAAAAAAAATTTTTTTTTTTTGCACCATGGACTCGTAATGACATTACGTGACGAGGGACGAGGGAAATTACGTGGGAAATTACGCGCGCAATGACGTCGTCACGACGCGGGCACCCCCTCGTAATGACGACGTCATGACGTGGGGTTTCCCTCGTCACGACGACGGCATTACGACGTCATGACGAGGGGGTGCCCTCGTAATTACGAGGGCACCCCTCGTAATTACGAGGGGTGCTCCCGTGGTCATTGTCTGGCTATTGCCTCCCAGGGAAAGGGACTCTCGAATTTTTTTTTTTGGCCCCTATATAGGGCTAATTTCGACGATTTGAGGCCATTAAAAGCAAAATTTGGCACTTTTAAGCATCTGTGGGGGTCTAATGGCCGTATTTTGGCTGAAATTTGACTTGACAATTTTTTTCACCATTTGGTCAATCTGAGGTTTTCTTTGGATTTTTTGGGCCACTTTATGACCTACCACGCCCGATTTTTGAAAAAAAAAATTTTTTTTGTATTGGTCAAAAATCGCCTTGTCGTGGGTGCCCACGTCATGACGACGTCGTGACGTGGTAATTACGAGGGGGTGCCCTCGTAATTACCTCGTCATGACGAGGGCACCCCCTCGTAATTACGAGGGGGTGCCCTCGTCAAGGCACTCGTAATTACCTCGTCATGACGCGCGTAATGTCATTACGAGTCCATGGTGTGAGATTTTTCGATTTTTTGACAAGGCGCTGGCCCATACAAAGTGCACTGGTGGTGCAGAAAATGGCCGGGGAATAAACTCTAGATGCTCAAAACAGCTCAATTCTTGCTTTTTTTGACTTTTTGGTCCCAGGAGGGTGCCTAGGGTGTAGTGAGCAGGCCTCAAAACACTTGTGAAAAAAAATTGGGAATTTTTTTTTTTTTGAGATTTTTCGATTTTTCGACAAGGCGCTGGCCCATACAAAGTGCACTGGTGGTGCAGAAAATGGCTGGGGAATAAACTCTAGATGCTCAAAACAGCTCAATTCTTGCTTTTTTTGACTTTTTGGTCCCAGGAGGGTGCCTAGGGTGTAGTGAGCAGGCCTCAAAACACTTGTGAAAAAAAATTTTTGGGATTTTTTTTTTTTGAGATTTTTGAAAAATCGGCCGATTTTGCGACCAATTTTGGCTGGGGAATTTCGACGACCAAAGGGTCCCCCCCTTTGGTTTTTTCCAAAAAATCGGGTATTTTTTGTGTGTACAATTGTACACCCGGTCTGCCGGTCTTTTTCGAGGGTGGGTAGGACCGGCCCTTATAGCCGGTAATCCTTAAGAGCCGGTCTTTTTACGGACCCTAAAGACCGGCTATACACACTAATTACGTGTCTGGTCGTTGCCGGTCTATTTACGGATCCCCCCTCGTTTTTTTCCTTTTTCTTTTAAACCCACAAAGGCAGTTTTTTCCTGCATTTTTGCCAGATTTGATCCAATCCCGTTCTGTGGTGAGATATAAGGAAAAATGGACAAAAATTTAGTGGGACTTAAATTTTCACAAAATATGAACCCGTACTCGTAAACAAGGGTCATTTTCAGTCTGAAAACCCAACTTGAGATGAAATTGTGCTGTTTTTGACTGGGAACAGGTCGCGCCGCAGGCGCACGGTACCCAACTTTCTTTTTTATTTTTTCTTTTTTCTTTTTCCTTTTTCTCTGCTTTCTTTTGATTGCGCGAGCCGTTTGCTCTCCACGGAAAAAACACAAAAATATCCAAAAATCCCGGGACAAAAAACCGACCTTAGCGCAAAGCCTGCCGGAAGCAGCTTTTTATTATACATGGTCAAAACTCGGTCCCCAACCCAGCTCAAGTTGGGGCCTCCGGCGGAATATGAAAATTCCTCGGTTATCTCATTCAGCACTTCATTGATAGCAATTCGTGCACCAGGCGCGAATTGTCAGTAGCCACAATACATTTATAACAAAGAAAGGGCAGTCATGGTACCCAAAGCGAAGCCACGGTACGCAACATTTCAAAAAATTGCGCTTAAAATTGCACATTTTTACAGCCAAACTATGTAATGGGAAGGCTGGGTTGCAATCCTGCGCCGCTGGCGCACGGTACGCTACTGTTATTATTTCGCCATGATGCATGCTTCCTCTTCCTTCGGCGTTTGACCAATTGAGTCGCGCTCTGGGTGTGGGTAACCCTTGAGTAAAGACGTGTGTGTTTTCTTTACTGGCTTTGTTGTTTTCTGTCAACAGAGCTTCGTTTCGGCGACTGACTACCCCTGGCTGCACTGGCTGCACCCTGAGGCTATACCCCCCCGGAGTGGGGTGGGGCAGCCCCACCCCAGAAAAGTTAAAACCCGGGGAAAACCAGGCTTAAGCCCGGTAAAAATCTTAGAAAACTTGTTCTCTAAAAACATGTCAGAGTAAGAACTAAGCGCGGTTTCCACCGGTCGCAAAGAACGACAATGAAACGAAACCCCCTTCAGTTGAGATTGGGGGAGGGAGTTCAGGGATGCCGATGCTTGCAGCACAGCTTGGGAATAGAAACTCAAGTTACTTAAGAAACGAACAACGTAAGAACTAAACGCGGTTTCCACCAGTCGCAAAGGCTTGTGCAATTTAATGAACCACAAAGTGTAAACCTTGTGAAGAATAGAATAAAAGGGCTGTGCAGTGTGGAGGACACTCAGGGAGTCACACACCATGGCCCTAAAAACTCCCTGTTCGGGTGTTATCAAACATGAGAACCAACTAGAACCAACAATTTTAATGCGGGTACAGAAGTACTGTCTCAATGTCCGTGGATAAAGTAAATTTGAGGCGCGGAGAAAAAGTGTGGTGTCAGTGCATGTCCATAACAACTACGTCGTACTGTTCTGCATTGACCAGACCCTGCAGCCTGCTGTACATCTGTGGTGGGTTGTGTCTTGATACAAAACATAAACCACACATACCTTGTCGAGGTCGGAAGGGATCTTGCCGAACTTCTCCTTCGCATCTGCGTACTTGCCATCAATCAGAAGTGTCATCGTCTCGTTCCAGATGGCGAAGGGTATGTATGATGTGTTCTCAAGCTGGTACATCCACTCCTCCTCAGCCACTTGCTGTTCATCCATGATCTCAAAGACCTGTATGTTCTTGGAACTGCGTTTCGTAAACAGCAACGCATCAACACACTTCACAGAAAAGTGGACACCAATCTCCCCCTTCACAATAAAGATGTCATAGAGCCCACTGTAGTCCATCTTCCTGTTGTAACGCTCCAGCGCAATCACCCACGACACCACAGAGGAGGTCACAGTGATCTTCTTCATCCCTGCACACCCCATGTGGCCCACACGTGCATCCCCTGTCGCACACGCAAAGGAGAGAGCAATGTTTTCTTTCTCCAGACACGAGCTCACATGTCTTGCACTCTTCGCGCAGCACTCTTTGTGTGAACTAGCAATCTTGTACGCGTTGAAGGTCACAAGCATTCTGTCCCCAGAGAACACGTCGCACACACCCTTCTGCAACTGTGCCGACTGCATAAGCATTCCCACAACCTTGCTGTGCTGTTCGACAACAGTCGCATCATCCTTCGAACCACAGAACACATGCCAGTCCTTCACATTGAAGTACGCAACAGACACGTGCTTGCGACGCAGGCCTTCTGCAACAGGCGCTATGATATGTTGAGAATCATCACTCTTGGAGGGTGAGAGGTTTGGTGAACTCACCGTTGATTTGGATCGTGTACCATCGTCATCTTCAGCGTCTTCCTCATCATCCTTCAGGAGCACTGTCTGTGGCATGTAGTTTCTGTACTCAACCAGGTTGGAGACCATCATCTTGAACGAGACCTGCATGTTCGCCACTTCGGAAAGACGTGACTTGCTCTCCAAGTCCACACCCTCAAGGTTCATGACAGCCACACACGACATGTCGTGCTGAAGCGACAGCAACGGGGAGATGATCATGCGTGTCACGAACACCGACACCGCAAGCAGCACTGCCGCTGCAGACAACGTTGCTGCCAACATCGTCACAAGCGCCTCGTTCTGCTTGTCCTCTGAGTCCTGGCGTGACTCTTCGTTCTGTGCTTTGATGGATGATGTGGACACGTCGATTTTCGCCATCACAGCACTCCTCGGCACAAGCAGTGTCACGTACCACGTCAGCGTGACAGGGGACCCCTTCTCCAACAACTTCGTCACAGTCCAGAACTCTGTTCTGGTTGCGTTCGTTGCGTTTGCTTCGGGAACGTACGTCCATGGGTGAAATGTATCTTTGGACAGCTCCACAGTTTCGGCATAACCACCGTCCAGGGAAAACGCGTACCTCCCGTGCGAGGCAATTGCAGAAGGAATGCTCCCTCCTTGGATGTCGGAGTGGTTTGTGATGTTGATCAAACGCTGGTTCGGCAACGTTGAGTTGATAGGCGGTGGGTAGTACTGCATGTAGGTAGCACCCACCCATCCTGCGTTGAAGGCGATGAGCTCACCCACAGCGCCTGTTCCGTAGTTGTGTTGCACTGTGTAAATCAGCGAACCTTCAGGAAGGTCTTGTTCTACAAGCATGTCCGTCAACCCTTTACCACTGAAAGCTGTTACAATATAGCCAACACGATGGTTTTGACCAGGGTACAGATCCAGCATCTCAGGATGCACAGGTGAGTAGGAACACGACAACATAATTTCATCGAAACTCACTCTCACGGGAGCGTACTCAAGAGTGCCTGCCATGTACTGAATGTCTCCTGTCAGTAGTTCCGTCATCATGTACTGTTCCCCAGAGAAAGCATATGGAATCATGCAGTTTCCCATCCAAATGTCATTCTCATAGTCGCTGGAATAGTTGCATCCGCGTTGTGTGTTCCACATGTTCCCGTCAGGGCCAGCTTCACCCATTCTGGACATCGGTCCGTGCTGAAACGTGTTTGTGAACATGTCGCGTGACTCGAGTACAAGTGCGATTGGTGTGTCATTTCTCTGAATGAATTTGAAAAAAAAAATAGTGCCACCCCATGGGTATGAACGAGCCAGGTCTATAGGGTGGGGGTATGCAGGTGAAAACGGAAGTGCTTCGTACGCAATGTTAGTCACGCCGTGGTGCAAAGTGTCGTCGAACAATGTTTTGAGCAACGGACGCAGCTGCTTGTCAATGAATGCTGGCGACGTGCTCACGTTCGGGTGGTGCATCTCGACATATCCCCCCACAACACGGAGTGACATCTCGGGCACCTCAAAGTATTTGTCTATCGCCGACTCCACACCTTCCAGCACAGCATGAAGGAAGCGCCCAGACATGGCCTTGATGTCCAGCTCCCCACTGTTCAAACACTGCGACACACCTTCATCCCCATTGTCGCGTGCCTTGCGCAGCAGGTCGTTCCACGTCGTGATGGTGATGCTCCCAATCAACGTACCGGTGCAGATGATGAGGAGACACGACAACGCCAATGTCAGGGACTGGATACCCGCCCCAGGCATGATGATATGACTGTGTGTAAAAATATCTGTGTGTTGGTTGGTTCGAAGGACCCTGCTTGGGCAACAACACCCGCTGCCACCCCAACCCTGGAGCTGATCATCCCCGCCACAAGGCTATACCGGCTCAGCCCGGTACCCAACCACACCAGCGCCCTAGCTACACTGGGGAGTATGAAGTGGGAGTGGGTGGGGAAGTCCCGCCGGCAAGGCGAGGTGGCGGTGTACGCCCCCTCCCCACCCCCACACGTTACCATCACCATCAATGGTGTGGTGGTGTCGGTGGTGGATGTGGAACCGGAGAAGGAGGCTAGCAGGACAAGAAGCAGAAAGAAGGAACGGCAAGAGCGAGACGAGGCCGTTGCTTCCTTGCTGGCGACCCTGGGTCTCAAGGACAAGGGAGTGGGAGGAGGGGGCAGGGGGCACACCGCGAAGACGGCAGTGGTCCCCGTCGCACACCTCCACACAGTAATGAGGGAGATCGCCACGGCTGGCAACACCCCTCAACCTCAACGAATACGCCACCCACAACGGCTGCCCATGTGCCCGCCGCTACTCCTGCGCACGCTGCTGCCCATGCTCCTGCACAGACAAAACCAGTGTCATCTGCAACTACACCTGTGTCCCCTCCCGCAGAGGAGGAGTGGAATCAGAGAGTGTGTGAGTGGTCCAGACAGAGGAGGCCATCCGCAGGACCTTCGAGGAAGAGATGGGCGACCGCATCAGCAAGATAGCGACGAAGGGACACAACAACAGCAACAACAACAAAAAAGGGAGTGAGATAAAAATATCTGTGTGTGGTGCGGTGTTGTGAGGGACAAATATGCGACACCGATACAGAACACTGTTGCTTTAGCACCTCTACCTCAAGGATGTGCTGCACCTCAACGTACTCAAGGTACTGTGGGCGCCATCTGTGGCTTTGCATTGCCGTCTCAAGGACGTCTTTGTTTGCGCGGCAGCATTCTGGTAGCTCAGGGAACAATGCCACGTTCCTCTTAAGCAGAGCAACCACGACACGGGTGTGCGTCTTCAGGGAGTCGGGCAGCTCTTCCCTGTAGTCGTCATGAGGGTGGTTTAGGATGGCTGTAATCACAATGTCAGGGTCGTTGCGTAGAGCAACTGAGGCGTGCCGCAGGACACGAGTATCCACGCTCACAGCCATACGCATGCTGGCTTTGTCCGCTTTCATGTCGGCCGGCCAGTATGGTACACTGCACGCACGTCGCGCAGCAGTCAACCTAAAGTTGCGCGACGCCGTTACCCCCGGGGGGATGTGCGCGAAATAGGGTGCCTGCCATTTGCCGGAACACAACGCTGAGCTGATGGTGGCTTCGTGGTCGCGGATGTAGTCGGATGCGTGCTGGATGCAGAAAGGGTTCGCGACGAGGACCCTGCGCATGAAGGTGGTGTTGCCTGCAAGGGGCGAGAGGCGGACTGCAGTGGCGACAGAGCCATCTGTGCGCATGAGGCGTTCGTACACAAACGTCTCGTCACGCCAGAGGTCCAGTGGTGCGGGCGTCGGGTCCGCAACTGCGAGCCACTTCCTCCGCAGCCCAGCCATGTCGACCTTCACCCGAACCTCCAGCGCACATCCATCCACAATCTCTGTCCCTGCACACAGATCCTCCTCGCACAGAGCCTCGCCGTCTAAGATCAGCGCCTCAATGTACACCCCGCTCGCCTTCTCCACTTTGTGCTTCAGGTGCAGCACAGTGTCGTTCAGAGCGACCTCCACACTGCACGCCGGGTGCACAATGAACACCTCCATTGCAAGACAAGGGGAAAGAGAAGGGTGAGTTGGACAAGTGAAAGTGTCTCTTGGGGTGTCTAATCACAGGTCAAAAAGAGAATCTCAAGAGTGTCGACTGTTCTTCAGGGTGTGACAGAGAGATGCTAGTGGTAAAGAGAAAGGGAGATGGCCCTGAGGGGTTGGTGGATTTGTGTGGAGGTTTCGTGACAAGAGGGATGGAACAAACAATGGGGAAATGAGGGTAAATAGTATCAATCGCACTGCACAGGAAAGGTGCAAAGTCTGCACAAACAAAAGGGAAACCACCACCCTGCCTTCACCAGTAGCCGTCAGGAAGCCCGCTATGTAGCACAGCAACATAACAAAGAAAAGAGGCGCTTAGCGGCCCTGACGTGGACGCTGCCTCACCACAGGTCATATCCATGAGCGATACCGACACGACAGCGTCCTCGAGCGTCACCTCCTCCTTCCCGAGGAGAAGACTGTGCGCTTGGGCGAGGCGGATGAGCGACTCCAACATACGGATAGTACGCCTGCTTTGGTTGAGCTTGCTGCGGTTCTCCCTTTGCCAGTTGAAGTAGCGCTGCAGGAGCGCAGTAGCGGCAGGGGCAATGGGGGGCGGACCTTTTGCATTTCTCGACTTAATCATTTCAAGGTACACTCTCATTCTGTCTACCGGCCAGAGCGAATCGTCGTCGGCATCCAACAGCATCACCATGCGGAAGAAGGTATTGTCTACCGTAAAGATGGGTAGAGATTCTCCATATGTAATCCTTAAGGAAACTCAGTCTATAGGAATGAAAATACAACTCCAACGAAGCTGCACACAAGAATGGCGCAACTTAAGGAGAATGTCCGGCATTGTTCTAACGCTCAGTGTCTGCCCCTGCATCAATGAGCACCTGCACCACGTCTGCATGTTTTTGTCGAACAGCATAGTGCAACGCAGTGCAGTTCTCGCTGCCTTGCTGATTCAGGTCCACCTCCGGCAAGCTGACAAGATAGCGCACAGTATCGGTGTGTCCTGAATACGCTGCAAGCATAAGACACGTGTCTCTGCCGGCGTCTGTGGCACGCACATCCGCACCTGCTTCGACCAACATCTTCATTGTTGTGAGTTCTCCTGAAATACTTGTCAAGTGCAGAGGTGAGCGTCCTCTATTATTCCTTATCTCAATGTCTGCCCCTGCATCAATGAGCACCTGCACCACGTCTGCATGTTTTTGTTGAACAGCAATGTGCAACGCAGTGTGGTTGTTGCTATGTTGGTCGCTGCCTTGCTGATTCAGGTACACCTCCGGCAAGCACGCAAGAAAGCGCACAATATAGGTGTATCCATGATACGCTGCAAAGATAAGACACGTGTTTCCTTCAGCGGTTGTGGCACGCACATCCGCACCTGCTTCGACCAACATCTTCACAGTTGTGAGTTCTCCTGAAATACTTGCCACGTGCAGAGGCGAGCGTCCATCATCATTCCTTATCTCAATGTCTGCCCCTGCATCAATGAGCACCTGCACCACGTCTGCATATTGAACAGCTAAGTGCAACGCAGTGTAGTTCCTGCTGCCTTGGTGATTCAGGTCCACCTCCGGCAAGCACGCAAGATAGCGCACAGTATCGGTGTGTCCATTAGACGCTGCACTGATAAGACACGTGTTTCTGCCGTCTGTGGAACGCACATCCGCACCTGCTTTGAGCAACATCTTTATTATTGTGAGTTCTCCTGAAAAGCTTGCCAAATGCAGAGGCGAGTGGCCACCTGCACCCCTTATCTCAGTATCTGCCCCTGCATCGATGAGCACCTGCACCACGTCTGCATGTCTTCCTTCCGCAGCATAATGCAACGCAGTGTGGTTGTCTCTGCCTTGGTGATTCAGGTCCACCTCCGGCAAACCCACAAGATAGCGCACAGTATCGGTGTGTCCAAGACGCGCTGCAAGGATAAGACACGTGCTTCTTCTGTCGTTTGTGGCACGCACATCCGCACCTGCTTCGACCAACATCTTCACAGTTGCGAGTTCTCCATAAATGCTTGCCAAGTGCAGAGGCGAGGGTCCTGGATCATTCTTTGTCTCAATGTCTGCCCCTGCATCAATGAGCACCTGCACCACGTCTGCATGTTTATGATGCACAGCAATGTACAATGCAGTGTAGTTCTTGCTGTCTTTGTGATTCAGGTCCACCTCCGGCAAGCTCACAAGAGAGCGCACAGTATCGGCGTCTCCCTGTTGCGCTGCACGGATAAGACACGTGTTTCCTTCCGCGTCTGTGGCACGTACATCCGCACCTGCTTTGAACAACTTCTTCACAGTTGCGACCAACTTCATCATTGTTGTGTCGTGAGTTCTCCTGCAAATGTAAACAAATAAAGGGTGAGAAAGTTGCACCAGATCACACTACGCCCTCACTAATCAGGATTGAACCAAAGGGAAACAACGCTTTGAGACTACCGTGAGATAAACGGTGACCATCTCCCTGCGAGACAAGAACATAGTACTGCCCCTTCCCCTGCACCCCACCATCAACAACACAACTCAACGAGATGCGACGTCCCGTCCCCCTTGACGAGTGTGAAGAGCCCCTCGGACAGTGGTGGCACCTCAACCACTGATGCCACACCCACACCTCCTGCATCAGGCTCTGTCTGTGGGGTGTTGCTGGCAGACGTGGGGCTAGGTTCATCCCCTAGGTCTCGAATACCACCAACATCCTGCCCACCTTCTGCTCTAAAGGGTGGTATGCAGGTTCTACTCAAATGGGGAAAGTTGAGAAAAGAGGGAAATTCAGAAAATAGATGAAGACGCCTCGCTGGGGAGATGAGATGGTGCACATCGTAGGTTGGTGCAAAACAAAAATACATAAAACGCATCTTTGTGGACAGCAGGCACCACAGAACAGCAGATTCACATCGTGTATCTCAAAAGCAACAAAAACACTGAAATTGAATCAGTTCCCACTGTCCCGCCCCTCCAGAAAAAAAGTAGAGTTGAAATACAAAGCCCTCTTGTGACAGTGTACCTTGGTACATGACCGGCTGGACACTTAACGGATCCGTCGGACTGCAGGGGCGCAGAGGCGAATTGCAAACAGGACGCATCCTTGCGTGCAAGGGAGAGAAGGAAGCGACGGTTGCCCTGCAAGGACGGTGTGTAGCGAAGGTGGTGCGGCGTCTTTAGCACCTCTACCTCAAGGATGTGCTGCACCTCAACGTACTCAAGGTACTGTGGGCGCCATCTGTGGCTTTGCACTGCCGTCTCAAGGATGTCTTTGCGAGTGGTCGCCGTTGATGAAGGACCTCGGATGCCTGACGCAAGCCATCCCACCCCCGCTTCGGTTGTTCCTCTGTATCATGACCCAAATCCTCCTGCTTGTCTTGCTTCTGTTTGTCCTGCCCAAAATCCTCCAAATCCTTTTCCTGTCTTTGTTATCTGCACTCCTCCGAAGTCTCCTCTCCATATACTGCAAGAAGGGCCAGTTGTGTTGTTCAACCCAGAGTCCACGTGCAGGGCAGTTCTTTATGAAATCCTTCCCAACCTTCGCGCGTCCTTGTGCAAGCCCAACATTTGGCAGGAAAGGGTAAGATTCTTCCCAAGTGTTCACAGTTGAATCCAAAAATGAAGGTCAATATATTTCGTCGATTCTTCACACAAATCGTCCAGCATCTCAGGATGCACAGGTGAGTAGGAACACGACAACATAATTTGATCGAAACTCACTCTCGCGGGAGCGTACTCAAGAGTGCCTGCCATGTACTGAATGTCTCCTGTCAGTAGTTCCGTCATGATGTACTGTTCCTCAGAGTAAGCACGTGGAATCATGCAGTTTCCCATCCAAACGTCATTCTCATCTCAGTCGCTGAAACAGTTGCATCCACGCTGTGTGTTCCACATGTTCCCGTCAGGGCCAGCTTCACCGATTCTGGACATCGGTCCGTGCTGAAACGTGTTTGTGAACATGTCACGTGACTCGAGTAGAAGTGCGATTGGTGTGTCATTTCTCTGAATGCCAGTCAAAGGTGTTGCTCTGAAATAAAGAATACTTCCACCCCATGGGTATGAACGAGCCAGGTCTAAAGGGTGGGGGTATGCAGGCGAAAACGGAAGTGCTTCATATGCCACATTCGTCACGCCGGTGCACAGTGTCGTCGAACAAGGTTTTGAGCAAAGGACGCTGCTGCTTTTTTTGATGTCCAGCTCCCCACCTTCATCCCCATTGTCGCGTGCCTTGCGCAGCAGGTCGTTCCACGTCGTGATGGTGATGCTCCCAATCAACGTACCGGTGCAGATGATGAGGAGACACGACAACGCCAATGTCAGGGACTGGATACCCGCCCCAGGCATGATGATGTGGCTGTGTGTAAAAATATCTGTGTGTTGGTTGGTTCGAAAGACCCTGCTTGGGCAACAACACCCGCTGCCACCCCAACCCTGGAGCTGATCATCCCCGCCACAAGGCTATACCGGCTCAGCCCGGTACCCAACCACACCAGCGCCCTAGCAATACTGGGGAGTATGAAGTGGGAGGGGGTGGGGAAGTCCCGCCGGCAAGGCGAGGTGGCGGTGTACGCCCCCTCCCCACCCCCACACGTTACCATCACCATCAATGGTGTGGTGGTGTCGGTGGATGTGTAACCGGAGAAGGAGGCTTGCAGGACAAGAAGCAGAAGAAGGAACGGCGAGAGCGAGACGAGGCCGTTGCTTCCTTGCTGGCAACCCTGGGCAAGGGACAAGGAAGTGGGAGGGGAGGGGGCAGGGGGCACACCGCGAAGACGGTAGTGCCCCGTCGCACACCTCCACACAGTAATGAAGGAGATCAACCTCAACGAATACGCCACCCACAACGGCTGCCCATGTGCCCGCCGCTACTCCTGCGCACGCTGCTGCCCATGCTCCTGCACAGACAAAACCAGCGTCACCTGCAACTACACCTGTGTCTCCTCCCGTAACTGCAGAGGAGTGGAATCAGAGAGTGTGTGAGTGGTCCAGACAGAGAAGGCCATCCGCAGGACCTTCGAGGAAGAGATGGACGACCGCATCAGCAAGATAGCGACGAAGGGACACAACAACAACAAAAAAGGGAGTGAGATAAAAATATCTGTGTGTGGCACGGTGCTGTGAGGGACAAATATGCGACACCGATACAGAACACTGTACACACACATGACAGCGAGGGCTTTGAAATGCTGTGCACCGACACAATATGTCAACAACTGCATCACCCCTCATTGGTACCGTGCAAGAGAACAAACAGTGGGGGGAAAAAAGTCTTTCAATTTGCATTTGGTATCGGCACTGGGGGGGTTCCATGCAACCGCCTCGTAGCGCTTCTCGGAAGCTAATAGAAGAAAACTCATGAGATGAATGCCACGTGCACACACATCTGTAGAGTCTGTAGTTGTGCTACACCCCAGTTGGACACCACCTTTAGTTCTGGTTTGTTAGTTAACGTGGGGCAAAAAAAAAAAAAAAAACGGTGGGAGCTTTTTTGGAAAAGGTGAGTGACCAAACGAAGCCCACCGTTATCCCGAGAATTGGGGTCAGACGCTGTCCTCTCGTAAGGGTGCTAGGCGGAGACGATGTCGGAGCAGTGCGTTCTTTCGTAAGAAGGGTACAAGGCACTCCCGCCAGATCCAGTGGTACCCCTGCAGAGGCAGGTAGGGTATGGAGAAAAGGTGTGGTAATATTTTTTGAAAGTTGACTTGAAATACAAAGCCCTCCTATACAGTGTGCCTTGGTACATGACAGGCTTGAAACCGGTTTGAAATGGCCAGATGTTCCCGAAAACCCAGAACTAGGGCATATCTGACTGTATCTCAACTTATTTTCGGCTATATCTGACTAAGGGTAGGGGGGAACTTCCCTAATTCTGGTGACAATCGTGTTGGGTGCTATTCCGTTCTCTGCTATGTCAGTGCGTCACCACGTAACCTCCGATTTTGGAGCCATGATGGATTGATTCGCTGCACACCAGCGGTAGCAGAGCATGCACAGCTAGTCATGTGGGACATGGGGCACAATTTCCCTCCCTTTCCTCCCTTTCCTCCCTTGGACATACCTGCAGGCTAGGATGCAACTGATCCGGGAAATGCTTTGCAGAGAGCTGCCCTGGCGAACTTCGGACGATCTGCGAGAAGCAGTCCACATACGCCACTCCAATGCTTTGCACATGCCGCTGTGTGAGCGCGTTCACATCGGCCACCTTTGTGTTGGTTGGGTGCGGCAGTTTGAAGCGCTCGCATGGAACACCCTGCGATTTGAGCCGCCTGCAGTCTGCACGCGGGAGCAGCGACATCACGACTAATGGCGCCGCAAACATACCGCGCAGCACGTCAACCACCGCCTTGATACCTTCGTAGGTGTCGTCCACGCTTTGCTCCGTCCCGATGTTGTTTGTTCCGATGAGCAGCAGGACCGCGTCGGGCTCTGCTATGCCATCAAACTCCCCACGAGTAAGACGCCAAAGCAGCTGCTCCGTGCGGTCTCCTCCGATGCCGTAGGGTAGCAGGGTGATGTTGTACTGCGACCAGAACTGCTCCTTCGCGCGCGGGAACGGCTTTGCGAAGTAGGTGCTGTGCCAGCGCCCGATGGAGTGCCCCGACAGTGCCTCGGTGATGCTGTCCCCGACCACCATGAGTGTCCGCGACCCTGTACGGTTCCGTCTGCTGCGGTCCTCCGATACAACCCGCTTGCGCAGGCCCTGCCACACCCCCATCCAGTTTGCAAACCGTTCTGTGTTGTTCGCTGCCTGCACAGAGGCGGGCAGTGTGCCGCATGTCTTCACAACATCATGGCACGTCTCTGCTGCAGCGACGCCACTACACCAAAAGCCTGCACCCCAAGCGCAGCGTGGGTCCTGTGTGGTGGTGGTGGTGGTGGTGGGTGCGCCCAAGCTGTCATGCCCGGCTCGAAGGAGCAACAAAAAGGAGACTGCAAATGAGGAGAGAAGCAGATCGCGTGTTATTCGCATTTGTGCTTAAAATGAAAAACTTGTGTAGGACCTATGTGGTGGAGGTTGAGAAGGTTAGGGTGAGCACGCAAAGTGGTGTGGATTCAAAGTGTTTTTGGTTAGGTAAATGCAACTCTCTCTCGTGTGCGTCGAAATAACGGTGTTGTGCGGGGGGGTGTGAGATCGCGCACATCATCTCATAACCCTGATCTCGCGCTCCCCACACCTGTTGCAACCTTGTTCTAATAAATAGGAAGAGGGGGTATATCAGTTTTTTTGTTGTGTCGACAATCGCCTAAGGACCCGCTTGGGGAACCTAGGGTCTGTACATCAATGTTGGCCGAAGCCTTTTGTACTACGGAAGGTATAGACGTCAGTCGTCCTGAACCCTTGAGAGCAACTTTTATTGAAACCCCCTTGACCAGGCTAAGTTTCTTGCGTACTTCTTTCCTGTCTCAAGGGGGTTTGGTTGTTTGTGGGTTGCGGTTTTTAGTCCGCCTTTGTGGTAAAAGATACTCTTGTTTTTAAAAACGGTGCCTTTCGTTCTGAATTAATTTTTAGTTTATTTACTTCGTTGCACTAACACAAGAAGGGTTCGGTCAAAAAAGGAAGACTATTTTTTTGAGAGCATGCTCTTGTGCATACTCACCGTTCATCGGCGTTCGTGGTTACATCTGAAAATACTACGGTGTCAATAGATGTCTTCATACAGGAAAAACAGGAAACGAAACCAGGGGGAGAGTTTGTTAGGTACACGCTTCCACCTCATATCAGACTTTTTTTTTGAAAACTGATATGTTTACAAAAGAGCCAAATAGAAAAGGAAAGTGAAAGTCCTGCAGTACAGATGGTATTATGTGAGAAGGGAGGAGCACAAATGAGGGTGAAAAACAGTTAGAGCGACCGTAGCATTTCCCCATATCAACTGCGTTTGACCTATAACAAAAAATCATTTAGTTCGATGAGTCTCATCATTTTGTCATTTTGATCACAATCGTTTAAAAAAGGGTAGCATGGGATCCAATGTTCGTGTTAAAAGGTCTGTGGGCAGATTATGTACGAAAAAGGGTGTGTTTGACGGTTTTCTCGTTTTTTTTCAAAAAGAAAAAAAAAAAAGTCGAGTGAAATATTTCGCAGGAAAAGACGTATTTTGTGTAAATACTTCGTTTTGTTCGGATTGCGTAACAACAACTACCACCAGAGAGGGAGAAAAGGGAGGTAAAAGGATAGCATACATAACGTAACGGAGGGGAGCAGGTGTGGAAAGCGGACGTGTTCCCCCATGGTGCACGCTGCGAAGGCATCGATAGGGAATACAAAGCCATGTGAGCAAAGCGTCACTTTGTGCTCCGTCACCACACAACAAAAACAAAGGAAGGTTTGACTGGAAGATACGTTTGTGTCGTGCACAGAGACGTACAATAAAACTGAGTGTTTTGAAACCACCGTCCACAGACGATACAAGACCCTGTGACAGGGGGAGAGCGTGCAATTAAAAACAAGTAATTGCTATCGGAAAAAAAAACGGGGTGTGATGTGGAACTCCATCCTGTAGAAATAATCTACAACACGCCCAGCATTCTGCTCTTCTGCAGGTATGCTAACGCTCTTCGTAAGCTGCCAGACCCACTGACGCCAGCATCTGAAACGTTCAAGAAGGGGGGGGCTGTCCTCTTCGTCCAGCACCATCTGCTCGACAGCGTTGTTGGACGTCGGCTCGGCAGGCTCGGCGTGTTCCAGCTCGTTTTTGTCCACAGGCTCCCCACATTGTCGTCGTCGTTGGAGCAGTGCGGAAGGAACACAGAACGCACAGACTACAACACATCGATCACACCAGGCGCATCAGCACCTCCAGCAAATCGCCAGGATGCTACGGTGGTTTCGAAAATCGCGCGGAGTTTTCCACAGCACACCCGTTTTTCCTTAGCAATTACTTGTCCTTGTTGTTACTGTTGTTTTCAACCACCTTCCTTCAACCCTTGTAGGGATCAGTTGTAATTTTTTTCGCGAAAACATGAAATTATACATTTCAAGAGAACAAATTAAAAAGGGTCCTTATTTGCATTTTTGGGCTCCGCCCGTGCAGTGGTGGGGTCAATCTCGAAAATTGGACAATTTTTTGACTACTTAAATTTTGAGAAATATGAGCCCGGTTCCTTTTTCGTGGGGCCCATTTTCAGCTAAAATTTTCCTCAAAATCTGGTTTTGTAAAATTGACCCTTCCCCCCCCCCCACATCGATTTCAATACTATACCTTACTTCACCTACGGTTACCCTTACAGGGGGGTGAAGGAAGGTAAGTTGAAAAGGGTCCTTATTTGCATTTTTGGGCTCCGCCCGTGCAGTGGTGGGGTCAATCTCGAAAATTGGACAATTTTTTGACTACTTAAATTTTGAGAAATATGAGCCCGGTTCCTTATACGTGGGGCCCATTTTCAGCTAAAATTTTCCTCAAAATCTGGTTTTGTAAAATTGACCCTTTCCCCCCCCCCACATCGATTTCAATACTATACCTTACTTCACCTACGGTTACCCTTACAGGGGGGTGAAGGAAGGTAAGTTGAAAAAATAAATTGTTTGGTTGAGTTGTAGACAGGAACGTGTCCTGGCATTGCTTTGAAATGGGTGGAGTGCGTAATTTAAAATAAAAACTGCGGTTGTTGATGCAGGCACCTCCGACTGACCCCACGATGCCAGCCATCCGGATGATAAAAAAGTTGACAAGACTAGCCATAAAGCCTTTCCTGCTTTTCAAAAAAAGAGCTCCAGTGACATTCTGTGCACTGCTCCTTTAGGCGATGCATTACGTTGGTCGACCTTCTGATGACTCAGCTTCAGGGGACACCTGTAGTGCACACACAAAAAAATCGAAGAAAAAAAAGTGAAGTTGATTAGTGCAAAACCCTGGGAAGTAGGCACTGAAGAGAAAAAGAAAAGAAAAAGGGGGGGAAATGGGTATTCGCAAAACATCGAGCAGAGAGGGGTGGGTTATTGTTCGCGGAGGCGAATCAGTAGGGTTTCAGTTATTTTGCACGAATAGACAAAGATCTTCACAAAAGGAAACACCTCACCACGGTGAAGAACTGAGAATGTTTGAGTTGACATGAACAATGAATTGTGTTTGTTGATGCAGGCACCTCCGACTGACCCACGTACGATGCCAGCCAACCGGATGAAAGCACAAGTACCCTGCGGCCAACAACAGAAGATGTAAAAAGGAAACCTAATGACTGGCCCGTACCGTAAGAGAACGAGGGCGGTTCACAACCGCTCGACAGCCGGCGGCCATCTGCCGCTGTAGAGTTGTGAGCGTACAGGTACTCCGTTCGCTTCAACCCTACTCTTAGTAAATGAATGTCTTCTGAAAAGAAGTTTGTCTATCCGTGATTTTGAGACAAAAAAAAAACACTGATAAAATCACCAATAAGCCGACCCTCTGAAAATTGGATAGCGAGATAAAAAGGGGGAGCATTGGCTTCGTTTGTTTCGCGAAGAGTCTCCCAGCATGTGCCAGATGGTCTTTGTGGCAATACTGTGTGGAGTGCACTGTGCGAATTAAGAAACCGTCCTTTTTCGCTGCGGGGGATTTTTTTTTTTTTTTTTTTTTTTTTTTTTTTTTTTTTTGCGAAGGAAACAAGAAAACGCTTTTGTAAGATCCTAAGAACCTAAGCCTCACTGTGCTTCGCTGTGCTCCACTTCACTGTGTGTGCTGAGCACAAAATAAAAAAAAACAATACGATGAGGGGCTAGCTCTTGTACCTGAACAGCAAATTTACGGGCTGAACAGAGAGAGGGGATATGGGCGAACGGACAACAAACATATCAAATTTGACAAAACCAGAAACAAAAAGAAAAGTTGGTAACCCAAGCCCCTCAGTGACATACAACATGAGGAATTACCCTCAACACTGAAACGTAGACAATAAAACTGTTTTTTTCACTCTGGCGGCTCTGTGATCTTCTCTGTGGGCTCGCCGGGTCTTGCGATCCGACTGGTGCCTTTTTACGACACACCTCCCCTATCCCTGGCCGCTTTTGGGAGCACAGACAGCACACCTTTCCCCAGGGTGTGGCAGGGTCCTTTGATTGGGACTCTGGCCTGACTTCCGGCATTTTCTTTTAAAATTTTAATACACAACAAAGTAAATGTGTTGCTTTCGTTCCTTCTAAAGTTCTGTTCGTTTTAACTGCAACGGAGCACATCTTTCACTCACTTGGTGTGGCTGAACCCAAAAAAAAAGGGTATTATTTAGCAGTTTGTTAGCATGCATTTTTGGGGGGGTGGTGTATAAAAAAATTTTTCCCCACGGGTGTTGGAAAAAAAAATTTTTTTTTTTCGTTGGTGAGCTTTTTAACGCCGGCATTTGCATTTCCGGAATCCGTCCGGCCAGTGGTGGGGTCAATTCGCCGAAATGGACAAGTTCTCGTTTTTGGTCAATTTACACAGTATACACAGTATACACAGTATACACAGTATACACAGTATACACAGTATACACAGTATACACAGTATACACAGTATACACAGTATACACAGTATACACAGTATACACAGTATACACAGTATACACAGTATACACAGTATACACAGTATACACAGTATACACAGTATACACAGTATACACAGTATACACAGTATACACAGTATACACAGTATACACAGTATACACAGTATACACAGTATACACAGTATACACAGTATACACAGTATACACAGTATACACAGTATACACAGTATACACAGTATACACAGTATACACAGTATACACAGTATACACAGTATACACAGTATACACAGTATACACAGTATACACAGTATACACAGTATACACAGTATACACAGTATACACAGTATACACAGTATACACAGTATACACAGTATACACAGTATACACAGTATACACAGTATACACAGTATACACAGTATACACAGTATACACAGCATACACAGGGGGGAAACTCACTTTGTGGGCGCCGCAGGCGCACGGTACGCGTTTTTCGTGATTTTTTCCAGCCCCGTTCTGTGCGTTCTTTTGACTCAGCGAGTCGATTGCGTTCAACGGTGGGGTCACACATGGGTATGCAAGAGTGGAGGCGCGCCAACAGGGGGAGTGGAAAAACCAAGGTAAAAAAATGTTTTTATACACCACCCCTAAAAAAAGGGTATTATTTAGCAGTTTGTTAGCAGTTCTTTAGCAGTGAAATTTGCTGGTTTCAGCCACACCAGTCACTATCTTTTCCATCATTTTTCTTGAACTAAATTCGACTGTGAACGGATAAGGGAGGAGAGGGCATGGGGGCCTATTCCACTTTGTGTGGCAACCCTGTTTCCTCGGTTTTCCGGGCTTTTGGGTTTTGATAATTTGTTGGATTACTCTGTCATATAGGCAGTTTTCACTGTGGGGGTTGTTGAAGAAAAAAAAAGTGTATAAGATGACCCTAAGCCTCTCGTGCTGAGTCACTTTAAAAAAAAATGGGATTCGGGATAATTTTTTCCCGAGGGGAAGGGAGGCTGGGGGTGAACTACATCATTCATCCTATCATGCCATCATTCATTCATGAAATAGAAAACACAGGGGTTTGGGTTCAATGGATCTGCTTCGAGAAGTTACGGCGGTGAGGTTAGCAGGCCGGAGAAGGGTAGGTTGATGTAAGGCGAAGTGTACCTCCAGTACGCAACTGGATATAAGATGAAAGTGCCACAGCAACACACCACCATCTATCTAGTGATAGGTTATACCCGCCTTCGCCTTATCTGCCTTCTCCTCCCCACCCTTCTCCTTCACGGGTGTGGTGGGTGCAGGTGTAGGGGTCAAGGTGCCTTCAGTTCTGTGTCTGCTGAGGGACCTGGCACGGAGGTGGGGGATCAGAGACCCTTCTGAAGCAGAGGGACGCACGCTTCTTCTGTTTTTTTATATTTTGGTTTTTGGTACGGCCAAATTACCTAATACCACTTAGCATTACACAAGAACTGCACAAAAAACTTTTTTTTTCCACACCAAAAAAATTGTTGAAAACTTTGCATTTTGGTGCAGAATATGCGCTCCACTCTGTGCTTTTTCTACCACATACCTTCTTTGTGGTAAGAGCATGGACCCCCTACCTGTCGCGCCTAAAGGCGGGAATGCAGAGTCGTCTTCAAACTCGTAGTTGACGGACGGTGTTTCGCCTTCGAGAGTAGCTGCGTAGATGCTGCCTTGGGAGCGTCCTGAGCGTGACGTAGCGTCGTCAATGAGGCCCTCTGGTCTGTGGTACGGATGCGCCACGTCTTCAGGTTCCTTGATGATGGTCAGCTCCTCAAGCGCCGGTATGTCCTTCTCCTCCGGCATTCCACGGTGCATCTCCCGCGACACATCTTTGCTCGCACCAATAAAACAAAACCAATACAAAAAAAACTCCATCTTGCTCCCGCTCCCCCCTGTCGCCGTCCACTCCCCATACTCATCAATCACAAAGATGGTGCTGTCGAGAAAGAACTTCACCACAATGAGGTACACCGCGACCACACCGAGCCGCCCGCCCACAGCCGACCCCCAATGCCCTGCCGGGTCGTCCGACCCCATGGCGACACACGTTGCCACCATCATGACGGCTTCTGTTAATGCGATCAATGACTCCATGACGTTCTCGTACATCGCGAGGTAGGGTCGTACGCAGATAAGCAGGAGTGTGTATGTGAGAAGCGTGATTGTCATCATGATGGCACGTGCCCAGCAAGAGTCACGGGTAGCAGGCTGCCATGCAGTGAAAATAGCGAGGAGACACATCGTAAAGAGCTCGATGGTGAGGAAGTACCGCCACCTCCGTGTGTACCCATCGAACACAAGGTGGTGCAGCGCCAACCATGAATATGCCTTTGGAGCGTCCGACGCTACCCACTCCTGGGTACCCCAAAAGAGGCGTACCTTCCACGTCAACTCTGTGCTGCCCTCCTCAGGCTCGATGTCGGCGATGTAGGCATACTCCTTCGACATCTTCGTCTGTCTCCAAGCATAGTACGGAAACGCCAGGATAAAAGTAATGCACAAAAATATGCCAATAATCTTGAAGACCACCTCTGAGTATATCAACGCCGTCACCGCCCCCACAACAGCACCGCCGTACAGAAAGCTGAAGGGAACAAGAAGCCACCCGAAGCGTGCCTTTCTCAGTACGTAGTGCTTCCCGACGTGGGCGGCCATGTTGGTGTGGTGCTCGAGGACGGTGTTGATGGCACGCCGCTTCAGTACAAGGTGGTTGATGTACCAGGCACCAAGCCCGCAGAGGAGGAGCAACGTCGCGTTCATGATGATGCTTCCGATGACAGCGCCGTTGTACTCTCGGTAGCTGTGCCTGCCAAGGCGGAGGCCTAAAGGGTTCAGTGTGCGGTCAAGCTTGTCGGGGCCTTGCCCCGGGCAGAGAAGCGCCCTGCTGGTCATCGCGAGCATGCCAGACTTCGTCCCTGAAGCAGTGCCAGCAGCAACGATCAGGCTGCTTGCAAGCAGTACAGAGTTCGCTGCGTCGTGTGTGGCGTCCAGCTCATCGTGGTTGGGGTACTCAGGCACCTCGCCCAGGACAGTGCCGCCGTACTGGCAGCCCCCTGCCTTGCAGACTTCCTTGCCATTGGCGACATCAAACAGAGCAGGGCTGAGTTGGACGGAGAAGGCCTCCGTGTCGGGTGCCACAATGAGGAAGCTGGGGTCCTGCAGGCGTATGTTGAGGCCGCGCTTGTCGGGGCTGACCTCGGCAGTGATGAAGTTGCTGTTTTCACTCGCAGTCTTGAGGATGCCCGCCTTCACGTCCTCGATGTTCTTGTCGGTGCGCATCGTGATAAGCGGCTCGCCATCGCCAAACTTAATAGCCGTCCCGTCAGGCCCGATGACCAGGAACGCGACAGGTCCTGCCTTCACGTAATCAATGCCGTCCAGATCGAAGCTGAGGGTGCTGCCCTCGTTGCTCACGACCTCCGACGTAAGCAGCGCCGTCTCCTGCCCCGAGGGTGTTGTCATGGCCGCCTTCTTGATGTCCACCATTACGCGTGGCAGAAGGAGCGTTCCACCCGCACCGTCGTCCAGTGTGCACGCAACAGGGTACAGGCCAGCAGGCCCCTTAAGCAGGAAAGTCAAGTCTGCCTCCTTGTCCCGAAAGCTCAGCGCGGGTATCGCGTCAAACGCCGTGTCGCTGCCTGTGCACGTGGCAGTGACCACCTGTGCAGTCTCGTCCACTGCAGTTGCAGGGCCCGGCTGCACGCCCGTCACCCAGTTCTCCTCAGTTACAGTGGCAACTGTTTCCAACACAGCAACCTTCATCTGCGTCGTGAGCACAACACCCGAAGGAGGGTCGTTGACAGGAAGGATCGTGACAACAGCAACAGCAATCTTGCCAGAGGACTCCTGAGGCGTGCCGTCATCCGTAACCGTGCACTCAACAGTCTTGACTCCACTTACATCAGGACCCACCACAACAGCCACCTCCCCACTCGCAGTGTTGACTGTCGCAGTGCAGCCCACGCCACACTCGCACACCGCCCCCACCGTCTGTGCTGTCTCTGACGCAAGGCCTGCAGGTGTCGATGCTGACACCGTCAGCACACCTGTTGCAACGTGGCGCACGTCTGCCGTCCCTGTCGCAGGCAACGCACTGCTGTCCTCGTTCACGTCCACTGCACACGGCGGTGTTCCCGTCGTGCATGTCACAGAAGGTGCGGTGTTCACATCCGTGCACACTACCGTGCTCGACCACGACCCACCTGCACACGTTGCTGTCGTGCACGCTGCACCATCCTTCTTGAACGCACATGCACCTCCGTTCGGCACAATCTTCCCCGTATCACAGGTTGCTGTGTCCTGTGGACTTGCGCCAGGTGCGAACAGAAGTCTGTCATACTGACACTGGTTGCAGTCAGGGAAGGAGGCCACCGCAATGACTCCGTTCGGGCACGTGCACGTCCAGTCATTTAGGCTTTGCAGGTTGTCGTCCTTGCATGTCCCAGGACAGGCAGCACCAGCACCGAGGCACTCATCCAGACTTGTGCACTTCAGGTTCTGCGTCCACGCCCCGTTGTTGCAGAACGCTGTGTCGCACTGCTCACCAACCTTCTCAAATTCACACGAGTCTCTGTTTGTGATCATCTTCCCTGTGTCGCACTTTGCAGTGTCCTTGGGAGTCGCACCTGGTGCGCGCAACAGAGTAGAATAATCACACTGACTGCAGTCTGCAGCAGTGGGTGCCGCAGCAGTTACAGCAAAGCCGTTTGCGGTGCACGTGCACACCCAGTCGCCAGCAGGTGCAACCATCGGTGTTGGGTCGTTGCAAGTCGCAAGTGCTCCACAGGTTGGTGAGTTGGCAACACATTCATCTGGGTTCGGCTCGCAAGTTGGCATTGTCGTGTCCCACGCTCCAGATGTGCAGGTCACAGGGCTGCAAATCTCATTCGCTTTTGTGAACTCGCATGTGTCTGCGGTGTCGATATACTTCCCAGTATCGCACTTCACGTCACTCGGCATGGAGCCAGCAGGCACTACCACAGCATCAAAAGAACACTTCGCACACTCTGCAGCTGTTGGTGCTGCAGCAGTTGCAGCAAAGCCGTTTGCACACGTGCACACCCAGTCGCCAGCAGGTGCAACCATCGGAGTAGGGTCGTTGCAAGTGGCAAGTGCTCCACAGGTTGGTGAGTTGGCAACACATTCATCCGTGTCGGCACACGTTGGCATCGTCGTGTCCCACGCTCCAGACGTGCATGTCGCAGTTGTGCAAACGGCACCTGCCTTCGTAAACGGACACGTGGCAGTGTCGGTGAGGAGCTTCCCAGCAGCACAGTTCGGGTCAGACGGTGCTGCACCTGCAGGAACAGACAGGCTGTCGTAGCTGCACTGCGAGCAGTCGGGAACAGCTGCTGTCACCGTGATGCCGTTCGGACACGAGCACACCCAATCGTCAGGCAACAGCTGCGACGGATCCGTACACATGACACAGGCCATTCCCGCAGTGGTGCACTCATCGACGTTGCAATCCACTGTCGTCACATCCCACGCAAAGTTCGTGCACGTCACATCCCTGCACATCTGCGCACCTCCGCTGATGGTGAACTGACACACGTCTGCTTCAGCAACTGTTTTCCCAGGTGCACACTTCATCGCGTCTGTCGCAACAGCACCGTTCAAAGTAAGGTCGTCGTACTTGCACTCCTTGCACACGAGGGTGGATGCGTCCCACGTTGGCGCCATCGACACACCTGTGCAGATCACTTCACCTGTGCATGGATCTGCTCCTTGTGTGACTGTGCACTTTGTGCCTTCGTCCACTAATCCCGTGCATGTGTCGAATGTCTGTGCTGCAGCGAGACCCGCTGCAGTGGTGTCGCACTGCAATGTGCAGACCACTGTTGTCACATCCCACCCTCCTGCACCACAGGTTACTGTCGTGCAGACGTGGTTTGCGAGGGTGAACGCGCAGAGTGTGTTTTCCTCGACCTGCGGCGTGCACACTGTGGACGCACCTCCCGTGGTGAGGTCTGCTGTCTGGCACACGTTGACCACCTCCCAGATGAGTGGTCCTGTCGCGTCTGAGCACTTGATGACACGCAGGAGTGTGCCGCCCATATCCTTGATCTCGCAAAGGCTGTCCTTCGCAACAACATTGCCTTGCTCGCAGTCGGTGCCCGAGGGGACGTCTGCTCCCACTAGGGCGGCCGCATCGTTGAAGGCACAACCGAGAATGCACTTGACGACCGGAGGCGTGAAGGCTCCTGTGTCACAGGTGTGCGACGTGCACGTCAACGCTGCGTTATTATTCTTAAACTCAGACACCGCACCCTTGTCGAGGGCGTGGTTCGCTATTGTGATGGCGTCATTCGCAGTGGTGTCTGCGGGAAGTGCCTGGAGAAGGTCGTTCGCAGCACAGCCGTCCACGTAGCAGACAATGGCCGGGTCGAAGACATCACTGCCTTGGCAGGTGGGTGTGTGGCACACAGTTGTGGGCGACGCTGCTACAGTCGGCGTGCACATGTCGTCCTTCATCACGATATAGCCCTCTGCGCAGCCGTTCCCTTCGTACGTCAGCACCGGCGTTGCTGGCGCTGAGATTTGGTCGAACTTGCATGCTAAGGTGTCCTTTGAACACCGCGGCACTAGGGGGTCCCAGTCGTTGTCTGTTTTGCAGGTCAACCTGTCGCATATCACTGTGTCCGTGGGGAGAAGGCCAAAAAGCGTGTTGTCGGAAGGGATCACCTCACAGACGGTCGTGGGCACGACAGTACCCCCCGTGACACAGGTTCCAGCCGAGGGCGTTCCGTCCGATGTGAAGCCCAGGAAGTTCACTGCCGTTACGGAGCACGACGGTGCCGTGCACACAGTGTTTGCCGTCGGTGTCCACCCTATAGCAGTGCATACCAATGAGGTGCAGGCCCCGGTCTCGGGGTATACGAAAAGGGGTGACCCCACTGAGGTGTGATCTCGTTCAGGCTGCACTGTGCCTACTGCAGCAGCGCTGGGGAGTGTGATCTGGACTACATCGGAGCTGAGACAGCCGCACGACACAGCTCGTTCCCAGGCACCTCCGTTGCAGGCCACTGTCTCGCATTTCAAACCTGGGAATGAGGAGGTGGCTATCATGCGAAAGGTGCACACTGTTCCATCCGCAATCGGGTTGTTGGAAGCCATTGGGCAGTTTGGCGACTCGACATCAGCACCGGGGAAGTTGTTGTAGGGGGACATCTGAAGCGCTGTTGCATCGCACGTCCCCGCCAGCACAGGGCACACCGAGACACCACTCCACACACCTGGCGCGTTGCATGTTATCGTAGAACAGACGGACGCGAAACGCTTCATCTCTAACGTCTGCCCTACACTCAACACCTTCGAGCTCTGCAGAATCGGCCACCCATCTGCCAACGCACCTGGTGTGTCTGCTGTCGCTGCGTTGACAAGACATGACGCCGTCTCGACCAGGCAGTTCACCACAGGGATTGTCCAGGTGCCAGCCGAGCAGACGGATATATCACATTTGTGCCCTGCAAGGACGAACGTGCAGCGTCCATTCTCCTGCGAGATTGTGTCGTGGCTGCAGAACGTCTCGATAGAGGTGCCTCCAGCCGCAGTGACCGCAGTCTGATCCAGATCGCCGAGGGAGCAACCGTTTGTGTAGCACACCGTTACGGGGAGATCCCACCGCACACCTGCCACGGGGTTGTTCTCACAGGTCACAGGGTGGCATGCACTGCCTGCCTTCGCGAAGGTACACCTTGTACCTATCGCCACTGGCCCAAGACCACAGGCAGGGTTCGTCACTGTCGCACCCGCAGCCACGATGGACGGTGCCAAATCCATCATATCGCACGTCCCGTGTACACATACTGCGAACAGACACAAATACACAAAAACAACAACATTTATTCGGGGCATGGGGTTCGGGGGGGAAATGTGTGAAGAGGGCTTTGCCTGCCTGCGCACAGAGGCGCAGGGGATTTCCCTGTGCAGTGGCTAGTGGTGATGGTGTGTGGTGGTTGTAACACTCAAAGAAATGGGTGAAGGGGAAGGCTGTTTGTAGACCTCTGGAGGCAAAAAGGAGAAGGAAACGAACGAATGAGAGACTGATTAAAACCATACAAAAGGAAAAAGGAAAAAGGAAAAAAAAAGGAAATAGTCGGTAAGATGAGAAGCATGTGCTCAGTCACCTTCAAAACGAAATCTTTACGAAGATTTTAGACGAAGGGGATACTGAAACCCCCCGCAAAAAGAGCCAAATGACATAACATAAGAGATTGCAATGGTGCATGGTCGCGGGAACGCACACAACAAAGAAACAAGAGGGGACGAAAAGAAATACAATAAAAAGGTTGTGAGATGACCAGAAGCCTCACTGGGGCTTTGGTTACCAAACAAAATAAAAATAAAAAATATGGGCAGAAACGCTCCTGTCAAGACCGTTCTGGTATGAGAAAAAAAAAAGGGGGGGGGGTGTCGCCCTTTCAGACTCTGCTTTTATTTTTCCTTCAAAAACTTCACACATAACGCCTTTGGCATGTGGGAGACCCACAAGGCGCCAGGTTCTGATATGCGCGGAAGCACCCTATTTTGTTTGTCATATTGTTTCCCGTGCAATACATGGGGAAACCGTTTCGCACTCGAAAAACTAGCGAACGCACAAAAAAAAAAAAAACCAGCGCATGTGAAAGAAAAAGAAGGAGAGTAAAATATTTTCTGAAGGTGGTGTTTACGTTTTTTTTTGGCGGAGAATAAAATCAGTTCGATAAAAGAAACGCGATCTTGTTGTTATCTGGTTCAACACCTGCAGATCGCCGTTGTGGATGCGTAACAGAATAATGAGACAAGTTGGGAAAGTCGGGTTCGACCTAAAATTAGCTTCAACAAAAATATCATTTGAAACACTCTCCAAAGAAAGTATACAAAGAATTTTTCCAAAAAAAAAAAAGGGGGGGGAAATCAGTTAAAAGTGTAAACACCTCACCGTACACCGGAAAACGTCATCCCCCTTTACGGAAGCTAAGAACCCTCGCCTGTCCCACTGTTTTCTTCGTTTTCACATATTCTTCGTGAAAATGTTGTGTAGAGTCTGAGAGTGTTTTGCTCTCTGTGGCAGAGCTTCCCTTTTAAGAAATGAAAGTCAATGAGAGAAACGAGAAGACGTTTTTGGGCTTATTTAAATCCTGGACTCACGACTCCATATTTCTCCCTGCAAAAAAAAGGGGGCTCGTCTATTTTTTGCTGTCGACATAGCGCATTAAGTTACTTTAACCTTGGTGAGTAACCTGCATCTGACTATGGGGAGGGGTAGGAAATTGAGAAAAACCAAACTAAACCAAGAAAACCCCCAAAAAAAAATGGTGAAGATGATCCTAAGACTCTCGCACTCAGACTTAGTCACCTTTTAAAAAAAATAACGCAAATCATTTAAAATACACTTGAAAAACTTGAAAAACTTGATACCTGTATTCCTTTTCACTCATTTTTTCCTATTAAGCCTTGCAATTTGGAAAAAAAAAACCACGTCGCCAAGACTACTGGTCAATGATAATAGGATTTATGGGAGCAGCAAGGTTACAAGGTGCATCGATGATGTGGTCTGTGTGTTTTTTTTTTTTTTTTTGAAACTTTCGGGAAAGGTCTGGGAGGCGAGGAGAAAGAATCGCGTGAAGAGAGAGGAGGCATATATGAAGAAAAAAGAGAGAAACAAATTTGGTTTCATAAAAAAAGAACGAAGGAAGAGAAAGTTTATCAGACAGATGACCCTGAGCCTCTTCGTGCTTGGTCACCATAATCACAATTGGTATCGCATAGCAGCAGCAGGAAAAAAAAACAAGAATTTGAATGAACGTAAGCATACTTTGTCATCAAAAAAGAACAGAAAAAAGAAAGGGACCTACACCTTGCCAAGAACAGAAGGTACTGCCTTTGTAAATCTACGCCACTGCGAAGCAAGACACACCCAATGCAATTCATGTACGTTTCACTTTGTGGGGATAAGTGAAAACCGCACTGTAATGAAAAACTCGCTAAAAAATTTGCAAAAAAAAAAAAAAAAAAAAAAAAAAAAAAAAAAAAATTGTATCAGTAACAGTTTTGGAACAACAAATTGGAAAACAAAGTAATGGAGCGCAAAAAAAAAGGGGTGCGTGCAAAATCGAAAAAGCAACCATACATCACGCACACCCAATGATAACGTAAACAGGTAGGAGAACCCTAGACCCTGCAGTGCCTAAACAAACCAGACAAGACTTTCGAACAGTTTGCATTACAACATATGATAAAGACGGGGATAACGACTTCGGGTAGCCTTTTTTATTCCCGCCGAACGTGGCCAGTTTTTGTTAACCTGCCTGACACACAGGGTGATAAGAAAGAAGTTGGAAGTGCATGAAAGTTTATAAGATGAACCTAAGCCTCTCATGCTTAGTAAAAAAATTGCTTAATTTTAGACCACTATCACTGGAAAGCGGCCACAAATTTTCTTCACAAGGATCCTTAATAGAGAGCAAATAGAAGACCCCACGAGCAGAACTTTGTATGAACCGTAGAATCCTTTTCTATTTTAGGTGCTCTGTAGGGTCCATATCGGCACCGATTTTCCATAGCCAATTTTACTATGAAAACGCGTAGTTTATTATACCTACAAAAGCGTAGCGTAAAGGGAGAAATAGTTCCTCGGATTACGGTCGCCAAAAAATCACCCCCTCCAACAGGGTAATTCAGTAATCAATGAAACCTTTTTTCCTTTTATCAGAGTTACCTACCCCCCCCCCCCCCCCCGTGCATAAGTCCGACCCCCATGACCCGTGCATAAGTCCGGGCAGATTTGGGCTCAGGATCGGACTTATGCACAGGCCGACTTATACACCGGTTTTGTGTACTGGTAGTGGGGAGAATTTTTTTTTGAGGCGTTTTCCCGCTCGCGAAGCGAGCGGGAGGAAAAAATTGAGGTATTTTTCCGCGAGCGAAGCGAGCGTAACTTTATTTTTATTGGTGGTGTATTCACCAGGGATCATCTTCACGCTTCTCGTGTCAAAACATCATCCTCACAATTCTCAATGGTGTGAACCTGTTACTGCAACATTGTGGAAAACTTTGCACCCCAAACAGTCTCAACAGCCAAAAGGTGTCCCTTGTTGGGAGTTGGTTCTCATGTTTGATACCTGCACAGCAGGCATTCCTCTGAGTCCAACGCTGTTTGGCCTGCTTGCGGCGTTGTACCGAAGGTGCACGAAGACAGGGTAAACTTTGCGGGCGGTGTCACATGTGGGTCACTCACACTGAGGTCATGTGCATGGGTGTGGGTACCTGGGTACACAAAACCGGTGTATAAGTCCGATACCCGTGCATAAGTCCGAAACCCCGTGTATAAGTCCGGAGGCCCTCAGCCCCCCCAAAAATCGGACTTATACGCAGACTTATGCACGGGGGGGGGGTAGGTACTATTTTTACGGCGATAAAAGAAAAGTCAAAAAAAAAAGAGGAGATAGCCAACGGAACTGCGCACTGTTATTGTCCTGCATTAATCACACTTCTGTGAGGACGAAATGCAAGAGCAAGAGAAAAAAAATAATCACACAAATTGAACAAACATTACAGCCAACGGATGTGTCGCTAATATGCTACTATGTCTTTTGTTTGACCGCAAGCCTTTTAGGAAGCCATTCAGCCTCTGTTAGTGGCGCACGTGATAAGGGGGAGGAATCAAAAGGAAAAAGTGTGAGAACACATCAAAATTGTTGGCTTAAATCGGTTGTTCAATTTCTCATCACATTGCACGTAAAGGATAAAATAAATCAAAAGCTGTATGTATCACTGTGCACAGTCATCAACAACACACATCAAAAAGGGGTGGCACCACATCACCTCGCGAGCACCGGAAACAATGAAATAAAATAAACGTTTCTGGCCTCGCATGCCACCAATTTTGTCACATCAGAACTGGGCAATCCCATAAAAAATCAACAGAAAATTCAAAACGAAAAAAAAGTACAATGAAATGGTGTGGCTGGCAAAAAATCGGAAAATGTGCCGCACATCGACACCGACAGACACCTCAGTTAAGTCGTGGAGAAAAAGTTTAAAAGATGATAAGTTAGTGTCTCACATATGGTAGTGTGAGGGGTTGAAACCTGTTTTTTTTTATAAATTGTTGGAGTAGTGTAGTTGCCTCGGTTGTGTTGCCACAGTTGTGCAATCTCCACTGTTTTTTTTTTTTTTGCATCTTGTCAGCACCGCTGTGCATTGAAAACACACACATTTTTCTTTCGTTGTGTGCAGGTTAAGACGTCGCTCTCCCATTCCATTTGGGTAGCAAACAATAGATTCATGAGTAATGGGTTCTCTTCACAAAAAGCAATCAGGACGAAAACCTCTGATTCGTAATTTTCAATTCATACAAAATGCATTTTTTTCGATAAACAACCGATGGGACGGCCCCAGGGGCGCCCCCGTAAAAAGTTTTGACTTTAAAAACTGCTCAACAGTGTTCTTTTGGTACAATGACCGGCTTGTACCGGGTGGACCCCAACCATGCAATTCCTACATGCATTTCGAGGGTAAAAAAGAGAGTTGAAAGTGCAAACGTCTCGCCGTTCATCGGCGGACGCAGGGGAGGGCATATGGTCCTGATATAAGTGAGATGAAAAATAGCTTAGATGCAAAAGAGACACGGAAGCAGTCACATTATTCTGCCAGAAGCAACCCTCTTGAGGCAGGTTATTTTGCTTTTGAGTGCCGTTTCCTCTTGAAGAAAACGGTTGACAGAGACGAGCACTTCCCGTTCCGGGGGTGGAGCGGGAAAATATATTAAAACATAGATTTTTTATTGTGTATGTAATTATGTCACGCAACGTTAGGCACAGCAACGTACCCACACAGCATAAGATTGTTGGCGAGTTCCGCTCAAAAGCGCTCAACTATTTTTCAAGTTTTTCGGACACCTCTTCTAGAACCCCTCTGTAGATGAATACACAGTCGACCCGTCAGAGCCATTTGACCTGTCGTTTGGCTGACAACTTTCTTCCTGGTCTTCCTTAAGGAAATGACTCTGAGAACCTTCGACAAGTCTTAGACGGGTCTACTGTCTGTAGTGTAGAGTAATTTGGACGTTGAAGGACAGTGAGCACCGTTGCGGACGCTGCACTGATTAAAAAAAGGGATTTATGAGATGGACCTAAGCCTCACTGTGCTTAGCCACCATAGAGAACACTTAAGATGAATGCTAAGACTCTGCACCACCTTGCAATCATGATAAAACTTGGGAGGGGGGAGGAAAAAGGAATAGCTATCGATGCAGGCACCTCCGACTGACACATACGATGTACGATGCCAGCCATTTGGATGAAAACACAAAGCACCCTGCAGCCAACAACAGAAAGGTGTAAAAATGAAACCAATAATGGCCCGTACCGTGGTGTGAACGGGGGGGCGGAACAACCCCACCTTCCGCTGAAGGAGTTATGAATTTACAGTGTACTCCGGTTCGCTGGAATGCTTAGCGCATGATTGACGAGACAAGAGAGCAAAGGGGAGGGGGAGCTACATGGACGTCCTTACAAGGAGGCACACCGTAACTCCAAGGTGTGGCAGAGCAAGCTCCACCTGTGCCTGACTGTAGGTCGCTTCATGCTCTGAGTGCAAACACCCCATGGGGAAGCCCACTGGCCCTGCATTTTTATACACAGCCAGGGCTAAACTTTGCTCCTTTAGGGATGTTTACTTCCCTAAAGAACAACACAGAATAGTCCCACATATCCCCTCCGCCGAGGAAATAATGATGACACACTTCCTTCCCCGTGAGTGTGTCGGCCTAGGCATACTTAACTAGTAACCCCTTGGTACACGACACATATGAACACAAGGTTGAGGGACCTTGCGAAACGCTGCCTCGCTTCGAATCACTGATCCTGGGGGGGTTTTGTTTTGTGTGTGGGGGAGGACACAGAAAGAGAGCAGCTGTTGCTGTTTGCTTCCTCCACATTTGTTCTCTTGTCGCAGTGCTGATTTTTTATAAAAGGTGTTCCTTGATATGTGCGTATGGACTTCTCAAAGACGATGTACCTATTTCGCGAAAGAACCTTTTCTGTGGGAAAAAAAACAGGACCAGAAACAGCCAGAAAACTGACGCCAAGAAGTTATGTACAAAAAGGAAAGTACAAAAAAAATATGAGAAGTCAGAGATGAATATGAAGAGATTGTGAACAAAGTTGGAACAAAAAAAGACGGAAAATAAAGAGATCTTGTCAGGTGCATGTACCTCTTGTGCACATATCTTACAAGGTGAAATAAAACTGACACAACACACAACAAATAGAAGGCATCTGCCCACGATAGTATCACTCACGTGAGGTAAAGATCGGGAGGGGAAATACAAAAGCGAATTGAAAACCTCGAGAACAACGAGGACACAGAACAGCCTCCGTACATAAACGGCGTTGCGAAAAAAAAAAAGAATACCTTACAACAAAATACAGCCCTCTCGTAACAGTGTACCTTGGTACATAAAGTGGACCCCCAACCATGCAGTCAAAAAAAAAACACTCCCCCCCTTGTCCCCTATTCCCCCACAAAGCTCACTCTTACTGTAAGCCTTACCCTAATCCTCACACATTAACAACGGACGACCGCCTGACCCCCTTCCTCTTTGGGGGTGGGATGTCTAGGCTTTCGGACACGGAGAGGTTGCTGAAGGAGCTGCCGAGGGGTTTGCGTGGGGTGTGTGGTGCGAGCTGGCTGCCACGCCCGCCTACTGTTGCGGACATGAGGGGTGAGGGGGGCTGGACGAGCAGGCCTTCCAGTCCAACCAGCGACCCCCCTCCTGATCGGGCATCGGGTGAGACGACGTGCTCCACTGCACGGGGATGGCCGAGATAGGCGGTGTCTGCGCTTGAGAGGTCGGTTGATCCCACGGAGGAGAGTTCAACGTTGTTGTTGGTATTGTTGTTCGTGTCGTTGTGTGTCTCCTTTGGCTCCCCGGATGGCTTCAAGTCGCAGTAGCCGTCGTCTCTGTGAGAAAGCGCCCCACGGAAGCAAAACCAGAAGGTAACAAAGTTCCAGATCCCGCCCTTCCCGCCGTACTCAATCCAAGAGTCGTATTCGTCCCTCGTGAAGACGCCTGCGTCGACAATGAACTTCACGATGATCATCCACATCGCCACCAACGAAAGCGTGCTCGCCACATCCGCTGCCCAATGCGCAGAAGGGTTGTCCGAGCCCATCGCAACCAACGTCAGAACCATCATCACAGTCTCCGTGAGAGCAATGAGCGTCTCCGCAACGTTTTCGTACGGAGCGATGTAGGGACGTCCAATAAGAAGGATAAGCGTGAAGAGTCCGAGCACGACAGTCATCCCAAGAGCGCGTGTCCAGCAGCTCCCTCGGTTTTCTGGCTGCCACGCAGTCAGCACAGACAGAACGAAAATTACCATCAGCTCGAGCATCAAAAAGTACCTCCAGTGCAGGCGGTACCCATCATAGGAAAGGTGGTGCAAGGCTGACCACGTGTTGGACCCGATAACGCTGTCGTTCGGCACCCACTCGTCTCTTCCCCAGAGAAGCTTTTTCCACCATGGGTGTGTCGCATAATCCGGGAAGCCTGCATACACGGTGTTGACTTTGGACCCCTTGACCGCCCTCCACACATAGAAAGGAAAGCCAGCTACGAAGACAATGAAAAGGAGAGATCCTAGCAGTTTGTACGCCCATGAAGAATAGAAGAGTGCAGTCATCGCGCCGATGCCGGCACCACCATAGAGAAACGTCAGCGGCATGACGAGCCACCCGAAGCGTGCCTTCAGGAGAACGTATCTGAGGTCAACCTCGTTGCCGACCTCTTCCTCCTTCAGAATGTCGAAGGTACGTCCACGCTCCACACGGATGCTTCTGTGCAGATACAACGCAAACACACAGCAGATCAAGACCAACGTGAAGTTGATGATCAGACTCCCCAACACCGCACCGTTGTACTCTTGGTACTTAGACGACCCGAGTGTCAGGCCCAAGGGGTTCAGTGTTCTGTCCAGCTTGTCGGGTCCGTCCCCTGGACACAGCATTGCACGGGTAGTCAACGCGAGGATACCTGACTTAGATCCGGTCGTAGTGGGGGCAGAGGACAGTGCGGTGGTGGCAATCATCATTCCTGTGCCTGCTTCGATCGTGGTTTGGACGGCTTCCTGCTGTGGGAAGGTAGGGGTGGATGCACGGAGTGTGGTCTGCAGGGTGCACATGCCCGCACTGCATATGTCCGCACCGTTGCTGACGGCGAAGATATCAGGGCTCAGGGCAACAGTGAGATTCTCGTTGTCGGGGCTCACCAGCAAGAAGGCTTCGCTCTGGAACTTCAGCGTCAGTGTCTTGCCGTCGGCTGCGACGGAGGCAGAGACGAACGTGCTTCCATCAGTGGTGTCTCTCGTGTCCGCACTGCCTGCAGTGGCAAGGAGGCCAGCTTTGGCATCATCAGCGCTCCTGTCAGTGGTGATCGTGATCAGCGGCACGGTCCCCCCAAACACAAGAGGGGTAGCAAGCCCAGGACCCTTCACCGCAAACGGTATCCCGCCAGTCTGAATGAAGTCAACCCCGCTGAGGGTGAACGTGAGCGTGCTCCCCTCATCTGTGTTGACCATCTCTGACTTCAGGTTCGTCTTCTCATCTTCACTTGGAAACGTCATCGCTACTGGGAGCACCTGGACTGTCATCGGCTTCAATGCTGTGGAAGCTCCTGCGCCGTCCTCCAGCGCACACGTCACTACATACGATCCTGCAGGTGTGAGTGCCTTCAGCCCAAAGGAGAGGTCCGCAGTAGTCGCGCTAAACGCAAGTCCCGGGTTCGTGGCAAAGACATCCGCATTGCTGCCGCACGTGGCAGTGACCACCTGTGCAGTCTCGTCCACTGCAGTTGCAGGGCCCGGCTGCACGCCCGTCACCCAGTTCGCCTGCAGGCCCGTCGCAACGGTTTCCAGAGAGGCAACCTTCATCTGCGTCGTGAGCACAACACCCGAAGGGGGGTCGTTGACAGGAAGGATCGTGACAACAGCAACAGCAATCTTGCCAGAGGACTCCTGAGGCGTGCCGTCATCCGTAAGCGTGCACTCAACAGTCTTGACTCCACTTACATCAGGACCCACCACAACAGCCACCTCCCCACTCGCAGTGTTGACTGTCGCAGTGCAGCCCACGCCACACTCGCACACCGCCCCCACCGTCTGTGCTGTCTCCGACGCAATGCCTGCAGGTGTCGATGCCGACACCGTCAGCACACCTGTTGCAACGTGGCGCACGTCTGCCGTCCCTGTCGCAGGCAACGCACTGCTGTCCTCGTTCACGTCCACTGCACACGGCAGAGTTCCCGTCGTGCATGTCACAGAAGGTGCGGTGTTCACATCCGTGCACACCACCGTGCTCGACCACGACCCACCTGCACACGTTGCTGTCGTGCACGCTGCACCATCCTTCTTGAACGCACATGCACCTCCGTTCGGCACAATCTTCCCCGTATCGCAGGTTGCTGTGTCCTGTGGACTTGCGCCAGGTGCGAACAGAAGTCTGTCATACTGACACTGGTTGCAGTCAGGGAAGGAGGCCACCGCAATGACTCCGTTCGGGCACGTGCACGTCCAGTCATTTAGGCTTTGCAGGTTGTCGTCCTTGCATGTCCCAGGACAGGCAGCACCAGCACCGAGGCACTCATCCAGACTTGTGCACTTCAGGTTCTGCGTCCACGCCCCGTTGTTGCAGAACGCTGTGTCGCACTGCTCACCAACCTTCTCAAATTCACACGAGTCTCTGTTTGTGATCATCTTCCCTGTGTCGCACTTTGCAGTGTCCTTGGGAGTCGCACCTGGTGCGCGCAACAGAGTAGAATAATCACACTGACTGCAGTCTGCAGCAGTGGGTGCCGCAGCAGTTACAGCAAAGCCGTTTGCGGTGCACGTGCACACCCAGTCGCCAGCAGGTGCAACCATCGGTGTTGGGTCGTTGCAAGTCGCAAGTGCTCCACAGGTTGGTGAGTTGGCAACACATTCATCTGGGTTCGGCTCGCAAGTTGGCATTGTCGTGTCCCACGCTCCAGATGTGCAGGTCACAGGGCTGCAAATCTCATTCGCTTTTGTGAACTCGCATGTGTCTGCGGTGTCGATATACTTCCCAGTATCGCACTTCACGTCACTCGGCATGGAGCCAGCAGGCACTACCACAGCATCAAAAGAACACTTCGCACACTCTGCAGCTGTTGGTGCTGCAGCAGTTGCAGCAAAGCCGTTTGCACACGTGCACACCCAGTCGCCAGCAGGTGCAACCATCGGAGTAGGGTCGTTGCAAGTGGCAAGTGCTCCACAGGTTGGTGAGTTGGCAACACATTCATCCGTGTCGGCACACGTTGGCATCGTCGTGTCCCACGTTCCAGACGTGCATGTCGCAGTTGTGCAAACGGCACCTGCCTTCGCGAACGGACACGTGGCAGTGTCAGTAAGGAGCTTCCCAGCAGCACAGTTCGGGTCAGACGGCGCTGCACCAGCAGGAACAGACAGGCTGTCGTAGCTGCACTGCGAGCAGTCGGGAACAGCTGCTGTCACCGTGATGCCGTTCGGACACGAGCACACCCAATCGTCAGGCAACAGCTGCGACGGATCCGTACACATGACACAGGCCATTCCCGCAGTGGTGCACTCATCGACGTTGCAATCCACTGTCGTCACGTCCCATGCAAAGTTCGTGCACGTCACATCCCTGCACATCTGCGCACCTCCGCTGATGGTGAACTGACACACGTCCGCTTCAGCAACTGTTTTCCCAGGTGCACACTTCATCGCGTCTGTCGCAACAGCACCGTTCAAAGTAAGGTCGTCGTACTTGCACTCCTTGCACACGAGGGTGGATGCGTCCCACGTTGGCGCCATCGACACACCTGTGCAGATCACTTCACCTGTGCATGGATCTGCTCCTTGTGTGACTGTGCACTTTGTGCCTTCGTCCACGAACCCTGTGCATGTGTAGAATGTCTGTGCTGCACCGAGACCCGCTGCAGTGGTGTCGCATTGCAATGTGCAGGACACTTTCGTCACATCCCACCCTCCTGCACCACAGGTCACTGTCGTGCAGACGTGGTTTGCGAGGGTGTAGTCGCACTGCGTGCCTTGGAAGACGTGGCCCGCTGTGAAGCATGCAGCTGTTGCGCCCATGGTGACACTGAGGTCGAGGGTAGCCTCCTCGCAGATGGCCACCTTCTCCCACACGAAGGCTGTTGTGGGGCCTGTATCGGTGCAGCGCAGCTCGTAGACGGGGGCGCCACCTGCATCGAGCACCTCACACCTTGCATCTTTGGGGATGATTCCGCCTGCGTCACAGTCCTGCCCTGCAGAGGTGTGGCCTGCAGGCAGGGGGTGCTGCGCGACTGCGTCGTCGTAGCTGCAGCCCTTCTTGCACACAACAGGCGTGCCGGACAGCGTGCCGCTCTCGCAGGTCACCGTGGAGCAGAGGGTCTGTGGGTCGGCCATCATTGGGACAAACTCGCACTTATCCCCAGACTGCATTGCATGTCCCGACTTGCAGTTCGCAGAAGACAACGCAGTGTTGACCGTCGCCCCAGCACCCTGCTGCAGCGCGCTGTCGATGACGTCCCCCACATAGCACCCATTCGCAAAGCACTCAATGGTGTCTGGGAGCCACGCATTGCTTCCAGTACACTGCGCACTGTGGCAGGCACCTCCCGTAGTGGTATGGCTGCACCACTCGTCCTTGGCCGAGAGACCACCTGCTACGCACCCTAATAACGCGTCGGTGTAGTCGATGCCTGCAGGCACATTGAGCAGGTCGTACTTACACGAGTCCGCGAACACAAGGCAGAGCGGTACTGTGGGTTGGAAGCCTACCCCCATGCAGGTCACTGCGTCGCATTGCACGATGTCAGCCGCTGCGAAGCCGAGTTTTGTTTTGGAACGCGGCGCCATGTAGCAGCGTGTACCGTCTGGGACGAGGCTGTTCTCGGCGCACGTGACGGAGGACTGCGTACCGACAGAGGTGTACGACATGTCGTTCATGTGGAAGGTGCTGCACCCGCTTTGCTGGCATACAATGTCCTCACGCCAGCCGAGCGGCGTGCACACCCCTCCTGTGCAGGACCCGCCTTGCTGTGAAAAGCCGTACGGCCGGGAATCGACGGCCACTGTGTCTTCCCAGACATCTGCCGTGTTAATCGCAGGCTCCGGTGAGATCCCGCTATGCGCCTTCTCGATGTCACAACCACACTGCACACTGTCGGACCAGACGCTGTTCACACAGATCGTCTCGGTGCAGTGCATCCCGACACCACCATCGACTACGTACGCACAGACAGTTCCATCTGGCACACTGCCTGCTGCCGGGCACGCAACAGAGGAGATCTTGCCTACCCATGCTGCGTCTATGGTGATTGCAGTGGTGTCGCAAGGGTTCACCGGCATGCCACAGTCCGCGGGGCCACTCCAGTCCGCATATCTGCCGCCAGAGGACACACCTGTGCAGGAGATGGGTGTGCAGTCTGTGTTGTCTCGCGAGAGGATGAGCACTTCTGCGTCTTTGTAGTACTCGCGGTCTTGATTGGCAGGCTTGAGGACCGCCCCTGCAGGGGTGGACCGCAGGGTGGCGATGTTGCAGAGTTTGTTCTCCCAGCCACAGCGGGGTTGCGGGATGTGCCACGCACCGCTTGTGCACGTCGTCGGCTCGCAAAGCATTCGTGTTACCATCCCCATAGCGCTGGCAAACCTGCAAGTAGTCCCCTCCCCCACCACAGTGCCGTCGTATTCACAGAGTGTAGAGGTTTCAATGTTGTTCGCTGCCTGCGCGATGATGTTTGTTTTGTCCATGTTCCCGATTTTGCAGCCAGTAGTATAACAAACTTCGCCGATGTAGCGCCACCCGTCGTTGTGGCAGGGGATCTCCGAGCAGATGTGCCCTGTCTTAATGATTGCGCACGACCCCCCGATAGCGATATCCGTTCCTGCCACGCATGAGCCGTCTACAGTAGCACCGAAAGAGGCTACACGGTTCCGCAGCTTGTCGACATCGCAGGTGGCATCTGATGTGTCCACCATCAACAAGATGAAAAGAACTGCGTTCTTCAGACGCATCTTTGACTATTATTTTTTCTGAGGAGAGGTGATAGGGGGAGAGACAGAGATAGAGAAGGGGAGAAGAGGAGGGGGAAAATGTCCGTTTTTTTGTTGATGGTACACAAAAAAAAAAAAAAAGGGCGGGGAAGGCGGGGAGGGGAGTGCTTTTGTAACGAATGTGGACGTAGACGTGATGGTGACTGAAGACCCAGTGGAGTTTGGGTAGAGGGAGGGGGGGATTGAAATACTCTTCTTCTCGCTGGAAAAAAAAAAATAAGAACAAAAACAAAGTTTATAAGATGAATGTGCCTCTTTGTGCACACACAAACACACAGATTCGAAACAGAAGGGATAGGGCGATATCGTTCGCCAAGAATAGAATCTGACTTCGAAAAAAAAGTGGGGATTTTTTTTTTGAAGTGGACGAAACGTAAAAGGGATTTATCAAAAAAAGGGGCGAATGGAGTGTTATAGCGTTGGTATTACGCAAGTGCCGGGGGGGAAAAGTTTCAGATTGAAAAAGAAGAAAAAAAGTGAGAGTAAGTTCGAGGAGGAGAGTATGCTTCTCTGCATATACCTAGACGCACGGTGCACCTGTTGTTGATGTGGTAACAGGGCGTCTTGCATGTCCCACTTTCTCAGAAAACCATCACACAAAGGCGAGTTTTCTTCTGGTAATATAGTTGATGACAAAGAAAAAAAAAATACGACTTTTGTGCGTTATTGCAGGAGCATGGTGAGGTATTTCCCTCCCATCTGTGCTCGCCGTGTTTCTTGTTTTTTTTTGTGAAGTCCCATTTTTTTGTGCGACCTCCGTTGTGTATGTGAGAAGATACCCCATGCCGTGTGTATTGCTATTTGTTTCGTTCCTTCAAATGTTCTTTTTTCGTTACTGTAACCTTGTGTAGTATTTTTTCATTTACTTCGTTCCGGTTTTTTTTTTTTTTTTTTTTTGACAAACAAACGTAGAAAAAACTGTAGTTATTGATGCAACCACCTACGACTGACCCACCTACGATGCCAGCCATCCGGATGAAATCACAAAAATAAAAAGCTGTCTGTGCCCCCCTTACTCCTAACAAAGAAATAAACAAAACCTTACAGGTTGTGGGGGAAAATGTGCCGACACACAAAGACAAAAAAAAACTCTCTGTGGCCGCACAGGTACACAACCATATAAAGTAAACTAAGAATGGGCCTGTCCCCCATATGTCTTACTTTTCTTACACTTCACACTTGGGCACATTCCTATGCGGAATGGAATAAAAAACCCCCACACTGACACTGGGGAGATCCGGGTGCCCCCAACAACACTATCCACAAAAGATCACAAAAAGCGGATGTAATTCTTTTTGATTTTTTGTGATGTTTTGTGAATAGTGTTGTTAGGGGCACCCGGATCTCCCCACACACATGCATTTGTATCTTTTAAAGGGCGCACTTTCTCCCCCTGCTTCGCATGCACTACCTTTTGCTATAACAAACACTGCAAAACGCTCTATGGGGGCAAAACAGAAAGGGGCACAAATCACACTAAAAGGAAAGTGGAAAAGGAGAGTAACACAAAGGAGGATTCATGTCGAGGTCAGAGGAGTTGGAGAGACCTACAGGGTATGAGGGGAAGGGAGCTGTTCTGTGAAGGTGCAATGGGGGTACACACATCCTTTTTTCGATAGGCACTGCTCCGTGAGAGGCATGTGACCAAAAAGTACAAAAAAAGATGGTGCTCCGGAGGGGGGGTCAATATTGACAAGTTGCTGACAAATCGTTGATTGATTTCTCATAGCACCAAAACAGAAAATTTTTTTGAGTCGTGCCTCTCTCTGCGTAGCTACAAAAACAAAACGTGAGTTCAAAAAGAAAAAAAAAAAAAAAAAAAAAAAAAAATGTGTCCAGTTCTACAACCGAGACAGGGTGTGTAAAAAAACACACACAAAAAGTTAGTAAGATGCACCTCTGCTTGGTGTCACCTCAAAAACAGCAGCAAAAAAAAAAAGAGAACAAAAACACAGCAGCACACAACAACACTCACGTTGTTGCAAACTGCGATGCGGTGGGGGAGAGAGGAAGAAAATATATTTACCCCCCCACAAACCTTGTCCTTCCTTCATTTCTTCTTTTGAAGGACGTCTTTGCTTCTGCTCCTCTGCGTGCGAGTTCATTCTGGTCCCAGATATCGTTAATTATTCAAACTTAACGAACGAAACAAAAACAACTTTAAAAAAGGGACCAAAATTATTTATTTTTTATGAACAGACACACATTAAGGACCGACACACTTTACCTTGGCATAAGACAGCACTGCACCATCCCCTACACAGAACAGAGTTAGCCGTCACGAGGTGTAGGTGGTACATTTATTTCACTTTGCCAAGGGGTGAAGGGGTGGGCAATCGGGAGGACTCGCAAAAGAAATAACAGTCAGTAAGATGAGCCAGGTGTACGTCACCTTGTTTTAAAGTAAGCAAAAGACCTCCCTTGCGAGATGGAACCGTACCTCGCTAGGTACAGCCCACCTTCGCAATTGCAGAGATTTTGAGAGAAGAGAAAATTATATAAGATGAATCTAGGCTTCTCTCGCGTCAGCCTAAACAAAAGAGTAATTGTTGCGCGGATAAACACTTCCACACATCGGAAGTCACGACTAACAGATGGAAAACAAAAAAACAAATTCATAAAACTACTACAAAAAAAAAAAAAAATAACCCCCCCTTCCCCAACCTCCCCTAAACTACCCCAAACCCTTTCCCTACACCTCGACGATCTGCTCGCTGGAGTGTTCAGATTCTTTGCGACTCAGATCGCTGGCACGGCTTCTGTGATGGTTTTTTTTTTTTTGGTGTGATAAAAATTAATGCTGGAAGGAGCACCTCTCGTTTTGAAAGTTGATCCTAAAACCAAACATACCCTCGTCTAGTTCGCTTCATTGGTGGTGGTGTCGCTCCAGCGTTCTCGAGCTTGATTCCTCTTCCCTTGGGCATGTCAGGTGCATTAGGTGACTCTGACGATGCTGTGGAGTGTGTACGCAGGAGACCCGGGAAGGGATGGATGTTGTGCCCGAAGGAGGAAGTGGTGGTCTTGGAGAGCTTCGGGACGGTGCCGCTGCCGAAGCGGCCGGAGGTGGGTGGGAAGCGTGAGGTGGCGGCTGCTGTTGGCAGCTCCTGCGTCTCGACCTCGATAGGGTGGTCGTTCATGTCCGGCGACAGCAGCTCATGTGAACTGACAGAGTGCTGCGTCGCGCCCTCGTCAAGCAGACTCTCGGTCTTGTCGTTGTGACTGGGCTCCCCCAGCCCAACACTCTTGAGCTCGCAAAACCCGTCGTGCTTCTGCTTCAAAGTGCCCTGGAAAAAGAACCAATACATCCAGAACTTCCGCCACCCACCCTCACCACCATGGTCCACCCAAACGTCGTATTCGTCCTTGATGAACACCCCCGCATCAGCAACAAATTTGCACACAATAAGCCACATTGCAACCAAACCAAGTGTGTTCGCAACAGAGGCAGCCCAGTGGTCAGCAGGGTTGTCCGAGCCCATCGCAATAAGCGTGAGAACCATCATCACAGTCTCGGTCAGCGCGATCAGCACCTCCCCAACGTTTTCGTACGGAGCGATGTAGGGACGTCCAATAAGAAGGACAAGCGTGAAGATCCCCAAAATGATGGTCATCCCCAGTGCACGTGCCCAGCAGCTCCCTCGGTTTTCTGGCTGCCACGCAGTCAGGCCAGAGAGGAGGAAGATGACAAATAGCTCAAACAGCAGAAAGTAGCGCCAGCTCTGGCGGTAGCCGTCGTACGTCAGGTGGTGGAGCATGCACCATGTGTGTGCGCCGTGCTTCTCGGGTGCTGCTACCCACTCTTCTTTGCCCCAGAGCACGTTTTTCAAGGTGCTTTGCGTGTCTGCGCCTTCGATGCCGATGTACGTAGTGTTGCTCTTGCTGCCCTTCACTGCCTTCCACACGTAGTAAGGGAAGCCGACGACAAAGGCCAGAAAGAGAAAGGACGCGAGTACCTTGTACGGCCATGTGGAGTAGAGCAGTGCCGTCATGGCACCCACACCTGCCCCTCCGTAGAGGAAGAGAAGCGGCATCACGAGCCAGCCAAAGCGTGCCTTCAGCAGCACGTACTTCGTGTCCACCTCGTTGCTTGCGGTTTCCTCCTTCAGCAGTTCAAATGTTCTCCCACGTTGGACACGGATCTTTCTGTGCAGCCACAGTGCGGCAATGCCACACAGCAACAGCAAAGCAACGTTGATGACCAAGCTGCCAAGCACCGCACCGTTGTACTCTTGGTACTTAGACGACCCGAGTTGCAGGCCCAAGGGGTTCAGTGTTCTGTCCAGCTTGTCGGGTCCGTCCCCTGGACACAGCATTGCACGTGACGCCATCGCAAGAATGCTTGCCTTCGACGCAGAGCTTGAGGGCGTGGCAGAGACACTCGTCACCACAGCCATCGCACCGCTGCCGGCAGAGATAGCAGACACAAGGTTCGCACGACCCTCAGCTCCAGACGGGACATCTGCCTTGAGGCTCGCAGTGTAGGTGCAGCCATTGTTCTTGCACACGTCGTTGTCAGTGTCGTACAGACTTGGGCTCAACTGAATAGAAAGCTTCTCCTCGTCAGGGCTCAGGATGAAGTAGTCTTTGCTCTTGAACTTCACAACCAGCGAGTTCGCTGCCGCTGTCACAGTGACCACACTCTCCCCCTTCTGCAGCAGCGCCAGCAGCCCCTTGTCGTAGTTCCCGTCGGCAGGGCTTGCGTCTGTCGTGATGGTCAGCAGCGGTGTACCCCCTGCAGGGACAATCACCTCCTCCCCATCCGGGCCCACAACCCTGAAGGCAACGTCCCCAGTCGCAGCAAAGTCCACACCCTCAACCCCAAAGGTGAGTGTCGTCCCCTCGTCGCTGTTCACGTTCCCCACACGCAGCTCCTCCACCTCGTCCTTTGCACCAAACGTCGTCGACATCACAGCCACCTTCACTGTGTACGTGGGAAGCACCGTCGACCCTGCAGCGTCCGACAGCGTGCACGTCACAGGGTACGAACCCTCTGCCGCACTCCCACTCACCACGTACCGCAGTGCCGCCTTCCCACCCGACACATCCAGCGTCGGTGCTTCCACAAAGACACCTGCAGACCCGGCACCTGCAACGCACGTCGCCGTCACAGCCTGTGCCGCCTCGTCCACAGCAGTCGCAGGGCCCGCACCTGCATACGACAGCCACTCCCGATCCACCACTGCTGCAGCCTCACCGTTCACCACTGCCACTGTGCCCACAGACGACCCCTGCACCACCCCAGCAGGCAGGTCATCCACAGCACGGATCCGCAGCACAGCAACAGCCACAGCACCACTGCGGGCAGACGGGCTCCCGTCGTCAGTCAGATCACACGACACAACAACGTCGCCCGCCAAGTCCGACCCTGCCTGCACAGTCAAGTCCCCCGTCGCCGTGTCCATAAAAAAAAAGCACTCCTGCCCCGCCACCACAGTGCACATACACACTGCCCCCACCACCTGTGCTGCCTCCTCCACCACACCTGCAGGTGTCGACGGCGACACTGCAAACACGTTAGCCTTCGTCAGCGTCACCTTGCTCCCAGTCGCAGCCATGTCTGTGTTGTCCTCCACAAAGTTCACCTCACACGGCAGCTGGCCTGTTGTGCACTGCAGCGACGGTGGGCTGTTGTCACACGGGTTCTCCACCCACCCGCCCACGGTGCACATCCCCATCACACAGTCGCCACCACGACTCACCTCACACGTCACACCAACCAGCACCTTCGCTCCTGCTGTGCACGTTGCATCCGTCATTGCATTCGCTGTTGCCATCAAGTCATCGAACATGCAGTCCACAGGCTGCACAGCTGGTATAAGCGTGGCTGGAACCAGTGTATCCTGCGGCGTCCCAGGCGGAGGTGCGAATGTGAGTGCAACCATCGGTGCAACCGTCCTTCCAACTGTCTGACAGGTCGCAGGTACAGTAACACCAGCAGCACCAAGGGCAGGAGCACGGCATCTGCACTCCCAGTTCCCCGTGTTTGTGTCAGGATCCACGCAGTCCTGGTTTGCATTTGTACACGTGTCACCGTTCGCAACGCACTCATCAACAGCTGGCACCGTGCATGTCGCTGCCATCGCCACTTGGGTTGCACCTGTTGCTGGTGCTCTGCAAACACACTCCCAGTCGTCAGCAGTGTTCACGTCGTTGTCAACGCAGTCCTGTGTGGCAGGTGTGCACGTCGCTCCGTTTGCAATGCATTCGTCCACTGTCCCTGTGCATGTGGCAGGTGCAAGTGCTTGTGAGCCAACAGCTGGAGCACGGCACCGACACTCCCAGTTCCCCAACATGGTCTTGTCCGGGTCCACACAGTCTTGACTGACAGCATCGCAAGCTGTGATGGTGTCACACTCTTCAACCATACAGATCGCCACAACTCCTGTTATCTGCGTTCCCAAACCAGGAGCACGGCATCTGCACTCCCAGTCTCCCAAGGCGTTCAGGTCTTTGTCCACGCAGTCCTGGTCTGCATTTGTACACGTGTCACCGTTCGCAACGCACTCATCAACAGCTGGCACCGTGCATGTCGCTGCCATCGCCACTTGGGTTGCACCTGTTGCTGGTGCTCTGCAAACACACTCCCAGTCGTCAGCAGTGTTGAAGTCGTTGTCAACGCAGTCCTGTGTGGCTGGTGTGCACGTTGCTCCGTTTGCAATACATTCATCCACTGCAACTGTGCATGCGGCAGGTGCAAGTGCTTGTGCACCCATAGCAGGAGCACGGCATCTGCACTCCCAGTCTCCCAAGGCGTTGATGTCAGGATCCACGCAGTCCTGGTCTGCATTTGTACACGTGTCACCGTTTGCAGTGCATTCATCAAACGCACACGTTGCTGCCATCGCCACTTGGGTTGTACCTGTTGCTGGTGCTCTGCAAACACACTCCCAGTCGTCAGCAGTGTTCACGTCGTTGTCAACGCAGTCCTGTGTGGCTGGTGTGCAAGTCGCTCCGTTTGCAATGCATTCGTCCACTGCAACTGTACATGTGGCAGGTGCAAGTGCTTGTGAGCCAACAGCTGGAGCACGGCACCGACACTCCCAGTTCCCCAACATGGTCTTGTCCGGGTCCACACAGTCTTGATTGGCAGCATCGCAAGCTGTGATGGCGTCACATTCGTCCACCATACAGATCGCCACGACTCCTGTTATCTGCGTTCCCAAACCAGGAGCACGGCATCTGCACTCCCAGTCCCCCAAGGCGTTCAGGTCTTTGTCCACACAGTCCTGGTTTGCATTTGTACACGTGTCACCGTTTGCAGTGCATTCATCAAACGCACACGTTGCTGCCATCGCCACTTGGGTTGTACCTGTTGCTGGTGCTCTGCAAACACACTCCCAGTCGTCAGCAGTGTTGAAGTCGTTGTCAACGCAGTCCTGTGTGGCTGGTGTGCACGTCGCTGCGTTTGCAATGCATTCGTCCACTCCAGTTACACATGTCGCAGCTCCCTGAACCTGAGATCCCGTCAAGGGTGCTTTGCACACACACTCCCAGTCGTCAGCCTTACTGAAGTCATTATCGATACAGTTCTGCGTTGCTGCAGGGCACGTTGCGACGTTCGCAATGCACTCGTCGACCGCTGTTGTGCATACTGCTTGGGTGGTGACTGCGGAGCCTGCCAAGGGTGCTCTGCAGTTGCACGTCCAGTCGTCTTCCTTTGTGTGGTCGGGGTCGAGGCAGTCTTGCGAGCCTGCTGTGCACACTACCTTGTTGGCGATGCACTCGTCCACTACACAGGGGGCGGGTCCAGCGACTTTGGAACCTGTGGCAGGTGCCCTGCAGCGGCACTCCCAGTTGTCAAGTGTTAAGGTGTCCATGTCGGCGCAGTCTTGCAGGGCGTTCGTGCAAGTAGCGGCGTGCAGGCTGCACTCATCAAGGTTGCAGTCCGCAACACCTGCCACCTTCTGTCCAGTAGCGGGCGACTTGCAGACGCAGCGCCAGTTGTCTGCATTTTGGTGGTCGTCGTCGATACAGTCCTGCAGAGCCGCAGCACACACCATGCCGTCGGTGCTGCACTCGTCAAGCTGACACACTGCCGGCCCTTTCACTCTACTACCTACTGCGGGGGCCCTGCAGTCGCACTGCCAGTTATCCGTGACGCTCCAATTGGGGTCGTTGCAGTCTTGGAGTGCTGCTGTGCATGTTGCTCCGTTTGTGGTGCATTCGTCGACACCTCCACCGGAGCATGATGCAGGCGCGTTGATGCCTTGCGCACCGGAGAGGGGTGCGATGCAGTTGCACTCAAAGTCGACTGCATCGGTACTGGTGCAGAGCTGGCCTGCGGCGGAGCAGACAGCAGCGTTGTCTATGCAGGCCAGGCAGGTGTCTTGGTCCACATCCCAGGTACCGTCTGTCATGCAGCGCATCTCGAGGCAGGGCATCATGGCGTCGGGGATCTTGTACGCACACACAACACCAGGGTCGACCACAGCACCTGCGGCACAAGCAAGCTCCTTCAGGTCGCCGTAGTTGATGTCCTGTGTGTCGCAGCTCGCAGCCGCACAGGTCAGCGTCGCTAGGGCAGGTTCCCACTCGCCGTCGTCGCACTCCACATCAGGACAAGCGACACCACTCTTCTCCAACTCGCAGACTACCTTATCCCCAGCATCGAGGTTCGAGCACGCAGGCACAGCACTCGGCGCCACAGACAACCCCCATCCTGCAAAATCCGTTGTTTTGCAGTGACACATCACCGATACGGGGTTGGGCGACCAGGTGCCGCTTTCGCATTTCACCTCGGGGCAAAAGTTTCCGCTTCGTCCCAGGGGACAGGAAACACCGTTGGAGACGTGGAAGCCGTCGACGCATTCTTGCGGTGCACCGGCGCCTGCTATAAACCCTTCGCTTGCAACCTCTGCAAAGTTGCATGTGTTCGCCTGTGGTGTGCAGTCGACGCTAGACGACGTCCACCCTGTGGTGCTGCAGAACGTCCCTGCACAATCGTACGCTGACTTCGCCCACGACAGCATCACACCAAAGTCGATGATGTCCGTCCCCTGGCTGGGAATAGCGTCGAGGGGGTTCGTCATTGTGTTGTCCAGATCTGACAAAGGGCACCCACACCGTGGGGAGACCGGGTCCCACAAGGGCCCCTGGCACTTCGCATCGTCACATATGACACCCGCCATGCCATAGTCGATGGGGCAGAACTTGCCTGGGTCGTGCTTCCCTCCGCAGGTCGTGGTGATGGTCGGGTACACCTGCTGGTATGCGGTCTTCAATACGCTGGTCTGGCACTGCAGGGACAGCACCTCGCTGGAGAAGGACAACAAAAGCAGACACAACAGCTTCACCGCATCGATCATTATATTGTCCCCCCCTGGAGTGTGGTTTTAAGGGAGAAAGGAAGGCAATTAAAAGTGCTGCAAGGCTCATAAGAACATCTGAGCAACACAGGAGGTTCTACCAGCATGATGCCCTCATCCAGGGTGGCTGCAATTCCTCTTCGGAACGGGAGTGCTCCATCCGTATTTTTAAAAAAACGTTTATTAGCAGAGTGACGCACTCTTTCAAATTGCATATTCAGAATCACCACAACGATAATGAGTATACTACATTAGCGTCTTGAGACGGATTGTCTCCTTCGTTGCGAATAGGGCAGATAAAAGCCTTGAAACAGCGGGGTACATCCCAGTTGTTCACTCATACGGGAGGGATCCGCGCACACTTGATGCATGCAGTGCGCTACGCCGCGTACAGCTCCAGGTAATTGTGGTATGGGAGAGAATGTTGCGTTGAAATGTGAGGGGGTCGACAGTGCGTTGGAGAGCTGAAGGCTCATTGCCCTCGCAGACCAGTGCCGCGTGCCGCACACCCTCCCCCCACCCCTCGTCCTCGTCGCAGGACACACAGTAGGCGCCTCACCACGTGCAGGGTCCATGTCTGGACCAGTCTCCTAGGGGAATACCCTCGTGCGTCAAGACAAAAACTATGCCATTTTTTTTTACCCCGTCCGTCGGGAATTGCAAAGTTTATCCAATGTTCCACAAGAAAAAAGAAAAATATGTGGAAATGGGAGAGGCTTGTGCGCGGCACAATATGAACTACTAATAGCGAAAACACAGTGAACGTATTTCAGGTGGGGGGGAGAGAGAGAGAGAGAGAGGGTATTGGGGACGAAACAAAACAAACAAAAAATATGGGGAAATTGCTGAAAATGATGTAGTTTGCCCACCTGTGCAAAAAAAAAGATCCATTTTATTGCTAATAGTGGGTCCTTCGCTGTGGAAAAACAAAACACAAAAGATCCACTGGGGTCACAAAAAACTCATCCCTTGTGGAGTGGTTGGTATATAATTACCCACCAATACATGCCAGCAATATGTGCACGAATTAACCGCGATTGATTCACATAAAAAACGCACAAATATTAAGGCAAATGTTCCGTATATCAGGAATCTGCCTTCAAAACACACGCGGTGCAACGGACAGCGAGAAGCTAAATCAAATTGAGTCACCTCGTTAGTGGTGGCAAAATACCTACAAAAAAAGATCGGGCTCCTCTCTCAAACCGAAGCACAAAAAACAGTCAGCAAAAAACGGCCACAAATAGCATTATTCTTTTTTCATTTTATTTGGGAAGGAAATGTTGGTGAAAGAGTCACCTAAATTGTGTTGACGATTCCAGCTCAAAAAAAATTGTTTCATATACATTCTTTTTCTAATGAAAAGAAGGTAAAAAAAAAAATTTGAGCAACTTCATTCTTTCGGCAAAAGAGGGTGCCATACCTATCCACCCCCGAAGAGGCTAAAGGGAACCTAACCATAGTTTGATGTAAAAAGTTAAATACGGAAGTACTCCTGGTTTGGATGCTAAATCGCCTCCGGGGGACCGTAGCACTTCCTGAAACTCTATGCAAGGAGGTCTACCTGAGGGTGAATGAATAAAAGAACCATAAACTTGGTGAAAAAAAAAAATGCATGTGATCCACGTATGCACATTGAAGAAAAAAAAAACACGAAAGAAATGGGTTTTTGTACCCATCCCACTCGGGGGGGTTAAAAAAAAAAACTGCCGTTTTCAAAAAAAGTTTTGAAAATGGTTCGGGCAGCAGAGCGTGGAAGGAAAGCTGGTTCGAAACATAAAACTATGTACATTTCCATCTGGAAACCGTGAAAATGTGCATAAGGGAAAAAGATGAACCACAAAAAAAAAAGGGGATTCTTAAAGGGTGGTCTTTCTTCCCCCCACTCTCCCCATCAAAAATAAAATAATTCGCAACAAAACTCGAGGGTATTTTGTTCGGCACAAAAAAAAAAAAACCCCCCACAAAAATAGCAAATATTTCGCTCTTAGGAACCACCCATATTTGCTTTTCAACACACAAAACTTGAACTCAATGTAATAACTATTATAAGAGAGGGAGTGTGAAGATGGCCTATTTTGCTCTCGGCCCACAATGACACATTGCACACAACACATAGAGCCACATTACCGTCTTGCCTAGGTATTACCCACACCTGTTTTCAAAACACACAAAAATGAACAAAATTGCGGGCATTTTGGGCGAATCTTCGAACATACACAATACACCTATAAGGTCTCGCACAGGAATGAAAATGTGTATTTCAAAGGAAAGCTCTTTTTTTGCCCTTTTTTGCTACAGTGTACCTGGGTTGTGATGCCACAGTCGGTTCCAGAAAACTACACCAAGGCTGACCAACGTATGACCTGGGGATAGAAGCTGACGGCCACAAGAAACACGACTGCGTATCACACCATACCAAGCCCAGGTGTGGGGGCAGACAACACAGACTACAATTTTTTTTTTTGACTGCTACTAAAAAAATATTCGTTTATTTTTGGGGGCATGGCGCCATCCGAATCGCATACAAAAAAAAAGGGGAGGGGGTTGGTACCTAAGGTAGGCTTGATGCTAAGCCCCACCAAAGTGCTTAGTCGCCTTTAAAAAAAAGAAGGTTGTGAGATGACCCTGTGTATCATTCAGTGATTGATACTCTGATGTGGTCACCTTGAAGGACGTAGAGTAAACAGAAATACAGACGGACGAAACAAAAATGAAAAATGAAAAATGAAAAATGAAAAGTTTATAAGATGACCCTAAGCATCTCGTGCTGAGTCACCTTAAAAAAGGTGAAAGAAAAGAGATGACCATGTCTTGCATGCATATCTAAAAAAGGCAAACAAATAAACAAACAAACAAACAAACAAGTGGGTTGGGTTCGTGCACAAAATAAAAAACCCCTCGATGAATGTGCCACTCGCGCATACAATTCACTGCAAAAAAAAAAAAAGAGAAGTTGAAAGTGCAAACGCCTCACCGTTCATCGGACGCAAGCATTGGAAAAAAATACACATATTGGGACCATATTCTGCGCAAGAATTACCCCTATTAGTTATCAAACACGCGCATAACAGACTATGTTGCTGTACGGCAGGGGTGCTACACCCTGCCATCACAGTAAAGACCAAGAAAGGTCAGATTCCAGGGCAGGTCAGAAACTCTTGTACAGATGTCTTCAAGAGAAGAGACACGGCACCTGGATCGGGTTACAAACCAAATTGCACAATAAAATGAAAAAAAAATGATAATGACGCAGATTGGTCAATATCCTAAAGGTGCGTTTGAAAAAAGGGGGTGGAGTTATTTTTCGGAGCGTGAAATGGTATCAAATGGGTTTGTAATGGGGGTTTGTTATGCTTGCTTTGTGTTCTTGCGTTGATGTTTTTTTTTTGATTTTTTTTTGGGGGGGTGTTTGTTCTTTCTATGAGTTTTTGGTAATACAAAAGGGATCTGTGTGATCTGGGCCACAAAAACAGAAATCAAATTGAAATGCGAATGTTCTCTCCATCACACACATCCCCTTTTTGTTTTGTTTTGTTTTTTTTTTTTTTTTTTTTTTTTTGTTGAAAAATTGATAAATTGAAAACGTAGTCACCTCGCTTTATTTTTCGTGTGATCTCCACTCAATTTTTATTGTGTCGACAATCGCCTAAGGACCCGCTTGGGGAACCTAAGGTCTGGTACATCAATGTTGGCCGAAGCCTTTTGTACTACGGAAGGTATAGACGTCAGTCGTCCTGAACCCTTGAGAGCAACTTTTATTGAAAACCCCTTTACCAGGCTAAGTTTCTTGCGTACTTCTTTCCTGTCTCAAGGGGGTTTGGTTGTTTGTGGGTTGCGGTTTTTAGTCCGCCTTTGTGGTAAAAGATGGAGAGGGGGTATTAACACGAGTAGGCACAGCCCGCACACCTCCCCCCAAAGTGTGGCAGAGCCTTTAGATAGACTCTGGGCTGACGACGAAGGGGGCGAACCTCATATTAAAGTTAAATTTCTTTTTGAAAACTTGGTTGTATTAGTGTAGCCACCCTAGAGTGTGCTCCACTATACTATAATTTTTGTATTGTTCTATTCAGGAAGAACAGAATTGTATTCGTTTAAAAAAAAACTCCAAAAAAAAACCCCCCAAGTCCTCGGCTGGACTTTAAATTGCATACAACGAGTGCAACCCAGCAAAAGCTTTTCCCTGAAGGTTGGCAATCCCCCTTTCGAACTCGCGTACACTTTGACGGACCTCATTGTACATACGAATTATTTGGCATGCACAAAATAGTGTATACAATAAAAATGAATGCATGTCTAAGCTGCCTGCGCTTACTCACCGTTAAAGAGAAGCTGGAGGTGCACAACAAGATACACTTCACACCAGGCTCTCCGGACGCAGTCACTGTTAAAAAAAAAATAGAAGAAAAAAAATGAGGATTGATATAAGTTTGTGGACACCATTCCCACCCCCACCCCGTGGAGGTGGCCCTATGGGAAGAGAGTATTTCAGTGCATTCAATAAATTGATTGCACGTCAAGAATAACCCTATAGGTGGTGGGATTATTCGGGAAGATATAGGGGGGGGAGGAGAAAAATATTGTTTCATATACCAACGATTCTACTGAATAGAAGGTATAATAGGGTGCACAATATGAAAGAGGAACGGATTCGGTCCGCACACTTCTTCCAAAAGGGACACATGAGAAAAAGGTCATTGCAAAAGCAAATTGTTTTTTTTTTTTTTTTTTTTTTTCGTTTTTTTTTTCGTTTTGTTGTGAATATCAAAACCATCAGACCCAAAGAGAGAGAGAGAGAGAGAGAGAGAGAGAGAGAGAGAGAAAAGTTCTGACCACCCAGAAAAGAGCTAGAAACTACCTACAAACACCCCTCCCTCATCCCTCAGAAGTATGGCAGAGAAGAGGACGTTCGGAAGTCTCTGGTAGGCTATTATTTTTAGTTTTTTTTTTCCTCGAAAACTTGCTTGTAGTAGTGTAGCCACTCAATGATGAAGCTCGCTACTATAAGATTTTCTTTTTTAAAAGCCTTCTCTGTCAGAGGTCTTTTGCAAAGCGTTTAGGATTTCCACACAAAATGCAATACGACTCAGTCATTACAGGCTACACAGTAAAGTAAAGCTTTCCCCCCCCCCCCCCTAGGCATAGGTGCCCGGCGAGTTAAAACAACTCGGCAACTCGCCCAAATTCGCCCAACAACTCGCCCATTTTTTTTGGGCGAGTTGTTTTTTTTTGGCATTTTTTATACACAGGTACACAGGTACACAGGTACACAGGTACACAGGTACACAGGTACACAGGTACACAGGTACACAGGTACACAGGTACACAGGTACACAGGTACACAGGTACACAGGTACACAGGTACACAGGTACACAGGTACACCACATCACATTTTATCTTGTGCATCTCAGCTTGAACGACTCTTTGCCGCTTCACAGCTGGTCTGTGAATGTGCGCTTTGGGTGGTTTTGTATGCTTTGTATCCCAAGGGAAGTCGTCGCCCAAAGCATTTTGACTGAACGTGCGAACGTTGTGAACCTGTAATCGATAGCAGACAGGAAAAGAGGATGAGCAGGCGGCGCCTGCCCGACCTGTGTGAAGTGAATCAGTGATTGCCTGACGGATGTCTGGGGAACCGTGTGTTCTGTGTGGGTAGCCATGTACGGAGTATATCCCATTCCCCCCAGCAATTACCAAAAACCGTGAGTGTGCACGGTGACCCATGGACCACCACGACCTAGTTACCACCTATGACTAGTCATATGACAAGGTGCATGTAATGAGTGGCGTTTGGCCTTAGCCCTGGTTGTTTTTCTTGAGATCATGTGTTGTACCAACGTTACATGTGTGTAACCTTACAACGTCCCCTCCCATCCCTGTATGTTTTTGCCTGTAAAAATGGGCGAGTTGTGGCCGAGTTGTGGTCGAGTTGTGCCGAGTATAGGGCGAGTTGTGCCGAGTATAGGGCGAGTTGTGGCCGAGTTGTGCGAGTTTTGGGCGAGTTGTTTGGTAAAATCGTGGAGTTCGGACAACTCGCCCAAAAACGACTCGGCCGGCACCTATGCCTAGGGGGGGTCACATCCCATGTTAAAAGTGAGGACACCGACCAAAAAAAAATTTTTTTGAGAAAAAAATGGACATCACCCTGAAAAACCAGAAAATATGGTCCCCAGGTGACCTACAATTCAATTCCGCCTGGTTTTGGACACTTCTGAGCACTTGTGGGGGTCTAATTCGAATTTTTCAAAAAAAAAAAAACGGCCTGGGACAGGGTTTGTACTTTGGCACCTTTCAAATCGGGGTGCAATCAAAACCCATTAAAAACACCGTTGGAACGCATTGAGAGGGCGGAAAAAGTGCCGGGGGCACTGGATTGGCAGTTCTACGCCAAGTCCGCTCTAAAATCCTTGTGTAGACGCAGTGGAATGGCAGTAAAGGCAAAGCGCCGTATCCACTGTGGAGTAGGCCTGCTGAAGGTGTCCTCAGAGGCGATTCTGCAAGCCCTGGGGAGATTGGGTTTAAGAAAACACGCGAAAAGGGGAGGAAAGTGACGTGTGTGGCATTGGGCCTCCCACGCGTCCTCCTCGCGGGTCATTGCGTATTGCTTGTCGTCAAGCAGTCTGGCCTTGCCACATTGGAGCAGTGTGCCTAAGTTCCCAATACGGCGTTCCTTGTCCCTGTGAGCTTTGAGGACGCCCCGCTCTTGCCGCTATATTTTGTGGCGTGCCTGTCCGTCTTCAGGAGGGATATCTCTTTCCTCCCACAATAATCTGAGTGTGGGGTCTAAGAAGATAAAGAAGACGAGGCAGATGCGGGTCGGTGCTTTAGTCGAGTCTATGACTGGATATCCATATACGTGGCTAGTACAGGGCTATTGCAGACTGAACTGCAAAACCAAGGGGAGGAATTGGGCATTGCAATATCTGGAAAGTCATACGAGGTGATTCTTTTAAAAGGAAGGTACCCTGAGGGACCGGGTGAGGCAGTGACGGCAGATCTGCTCGATAATTTACACCTGACTAATTTTCCTCCCTAAATTGATCACTCCCTGGCCTATTAATGGTGTGGGTACCTAAGCCCGTGTATACATTGGTCACTACGACCCACAAAATACAGATGCCAGGTGACCATCTTGTCTTGTTTTGGCTGTATTCAAACGCAATTAGATGACATTAGGCAAGATGTATCCTTTACTTCCTAAAATATGAGACATGGGCTGTTGCCATGGCCATATCTCGTTTATGTGCTAAAAAATAGGAATAGGCAAGGTACAGACCCTGTCCCAAGACCCCTTTTTTTTTCGGAATTTTGATTTTCTGGTCACTTCCGGTCACTATTTTTGGTATTTTCGGGCCTCCAGGACGTTTTCCGGGGGGTCTTGGGTAGTGACTTGTGGGGTCGGACACTGCGCTACGCGTAGAATTCAAAAACTCTGAAAAAATGCATTGTCCTCCCCTTGTGACCCCCCCTACCCCCCCCCCCCCCCCCCCACTGTAGTGTAACCTACGGCAATTAGATAAGCACTTTAAGTTTTGTGGGAAAATAAAAACCTAAATCTCCCCCGTGGTGAGGTTAGTCACCATACGGCAGAGAGCATGGAAGAAAGAGAAAAAGAACGTGAAGTTGAGAGTGCAAACGCCTCAGGGGTTGCAGGCACTGACACTCCGCAGGTAATAAAGAAATACTAACAAAAACGACCACCACGTTCACTCCTTCACCGCAAACCTCCGTGCAGTGAAGAGAGTGGGTGTGGTGACACCACACAACACCAAATCTACGAAAAAGGCACCGTGCGAGGACAAGAGAGAAGTTCAAAAGTGACCAAAAAGAAAGAAAAAAAATACGCTGATGACATTTGAGCTTAGTCAACAAAACGAGGGAAAGTTTATAAGATGAACCTCAGCCCTTCTGTGCTTCGCTTTAAAAAAAGAAAAATGGATGGTGCTTTGTACTTCACGAAAAGGGGGAAGGCCGGGGGGGCGATTCTGACAGGGTTCTGTACGACGATCACCTTGGGGGAAAATGTGTGTACCGCAGACAGCACATCTCCCGAGGCTAGAGTGTGTCACTATTGTTTACTACTATTTTTTCTACCAAAAAAAAAGATAAAAATAAAAAAAGGGGCGAAAGAGCCGTGCAAACGCTATCGTCGGGACGCAGACATGAATTGGGTGGTTCAATCTTTGTAATATTATTGGAAAGTTAAGTTGAAATCGGGAGCTTCTCTCACTAGAGACTCCCGAGGGGTAGGAATAGGACGGGGCAACGAATGCAAAGACAACTTGAAGGGAAAAAAATGTGTCTCTCTCTCTACACATCTACGAAATAGAATCTGACTTCGGGATATATGAAAAAGAGCAGTTGAAACGTGTCAGCCTTTAACAGCCAAGGAAAAAGAAAAAAAGAAAACAAAAACAACAACTGCTCTCTGCAAATTTGTAGTGTTTTTCGCATGATATTTTCGGTATGGTGGTGCTCCGGGAGGGGTCGATATTGACAGGTCGTGACAGGTCGCCGACAGGTCGTTGACCGACTTCCGAAAGCACCATACGGGTCATCCCTTTCCTTGCGGAAATATACCCCATTATGAGTGGTGGTAAAGCAAATACCAGTTGAAAAACAAATTTGCACGCACCTTCCGTCGATTCTATTTCCTCTTTGTCAAATGCTTGTGAAATGGTTACAGTGAAGCTGTTAGTGCAAACGCCACTGGGACGCAGACACTGACACCTAAAAGAAATCCTGGAACAAATGAAAAGGCTGCTTTATGAAAGAAGCCTACATACATTGTTCAATTGTGCTTTCGTGAGTCCCTTATGCATAAGGAAGTAAAATCCTTTGACTGTGCCAAGTGAGACTACAAACGCATGTGGTTGAGTCATCGGGGCTGTCAATTCAAAAAAAAAAATCCGAAAAGAAAAGAAACAGAGGAAGAAAAAAATGTCAGGAGAACGGGAACGAATCGCGTGGATTCGGGGAGTGTATCAGAGTACCTCAAGGAGGGGGGGTGTGTGTGGCACACCCCTTCTGTTTTAATTCTAGTTTTGTTTGTTTGTTTGTTTGTTTGTTTGTTTGTTTGTTTGTTTGTTTGTTTGTTTGCTTATTTGTTTGTTTTGCTTTGTTTTGTGGATAGAGAAAATACGCCTGCTTTAGGCAGACATCGAATTGCTTTGTGGATGCAGAGTGGGGAGTGGGGGAGTGGGGGAGTGATGAAGGAATCGAACACAACAGAAACAGAATACATAAACAAAATCCGAGCAGTGGGGAAATATGGGCTCCTCATAGAAGGTGGTGTTCAACATTGAGGAAAAGTGTGAGGTGACAAACACCCCTACGTCAGCAAGGCACAACACCCGACTGGCAAGCAGAGTGCAACAAAACGGCTGTGAACTTACCAAAAAAAAAAAAAAAAAAAAAAAAACACACACCCTCAACCAGGGTATTTCCTAAATCCACTACTCGTCTCCCGAGATTTTTTCAGAAAAAGTTCCGCGCTTTTTTTGCAAGGGGGGTTTTCAGGTGTTCCGCGGTTTTTTTGCAAGGGGAGAGTAGTCGTGGGAAGGAGCACAGGGTGAGGTAAAAATGTCCGAGGAAAAAATATTCCGAACCTCGGAGCCCCGATCTTGCAAAATAACGCAAAAAAGTCCGGAAAAAAAGTTCACAGGCCAAAAAAAAATTCCGCCTGCGGCGGGCACATTTCCCCCTTTTTTTTATGTTAGGGTAGCTGTATTTAAAGTGCCTATTTTTTGGTATTTTCCCGAAAAAAGTATGTTCGCTGTTCTGGATCGCTCCAATCATTCAAATAAAGCAGTTTTCGGGAATTTTTATTTTCACCGATGTTGGGTACCGTGCGCCTGCGGCGCTGCCTGTTCCTACCAGTTCCTACAGGCAAACACTTGGCCCCTTTACCTTACACTGACGGGTTTTGACCAAAACCAAGGACTTGTCCATTTCGGCAAATTGACCCCACCACAGAACGGGCGGATTCCGAAAATGCAAATGCCGGTGTTTTCGGGCATTTTCATGTTTTCAGGATCAGGGAGAGAAAATCTGGGTTGTGGGATTTACCTGGTCCCCTTTACCTTACACTCATTTTGACCAACACCAAGAACTTGGCCATTTCGGCAAAGTGACCCCACCACAAGCCGGGATTGGCTCGGAAATGCACCATAACTCAGTTTTCTGCACAAAAAACCCTAACGTTGCTCAGCGCGCTTTTTTTGCACCCGATTCCGGATTTTGAGATTTTGGGACCCCGATTTAGGAAATACCCTGCCCTCAACTAGGGTTGATTTTCTCCTTCTTCTTCATTGTTATTATTTTTTTGCATTTTCCCCGTTTGTTGGGGCATTCACACCTGTCTTCAACATCCCTCATGATACACTCACAATGGGTGTGACCCATCTTTTTCGCAACGCGATGGGAAAAAATGTCTTTTCCTTTTCGTTTTTTTTTTGCTTTTTTGTGCACCCACAAATGAGGCAAAGCTCCTTTTGTACAGAAAAAAAACCACAGACAACCAGGACGGAGCACAATGATAATACAAAAAAAAAAAAAATGCAGAAAAAGCGGGGTGGAGTGGCGTGTGCAGAAGAACACAGACATAGGGAAAATAATGTGGAGTAGATGCCGCGTCTGACTGTCTCACAACGCTACGGATAGAGGGGGGATGAAAGAAAAGTGAAGTGGATGCAAACGCCTCTGGGACGCAGGCACCTACGGGAAAGAAAACGTTTCGAAGAGTGATCTTGAGCCGCGCAATGCAGGGTCACCTTTGAAGAAAAGAAAAAAAGGCAAACAATAGGCTCCCAAATATCCTCTCGAGCATACACAGTATACTACCAGGTTATCGGACTCGGTTGGATCCAATCAGTGCAGGAGCGGAGTTCATTTGCATTGGAGATGGGGAGCGGGGAGTGAACAGTTGCTTCTGCGAACGCTTTGAGCAGAGCTTTTGCAGTTTGTTGATCACATCCTACTGTGGACGGGTAGGGGCGCACGCTATAAAAACCCCTCCCCCAATGCACGCGAACCGACTGTTTCACACTGACACGACATTGGCCGGCATGCTACTCACTTCGCTGACAGCACGGCTTCTGTGTTTGAGGGTGTGTGTGTTTTGATAACTAATAGGGGTAATTCTTGCGCAGAATATGGTGGGTTTTGCCCCATAGTAACTCAATCAATCCACTGTCCTCGATGTGCCTTTTTTTTTTTTGTCCAATTTCTCTGTGGTCTTAACCTAGATAACGTTACACATACCCTCTGCGAGGTCTGGGTGGGTTGCCCCCCCTTCCTAATGACGTGACGGTGTGCATCTCTGGGGCAGATGTGTGGCCTTGGCTGGATGCCAGGGAGAGAGTACGGTTGAACCTCCCGGTTTGGTATCTGCCGGTGACAGGTGTTGTGCGTGCAAGTGGCGAGATGACGTTTCCAAACCTGCTAGTGCGTCTGGTGGGGAGGTTGCCTGGGGGCAGTTCCTGCACCTCATATTCGTCGTCGAAGCCACCGACACCCGACCACTTCAGTTCCGGCGACGTCATCTCAACGTTCGAGAGCGACCCCTCACTGCGCTGACTGCGCCCCTCCTCCAGCAAGCTTTCCTCCTGCTCGCTCGTAGCCACCTTCTTCAGCTCGCAAAACCCGTCGTGCTTCTTTTTCAGCACATCCTGGAAAAAGAACCAATACATAAAGAACTTCCGCCACCCACCCTCACCACCAAAGTCCACCCAAACGTCGTATTCGTCCTTGATGAACACCCCCGCATCAGCAAAAAACTTGCACAGAATAAGCCACATTGCAACCAAACCAAGCTTAGAGGCTACAGGTGCAGCCCAGTGGTCAGCAGGGTTGTCCGAGCCCATCGCAATAAGCGTGAGAACCATCATCACAGTCTCGGTCAGCGCGATCAGCACCTCCCCAACGTTTTCGTACGGAGCGATGTAGGGACGTCCAATAAGAAGGACAAGCGTGAAGATCCCCAAAATGATGGTCATCCCCAACGCACGTGTCCAGCACGACGAGCGGTTGGTAGGCTGCCACGCAGTCAGGCCAGAGAGGAGGAAGATGACAAGAAGCTCAAACAGCAGGAAGTAACGCCACTTCTGGCGGTAGCCGTCGTACGTCAGGTGGTGGAGCATGCACCATGTGTGTGCGCCGTGCTTCTCGGGTGCTGCTACCCACTCTTCTTTGCCCCAGAGCACATCCTTTTTGAGTCCTTGTGTGTGTGCGTCTTCGATGCCGATGTACACAGCGTTCTCTTTACTACCCTTCACTGCCTTCCACACGTAGTAAGGGAAGCCCACTACGAAGACAATGAACAAAAATGCGCCCAACACTTTGTACAGCCATGTGGAGTAGAGCAGTGCCGTCATGGCACCCACACCTGCCCCTCCGTAGAGGAAGAGAAGCGGCATCACGAGCCAGCCAAAGCGTGCCTTCAGCAGCACGTACTTCGTGTCCACCTCGTTGCATGCGGTTTCCTCCTTCAGCAGTTCAAATGTTCTCCCACGTTGGACACGGATCTTTCTGTGCAGCCACAGTGCGGCAATGCCGCACCCAGCGAGAAGCGCAAAGTTGATAAGAAGGTTACCCAACACCGCACCGTTGTACTCTTGGTACTTACGAGTGCCAATCTGCAGGCCCAAGGGGTTCAGTGTTCTGTCCAGCTTGTCGGGTCCGTCCCCTGGACACAGCATTGCACGTGACGCCATCGCAAGAATACCAGCCTTCGATGCTGAGGTAGAAGGTGCTGCAGATATCATAGTAGCAGCAGCCATAGTGCTCACGCCTGCTGTCATTGTGTTCTTCAGCTGCACACGGCCCTCCTGCATAGGCACATCTGCCTGAAGTGTAGTTTCATAAGTGCAGCCATTGTTCTTGCACACGTCATTTTCAGTGTCGTACAGACTAGGACTCAAGTGAATGGAGAGCTTCTCCTCGTCAGGGCTCAGGATGAAGTAGTCTTTGCTCTTGAACTTCACAACCAGCGAGTTCGCTGCCGCTGTCACAGTGACCACACTCTCCCCCTTCTGCAGCAGCGCCAGCAGCCCCTTGTCGTAGTTCCCGTCGGCAGGGCTTGCGTCTGTCGTGATGGTCAGCAGCGGTGTACCCCCTGCAGGGACAATCACCTCCTCCCCATCCGGGCCCACAACCCTGAAGGCAACGTCCCCAGTCGCAGCAAAGTCCACACCCTCAACCCCAAAGGTGAGTGTCGTCCCCTCGTCGCTGTTCACGTTCCCCACACGCAGCTCCTCCACCTCGTCCTTTGCACCAAACGTCGTCGACATCACAGCCACCTTCACTGTGTACGTGGGAAGCACCGTCGACCCTGCAGCGTCCGACAGCGTGCACGTCACAGGGTACGAACCCTCTGCCGCACTCCCACTCACCACGTACCGCAGTGCCGCCTTCCCACCCGACACATCCAGCGTCGGTGCTTCCACAAAGACACCTGCAGACCCGGCACCTGCAACACACGTCGCCGTCACAGCCTGTGCCGCCTCGTCCACAGCAGTCGCAGGGCCCGCACCTGCATACGACAGCCACTCCCGATCCACCACTGCTGCAGCCTCACCGTTCACCACTGCCACTGTCCCCACAGACGACCCCTGCACCACCCCAGCAGGCAGGTCATCCACAGCACGGATCCGCAGCACAGCAACAGCCACAGCACCACTGCGGGCAGACGGGCTCCCGTCATCTGTCAGATCACACGACACAGGGATGTCGCCCGCCAAGTCCGACCCTGCCTGCACAGTCAAGTCCCCCGTCGCCGTGTCCAGCGCTGCACTGCACTCCACCCCAGCCACTACAGCGCACATACACACTGCCCCCACCACCTGTGCTGCCTCCTCCACCACACCTGCAGGTGTCGACGGCGACACTGCAAACACGTTAGCCTTCGTCAGCGTCACCTTGCTCCCAGTCGCAGCCATGTCTGTGTTGTCCTCCACAAAGTTCACCTCACACGGCAGCTGGCCTGTTGTGCACTGCAGCGACGGTGGGCTGTTGTCACACGGGTTCTCCACCCACCCGCCCACGGTGCACATCCCCATCACACAGTCGCCACCACGACTCACCTCACACGTCACACCAACCAGCACCTTCGCTCCTGCTGTGCACGTTGCATCCGTCATTGCATTCGCTGTTGCCATCAAGTCATCGAACATGCAGTCCACAGGCTGCACAGCTGGCACAAGTGTCGCAGGCGCCATCGTTACCCCAGGGACAAGCGTGGCTGGCTCAAGTGTATCCTGCGGCGTCCCAGGCGGAGGTGCGAATGTGAGTGCAACCATCGGTGCAACCGTCCTTCCAACTCTCCGACAGGTCGCAGGTACAGTAACACCAGCAGCACCAAGGGCAGGAGCACGGCATCTGCACTGCCAGTTCCCCAAGGTGTTTGTGTCAGGATCCACGCAGTCCTGGTCTGCATTTGTACACGTGTCACCGTTCGCAACGCACTCATCGACAGCTGGCACCGTGCATGTCGCTGCCATCGCCACTTGGGTTGCACCTGTTGCTGGTGCTCTGCAAACACACTCCCAGTCGTCAGCAGTGTTCACGTCGTTGTCAACGCAGTCCTGTGTGGCTGGTGTGCAAGTCGCTCCGTTTGCAATGCATTCGTCCACTGTCCCTGTGCATGTGGCAGGTGCAAGTGCTTGTGAGCCAACAGCTGGAGCACGGCACCGACACTCCCAGTTCCCCAACATGGTCTTGTCCGGGTCCACACAGTCTTGACTGACAGCATCGCAAGCTGTGATGGTGTCACACTCTTCAACCATACAGATCGCCACAACTCCTGTTATCTGCGTTCCCAAACCAGGAGCACGGCATCTGCACTCCCAGTCTCCCAAGGCGTTCAGGTCTTTGTCCACACAGTCCTGGTCTGCATTTGTACACGTGTCACCGTTCGCAACGCACTCATCGACAGCTGGCACCGTGCATGTTGCTGCCATCGCCACTTGGGTTGCACCTGTTGCTGGTGCTCTGCAAACACACTCCCAGTCGTCAGCAGTGCTGAAGTCGTTGTCAACGCAGTCCTGTGTGGCTGGTGTGCAGGTTGCTCCGTTTGCAATGCACTCATCAACAGCTGGCACTGTGCATGTGGCAGGTGCAAGTGCTTGTGAGCCAACAGCAGGAGCACGGCACCGACACTCCCAGTTCCCCAACATGGTCTTGTCCGGGTCCACACAATCTTGATTGGCAGCATCGCAAGCTGTGATGGTGTCACATTCGTCAACCATACAGATCGCCACAACTCCTGTTATCTGCGTTCCCAAACCAGGAGCACGGCATCTGCACTCCCAGTCTCCCAAGGCGTTGATGTCAGGGTCCACACAGTCCTGGTCTGCATTTGTACACGTGTCACCGTTCGCAACGCACTCATCGACAGCTGGCACCGTGCATGTTGCTGCCATCGCCACTTGGGTTGCACCTGTTGCTGGTGCTCTGCAAACACACTCCCAGTCGTCATCAGTGTTGAAGTCGTTGTCAACGCAGTCCTGTGTGGCTGGTGTGCACGTCGGTCCGTTTGCAATGCATTCGTCCACTGTCCCTGTGCATGTGGCAGGTGCAAGTGCTTGTGAGCCAACAGCTGGAGCACGGCACCGACACTCCCAGTTCCCCAACATGGTCTTGTCCGGGTCCACACAGTCTTGACTGACAGCATCGCAAGCTGTGATGGTGTCACACTCTTCAACCATACAGATCGCCACAACTCCTGTTATCTGCGTTCCCAAACCAGGAGCACGGCATCTGCACTCCCAGTCTCCCAAGGCGTTCAGGTCTTTGTCCACGCAGTCCTGGTCTGCATTTGTACACGTGTCACCGTTCGCAACGCACTCATCGACAGCTGGCACCGTGCATGTCGCTGCCATCGCCACTTGGGTGGCACCTGTTGCTGGTGCTCTGCAAACACACTCCCAGTCGTCATCAGTGTTGAAGTCGTTGTCAACGCAGTCCTGTGTGGCTGGTGTGCACGTTGCTGCGTTTGCAATGCATTCGTCGACCCCCATGATACACATAGCAACTCCCGTAAGTTGCACACCCACAGTGGGCGGTGTACAAACACATTCCCATGTGCCAGCGTTCGTTGCGTCATCGTCCCGACAAGTCTGACCTGCTGCAGTACACGTTACTGCGTTAGTAATACATTCGTCAATCGAGCACATCGCAGGTGCTCCAGTATTGGATCCCATTGCTGGTGCTCTGCATTGACACTCCCAGTCTCCCATCACATTCATGTCGCCATCAACGCAATCCTGTGATGCGGCAGTGCACGCCGTGTTCATGTAGCATTCGTCGAGCGAACACATTGCAGGTGCTCCCGTGTTGGATCCCATTGCTGGTGCTCTGCATTGACACTCCCAGTCTCCCATCACGTTCATGTCGCCATCAACGCAATCCTGTGATGCGGCAGTGCACGCTGTGTTCATGTAGCATTCGTCGAGCGAGCACATCGCAGGTGCTCCAGTATTGGATCCCATTGCTGGTGCTCTGCATTGACACTCCCAGTCTCCCATCACATTCATGTCGCCATCAACGCAATCTTGTGATGCTGCAGTGCACGCCGTGTTCATGTAGCATTCGTCTAACGAGCACATTGCAGGTGCTGCTGTGTTGGATCCCATTGCTGGTGCTCTGCATTGACACTCCCAGTCTCCCATCACGTTCATGTCGCCATCAACGCAATCTTGTGATGCTGCAGTGCACGCCGTGTTCATGTAGCATTCGTCGAGCGAGCACATCGCAGGTGCTCCTGTGTTGGATCCCATTGCTGGTGCTCTGCATTGACACTCCCAGTCTCCCATCACGTTCATGTCGCCATCAACGCAATCCTGTGATGCGGCAGTGCACGCTGTGTTCATGTAGCATTCGTCTAACGAGCACATTGCAGGTGCTGCTGTGTTGGATCCCATTGCTGGTGCTCTGCATTGACACTCCCAGTCTCCCATCACGTTCATGTCGCCATCAACGCAATCTTGTGATGCTGCAGTGCACGCCGTGTTCATGTAGCATTCGTCTAACGAGCACATTGCAGGTGCTGCTGTGTTGGATCCCATTGCTGGTGCTCTGCATTGACACTCCCAGTCTCCCATCACGTTCATGTCGCCATCAACGCAATCTTGTGATGCTGCAGTGCACGCCGTGTTCATGTAGCATTCGTCTAACGAGCACATTGCAGGTGCTCCTGTGTTGGATCCCATTGCTGGTGCTCTGCATTGACACTCCCAGTCTCCCATCACGTTCATGTCGCCATCAACGCAATCTTGTGATGCTGCAGTGCACGCCGTGTTCATGTAGCATTCGTCTAACGAGCACATTGCAGGTGCTCCTGTGTTGGATCCCATTGCTGGTGCTCTGCATTGACACTCCCAGTCTCCCATCACGTTCATGTCGCCATCAACGCAATCCTGTGATGCGGCAGTGCACGCTGTGTTCATGTAGCATTCGTCTAACGAGCACATTGCAGGTGCTGCTGTGTTGGATCCCATTGCTGGTGCTCTGCATTGACATTCCCAGTCTCCCATCACGTTCATGTCGCCATCAACGCAATCTTGTGATGCTGCAGTGCACGCCGTGTTCATGTAGCATTCGTCTAACGAGCACATTGCAGGTGCTCCTGTGTTGGATCCCATTGCTGGTGCTCTGCATTGACACTCCCAGTCTCCCATCACGTTCATGTCGCCATCAACGCAATCCTGTGATGCGGCAGTGCACGCTGTGTTCATGTAGCATTCGTCTAACGAGCACATTGCAGGTGCTGCTGTGTTGGATCCCATTGCTGGTGCTCTGCATTGACACTCCCAGTCTCCCATCACATTCATGTCGCCATCAACGCAATCTTGTGATGCTGCAGTGCACGCTGTGTTCATGTAGCATTCGTCTAACGAGCACATCGCAGGTGCTCCTGTGTTGGATCCCATTGCTGGTGCTCTACATTGACACTCCCAGTCTCCCATCACATTCATGTCGCCATCAACGCAATCTTGTGATGCTGCAGTGCACGCCGTGTTCATGTAGCATTCGTCTAACGAGCACATTGCAGGTGCTCCCGTGTTGGATCCCATTGCTGGTGCTCTGCATTGACACTCCCAGTCTCCCATCACGTTCATGTCGCCATCAACGCAATCTTGTGATGCTCCAGTGCACGTTGCTGCGTTTGCAATGCATTCGTCAAGCGAGCACATCGCAGGTGCTCCCGTGTTGGATCCGACTGCTGGTGCTCTGCATTCGCATTGCCAGTAATTCGTGTCGTAGGGGTCCCCATCAACACAGTCCTGTGATGCTGCAGTGCACGTTCCTGCGTACAATGTACATTCGTCAAGATAGCACATTGCAGATGCTCCTGTGTTGGATCCCATTGCTGGTGCTCTGCATTGGCACTCCCAGTCTCCCACTACGGTGGTGTCCCCATCAACGCAGTCCTGTGACGCGGCAGTGCACGTTACTGCGTTTGCAATGCATTCGTCGACAGAGCACATTGCAGGTGCTCCTGTGTTGGATCCCATTGCTGGTGCTCTGCATTGACACTCCCAGTCTCCCATCACGTTCATGTCGCCATCAACGCAATCTTGTGATGCGGCAGTGCACGCTGTGTTCATGTAGCATTCGTCGAGCGAACACATTGCAGGTGCTCCCGTGTTGGATCCCATTGCTGGTGCTCTGCATTGACATTCCCAGTCTCCCATCACATTCATGTCGCCATCAACACAGTCCTGTGATGATCCAGTGCACGTTGCTGCGTTTGCAATGCATTCGTCAAGCGAGCACATTGCAGCTGCTGCTGTGTTTGATCCCATTGCTGGTGCTCTGCATTGACACTCCCAGTCTCCCATCACGTTCATGTCCCCATCAACGCAGTCCTGTGATGCGGTAGTGCACGTTGCTGCGTTTGCAATGCATTCGTCGACAGAGCACATCGCAACTGCTGCTGTGTTGGATCCCATTGCTGGTGCTCTGCATTGACACTCCCAGTCTCCCACTACGGTGGTGTCCCCATCAACGCAGTCCTGTGATGCGGCAGTGCACGTTGCTGCGTTTGCAATGCATTCGTCGAGCGAGCACATTGCAGCTGCTGCTGTGTTTGATCCCATTGCTGGTGCTCTGCATTGACACTCCCAGTCTCCCATCACGTTCATGTCCCCATCAACGCAGTCCTGTGATGCGGCAGTGCACGTTGCTGCGTTTGCAATGCATTCGTCGACAGAGCACATCGCAACTGCTGCTGTGTTGGATCCGACTGCTGGTGCTCTGCATTGACACTCCCAGTCTCCCACTACGGTGGTGTCCCCATCAACGCAATCTTGTGATGCGGCAGTGCACGTTGCTGCGTTTGCAATGCATTCGTCGAGCGAGCACATTGCAGCTGCTGCTGTGTTGGATCCGACTGCTGGTGCTCTGCATTGACACTCCCAGTCTCCCACTACGGTGGTGTCCCCATCAACGCAGTCCTGTGATGCGGCAGTGCACGTTGCTGCGTTTGCAATGCATTCGTCGACAGAGCACATTGCAGGTGCTCCAGCATTGGATCCCATTGCTGGTGCTCTGCATCGGCATTCCCAGTCTCCCATGACATTCACGTCGACATCAACGCAGTCTTGTGATGCAGCTGAGCATGCTGTGTTCATGTAGCATTCGTCAAGAGAGCACATCGCGGCCTGCTGCATCCCAACGCTCCCGGTAGCAGGCATTACACATTCGCAAACCCAATTGTTGAGTATGTTATGGTCGGGGTCGCTGCAGGTCTGCATTTGAGCAGTGCAGCTGGTAGCGTGCAGCAAGCACTCGTCCTGGCTCATGGCCATGGTGCATGTTGCAGCGGTGTTGGTAGCGGGGGTGCCTGTTTGTGGAGAGACGCAGTTGCAGTCGAAGTTGACGGGATCGGCGCTGGTGCATTCTTGGTCGGAGAGACAGGCGGTGGCACTGTGGATGCAGGCCTGGCATGTGTTTGTCTCTGTCCAGGAGCCGTCGGATTCGCACTTCATCTCGAGACAGGGCATGGCCGCATTCGGCACGCGGTAGGCGCATACGGTGCCTGGTGTCTTGGAATCTGGTGCGGGGCCACACGCAATCGTTTCAAGCACACCGTAGTCAATCATGCTTGTGTCGCAGTTTGTCGGGGGCACGTTGCACGCCCCTGCGAACGTGGAGATCCGTGGGTTCCACTCCCCATCCGCACACACCGTGAACGCACAACTCATCGAGGAGTACGTCATCTCGCAGTCTTCCCCGTCCAGGGCCACTTCATTGTAACATCCAGAGGCAGACATCATACCGTTTGCGTAGCCGACATCAGTAAAGTCTGCGGTGTCGCAGCTGCACTTAATTGCGGTCGGGTCAGGCGACCACGATCCCCCCTCGCACTTAGAAAGAGGACAGGACCTCCCATCACGCACGAGGCTGCAGGTCGTGCCGTCTGCCACGTGGTTGGCGTTTTGGCACTGTATGAGGGAGGCTGCGCTTGCGGAGAAGCCGTTTGCAACCAACTGCATGAAGTCGCATGCTAAGGGCAAGGGGCTGCAGTTTGGGAGGGAGCCCCACCCGGAGAGGGTGCACGTTGTGTCTGCGCAGGAGTAGGGCATCACTGCCCAGGACACGGTGACGTCTTTGTCGACAATGTCATCTGCGGGGGTGGGAACCGCGTGGTAGGGGTTGCTCGTGATGCTGTCGAGTTCGTAGCGGTCACACCCGCATAAGGGGAAGCCGTCCCATGAGTTGCTTGCAAGACACTTCGAGCTTTGGCAGACAAGCGGCCCAGAGTATTCGACCTCGCACACAGTCCCTGTTGCAACGTTCCCTGTGCACGTCGTTGTCGTAAGCGGGTAGCTCGACTGATACATCGTCATTAAGGCATCCACAGAGCAAAGAGACGCCACGCTGTGCACATTCGCAAGCACTGCGATGACCATCAACACCCATCTCGCCATATGATGTCGTCCAGGGACACTACCCTGAACCATCCCTGCAGAGTGGTGAAGGGGATGAAGGGGATGAAGGGGATGAAGGGGAGGAGGAAAAGCTGCAATATCGAATGTGGGGTGAGGGGGTAAGTTTGTTTCATCCGCACATCAACGCTTTTTGGTTGTGCTCACAAAAAAAAAAAAGGGAGGGAGGAGGGAAAGAAATTGTCCCCTAAAAAAATTCTACTTTTAAAAGTCTATGTTTGTTGGTGTGCTGGAGTTTCCCGAACTCACAACAAAAAAAAGTCTAAGATGACCCGAAGCCTCTTTGTGCTTAGCCACCTAAATAACTGAAAGTGAAGTTGGAAGTGGATGCAGTTTCTGCAAGAAAAAGAAAAATAAAAGGAGAAATTGAAAGTGCAAACGCCTCACCGTTCCATCAGCGGACGCAGGGCACTGATTCCTCGCGGGTTATCGAACATAAAAATTAAAATAAGGTATGCCTAACATAGGCACAGGTCAGGTGAATATATCGCCAGGTAGTTGTGTTGGGGGTAAAACGGTACATATCAGAGCACTTCTTTGCTGGAATGGAGCCTCGCAACCGAGGCACCTTATAGTTTCAAAATATAAGAAAAAAATGCTCGCAAAGTGAACCTAAGCCTGGTTATTAGTCACCAAAATACAAGAAAAAAATGTAAGACGGATGCACCCCACAGACACATCTGCAACACTGTCAATATCATGTGGGAACACGTTTTATTATTCTTAGTCCACACAAAGGGTCTCCCTTTTGCTCCCCCTCATAACACCATCCCTTTTTTGGGACTGCTTTTTAGCACAATTTGTTTGCTTACTTTCTTTGTGAGGGCGGTGCGACGTCACTGAAGGCACGCACACGCTCCCGCACACTCGCAGATGGGGTGTGGCGCTGAGTAGACGGACGCAGCCCAACACCGACACCCCCTACCGGCGACACCGAACGCTGCCGGATGTGCCTGCTGGCTTCTACCTCCTCAGGCAGGCGAGCACGTGGCGGCGACCATTTCCGCGTCTTGTGGTTCACCTGCGTTCTGTGCAGTGTGTACGGCGACGGGCCGGACAGGTCTTCTCCCCTCGCACGCTGTTCTCCTCTTCCACCTCCTACTCCTCCTCCCCCTCCTCCTACTCCCCCTCCTCGCCTCACACCATACGGAGCCACACTCTGCTGCTGCGACTGGACCGGCATTCTTGCGCGAGGGGGAGACCAGCCTGTTCTTGGCCGAGCTTGACTTTGCTTTGCGTCGGGGTGCACAGGTGCTTGCTGTTGTTGCTGGTGTTGATGTTGATGTTGTTGCTGTTGCTGCGTCTGCGTCTGCGTCTGCGTCTGCGGCTGTGGCCTATATGCCGGGATCTCCTGGCGTTGCTGCTGGCCGTACTGCGGTGCAGCAGGCGGTGGGGTGGGGGGTGTCTTTGTGGCACCTCCCACACCGCTGAAAAGCGAGGCAAGCCTGTTCACCACCCCTGCGCTGTGTGCTGCAGTTGCCTGCGACGGTGCGGCAGGTTGTGCCCGCGGTACACCACTGCCAGCACCACCACCACCCTGCACGTAACGGATGTTCCCTACCCCTGGCTCGGTTTGATGGGACCCCTCGCGGGACTGCGTCTGCGCGCGCGGGTCGGTTGTGGCAGTACCGTTGAGCGTTGCGTCGAGTATGTCCTCCATCGCGGTGAACTTCCTCGGTGATGATGGCGGCTCTGCCTGCGGGTTGTGGTCGAAGAGCGGGGAGAGCTGCGACGGTGCGACCTGCCCGTTGCTGCCGTGGCCTTCTCCTCCTGCGAGACGACGGAGGCCAACCTCAAGCACGTCGCTGGCAGTACCGAAGCCACGCAGCTTGGCAGTATCGTTAGAGATCCACGCGGAGTGTGCACTGTCCACACCGTAGTGCTCCACCAACCCTGCGAGATAGCTTTCCGAGTCGTGGCTGTGCTGCTGCACTTCAGACCCCACTGCGCGCAGCATCTGCGGATCTTGCGCGGCATACAGCTTGATGAGAAGCTTGCGAAACGCTGGCGGGGCTGCGTTCTGCTCAATCACCTTAGCGACGGCAGCGAGCTTCGCCTGCTGGGAGCTCTGAGCATCCTTCTGCTGCTTCTTCGGCTTATCCCTCAGGGGCGACTGGTTGACACCACGCCTCTTCTGATCATAGTACCGATCGAGGTACCTGAACAACGCCTCCTCATTCCCCTTCCACCCCTCCAGCATTGCGTCTGCACGGTCCACCTTCGCCGCGTCGTTCCTCCGGAGGTACTGCACCAACCTGCTGCGCAACAGATTGTGTTTATCCTGTGAACGTGACGTGAGAGGGATGGGCACGGATTCACCAGGGGTATAGGCGGTGATGCGCTGTGCATTGTTATAAGGGTCGTCAGAGTCGATAGTGTTGGACCGCCTTCTGCCGCCCATTTTGATCCCTTTGTGTTCCTTATGGGTGAACTCATCGGGGTATTCTGGGCCAGAGTCGGAACTGTCTGCGTCATCGTCGCTGACAAGGATGTTTTCTTTTTCGAGGTTCGACAGCGCAATCTGCTTGAGGGAGAACTGAACCTCGCCGGTCTTGCTGTTGACGAAGTGCTCCTTTCCGTTACGCTCATCAATGTCCTTCCGCCATTCGCCAACCCGCATCATCCGCTCCACCTCCTCCGCAACCATCCCTTCTTGGTCCCACACCTTCACCACCTTCACAGCTGCCACCCCTTTTCCATCGCTTACACGAATTCTCCTTCGTGTCCGTGCGTCGGATTCCTTAACGCGCTCCTTCGCCCTTCTTCTTGCCTCTGCTGCTAACGATCCTTCTTCACCTATGAATTCAGACTCACCCTGAAGAGCGTCTAACTCCTGCCGTACAATGTTCGTGAATGGAATGAAGGGAGCGATTTCAACATCGACGTCATCAAGCGCAAGGCTTTCTCCAGGTTGCCGTTCACCAACAATGCTGACACGTCGGTTTTTTTTGTTCGCGCCCTTCTTTTCGAGAGATTTGCGGGCCACTTCAAAGATGTCTACGGCATTGCCTGCGTTGTCAGTGTACAGCTTTTTGCCACCTACCTTCTCAACCGAGAATTTCCCGCTTCGCACCAACCGTGTTACTTCTTTGATGATTGATTCGGAACGTTTCTTCTTTGTCCGTTTTTCGCGTCCTTCCTTAGCGTCCTTCATGTCAAACTCTTGGTCCGATGCTAATAGCTTATCTTCATGCGTCTCTGCAGGTCGTTCTACGATGTCCCACGCAAGCTTCAACTCCGCCCTTCTACTCGGGTCGGCCATATTCGCTAGGACCGATTTTGCCTTAACGTATGCACCCTGCTTGGAGAGATCAATGGAATGGGTTTTAAGAACCTTGCTTGCCCATTCTTCTGCATCGCTTCGGTGGTCAGTCGCAATCTCGACAACCTTTTCTAGTCGTGTTGCCTCCAACCTCCGTCCCTTTGCATTGAGCTTCTCGACTTCGGCTTGAATCTTTCTTGCTTTGAGTTCTAAAATCATAGATTTTGTTCCGCCGTGCTTTTCGAAAACGGAGTGTGCATGAAGGATCCGTGCACGACGTCTTTTACGAAGAGCAGAAAAACCGTCAAACATTTCATCTACTGCATCACCACGGCCTTGAAATTTCATTTCTTCTGCCAACCCTTTGAGCGAGCCAAGCTCCATGAAAAGTCGTTTTTCTGTCATTCCGCTGGGGCGTACCGCATGTAGTGCCTCATCGATGTGACTTTGTAAGTATTTCTCTGCCAACGTCTCCGCCCTTTTTAACTCGATTATGTCATCCATTTTGGACATTTTATTGAGCGCCTCTACTTCCGCCGCGAGGATGTCCTTCTTCAAATCGACGTCATACCAATTGATGCCTAGCCGCGCCAGTACCGCCAGCGCTCCATCCGTCTCTCGATCCGCTTTATGTTGATGCGCAAGAAGGATTTGAAGCGCCGCTTCTGCCTCTAAACCATCCTTTCTCAGCTTTGGGTCTCCTTTCATGACTGCAATGTGCTCGAGAATGTCCTTTTTGCGCTCCAATGTGTTGTCTCTGTGTACCCCCATGAAGCCAAGCTGCCGTTCCGCCCAGAGAAGCTCTTGCTCTTCGCTACCTTGGAAGCCGAGGGGTTGCTTTTCTTCGCTTCGTTCGTCTTCTTCGGAAACGATCTCAGAGACACTGCGTACTGTGGAGGCGGCGGGGCGTAGTGCTGGGGGTACGACGACGGGGCTGGCTGTAGGGGAGCGCTGGACAGATTGGTTCTTGGCCTTCAGGGCTGCTTCGCGAACTAACTCATCGTAGTCGGCGCCTGCGTCCTCGCGTGCAGGGACGCCTAATGCGTGCTGTAGTTTGCGTAGGTCGCGCTGCATCTGGCGTACAGCGTCTTTGTTGACTTGTTGTGTGACGTCCAGGTCCTCCTCGGCTTTGTTGAGCATCATCTTCAAGCGGTCGCGCTCCTGCATGAGGTATTTAGGGTCCATGACCTCCCACTCACGGTCGTTTGCTTGCACATCAACGCCACTCCCATTCGAGGAGGAGACATCAGAGCTGCTCTCATCCTCACCCTCTTCCATCAGTTTGATCGTCTTTTTGTTCAGATTTTCGTGCCGGTCAAGCATGAGGCGTGCCCAGGTTTGGTCGTTTACGCGAGGTTGGCTGTGCAGTGGGCAGCGGGTGATGCGTTCTTTGAGGGTCAGACGCGCCTTTTTGTCGAAGGGTGACGCTCCGGTGTCACCACCGGGGACATCTGCACCCCATTCGTCTTCTTTTTCGGAGTCGGAGTCCTCCTTAGGAGGCGCCTCTACTTCTTCATCTAGCTTGTAGATGCCCATCAGACGTTCACGGAGGGAGAGGGGCGGTGGTGGTGGTGGCGGCTCTGGGGGTGGGATCACGAAGGTGCGCCAGTCTACGGCACTCACATCTGCGTCGGTCCATACAAGAGGCTTTGCAAGAGAAGTGGACGTCGCACCAGGTGGTAGGGTAACCTTCAAATCTCCTTGGGTTTTCTGTTCTGCTTCGCTTCCCCCGTCTATTGGGCTGGTAGGCGCATTTTGGATAGATTTTGTGAGCGATTTGAACCCCTTTTTAATAGCTTTGCGAGGCCATGCTGCGTCAGAAAGTGCAGAAAATGTTGTATGTGCGTTGGTGTGCTTCAAGAGGTGTGTGCTCATTCCATTGAAGGAAGCGTACGTCACACGAGAGTTGTTTCCAAAGTTCTGTAAGGAGGCTTCCGAAGCTGCATCATTAGCGTCAGAAAAACGGACCCCTTTTTGTGTGCCCGACTTCGACTCGCTTGGCGTAGCGGCATCAGCATCGGGGATGTCTTCGTACGAATCTTCGTCGTCGTCACTCCATTCACCAGGCTCCGTCATTTTCTTTTGGATTCAACAAAAAAAATATCTCTCGCCCCTCTCCAATGGGGAGTCTGACTCCTATGTGTGTAGAAAAGGATCACCTTGCAGTGGGGGGGATGTGTGGAGTGGGGTAGGGAAAATTATTGAGATTTATTCAAATTGCTGATAGAAGACTTCAAGGACGACACTCCGCTCTGTGGTGTAGTCCTCTCTTCCACAATACATCAAATGAACCTCCACCTTTTTTGCGATCCTTTTTTTCACATCTTGTTCTTTCGACGACTTTGTGCATTTCAACAACCATAGGAATAGTATCGAGATCTCTTACTGAAGAGAAAGCTAGAGATGAAGAGATGGTTGAGTGGGTCGAGCGCATGCGTGGTATGTCCGCGTTCAGCGTAGAGGATGGTAGGGAAAATTATTGAGATTAAACTGATTTATTACTGGGGGGGGTCGAATAGTACACGACGGACTAGTTATGACCATGACAGGTGATTTTACTAGTAAAATGACAGGTGAAAATTTTTGACAGGTGGTACCTGTCATTTTGACAGGTACCACCTGTCAAAATACAGGCACCAGGTACCCAGGTGCCCAGGTACCCAGGTACCCAGGTACCCAGGTGCCCAGGTACCCAGGTACCCAGGTACCCAGGTACCCAGGTACCCAGGTACCCAGGTACCCAGGTACCCAGGTACCCAGGTACCCAGGTACCCCCAATGACATAACGAAGTATCGCTTGAAAGTACCGTTCAATAACCTTTCTTGGGTGTGCATGAAGTAGCACACAAGGTAGATCAAACGATAAATCAATCAGATAAACGTTACATCATCGGAAAATTGTTGGCACCGCCGCCCTGTCTTCGTATTTATTACGTCGACAGGCCAAACAGCGTTGGGCTCAGAAGAAGCAGTGCAAAACACTGGGGATCAACATGAGAACCAACTCCCAACAACACAGGCTACCGAAGTAGCAGGTGGGGTGTTGCGGGTGTTTGGGGTGAAAGAAAATCGATTTTGGTAAGTTACAGCAGAAAATTCTTAAGTTTGCACTAGTCGAGAGAGGCTTACCCGCTGCAGTGAAGCAGTGCACCCATTTAAGGATGGAGAACGTGACACGCACATACAAGTATGTACGTTACTTCAACAAAGGCTGAATTCTGGTAATTCTAAGGGATGTGAATTCAGCCACCACGCAGGTAGTGTTTTAAGGTTCCTCGCTTTGTTCTGCACAGCGGGCTTATGATACAAAGGAGTTGCCCCCGCTCTCTTTCGCGCAAACTTAAGAAAATTCTGAAGTAACTACAACCTGGCGTGCGGGTACAGATGCATTGCTTTGTTCTTTCCTCAAAGTCATGTGTGATCTCTCGGGTCTGTACTAAAGTCAGTGTTTAGATAAGCATCCACTTGACTCGTTCTAACAACCGTTGAAATCTAGAACAAAACAACACACTGCCCCTTCTCACACCAAGCCGCCATGCTTCAAGAGCATGCCCTGGGCAAAAATTACTGTGACAAAAACTGGTTTCTGGGGGAACGCAATATTTTATTGTGCCTAGTCCTCCGCAAGCAGAGGACAGACTTTCCGGATCCCGAAGTCGAATTTCTTGCACTAGCTATGCTCCCTGGGTTAATGGCTATAGCAGTGACTGACTAAGAGTTTCATAATAATTAGGGTGGTCTATGGGGTGGGTTAATGGAAAAGTTGGTTTATAAACCCGACTTTTTCATTAGGGTGGTCTCGGTCGCCACCTGATTTTGAAATATTTGCACCAGCTCGTCCGTCGGCACTGCTTCGCTGTCACAATGAAGGGTCGTCGGTTCGGGTACCTGTTAAGAGAAATTGAGGACAAAAGTGACATTTAGAACAAAAAGAAAAAGTTGACTTGAAATACAAAACCCTCTCGTGAACAGTGTACCTTGGTACATGACCGGCTGTACCGGGGTGGACACCCAACAAGAGATAGATAGAGGTGCACAAATCCTGGGTCGCTAATTTGGGCGGGAAAAAATAGCTTCAATTTACATCCGGAGGCGAGACGTACATCCAGAGCGGGAAAATGTCGAAAAGGGGGAGCGGGGGTGGTGAAAACCGGGGGTTAAAAACATACCTCGCACTCGGTCCACTCTCCAGGTACGAGAACATCATTGGACATACAAACCCACCACTGCGTCAGTAAATAGCTATTTCCCTCCCTCCCGCCAGGTTCGAGGGAGCACTTGAGGGAGGACAAAAAATGCCTATGGTTCGCGCAGGTGGTTTTCTTACGGGAAAAATCTGGGGGGCCGGGGCCGTGTTGCTGAGAATAACTCGCACTCTGCCCGGTGTGAACAAGCCCACACCAAAGCAATGGCTGTACAAGTCGATTTTTGCAGGGGTGGGCGGGCACCCGGGCTTTTTCCATTTTTTTGGATCGGAAAAAAATTAGGGTACATTGTAAAAAATGCAGCGGGATTTTTGATGAAGAATAGTGATTTTGTGCATAAAAGGTAAATACGTCCCGAGCCCGGCGCGCGTAGCGCGCCGGAAGTTCTGAGCTTTCGCACGGTGGTGGGTGGGGTGGATCTTTATGATATTCAAAGAGATGCAGAATCTCTGCGGACACCTCCTCACTGAGGTACCCTCGAGATGGTTCTTGGCATGCAAAAGTGCAGCAAGGGGTTCGTCGACAACTTGTGAGCGGAGACGTGTCTTCACCAACTTCAATCACGAAAATGCCCGCTCATCTTCGCAAGACGAAACAGGGGGTCAGAAGGCGAGTCGCACAAACTCGCATTGTCCCGTACTCCTTCTTCAGTTGCGTCTTCATCTCCTCTCTGCTTGTCCCCGGCTTCACCGGATCCACCAGGAGCTTCTCCCCACTCCTTGTCATCTCCGAGGTCGGGTTGCAACGGAAGGAAATAGTCGGCAGATGGCTCGGGCGAGGAGGCTGGGAGGAAGATGAAAGAGGTGGGCGGCCCTTCGGGCCCCAGCCCACCTCTTCAATTTTTTTATTTGTACCTTTTTTGTTGTATCGACAATCACCTACCGAGGTAGGATCTGTACACAATGTCGCCCTAAGGCTTTGTACTTAATCGGTATGGACGGAGGCCATCCTCAACCCTAGAAAGTAGCTTTTATTTGTTGATTTGCATTCAAAGTGCTGTTTTATACACAAAAGTTGCATCTTCAAAGTTTTAGAGTAAGGGGGTGGGTTAAAAGGGGTCACGTGAAGAAAATAAAGTAGTTGGCAAAAATTTCAGTACATCATGTTTCAGTCCTAACTGCATACATTGGTCGTAACAGAGGGGGACATCGTCAGTGCAAGACCCTCCGTGATGTAAAGAGATTAAGCCACTGTTGCTATTATCAAACAGTTTTCCATGGTCTACTTGTCTTTTCTTAGAACTCAAAACCACAAAACCAAACGTATAAAAACATTTGCGACTTGGCTTCTGTCAGCTGGCAAGGGAGGTGTCGCTACTCACCTGTCCGAAGACTGCTGCCCTTTTTTTTTTTTTTTGAAGAATTCTTCATCGGATTCTTCAGCGCGGAAAAACTGATTATGGCTTAGTACCGCACTCCCGTGTATTTGGTGCACCCAGATTAAAACACCCGATTTTTGCGTTTTTTTGCATTTTTTCGCCCAGTATTGAGGACATGTGGGGGTGAGGACCACCGAGGGCAATTTTGTGAATTTTTTTGGGGTCAAAAATTGACTTGTCTTTCGTAAATCCCACGAAAAATCGTGGTGCGCAAAATCGCGTTTTAGACCCCCATAGATGCTCAAAAGTGTCAAATTTTGCTTTTAACGGCCTCAAATCGTCGAAATTCGCCCTAAAAGGGGGCAAAAAAAAAAAATTCGAGAGTCCCTTTCCCTGGGAGGCAATAGCCACCGGCAAAAACACCTGTCATATGACAGGTGGTACCTGTCATTTTGACAGGTACCACCTGTCATTTGACAGGTGCACCTGTCAAAATGACAGGTGCACCTGTCATTTTACAGGTACCACCTGTCATATTACTAGTAATATTCAATTATCACCTGTCATATTTTTAACTAGTAACACCACCTGTCATATCACCTGTCATGGCCATAACTAGTCCGTCGTGTAGACCCCCCCCTTTGAATAGTAGACCCCCCCCCAAAATTTTAGACTCCAATTTTTTTGACCCTATTTTAGGTGCTCGAAAGTGGATTCTGACCCCCATGTCCAGATCACAAAAATGCCCTCTGAGTCCAATAAAGCAACAGATTTCATGTTTTGAGTAGTTGTGGTAAAATGTGGAAAAAAAATTATACAGGGGGGGTCTACTATTCGGCCCCCCCCCAGTAACAAATTGCTGATGAATAAAGAATACCCCAAGGACGACACTCCACCCTGCAAGTGGTGTAGTCCTACTCGCGAAGAGGAGGCTAGAGACGAAGAGAGGATTGGGGTAGAGTGGTATGACCACGCTCAGCGTGAGAATCTGAGGTCTGTACAGTAATATGAATAGGTAGGGGGAGGAAAAGATGAGGGAACGATGTTGGTTGTTTTTTTTTTAATTTTGCATTAAAAGCTTCGTTGGATTTCGTTTTTTTTTTCATCGGCACAATAATTAGATTCATATACTTTCAGTTCACAGAATTGAAAGTATTTGAGAGGGTCAACACATGCACCCCAAAAATTGAAAAGTGCAAATGGCTCCCCCGAGCGCAGGGCACTGCTTTTCTCCACAGTTAATCAACCACAGAGAGCAAAAAGATGCTCTCTCGGTGTTGGATTTTTTTCTTAAAATATGTTTTGTAATTATTCCCCCAATGCCAGTTCCCCCTTCAATAAGAATCTATGGTTTTGTGTTTTGTTTTTTTCTTGGATTTTGTTTTTTTCAAATAAAATACTCTATGTGGGGGAAATCTTAGCAGACTGTTCCAAGAATCTTTTATTATTTTTGGCACAGTCAAGGTGGGGAGTTTGGTTGGGGCAGCTAAAAAAAAAAAACGTTTCGCATATAAAAGAAAAACAAATAACGCGGAGGCAACTGCTATTTGAAGTCAAAAAAAAGGGGGGAGGAAAGATTATACAGATGATCCCAAGCCTTTTGTTGTACTTAGTCACCTTTAAATCTTTAGCATTTTCCCCCGCCCTTTTCTCTCTTTTTTGTCATCTTCCTTATTCCTGGCAATGGCGGTACCAGGGCTGTTCCTTATTCTCGTTTTTCCCCCCAAAAATCGCTGGTTTTATTCTCGTTTTTTTCCTTTTTCTTTTATACCCGCAGAGGCAGTTTTTTCCAGCATTTTTGCCAGATTTGAGCCAATCCCGTTCTGTGGTGGGGGATATACGGAAAAATGGACAAAATTTTAGCGACTTCAATTTTCACAAAATATGAACCCGTACTCGTAAAACAAGGGTCATTTTCAGTCTGAAAACCCTTCAAACTGAAAATGAAATGAAAGTGAAAGTGTGCTGTTTTTGACTGGGAACAGGTAGCGCCGCAGGCGCACGGTACCCAACTTTTTTCTTTTCCTTTTTCCTTTTTCTCTGCTTTCTTTTGATTACGCGAGCTGATTGCTCTCCACGGTGGGGTCACATGTGTGCGCAAAAACACTCTAAAGTACCTACTATGAACTATGAGGTTCTCTGGTTTAGTCCGGTCTGCAAAAGAGAAAAAACCACAAAATATCCAAAAATCCCGGGACAAAGAACCGACCTTAGCGCAAAGCCTGCCGGAGGCAGCTTTTTATTATACATGGTCAAAATTCGGTCCCCAATCCAGCTCAAGTTGGGGGCCTCCGGCGGAATGTGAGAATTCCTCGGTTATCCAACTGCAGAGTTCGGCACTTCATTGACATTTGCACCAGGCACGCGTGGTGCACGAATTATCAGTAACCTCAGTACATGTACAAAAGAAATGGCGGTCATGGCACCCAAAGCGAAGCCACGGTACGCAACATTTCTAAAAAATGTTGACATAAATGTGTCTGGCACTGTCGTCGGTAATTATCGTAAGTTTCCATAAATTTTCCTTCCCTGTTTTGCTAAAACGAAAGTTTCTGGCGAAGCCACGGTACGCAACATTTCAAAAAAATGTTGCTTACCATTGCATATTTTTACTGTCAAACACAGAAGAGCTACAACCACAGTGTACAGAATACCTTGTTCTTGCTTATTTCGCACATTTGGAGCATGGGACCCCAACATTTTTTCCCTGGTCACTTTTTTCTCAGACAGAAGTGCCTGAGAGTGCAGACAGAAAGCTTCTTTTTAGGCCTACACACTTTCCCCCTTAGGCGAAAAAAAAGTGCGGCAACCACGAAAATTCCTTCAGTGCGGCATTTCCAAGATCTAAAATCCATTTTGGGAGGCAGATATAGGGAAAAGTCTGCGCCGCAGGCGGATTTTTTTTTTGGGGGGTGGGAATTTTTTTTTTTTCCCCCACCCGAAAACCTGATCTTTGGCTTGTTTGCATACCACCCCGACCAGTGGTGTACAAAATTTTGGCTCCTAACCTAGTAGAAGCAGGCTAAAACCCAACGAAGGAAAAAAGGAAAAAAAAAAAGGAAAAAAAACTCAAAAATCAGAATTCCTTATTCTCATTCTCACTTAGGAACAGCCCTGGGCGGTACTGAGGAATTTTTTTTTTTGTTATCGACAATCACTTTACCTACTTTTTTACACAGTTATTAGACACGCTTGGAAACGCGAAAGTTCTTTTTTCCCTTTTATGCCACCACTCCGCTCAATCGTACTCTGCAGTGCGTCCGAGGAGGGGGCGGAGCGAGCAGGGCTGTGTGGAGAAGACTGTCAGCTCGAAGCTCCCTTCCACCTCCTCGAGGTCTGTCTCGCAGGTGACGTAGTACTCTGAACACTGCGCCGTTGGGCGTACAGCCACCTACAGAAGAAGGGGGAGGGGAGGGGTGAGTGGTTGGGTAGGGGGAGATGGGTGCCAAAATGGCATACCTGGTTCAGTTCTGTGAAAACACCTCCGTTCCTGACGGCCGGCGCACCGTCCTCACAAGGGATACCCTCATCACACGGCGTCACAGTCACACTCTGTTGGGATTTTTTTTTGGTGTTTTTTCCCCCTTTGTATGAACAGCACTATCCTAACAAAACACTTCCAGTATTGCATTCACCCACTTTGAGGTCCCAAACTTGACAAGACAGAAAATCAATCATGTTTGCACCATTGAAAAATTTCTGCAAAATGCACGGTGAGACTATTGTTAGACATACCAAATTCCCCATATTGAAGGCAGCAAGCGAGAAGTACGGCACCGCCTCGCCACTAGGCACTGTCGCGACAAACTGCGGCAGCAGCGCACAGCCCTTCTGCAGCACCACACTCCTCCGCACGCCCTCCTCCTCCTCCTCCCCCTCCTCCCCTTCCCTCTCCTCCTCCTCAGTGGATCCCCCCCAGCAGCCGTCTGCACTTTCTACGCAGGCCCACTCTGTAACAGCACGGAGGCTGAAGGCATCGTGCCCAGACGTTGTTGCGAGGATGCTAAACTTCGCTGCGGAGGAGCTCGACATGAAGGGGGATACGGTGTACGTCATCCCGGACGTTACCTCAAACTCTACTGTCGCCTGTCGTGTCGCAAGCTTGGATAACGCGACAATCGGGCGTGTCTTCAAACAAGGGTCCCGATGCACTCCCAAATGCTCTGGTCTCTCCGTAACAAGAATGCCACAGGGCAGTACAATGCCATCAGCGACGCTTGCTTGCGAGACTTCGACATAAACGCTGATCCGCATCGTTGCTGCCCCTTTGAGGTCCGGCTTCAAATAGAACTGCGGGTTCTTGAGGAACGTTGGGGCCTGGAGCGTGCCTTCGTACGACCAGGATGAGGTGAAGATGTGCGAGTTTTCTTCGTCCAAGCAGAAGACCGCGGAAAGGCTTGGTGTGGACAGTAATGTCGCATGGTATGTGACCTGCTTGCCTGACTCAGCAGAGTACGAAGCCACCGAAGCATCGGGGAGAACAGTGAGGATGTAGATGCCGGGGCTGAGGTGGACCCTGGCAGAGCATATCCCAGCGTCGTTGCTGCAGCAGGCCACCTGGTCGCCAACGGGCGAATGGAGATACCATGTCATTGCCTGCGCTTCGTGGCTGCACTGTACATAGATAGTGGGCGCAGACTGTCGTCTGATGATGACAGCAAACTGAGGCGGTAAAGGCTCCGCAGCGGTCGTATCCAACGGCCAAGCAAACCCAACAGTTTGAGGGCTTTGTGACGGATCGCCCGAAATATTCTGCATACGCACCAATGGATAGGAATCAGGCCCCTTCCGCGTGGTGGTGTCTTCAAAGGTTACAGTGATCTTGCCTTCAAGAAGCGGGACGTAAGGGATGATGACAAAATGCTCCACACTGCTGCTGTTTGTGTCCAGCGTGGCGGACGCGATGTCACCGAAGGGCCCCACCGTCTCGGCAGAGGCGACAGCGAGAAGCTCACAGCCCTTCCCCCTCGCGCTGGGCTGCGCCTGCTCCGTACCGCTCCACCCTATCGCAGCAACCTTGAAGATGTCCGGGTCTGCTTCGTAACCTTCAAACTGCGCAGCATTCTTCTTCGGCTCACATCGGAGCAGTGCGAAGCAGCCGTCTGTTCCGTTCAACGCAACATGCATCGACACGCTGGCCTCTTTATGAATGGTCAGCAGGACCTGCGGTAGAAGCGGCCAGCACAACGACGCCAACGGACCGAGAGACGGTGTGCACGCAACACTATGCGGCCCCACCACCGGGCACGTATGAGTAACATGCCTCAGGGGTGGCGCCAAGGCACGCACCTCCCCCCCAACCGGTGTGTTCCCCGTAGGATCCACGAGACGGAGTTTGCTCCTCCCCCCGGTGTTGCAGACCAGCGCAGTGTAGACACCAGGGTTCATCGCGATGCACACACAACCCCCGGTACTTTCCTCGACTGCGAGCACGTCTTCCCATTGGATGGGGCTTTGGATTTTGCTGTGCGGCGACGATTCATCGGCACGACAGATCACACAGGTACTACCGTGGGAGTCGAAACGGAGTGCGCAGGAGGGAGCGTCATCACCACCACCACCTCCTCCTGCTCCTCCTCCCCCTCCTGGGACGATAAGAACAAATTTGAGACGTGGCGGCCAGTCAAGCGGTGCACGGAGGACGATGGAGCTTGCGAGGGACCCTGATGCTTGGCGTGTTGCGTCAACGGCGATGTTGTGCACCTCTGTTGTTGCCACTGCCGCACCGAGGGAAGGCGCTTCCAGCGGCAACGCAGGGGTTGTCTCGCCTAGCGCATTGTGGCAGTACGACAGCTTTTTGTGAAGGTCAAGCAGATGTGCGTAGGCCTGCCTTGCAAGATGTTTTTCATTCTCATCGGTACACACTGCGTGCAACATACGAGCTAAACCACCACTCAACGCACGCAACGTTGCCCACCTATCTGCACTAGACATAACACAAGGCATCAACGTACCGCACACTATATCCTTATACGCGGGCATCACAAAAGGTGTTGCCGCATATGCATCGTACCGTGGTGATGATTTGAGATGGCCGCTGGGAGGGCCCTCTGCTTCTTCGCACCGCATTCTCGCTTGCCTCACCAATTCGGAAAAGCTGACCAATCCATTTAAAAGGTATGGGAGGGTGCCTTGAAAAGGGGGTGAAGTTTCGTCTCTTTCTTGGCTGGATTGGAGGCAGAAGAGGGAGGTGAGGAAGGCGGCGGGGTGGAAGACGTCTGGGGCAATGGTGAGGGCGGAGGAGATGGGCTCGAGAAGCACCACACCTAGCTGGGTCACCCCTGGGGGGAGCGAGACCGCGCGGAACGCGGAGGTACTCCTCGGGGCAGCATCGCCTGCACTGCTTCCCTCCCGCCGCACATCTGCCGCCGCAAGCAACACCTCCCTCAACGTTACCGCCTCTCTCCCTGCCCCTTGCACTACCCCTTGCACCGCTGCCAACACCGCCCCAGCCCCTCCCACCTCCTCATCCCCCGGCAGCACCTCCCCCTGCAACACCATTTCCTCTTGCATCCCTGACACCAAAGAACGACCTACCGGAATGACCCCAAGCAGTCTCCGAAATGGTTTTAACAATGTAATAAACAGTGTTTTGTCTCCGTCAAACACATCAGCCGCTCCGGACTTTCCTTCATAATCTCCGAGGTGGGAGACGAGACCTTCCCAGGTAGTGATGGTGGTTGTGGTGCTGTTGCATCGTGCCGGAGGGGAGGCGGAGGTTGCTCTGATATGCGCAGCAAGCTCGACAGAATGCGATCGAGCAGGCGACGGTGAGGCTGACGTTCCACCACGACGAACAGAAGACCCACCCAATGGCTTATGCACCAACCCCCCTCCTCCTCCTCCTCCTCCTCCTCCCCCTCCCCCTCCCCCTACCGACAAAGACGACACCGCATGATGATGTGCAGGCGAGCTCGACCTCCTTTCCTCCCCCCTCGGAGGACCCAACGAAGCACGCCCAGACGCAACGCTGCTACCCCGATAGGCCAAAGTTGATGCCCGCATAAGATCCCCAAGGTGCTGTCTGAAGCCGTTCAATTCTGTGAAATATGCGCGCAAAAATATTCGGATTAGCTGCGCAGAACCGGGAGCATCCGGAGACGTTGCCACGATGTGAATATGCCTCGCCAACGACGATCTCAACAACGACAAAAACAAAAGCACGACAAAGGATGCTGCTGACTTCAGTGGAGTCCTACCACGCACCGTCCTCGCAAGAAGCGCTCTGGGGGTACGCACTTCGCACGATGCTAAACTAGAAAGACGACGTTCCTCCGAACGCCGAATTTCTCTCGTCAACGCGCGCTCCACCACCGAAACCAACGTCGTAGTATAAAACTCTCCAGAAAGACGGTGCTGAACACCTTCATACACATCACCTTCTCCCAAACTGAACAGCCACACTGCAGCTCCTTCCAACGCACGACCTAAAACCGCCTTTTCAATTTGTTTAACCTCCGCCAAACAATCATCCACACACCGCATGACAGGGCGATGAAGCTCCGGCCCTGCAACACATGGAGTAGTATGCCGTTTGATGACCTCCAAAATCCGTTTATTTGCTTCATTGCAAAAGAGAGTTGCCACCGCAGCCGGCAACGCCGTATCACCACATTCCAGATACGGATGCAGCATGGCGGGGGTGAGGACATTTTGATGTGTTTGCGGCGGGACAGAAAGGCTTGGTGTGCCTATATTCGCTAGCGGAAATTCAGAGAGGAGTGTTTCTTGTATGGTATGGGCGATTGAAGCATCCGAGGGGGAGAGAGGTGTCAAAGCGTCTGTCGCGAGTTTGTCGTATGCGAGAAGCACCGCACTGTCGGGTGGGACAACAGAGAGAAGCGATCTTACTAAAGCGTCCGCACAGCTTACAAAGGTTTTGCACCCTACACTGGTGTGACGGTCGTGCAGATGGTGGTCCGAACGGAGCAAACGAAGACATTCTTCTTTACATCCTTGCAAAATCCCTCCCACCTCCTGAATAAAAGCTGCCGTCTCAATATCGTGCGTCGCAAGCACCTCTGCCTGCAATCTCACCGCCAGCGCTTCCTTAAATTCACTGAGACGCCTCTCCACTTCTCCGGTATATTGATCGTGCACACCACGACGGCCATGGTCATCACTGATATGTACTTCACAAAGCGCCTTGGTATGCGCACAACGCACCTGAGGAAGGTACTCCACGAAGACAGGCTCATAGATGTATTGCATGTAGAAGTAGCGTGAGAAGAGAAGACCCCGCCGGAGGGTGTTCGTTGTTCCTTCTGAGGGAGAGCCGCGGAAGGATGCTGGCGGTGTTCCTGGGGGGCTGCCGCCTTTTCGGGTTCTTCTGTTGACACCGCGTTGAAGCTGTTCACATCCTGTTTCGATGGAGACGCGAATGGATTGGAGTATATCAGCTGTGTCTCTGTGTGCTTGCTTTGGTGTGGTTCGGCCGTCTTCTTGAGATTCGGCGAGAATCGATTCTATTTGGCGAGGGGACATAACACCGTCTCTCGATCCAGGATGCAGCATTGCTTTAAGCGACGCCTCTGCAGACGGCGTGCAGGCACAGAGGAGCAGCCCCACATCCACTGCAGCCTGCGCGAACAGCGCTGCGCCAGCATCTCCATCAAGAGTACCGCACGCAAACACCACCGTACCACCAACACGGCAGGCGTACAACGAGGATTCTTCAGATCCATCAAAACAACCCGGTGGTGGGCGTGCTGTCTCACCACGAGGCAGGCGTAGTGCCGTTTCCACTGCTTGGCGTACCGTTTCTCCGAAAACTGCAACGGCAGGCCCTGCATTGCAAGAGGCACCAACGACCTTCGCCCAGACTGCGATGTGTTCAAGAATGTGGAGGACCTCACAGTGTGCTGGAGGAGCAAGCCCGGCACGGCGTGAACGGGGTCGTTGTATATAGCTTGCGGCGATTACCATGGAGTTGGCCCACCAAGCGTGCTGCATGAAGTGGAGGAAGCAGGCTCTTGCGGAGCGGGAGCCGACGCCTGAGAGACAGCATGCGGCTGCTTCTTGGAGAAGTGTCTGTGTTGCCACACCTCGTCGTGCGGCACCGTCGGAGAGGGTTGTGTAGCATTGCGCGATGTCAAGACCGGAGACGGAACGTCCTCCTTTGACAACAGCCTTGAGTGCTTCGAGGGAGGCGTCGTGGCGGTCGTATGCCGCACGCCCTTCAGAGAGGAGGGACGCGATGCAGCCGATCTTGTCACTGCTGAGGTGGTCCGTCGCACTGAGGTACGTCATGTTGAAGGAGGACGTGAACAGCGGGGTAGGCCCAGTGTGCTGCTGTGTGCTGCCGCTCCAGGATTTGGTGCTTTCGCGTGGAGGTGGCGAAGCAGAATGTGATGTCTGTGTTCGTTGGAGCGTTCCCTTTTCGGGGTTGCTTCGTGCCTGCGGCGGTGTGGTTGGCTGTGGAAGCGGCTCGTCCGTTACATTGACCAGCGAAGAGAGCTCTGCGCAGAGCTCTGTCTGTTGCTCTGGGTTCCCGACGTCGCGGACCCTTCTGATGCTGCCTACCTGACGAGGTGATACAGTGACATCTCTCGGAGAAGTGGTAAAAGCGCGGGCCGTAGCAGCATGCGGAGTGCCCACTTTATCTTCATTCCGCTCGATCCGTCCCATTTTGAGGAGAGGAACCCCTTCGTCCGGTCGGGCCGCGGTTTCTGCGCGTTGAAATAGTGAGGTGCTTTTTCTGTGAGTGGTAGGGGAAGGGGGTCTGCGGAGGCCCTTCTCTGTGGTGCGTCTTGTGAGGGTGGAGGGCGAGGAGGTGGTGTTGCGGGCGACGTTGCGCTGGCCGATGCTGTGGCGTCTGGTGGTCGAGGTGGCCGTTGCTGTGGCGGTGCGGGTGCTGCGGAGGGTGCGGTCTGTGGGCCTGCATATGGCATGCTGCGAGGAGAGCGCAGACCGGCTCACACCAGACGACGCTGTGCCCATACGATGCTCCAACGGCATCGATGTGGAACGTCGCTGCACAGCACCCTGCGGCGCCTGACTTCGCTTCACCGTTGCAGCCGGACGCCGTGTCCCCGAGGCAACAGTAGTGGCAGTCCCGGTACGCGTCTTAGCCGCCACATTCCCACGCAAAGACCCATTCAGTGTTTGACTAGAGGCACCTCCTCGGACTCCTCGGGTGGTCATGGTTGGTGCATGCCTGAGGGGTGCAGGGGTGAAGGTGGGGTTTGATATAAAATGTGCAAATCTAATAAAGTATCGTGGATTGGATGCTGTGGGTAGTGTTGTGATGACGGAAAGAAGCAAGAAGGAAGGAACAACGGCATGCGACAGAGAGTGTCTTACAACGATGATGGGTTTGCGGGTTGACGAGAGGCGCTCAAGATGGAAGGAATATTCTCATGGGGACTACGTCAGCTCTACATACGTATATGTACAGGTGGTGCGAATGGTTCGCAATTCTGGAAACAGAGTACTTCAGTATGTACTTCTACGCAATGTCACTAAACGAAAAAACATCTGACACTATCAACATACATCCGCAAAGGTCGAATAACACTGTTAGTGGGAGACAGCACTGCTTTGTGAAAAAGGGGGCTTTGGCACAGGGAAAGGGAAACATGTTCTTGTTTTTTTTATTACTGAGGCAGCATTCGCTACGGAAAGCATCCCGAGGATGCAGCACCTACACCACCCCCCATGAAACAGCTGACCTGGAGTCACTACCGCGAAGGGTAGTGTTGTGATGACGGAAAGAAGGCAAGAAGGCAAGAACAACGGCATGCGACAGAGAGTGTCTTACAACGACGATGACGGGTTTGCGGGAGACGCGCAAGATGGAAGGAATAGTCATGGGGACTACGTCAGCTCTACATACGTATATGTACAGGTGGTTGTGGTACACAATGGGAGAATATTTGCTGAGCTTTTTTTTTGAGTTTTTACTTGTTTTTTTTTTAAATGCTGAACCCCTTCTCTTTTGTCTCGCATTCCTTTTTCCTTTTTTTTTTTGAGGTGACAAAAAATTGGGGAAAAGAAAGTGAAGTGGATAGTGCAAAAACGCCTTTTGGGACGCAGGCACTTTGACACCCCGCGCGTTATCAAATAAAAGAAAAAAAAAGGGGGGGTTTTGGCGTGGGGGAGCGGAAGGGATTGGGGACGTGGTTACCAACCCGAAAAACAGAAAAACACGAGTTTTTGGGTTCTTCTCATTCTTGTTTTTTCATCTTTTTTTTTTTTTTTGTTGGTCGCATTTTTATTATTGCTGGTTATGTAAACCACAGTCTCCAAAATCCCTTCTATAAAAAATAAAACAAAAATAAACAATAAAATTCCACACGAAAACAAAAAAAAAAATATTCCAGAGATAGAAAACGAATTGCTTTTTTTTTTCTCCCCTCCCCAGAAACAAACACACGACAAAATAAAATAAACGTTAGTCAAAATACAATGCATTATGTTGCTTATATTTTGAGTAAAAACAAATTAGGTGGATTTTTTTTTTTTCTTCTTAGAAACCTTAGGTGGTACTAACGACACCCACTTTTTTTTTGAGATCTTTTTTTTCCTCCAAAACTAAAATCACAAATTAACCCATTCAGAGGTTGGGCTGGGGGGTCATACGAAGGTAGGGCTTGACCACTGTGTGTCCCTTGGGGAAGATGGACGGGATGTCCTCGGTCTTGATGGTCGGGATCACGACGCAGTCGTCTCCGTGTTTCCAGTTGACGGGGGTGGCGACCTTGTGGTATGCGGTGAGCTGGAGGGAGTCGATCACACGGAGGATCTCGTCGAAGTTTCTGCCGGTGGAGGCGGGGTAGGTCATGATCAGCTTGATCTTCTTGTCGTTTCCGATGATGAAGACAGAGCGCACGGTGAGCGTGTTGTCGTGCTCCGGGTGGATCATGTCGTACAGCGTTGCCACCTTCTTGGTCTCGTCGCCAATGATCGGGAAGTTCACCTCCGTGCACTGCGTCTCGTTGATGTCCTTAATCCACTCCCCATGGCTTGCCACGTCGTCAACGCTCACCGCAATCATCTTGCAGTTCCTCTTGTCAAACTCCGCCTTCAACTTGGCGGCCATACCAAGCTCGGTGGTGCACACCGGGGTGAAGTCCTTCGGGTGGCTGAACAGGATGCCCCATCCATCGCCGAGGTACTCGTGGAAGGAGAGCTCACCGTCGGAGGTGTTTGTGGTGAAGTCGGGTGCGACGTCTCCGAGTCTAAGGACCTTGGGGGCTGCCATTGTGTTGAAAGGGTTTTGTTTTGTAGGTATTACTCTGTGTATTGTGAGGATATGATTGGAATGAACAACAAAAAAAAGAAAATTGTTAGTGGTGTGGCCGACGACCCCAAAAGAGCGGAAAATCGCAGAAAATAGCACAAAACAGCACCCCTCTTCAGCCACACCAATTTACATTTGTATAAGAAAGCCCACAGAACAAGAAGAGAACAGCAAAAAGACGGCCATTCAGAAAACGGAAAGTAGGCAACAAAATGCGATCAGAAGCAAAATCGCAAGATAGATGACTCGGCACCATTTCGTGAGAAAAGAAAAAGTGGGAGAAAAGTGGAGGAAAATATAAAAAAAAATGTCCGTTTTTTTTTCTGCATACTTTTTTTGAATAATTTTGTTGATGTGCAAATCACCACATCCCTTCAAAGGGGAGGGGGGTGTATGGCATGGGGAGGGGGAATCCAACACGACCCCCTGTCAGACTATGACACCTGTCATGACACAGGTAATTTCATTCGTGCATTTTCCACTCTATTTTCACCTTGTCACGTGTCATGCAATATGCCAGGTCCTGACAGAGCCACCGTGAACATCTCTCTCTCTCTCTCTCTCTCTCTCTCCCCTCCCCTGATGGCTGTGTTCATATCTGCTGATGGATTATAACCAGAACCCATCAATAACAATGCGCTTCTTAGGTCAAAACACATCATGAAATACGCAACACAGCCATCTATAAAACTCCCAAAAGGGAACCTAACCCCCTACCCCCACAACCCATTTTTTTGTGGCGAAACTACTGCCTACTGCGGTGCAAACACACACAACATTGGCATCTCTCTTCCTTCTCCCCCACTCTACTGACAAACTTTTTGTGTTCCTTTTTTGACAAAATATATATCGCAGACTGACCTGTACAGAAGGGAATTGTAAAAAGAATAAAAGAGTTTTTTGTAAGAGTGAATGACATCAGTAATGTCCGAGTCCAATGTGTCACCTTTTGGGAGGGGAAATAGACAATACTTGGATGAATGTGCCTCATGGGCCCACAACACCTTTTCTTCAGGTTTCTTGAAAACTTGGTTGTATTAGTGTAGCCACCCTAGAGTGTGCTCCACTATCCCTATACTAGGTTTCTTATTAAGAAACGCAGGTTGGGTGAAGGGAAAATGGATAACCAGAGCTTTAAAACTAAAAGTTGAGGTAAGAGAGAGAGAGTCTTAGGCACCGCTTAGTCAAAAACTTTGTTTTGTGCGTAAAGTATGTAATAAATATTCTGTGGTAATATTTTTTTATTACTGCAATACACCCCCACTGAGTACCTGGCAGTGAAGAGGAAACTTCTTTGAGGCCAAAAAAAACGCACCATAAGATGGTGTTACCGATCTGCTGTCGGGGACATGTCAACGACATGTCAAGGACATGTCAATATAGGGGGGGTGTGTCATTTTCCCCTGTAAACCTTGTGTCAAGGACATGTCAAGGACCTGTCAATATGGGCCCTTTCGGGAACACCATAAGAACAAAATTTTATAACGATGAACCTAAGCCTCTCTGGTGTGTGTGTGTCACCTTGAAAATCTCATATGTACGGAGAAAAAAAATGACACAAAAAAAAAGACAAAAAAAGAAGGAACCCCTTGAATGTGATTGGGTAACCAACCTCTCAGGGCGCTTTGGCACTCTATCAAAGGGGTTTTGCTACCCCCCTCCCCTTTCGTGTCGGAAACAGTCTTGATGATCCCAAGCATTTCTTTAAAATCCGTGTTGTTTTTTTTCTTCTTATTTCCCCCCCTTTTTTCGACAAAAAATAAATAAACGAAAAACGTACACAGCACTAATAAAATATTTCCCTGAGAGACAATCGTTTCCCTCAAGCAAAGAACGGGTTTTCGGGTAAGATGGGTCTAAGCCTTGAGTCACCTTTAAAAAACACACAATAAAGATCCTCTTTCCCTCTCTAATATTTTTGTCATTTTTTTTCCTTCTTCAATTATTTTTTTTTGTTGGATTCGACAAAATCAATCTGCAATTCACTGAGACAGACACAAAGATAGATGGAGGACAAGAAAGAGGGGAAAAAAGCGGGCTCGTTTTAGCACTTTTCAAATTATTTTATTTTTTTTTCCCCTTGGGGGAAAACATCACAGACAAAGAGAGATACGTAAGAGTAGCCTATATCATTCATAACGATCTAAAAAAGAGGTCATTCGTTCTCTCTAAAAAAAAGCTCCAAATCTCTGTTGGCCCTTACGATGAGAAAGCCAAATATTCGGGGGAAAAAGAAAAAGAAAAATTGACGATTATAACTCATCACGTCGCACAGTGGGAGGGGGGTGAGGGTGGGGGGGGTTTTATTTTCAAAAATCAGGTTGTTCGAGAAATTCCGTATTTTGCCCAAATAATGCTTTTTTTCTTCTCCCTTGTTGTTACCATTCCTTTTTTAGGGAACGGAGCATGTACACTTTGTCCTGGAAGTTCCAAGAAAAATGAAGTAGGATTGAATTCACATTGCGTACCACTGAAAGGTTCCCCGTAGGGTAACACTCTCTCCTCCCCATTTTTTTCATTCCAAAAAAAATTTGTTTTGGGGGTTAGTGTTGGTAGGCTCTGTGTGCCACACTAACCGTGGCAACGAGAGAATTGCTGTTTTAACTATATAATATTATATTTTTTTTTGCAACTGACGCGCTGGAGAGGCCCTGGCCAAACATGGCGTGTTAGGGTAAATATATTCGTCGCACAGATTAGGTCAGAGACCCCACCCGATATGTTTTTCATTTTAGGTGGAAGCGTGCAATGCAACAAACGGTCGAGATCTGATCAAACGGATATATTTCCCAGCAGACTGAGAGAAATGTGTCAAATGTAACAAACGAAAAAAAAAAAAAAAAAAAGAAGAAGTTCTGCAACCGACTCACTTTTGAAGAAAAAAAAATCATTGAGCTCATTTTGAGCAATAAACTGCACAGTGAAGGATGTCTGGATGTGGGAGGGGGGGAAAAAAACGTAAAAACAAATTTATGTTAAGGGAGAAGGGGGTCGCAGCCACGAGACAATCAACTCACAGCGTAAAAGTTATATGCTGTAAGGTAGGCAGGTGTACGGGTCTGTGCACTGATGGATATCAACTTGGGTGACCAAAACGGGGAAGAAAGACAAAAAAAAAAACAATATGAGAAAGGCTGTGCTGACACCATAACAAAAGCGAAAGTTTGTGAGATGATCTCAAGCCTCGCATGCATAGTCACCTGAAGTCACCTAAAAAGAGAAATGTGCCAAAAAGATGAATGTGACTCTCGTGCACATCGCATCCAACTATGACAGCGCCTTTTCACACAAAATGTCCCTTCCCAAAATTTTTCGGGGACACCAAAAAAAAAGTAGAGTTGAAATACAAAGCCCTCTCGTGACAGTTGTTTTTTTTGGTCTCCCCGAAAAAAATTAAAAGATACTCACTCAATGACAGACCCGGTCCCCCACTTTCAAAAGATTTGGCTGTGTCTTCAAGCCCCCTGAAAAGAAGTTTTTTTTTCTTCTTTTTTTTGAAAACAAAATTTTAAAAAAGGGGGTAAACGGTCTGGACGGTCTGGGTTTAACAGTTCGGTGCAAAAAGGCTTATGATAAGACAGGGCTCTCTGTATCGGAAACCTTTTTAAAATTTTTTTGTACCAAACTGTCCAAAAAGTCAACCCTGGGGGTACCAGACTGTCCTTGCCCCCAAAAAAAGCCACAACGTGTGTAGTCCTACGCATAGTTTTGAATATTATTATTTTTTCTCTTTGATATAAAAACCGCTGAAAATAATCAGTTCGTTTTGGGTAGATCCGTGTGTGGGTACGGAGCGTATTGTGCATGTTTTCTGTTTTTTTTTTTTTTTGATAAATTGTTGGAGTAGTGTAGTTGCCTCGGTTGTGTTGCCACAGTTGTGCAATCTCCACTGTCTTTTTTGGGTGGGAGGGATAGCAGACAGAATGATAAAGCAGATGCCAATCACAAAGCCATCTAGTCACCGCTTAAGGCGGGTTTTTTTTTGTTGAGAGTTTCACTATAAAAAAAGAGAACGAAAAAGAAAAGTTTGACAAAAAAAATTACAATGACGGCCTCGCTTTTGCCGTCACAATACCAAAAAAAGGGAGAGATAAAAAAAGAAAATAGCTGTCTCATGAAATGGATCGATTTCCTTCACTGTTACAGTGTCACACTCAGGAGAAGGCAGACCTGGGGCTGTTAGATGCGCTGTACACTGTTTACAAACCCCTTTCCCACTCCCACTGTCATGAGACCAGACCACTAATTGACCGAAGAAAAAAAAAACGCGGTAACACCAGTGTAACCAAAAAAGGCAAGATGATTTTGATATTTTTTTTTTTGAAAAAAATTAAAAATGTTGGAATTAGTGTAGTTGCCACCTGTGCAGGTTCCACTGTCCCTAAAGTCACACACTCATTTTTTTTAATTGATAATCTGTTGGGTGTAGACACCATTGTCTGCACTGACTAGATTTTTTTTTTTCTCCCGTTGTTTCACCATGCTAACCGGATAAAAAAATGCTCCATTTTTTTTTCTTCGCTTTTCACTGTACAACTACGTTGCTGGTGACGGTAAAAATTGGGGAAAACCTTTTTCTTAGGAAGCCAAAAAAGACCATTTCCCCCCGACCACCTCTATTTTGCGTTGCGTCGAACCACACACATCGCCTAATGACCCCACTGTGGTGTGAGTAGGATCCTGTCTTCTTCTCAATGTTCGGCAGAAGGTATAAACGTGTCCCCCTTCTTCTTTTTTTTTTCTTCTTTTTGAAAAAATTGATCTTATTTGCTCAGAGAGAGGAGCTACTATGAACCTGAATTTTCATTTTTTTGATAAATTGTTAGAGTAGTGTAGTTGCCTCGGTAGTGTTGCCACAGTTGTGCAATCTCCACTTTCAATTTTTTTGCAGAGCAAATGCAATTTATTTGCAAAACTCCCATAGAATCAAAGAAAAAAAGTGGGGAAATGGTGTGACCTATACAGGGGTAGTGGTATACCTTAGAAGGACCTTAGAAGGACCTTTTTTACACCTTTTTTTTTGGGGGGTGCTAATAGCTATTTATTAACAACAAATAATGGGTCATTATTTCACTCGAGAATCGGTGAGTGCTCCTCGAGTGCCCGAAGGGCACGAGAGGGGCACGAACCGATTCGAGAGTGAAAAAATGGCCCATATTGGCGTTGATAAGGTAGTTTTATTGCATATGGTGATAATTTTGAGTACTCCTGATTTTTGGAGTTAAATAAAGTGGCTTTATGGGGTGGAATTTTACTTTATGGGGTGGATTCTTTCATTTTATGGTCAAAAACAGGGTGTATTGGTTGAAATTTTAACTTGTCGATTTTTTTCAAGTTTTTTTTGCATTTTTTGGGCCCAAAGACCCACTCAGGGGTCAAAAATTTCACGGAAAAAAAAATTTTTTTGTTGAAATTTTTTGACAAGGCGCTGGCCCATACAAAATGTACAGGGTGGGGTTTGTTCAGAAAATGACCGGTGAATAAATATGTGATGCTCAAAACATCAAAATTCTTGCTTTTTTTGCATTTTTGGGCCCATCTGAGCCCAAAAAAAAATTTTTTTTTCGGCTGAAAAATGTCTTTGCGAAAAAAAAAAAAATTCAACTTTATAGGGTGAAAAAATCACTTTATAGGGTGGGAAAACCACTTTATAGGGTGAAAAAACCACTTTATAGGGTGTAAAAACCACTTTATAGGGTGGGAAATCACTTTATAGGGTGGGAAATCACTTTATAGGGTGGGATAAAGTGCCCAGAGTTGGATAAAGTGGTGGTGGAGGGTACATAAAGGAGTACGATAAATTTTCACCAATGCAATAAAATTATTTAGTGTACATTTTTTTGGTGGTTTTTTGTGGCCAGAAATTTTCCCCAGAAATTTTTACCCACAAAAAATCAAAAAAATATTTTTTTGATTTCGGTGCACCGGAGCCTGTGCGTGCTGTGATGGGGTCACTTTGCGCTCAGAAATGAGTATTTTTGACCTAAAATGCATGTGTCAGTTTTTACAGGCCATTTTCAAGTTTTGTGTGCAAAATATGATCAGTACTTGACTTCTGAAGGAAAAGTACAAAATGAACGTGGGGCAGTTTGTGTAGACGCGAATTTTATACCCCACCATTTGACGGGCGGAGCTCGTAGAACCCAACGAAGAGTGAGAAAAAAGGATACGCCGAAACAATAAAAGTAGCGTACCGTGCGCCTGCGGCGCAAGCTGGTATCCCACCTTCCCATAACATAGTGTCACAGGCTACTGCCGTCTTGGAACCCTCCATCGGCCCCTTGCCTTGGTACTGGGTACTGGGTACTGGGTACCCAGTTTTTTGCTCGAAAACAAGGCCACTCCACCACAGGGAAAGCTCGGGAAAAAGTCACGTTTTCCTAAGGAAATGCCCTAAGGAAAACCACCATACCTTAGAAGGACCTTTTTTACACCTTTTTTTTAGGAAAATCACACCAGGAAAAAGAAAAAAAAAACGCACTCACCCCGTAAAATCTAAACAGAACTAATTTTCACCACTCTACCAATTTTTGTTTTTCTGGGGCTATTTTACCCCGAAATACTAATAAACATAATTGTACAAAATTTCGGAAAAAAAACCCCTATAAAATTTCCCCCAAAAAAAAAAAAACTATCGTGGAGGTGATCCCATTGGACTTTGCGTACGTCCGCTCATGCCTACTACGGAGCGTCCTTCCATTGCGCGAGGGGTATGGGTGTGGCTGTGGCTGCGCTGGCTGCGTGCGGCTGCGGACATGGTCTCGAGACTCACCATACCCGACACAGAGTGATCCCCGGACACATCGTCTTCCGGTGGAGACGCACCGATGCCCCGCTTCCCCGACGCAGAGTTGAGCGACAACTGCCCTGCAGGTCCGGTTTCAACACGACGCCTGTTAGAAAGAATGGGGAGGGGATCGTCTTGACTTACATACCCAATGCCATGCGCCCACTTCACGCTCTTGAGGTTGGGGATGCGGGAGGCCATGATCTCGACCTGGTTGCCTTCGTCTGACTGCGAGAACGCATATCCTGTGTGCCGGTAGACGCTGCGTGGCCCCATCGGGTAGCCGTCTGCGGTTTTGACGGGGATGCCGTGGGTGAGGCTGTAGCTCTCCTCGGCAGGGTCGCGCTGGCTGTGGTGGCTGCTGCGGAGCGGGTGGTGCTGTGGCTGTTGTGTGTGCTCGCCAAACCCGTGTGCATGCTCCTGCTGCAGCAGCGGTTGATGCGCTTCGCTCTCTCTCTGAGCCTGCGGCGGTGCACCCTGCACTGCATTGCTTTCATCCACCTGAGCAGCCTTAGGACGACGCTTCTTCGGCTTCACCCTCTCCCTCGGGAGGAAGCCCTGCCCCATAACACGCTTCATCAGTTTGTACCCAAACGACGAAAGCAGCCCGTTCTTATGCAGTTTTTCCCATTCTTGGACCTGAAGGAGAAGATGAAGGTGTGGGGAAAGGCTGTGAGGGGGGTGTGGGTGGGCATACCTTATGAAGCAAAGAAGGGCGGAAGGTGCGGGAGTAAAACTTCCAGGTGACGTCCCTGCAGAGTGCGATGACAATGCAGAGCACGACAGTCATCCAGTGCTTCGAGTCGACGAGGACGACGCTGTACATCTGTGTGTGGTGGTTTTGGTAGCATCGTATTCGGTTGCACAACTGAACCTCAAAGGGCAGTTGGGTTATTCTAAAAACGCAAACTAAAGCATCACATACGAGGTACCAATCCGGCCCGATGCCGCTGATAGGCCAGAGCTGTCCGTACACAAGCAGGAAGACGTACCACATGCTGAGTGACCCCCACGTTGACAGGTGGTTCGCCCAGGTCCACGAGCTGAAGGGGTGGTGTTTTTTTTTTTGAGTATCATACAAACATTTGCATACTTTGTCTCGAGCGCGCACTTCAAGGTAACCACCCACACCACGCAGGAGTAGGCAGTGATACCGAACCACTGCTGGTCGACGGTGCGCCCTGAGTCGTCCTCGATAGCGTCCATGAGCGCAAGGCAGGGAACGAAGAAGCAGATGGCCGACTGGAAGAACGCGTTGATCGTGAACTTCCAGAAGACGGCGGTGTTGAAGAGCAGCGACAGCCGCCCTGCGTCGTACAGCTCTGGGAACTGCTCCAGGGACAGGATACGCTTCTCATCGATGTCACGGTCAAAGAGCCCCACCGCCATGATGGGCAGTGCTGTGAACGCAACGTTGAACGACGCCAAGCTCCACCTATCGTACAACGACTTCCCTGTCCAGCTGTTGAACAGACAGAACCAAAACTGCGTTAAATACAACAGAATATTTTTGTAAAACGAATACAAAATCACCTTGGACACACGCTTGTACGACCACCTACCGTGCACCAGGAGGAGCCTCTGGAGGTAGCGGAACTGCCCAATCGAGTAGTCCGAGGCACGCGCCGCTTGCAGACCTTCTAGCCCGGAGATCCCAACACCTACGTGCGCTTCGTTGATCATCGCAACGTCGTTGGCGCCGTCACCTATGCTGAGTGTCACCTGGTTGAGATAGTCCTTCACAATGCGCACCACCTCTGCCTTCTGCCCTGGGGTGACACGACAGCACACCACGGCACGGCACTTTGCGGTCAGATCAATGAAGTTGTCTTTGTTGTGCTTTGGCGCTGTGTCATCCGTAATGAACATCAGACTGGCCCCCTGCACCACAACACCTAGGTCCGCCCCTGGGTCCTTCGCATGCGATTTGATGGCCGCAGCCTTGAACTTCTCTAATGTGTCGCGGATGATGCCCTCATCCTCTACCTCCCCAAACGTGAAGATCTCCATGCTGGTGTGCAGCAGTGCGCAGGCAAACCCGATGTTGATCGCAGTCTCCTGCTTGTCACCGGTCAGCACCCAGACGTTGAGTCCTGCAGTGCGGAGAAGCTCGATGGTGGCAGGAACACCTTCCTGCAGTTTGTCCTCAATCGCGGTCGACCCGATGAGCTTCAGGTTGCGTTCTATCGACTCAGCGCATGCGGCGATCTTCGCATCACGGTCTCCAATGCTTTCGGTTGCTTCTTTATAGCGTGGTGCCCATTCGTTGTACTGCTGTTCCGTGAGGACAGACTCCGCAATGCATAAGGTGCGCAGACCGTCGGCAGCAAACTTCTCAAGATGTACGTGTGTCTGTTCACGCATCAGCCGCTCGTCTTCGTTCTCTGGAGTGCGAAGGCGTTCAAAGATGACAGTGTCCGCTCCTTTGCACAGAAGGCGAAGTGTATTGTGCGGGTCACGCACAATGATGCTCATTCGCTTCCGATCAGAGTTGAACTCCAACACCTCAAGGAATTTCCAGGACTCAGGACTGCTTCCTCCGTTTGCATTTCGGACGTTGATTTTAATGTCGGTTGCATCGCGGTTGGCGAATTCTATTCCTAAAAAGCGAGCGCCTGAGACGAGACAGGATTCATCAGGGGATGCTGCTGTGTACTCTAGCTCTCCGTTTTCACCCTTTTCGGTGACGACGGTGTGGCAGACTGCAAGCACTTTGAAGAAGTGCTCGAGAGCGGCAGCGTTCTCCTGCCGCATCCAGTTCCAGACACGCCCGTCGCCGGTCACATCAGAGATACGTTCATCGTAGAAGTAAAACCCTTTGACCATCTTCACACCTGGAGGGCGGTCGTCCTTCAGATCTTTGCCCTCCCGTGCTGCAGCCGCCCGCCCAATCTCCGTGGTCCCGGTCCCATAAGAAGTGTTCCCCACAGAGAACTTCAAGAAGTCCATGATATTGCAGGTCAACGTCCCGGTCTTATCGCTGAAGATGTACTGAACCTGGCCGAGCTCCTCGTTGAGCGACGACGTCTTCGCGTCTGCAGGTGTATCCGCCTCTTCGAAATACATCTGCAAATCAGAGTTGATGAGTCGTGCTTGTAGGATCTTTACCATCTCCATGGATACGTAGAGGGAGATGGGAATCAGATTGTTGAACAAAATGATAAACGTTGCAACCCCCTTGATGGCGGTGATGACAGGGCTCAGACCTTCAGCAGAAAGGTACCTGTTTGGGGGGATAATTTGGGGTTTTTTTCATCGTTTTCGTTCCATACCAATGGTCTTTGAAGACCCCAGTTGTAACTCCTAATGCCACAGCTGATATGGTACAGAGGGTCAGCTGGCATCCAAAGATGAAAATAATCTGTTTGTTTGTCATTGTCTCGAGAGAGGATTTCTTGTGGCGCGCGTCTTGTTGGTTCATCATAAGCTTGCTTTGCTTGCCAGTGTACACGATGACACCTGCGACTTCTTTTGTGCTGCCGCCAAGCTTTGCTCCGCGGAGGAGGAGGGAGACGACGTCGATAGCGGATACGTCGTTCGACCCGCTGCCGCGGGAGAGCTTGCCTTCGAATTTGTAGAGTTCTTTGTTGGGCGCTTGGCATTCTATGGTGCCTTCGTAGGACTGTGGGCTGTCGAGGTTGAACCCTGACTGCGTTGACGTTGCTGCTTCTGTATGACTCTTACGCAGCTTCAGGTTTGTCTCCCCATCAAGGTTGCTGGTCTCAATGTGGCAGAGACCCTGCTCCTCTGACGACCATAGCAGGATGATGTCGCAAGGGAACTCCCCCTTAGAGACGTCTTTGTGTATCCGCACAAACTCGCCCACTTCCAGCTCCTTCCACATAGTGGTTACCCATGCACCGTTGCGGAAGACGGAGCAGCTCTGTCGGTTTACCTCTCTGTCGCGGACGTGGCGTTTGTAGTCCTCGTAAGCATCTTTCAAGAAGGTAACAAAGAGAACCATGGAAAGTGGGATAATGGTAGTGAACTTCCCGGTAGGGGAAAGTCCGGGGATTAGTTGCAGCGTTGCGACGACTAAGAAGTAGCAGTTCGCGTATCGGTGGAACTGTTCGAACAGGTTCTTCCAGACCGCAAAGTGCGGTGACAGCGGGAGCGCGGAGTACTTCCCGGTCTGGATGCTGTTGTTCGCATACGATTTGTCGTTCCCTTCGGGGTGCCCCATCCGGAACGTCCGGGTACCCGATTCGGCGACCATTTTGTTAACTTAAGATTCCCCTTACGCACCCCCGAAGGGTGCAAGGGTGGTCTTCCTAGGATGTGAGTCAACGGAGAGGGGACAAAAAAAATGAACAAAATATGGAGAAAAATGCCTTTTTTTATATACTTGGAGTGGTGGTGGGGACTTCAGGGGGAGAGGAGGAGGAGAAGGAGGAGGAGGAGGAGGTGGTGTGGCTTATCATTTGTCTGTCTACAGAGCCTCAACAGCCTCAAAAGACCCCCCTCTGGGAAATGTAAGTCTCTCCCAAGTATCGGATCGTTTGTTGTGGATGAGAATCGTGGAAGTACCCTCCCCGGGGGGTTCGACGATTGACGTGGGGCCACAGGGCTTTGTATTCATAGTGTGGCTATTTTTAAAAAGAGCCCTCCATACTTCATTGGTGTCCTTCGTTAGTTTTGTTTGAAAACTTTTTTTACCATTCCTCTTTAGAGAACGGAGCATGCACGGTCCTGGAAGCTCCAAGAAAATGGAGTCGGCGGGCTTAATAGGAAGTCGCCTTTCCTGAACGTGCACTTTGTTTGTTTTGTAGGTCGAGTTGCATCTATTGTTGTATATGATTACAGAACGAAGGTTTCTGGAGGAGGGGAAAAAAACGGAGAAAAATGCTGATTTTGAGTCTGTGGTTATTGTGTTTTGCGGACAGACGTGTTGGAGAAGAAATGGAAGAAAAAAATGAAGAAGAAGAAAAAGGAAATTTTGTTGGTGGAGCACAGTGAACCCGGCGTGACACTTTCCGCCTCACAAAGTAGTGTGCGTAAAACAATGTATCAGAAAAAATCCGATTCTTCGTTACTCCATCCAACTAAAAATTCAGACATCTGTACAAAAAAACAAACGAATGGCCCGAAAAAGGGGGGGAGGAATTGGGGAAGTACTGTGGGTTACAAAAATCACGGTATGCACAATATCCTGTGGCAGTGGTACAGAGGCAAATGTTACTGCATTTTTTTTTAGCAAAAACCCGCCCGAGTACATTTTTTTTTGCCTGCACCAGAGAGCTATGCATTCCGATGTACAAATGTTTTTATATTTTTTCGTTCTTTTTTTCAAAAAGGGTAAATTGCGATAACACGTATACTTTTTGTTTCGATTTGCGATAACACGTACACAAAAAGTATACGTGTTATCGCGAAAAGTGGTCAAAAAAGTGTACGTGTTATCGCGAAAAGTGGTCAAAAAAATGTACGTGTTTTCTCCTTCTAAGGTGCTCGCTCTCCATACCTAGACCCTCGAATTTTTTTTTTGGGACCCCCATAAAGGGCTAATTTCGACGATTTGAGGCCATTCAAAGCAAAATTTGGCACTTTTGAGCATCTGTGGGGGTCTAGAACGCGGTTGCGAGCACCCCGTTTTTTAGCGAAATATGTACGTGTTATCGCGAAAAGTGTTCAAAAAAATGTACGTGTGACATTCAGAAGACAGGGTCTGGTGGTAAATTTTGCGTATCCCTCTGTGTGGGTCACTCACACTTGCGGTCATGTGCCACTGCGTGGGTCTGGGAACCAGACTTACGTACTTAAGGTGCACGAACACAGGGTCTGGTGGTAAATTTTGCGTAGTACTGCGACGTGGTACTGCGTGGGTCTGGGAATATGGGTACCTGGGTACAGGATATTTGTTGTCAAAGACATCTTCCACCATGCATTGAGGAGGGTAAGACAGTGGTCGCAGTTTCTACTTGATAGCATTACAACATTTAACTTCTCCACGGGGGTCTTGGGCCGTTCATTCGGTTATACCTTGACTAGCGGAAGAGGCCTTTTTGGTCTCTAGAATATCCGGTATTCCCGAACGGAGGCACACTTTGTGTGTTACTACGACCTGGCAACTTCCAGCAGTAGGTTAAGTAATCTTTCTTGTAAATTGTTGGATCATTATCTCCTCAGTGTATGAATGCCCCACGTGACTGGACACTTTTGTGTTTGTCATGTGGAGCTGTGGTTGCTCTTTCACGACTTTTTTCCTTGTACACAGTGTACCGTGTACCTGGGTACCTGGGTACCTGGGTACCTGGGTACCTGGGTACCTGGGTACCTGGGTACCTGGGTACCTGGGTACCTGGGTACCTGGGTACCTGGGTACCTGGGTACCTGGGTACCTGGGTACCTGGGTACCTGGGTACCTGGGTACCTGGGTACCTGGGTACCTGGGTACCTGGGTACCTGGGTACCTGGGTACCTGGGTACCTGGGTACCTGGGTACCTGGGAAAACACGTACGTTTTTGTTCGCGAAAACACGTACACTTTTTCGCGATAACACGTATACTTTTTGTGTACGTGTTATCGCAAATCGAAAAAAAAAGTATACGTGTTATCGCAATTTACCCTTTCAAAAAAAAAAAAACCACTGTAAATTCGTTCTCGTTTTCCCCGTTCTAGAAAAAAAAAAGTTGGTAACGGATGAGTCAAAGCCTTCGTGCTTAAAACCACACCTAAAAAATCGGTGTGAGCACAGTACTCAGTACACACCCTTCTCCCACCCTCCGATGCTTTTGGGGGAAAATTTTTTTTAACACAAAATACACATGGTAGCCTGGATCTGCAGAGTCGGCCAGACTACTGTACGAAAATACTACAAAAAAAAAAAAAAAAATGAAAAAAACTGAACTAGTAATACAAGACAAATAGGTGCGGTGCACTGCGTGTGATTAAGTTGAAAAATATAGGACAGCGACTGAAAAGAAATAAACAAAAATAATTGTTGTGCGGACAACCGCCTCGGGGAGCAGGTCTGTGTATGTTCTTTTTTGAACAGGGTTTCCGCCAGGATTTGCGATGCGTGTCTAAAGAAAAAAAGGGGTGTGACATTGAAGGTGCCAACGTCTCGGCGACGAAGGCACAGGGTGTTAGCTAATTTTTTGGAAATTTCCTAGAATTTGAATTCGCAATTTTTTTTCCCCCGAAGAAGAAGAAAAAACAAAGGGGTCGTTTTCAGCCCCAACAGGCATCGAATAAAGACCTACTCGACCCAGTCGTAGTCCTGATTTGCCTCGTTCCAGACCCACTCCCCTCCGCCTGCAGCATCTCCAGCAGCAGCAGCTTCCACCCAGTCGTGGTCCTGCGTCTCTTCGTTCCAGACCCACTCACCTTCAGCAGCAGCTTCTGCAGCGGCTTCAACCCAGTCGTGGTCTTGGGTCTCCTCGTTCCAGACCCACTCACCTGCTGCAGCTGCCTCCTCCCCTGCAGCCTCGACCCAGTCGTGGTCCTGTGTTTCTTCGTTCCAAACCCATTCGCCCGCAGCAGCCTCTGCAGCAGCTTCAACCCAGTCGTAGTCCTGGGTTTCCTCGTTCCAGACCCATTCCCCGCCTGCAGCTTCCTCTGCAGCAGCCTCGACCCAGTCGTAGTCCTGTGTTTCGTCGTTCCAAACCCACTCACCTCCGGCAGCAGCGTCCTCAGCGGCAGCCTCGACCCAGTCGTAGTCTTGCGTCTCTTCGTTCCAGACCCATTCACCTGCCGCAGCTTCTTCTGCAGCCTCGTCCCCGTCGTGTGGGTGTGCTTCGGGTGAGGGTGATGCGAGCTGATGGAGGTTGAAGGTGATGTGGGTGAGGTGGAGGGTGTGGGGTAGGGGGGTGCATACATTGCTCAGTCTCTGCACCTTGCGATAAGGGACGTAGTGCTTGAGGCGGTTGTAGTAGGCACGGTACACAGCAAAGTCCTTCCCCTTTGCGATGTGCCATCTGTCCTCTGCGGTCGTCTGCGAGCTCTGGAAAAATAAAGGTTTGTAAGATGACGTCGAATGAAAAGGAACAATGCAAAGCACCCTGCAGGAGAAACAAAGCCACATACCCGCTCGACAACCTCCACCTCAGCACCCCCACCCGAGTTGATGCGGATCGAACGCCCGTTCACCGACTGCGGGTGTGGCGGGCTGAACTGCTTCTGCAGCTCACGTACACGGTCCACCCCGGGGCCCTCATGCAGCTGCAGGTGCGCACGCGCCGGTGTGTCGGGATGGTACGGCGTTCGTGGCGTGCCCTCAGTTGGGACAGGGTCGATGTGTACACGCCGCACCGGGGAGGGTCCACGTGTCGTCTCGTACTCCTTCAGGATGCGAAGCGCGTCACGTCGCAAGACATCCGGCAGTGTCTGAAAGGGGTGACATTGAGACATTTTATTTTTACACATTTCAGAGGGTTACCCGACTTCCCAAATGCGCCTTTCCAACCCCTTTAAAACCATACCTGCACATAGCTATTCACCGCCTCCGGTGTGGCAGACCTGTCTGAGTACTGCGACTGCGAGGAGACCTCCTGCAGGGCTTCGATCTGCATCTCCATGGCACGCCTCTGCACCATGTGGAGGTCGAGCAGGTCTGTTGCCTCTGTCTGCAGGTGGTTGATGCGCTGGCGTTGTGCGGACACACGCTTCTCCATTGAACGCCTTGCGGGCGACGCCACCGGCTGCGGCTGTGGCGAGCCTGGTGTGCGCATGGCCTCCCCCTTCGAGATCACAGACGCCTGCGAGCGGTACGCCGCAGGGCTCGCAGGCACCTGCTGCACCATGGGGTGCTCCCGCCCGTCGCTCCGCTTCTGGCTATACGTATGCACCCTCTCCGCGTGGCGTGCAAGACGCCCTTCGTACTCCTCCTGCTCACGCGCACGCTCCTTCTGAAACTCCAAGCGATGCCGGTCTGCCTGGCGACGTGCCTGCACCTCTTGGGATTTCTTAAACCTGAGGGGAGAGAGAGAGAGAGGAGATAGGGAGGTGAGGAGGTGAGGAGGGGATGTTTGAATGGAGTAGGGTATGGAAAAAGTTAGTTCGTGTTCTCTTCGTAGAGAATGTGAGGGGGGAGGGGGGTGTCTTTTTTGTATTTGCTGCGGGGCAGCTTGGTCTGTGGGGGAGGGGGGGAAAGTAACCCTGGCCATACTTTTCAACATTTTGCTTTGCAATCTGGCGCTCCCTCTCGCGGGCCTCGATGAGGGTGAGCTTCGCAAACTCGTCGTGCGCCCCGCCGCTGTAGTGTTCCCTTTCGCTTTGCTTGAGACGACCGAGCGCAGGAGATTTGGCCCGTACGGGTGATTTACCGTTGCGACCACCACCACCGACACCGACACCTTCCATGCGACCCCTCTGCTGCTGCTCGCTGTCCACCGTCGCGGTATCGTCCTCTGTGCTGTCCATCTCACGTAGCTCTGAGAGCAGAACTGCGTCGTGGTTTCCATCCTCAGGCGAGGCTGCCTGACGTACCGCGGGTGTGTCCCCGACCCTCCGCAAGAACTGCTCCGCTGTGTTGCTGCTGTTGTCCCCCGCCCTCTCGTGGGGTGGCGTGCTGTTGTACTCCTCCTGGTTTTCAAAGAGCGCGGCACGGCTTTTCACAACACCTTGCACATCAGCAGACCCTGTTGTCTGCCCACCCCAGGCGCTCATATCATCGCTCACCTGAGTGTCCGGCATGCTCACCCTTCTGGTAATCCCTTCACCCCTCTCACCCCTCTCCGATGTTCCAACCACCTGTGGCAGTGTTGCGGAGAGAAGACCCGGATTTTTTCCAGGTTCATTGCTTATTGGTTGCTCCGGGATTGATGCCCTCTTTTCTGCTTCTCTGCTCCGAGACCGCCGTTTTGTCTTAGTTTCTTGCACTTGAGGCGCGCCCTGCGGCTCGCATTGAAAATCAATCCGACAATTCTTTGGCGCATCAATCACGACTTTCATATTCCCCTTCGTACCACTGCTATTGTTCTTTGTGTTTAACGCCTTCTCAATTTCACGCTCGAGCAGCATTCTTTCACGTTTAATCTGTTCCTTATGAATGTAGTCTGGTGGGGTCGGGGATCCTAGGAGAGGGCCCCAACCCATTTGCGCAGCTTCGTGGAGAGGATGCGGGGCCGTGTGGGGAGGGGAGGAGTGGGGTTCGCGGATGGGTTCTGCGGAGATGTAGGCTCGCAGAGCGTCGAGGTCTTCTTGGTCTCGTTGGGAGCTTGCGCGGCGGAAGCTAGGGGAGCTCGAACCTCTCCGAGGCGGGCTGCTCTGCACGCCATTGCTAATTCTCGCCAACGCTTCGTCAGTCGAATCGAACACCGTCCCACTCCAATCAAACCCCGACGCAGAACACGAAAACTGCGGCACCAAAGAACACCTCCTCCCCTGCAACTCCGCGCGAATTCTCGGAAGCAACTCATAATACGAAAAATCACATGGCGTACCCGACCCCCGAATAGCCCCACCCCCAGCAGCATTGTCAGAAACAATCGACTCTACAGCTGCAATATAAGCGGGAAGCAACTGCCCCGGTTGACCAATCGCATGCTCAAATGAGGCTTCATCCCTCGCTCCAGATAGCACCACAATCTCTGGCCCCTGCCGCCGTTTTCCCGGACTCCTTTGCACCGAACTGCCTACCCCTGAATCTTCACACCATATTTTCGAAACCCCTTCCAGTATGGTGCCACCAAACCCTGAATCGCATATTATATTGACTCGGTAAGGGATGTGAACGGAGTGGAGCAAATCGGAGATTGTGGTTTCCGATAGAAGCCCTTCTTGGATGTAGTCGAGAGGGGCGAGGGCATGGGTTTTGGAGAGTTTGTTTGCATAGCCTCCTAGACCAACGTAGAATATGTAAAGATCGTCGTCGGGGCTGACGTTTTCGGTGAGCCAATCAATGCTCTTAAGAATGTTGTGTAGGGTTGGTCGGCTGGCAGCATGCCCAGAGTCTTCTAGCAAAGATCGAATCTCCCCAGCAAAACCTACCCGGTGTAACAGATCGACCAAATCCCTCGCAGTGCGCAACGCCCCATCCACAGAGCGTCTTTGCCCGCGATACTCCACACCAAGCACCAAGGCCTTCTTCCCCTTCACCCTCACCCTCCCTTGCAAATCAAACCACCGATCCGGACGCACATCAGAATTTGTCGTCCTCCCTGGAGAAGAAGCGACCCCTGGAGACCGTGATGGAACCCTCCCGCTCCTTCTCCCTCCTGAAGAGGTTCGCAACATTATTTTTTGGGGGTGAGAAAGAAAAAGAGAGAGAGAGAGATAGAGAAGAGAATGAAGAAGGAAAGATATACCCTTTTTGAAAAAAAAAATTCCTCTCCCGAAAGGGAGAGGGTTGGGGGGTGAGGGTGTGGTGTGTGCTTCTGTGTGTGGTGTGTTAGTTGGGTGATTTTTTAATTGTGGAAAAAAAAAGAGGGTTTGGGGTGGGAGTGGGGTGGGGTGGGGGAGTCGTTGTAATTATTTGACGCGAAAGATGAGATGGGTCCCCCCATTTCCCATTTCTTTGGCTCCCTTCCAGTTCATTTTTGCAACTACCAGGTGGTGTGCCTTTTTTTTTGTGTTGATACTGACTCTCGTACCAGGATTTTTGAAAAAAGATGAACAAAAAACAGAGAGTACAGTGCGGCGCTATATTACGGGGGCATAATTATGGGTAACTCCAATATTTACCCATAATTATGCGCCCCGTAATATTGCGCACCCGTAATAAAACTTTTTTTTTTTGAATTTTTTTTTTCTTTATAATCCATTGTGGATGGCCTCACACATGTCACTCTCCTCCCAGACGTACAGATCATCATCCTGACACTCTGCCACCTTGTCTCCTCTGCCACCGCAACTCCTACACCGGCGCCTCTTCGTGGCTTGCCCGGTACCCTCCAAGGACAGCAAACTGGCATTCCTCCCGTAGAAGCTTCCGGTTCGCCTTCTCTTCCTTCTCAGCAGACGTCCTGATGGTGAAGGCGGATGGCACATGCAGGATTCCCGGTGCTGGGGCAAGAGATCTGCCACACTGCCATAGGAAGTGCAACTGGGGGCTTTCCTCGTCGATGTAACATTGATAACTTCACCCAACCGTGTTGCCTCCTGCTTTTTATGTCACAATTGTTGAAATGTTCGCCACGGCGCGCAATATTTCTTGTGAGGTTTTTACGAGCACAGTGGAGCTTGCACAGGTGGCTACACTATTCTAACAATTTTTCAAAAAAAAAAAAAAAAAAAAAAAAAAAAAAAAAAAAAAAAAAGTTTTGTTACGGGGGCGCATAATTATGGGTAAATCCAATTTTTACCCATAATTATGCGCCCCGTAATATTGCGCACCCGTAATATTGCGCCACCGTAATATTGCGCCGCACTGTAGACAGAAAAAGGCGTTTGTGTGAAAAAGATTTTTCTGTCAAGTGTTTTTGTGTGTTGGCGGAGAAGAAAACAGTTTACAATAAAAGACTCCTGCGTCGGTTTTCTTTTTCACAAAAAAAAAAGGCTGTCTCACAAATTTGTTTTTTTACACAAAACGATTCTTTTTCTTTAACACAATACACTAAAGACTCAAGTAAAAAGGTAAATTAATAAAACCTTTGCTGCTCAAAGGTGTGTATTTTGCCTCACAACACATCAGTTTTTTTTTTTTTATAAAGGAAATCAACCGAACAATAGACTTGAGAGGTCCACTATCACTGAAGTAGTGGGGTGCTGGAATTTTTGCATCTCTCTTTTAACAGAAAAAAACTTGACAGATGAGAGTGTGCCGCACTGTGCACACATAAATATAAAAGTGAAGTTATTAATGCAGGCACCTCCGACTGACCCACGTACGATGCCAGCTGGATGAAAGCACAATATAAAAAGGCAAGCGACATAAGCACAAATACTATATTAAGTGGTTCTCGGGGTTTTTCCGTCATATTAGTACAAAAAAAAACACAGCATCTCCCCCCCAAAGGGGGGGTATGCCACTCATCTGAATCGCAATCAGAGCTGGGTCAGACCACATTTTTTTTTTTCAAAAAAAAATCTGAAGTCTTCCTCCAGCTCTGACTGCAATGATTTAAAAACAAAAAGAAACGTTGCGAATTTGTTTCACACACAAAAAAACACACACAGAACAAGATGGTATAATCTGCAACGCCACAAACCATCATGCAAAAGGAATAATGGGAAACAAGCGGGGATGGTATCAAATGCTAGAACCCAAAGGTGCCTCTATAAAAATATACTTTTTTTTTTTTGTTCACTCGCGAGGGGGAGAAGCACGGTAAAGGGTACAGGGTTTGATGATAAATAGGGTGGTATAACATGAGTCGAACCAGCAACGTTTGTTTTCTTTTTTTTTCTGGTTTCTACAATAAAACGATTGTTTTATTCGAATGATGCGTACATCGCGGGTGATCTATGATCGTCTCCGTGGGACACGTAACAGGCTGTGAGAGCTTGTGAGAGTGTGTGAGAGCCTGTGAGAGCTTACTGAGAGCTAGTAAAAAAATCTCTCCCCGTTCATAGATCACCCAACATCATGGTGTGCACAAATATCTCAAAAACAGTTATAGGATGAAAGTCGAATAATACATTCATCGAATAAAAAAAAAATGGTTGACATATAGTTCCAACTGACTGTACGACGACAGCTCTGAATGAAAGCATACCCCAATGTCATCACATACTGTCCATCCAAAGAAGAGAAAGCACACAAAATGACGTTCAAAAAAAACAAAAAAACAAAAAAAAAAAAACACTTCCCCGGTTCTCAGCAGGAACAAAAAAAAACCCCTTTTTTGACCAAAGGTGTGTCAATGGCAAAGAAGGGTTTAAAAAAAGAAGAAAAAACGAATGGCAAGAGACTTAGGACAAAAGACAAACCGCAATTCTGAAGAATACCCTACGTTTTTTTGGGGGGCACTACGAGATTGCAGATAGACTCCGTAAAAATATGGGGAAGGTTTTCATGGAAAGGGTGATTGTCATTTCATTAGAGGGAAAAAGGGAAAAAAAGGTAATTGCTATCGGGGATAAAAACAGGGTGTGGATATGGGAGACCCGTTATTTTTTTCTTAGCAATTAGTTGTTTTTGTTGGTGTTGTTTTCCACACACCTTCCTTCAACCCCTGTATGGATCAGTTTGTCTTTTTTTGAAAACCTGAAATTACACATTTCAAGGGGTCCTTATTTGCATTTTTTTCCGGGAAAATTGGACAATTTTTTGACCGCTCATTTGGTGAGAGCTATCGCAGGCACGCAAAGTAAAATTTCCCTTACCCCACCATCGATTTTAATAGTATACCGGGTTGCCTACAGGGGTTGAAGGAAATGTTGTGGGGAAAACGATAAAATAGGTGCGGGTAAAAAAATATGCCCTTTTTTGTACTCAACGTTGGGAATGTGCCACATAGTGGCCTGATGTTCCCAAGACTTTGGTAGAACCCAACTTATTTACCGACACGGAAATCCCCTTGAAAGCTAAACACCTTTATACGAAAGACGAGAAACACAAAATACCAAAACAAATAAGGGGGCCGAGTCAACCGGTGAAGGGAGGGAGGGGTGGTGAGGGGGGCGAAAGGCACTTCTAATTCGCATGGCATTGGTAGGAAAAAACAGTAATGGTGTAGACAGCAACTCAGTTTCCCAGAGTTCTCCCGTGGTTCACACACGGGTTTCCCGTGGGCCGCTGACCGCACCACAGCAGTCCAAAAAAAAAATTGAGGTTTTTTTTTTCTTTTTGGAAAAGTGGCGCTTTTGTTGTTCACCAAATATATTTGTACCACTGTACTTCTCAAAAACCAACTTCCTTCACGGAATATTGCCTAAGTGCTTGTGTGCGGTGTCAAAAAAAAAAAAGTCATTCTTCTCCCAAGGCAAGCAGGGGAGGGGTCGACATACAGTCATACGACCTTTGCTCTCTTGCTTATGTGTTAGCAGTGCAAAATACGAGCAAGGGGGTGTTTTTTTGAATACGTTGTTCGGTCTAGAATATTGGGGGGGGGGGAAATGCAAAAAAAAAATACTTGAATGACGTTTCAAAAAACAGTGAAAGGATAAACATAACCTCGCAGTAATGACCTTTTTAGGGAGGGGTATTTTGCTTCGATGTGATCGAGTTGGGACCATCAAGCAAAAAAATAAAATAAAAATACAGAACGAAAGAAACAAAGGAGGATAAAACCAAACCAGAATAATAGTTATTGATGCAGACACCTCCGGCTGACCCACTGTACGATGCCAGCCATCCGGATGAAAGCGTTAACGTGCCCCTCGCCACCACATCATATAAGAAAGAGAAAGTAGTTGAAACGTGCTAAAACGCAGCTAGGTCGTGCTCATGCAAAGGGTGGGGTGTTGGAGTGTTCTGTACCGTAAGAGAACGGAGGCGGTTCACAAAACCGCTCGAGAAAAACGAAAAAGAAAAAAAATCTTCCAGAATCGAAAGACTCTCCAGCGTATTGTGAGTGCTGTGCTTTTGTAAGTTTGATAGAGTTACCTTGCCCCTTGTCAGGACTTTTTCAGGACTTTGTCAGGATGCCCACCCTACGTAAACTAATCTGAGATACACACGCCTCACAAAGACCACAACCCGAAGGAGTGATACTTAATGAGGACTTTTGTCAGATGAATGAATCTCGTGCATCACACAACATAACACTGACTCAAAAAAAAATCTCTCTTTTTATTCTCCCTCTTCCACCACATAAACTCCTCCTTTTCACACAGAATAATATCCATGGAAGGGGACTTTGAAAATGTTTTTTGTATGTTTTGAAAGTGCTTTGTGCTCTGTTTAATTTTGCTTGATAGTTTTGTAGACGTGGAGTTGGAGAGGAAGGGCGCGTTACTTTGTATGAGATTACGACTTATCCTCTTTCTCCCTCTTTATCCATGGAAGGGGACGTTTCTGTTGTCGCGTTCAGGCAATGGGTGTTGTGTTCCAAAACCAGTTAAGAATGCTTCCTGTGCGTGATGGTGCCCACACCTACGGTGCCTCTCTGGGTGCGTTTCGTATATTAAAAAAAAAGTAATATTGGTGTGACTGAATGAGGGGCGCAAAAAGTGCGAATCACCCTCCCTTCAGCCACACCAAAAAAACTACCAAAAAAACTGAAAACATTGCGGGGTCGCAACTTTTTTTTGGTGTCTTTTTTGATCTTTAAATTGGCTCCAAAAAACAGGCCCTTTTTTATACGGGTTTTTCAGAGAATGAGTGATATAAAGCAAAACCTACCTAAACTATGAGGGAAAGGAGGAAGGGAGGGAGGTGTGTTTTGTTTTGTTTTTTTTTTTTTTTGATAAACGGTTGGAGTAGTGTAGTTGCCTCGGTTGTGTTGCCACAGTTGTGCAATCTCCACTGTTTTTTTTTTCCCCCGTCGACACGATCGCCTACCCCAAGTAAGGCACAACGCAGGGCACAATGACGAACTCTGAAAAGAGGAATGTCTGTGGGAGAAAAGGAAAGGGAAAAGGAGGAGGCAAGATGTTACCAGAGGCCAGGAATGTAAAACAAAAAAAAATGAAAAATCAAAATTGAAAAAAAGACCCAGCCTTGAACACGGAATGCTTCAAAAAATTGATGCATCTTGATAAAGTGTTGGATCAGTGTAGTTGCCTCGGTTGTGTTACCACAGGTTGTGCAAATCTTCCACTTTTTTTTAATTTTTTTGTTCAGCTTATTTTGTTCTTTTCTTTCTTGTTTCAAAAGTGAAGTCTGGTAGCAACATCCAACAGAGCACCAAGAATATAAAAGTGAAGTTATTAATGCAGGCACCTCCAATGACCCACGTACGATGCCAGCCATCCGGATGAAAGCACAATAAAAAATACAAATAAAAAGCTCGATGATCCGAGCCTCGTCCACCTGAATTTTTCCTGAAATCTGGTAAAGTTCAGTTGAGTTGGTGGCATTCAAACCACTTTTTAACACCACCAAAGTCCACCAAAATTTCAGGAAAAAATCAGTTGGCTCATGAATTGGATCAGTGGCAACTTCACAACTTTTAATGTTCCTGACAATGTGTGGCTACCATAAAAGAGCTAGAGGCTGTCGTACATCACTTTAGTTTTTTGTTGTTGAAAAAAAAATAATAATAAAAGGAGGGACGCAGTTGATAACATAGTGCCTCCCAACGCAGGAAAGATGGGAAACAAAAAAACAAAGATAAATTGTCTTCAGATGACCTTAGCAGTTCGTGCACAGTCACCTTCATCACAAATAAGGGGGGGTTTTTTTTGGGTTTTTATGCAAATTTTTTATTTGCTAATTTTGATTTTGAAACAAAGATCAAATTGTCAGCCTGCTACCACAGCACTCTGACGGTTCCCGCTTCGTTCTCAAAACAAACCTTTTTTTAATTTTTTAGATTTTTTGTGTTATTTTCATAAGAGACGTTGCAACCATTCGTACAAAAGAAAACTATCAGATTTTTTTTTTTTTCGTTCTTCCTTCTTTAGATTCCTTTGGGGTGGTGAAGGGGGGGGAAGTTCGGACCTGGTGGTACTATCCCCCCCATTTTCGTTCTAAAATATAGTGGTATTGCACATCAGGGGGGCTGCAACGGCACACCAACACCTTTTCAAAACATGCAAACGTACAAAAAGAAAAAAAGAAAAAAAGAACTTGAAAGTGCAAACGACTCGTCGTACAATCGGCGGACGCAGACACTGCTACAAACAGAAAAATAATAAACGAAAAGAAGAAAAAAAAAAATGTGAGAGGTGACTTCATTCCCCTCGCAAAGAAAAAAACTCACATATTTAAACGTGAACCTGTCAGTACACTTAATGGCTACGATTTGAATCCTCCCCTTACGTTTTGGGTTAACAGCACACATGGACATCAAAAAAAAGATAGCTAATATTGTATTGATGACCATTTTCGCACTCCAATGTATCCCTCTGCTACTTTATGCGACTACTGGCATTTCATGGCCACCCCATAAAGTGTTTTGTTTTACACCTCTTTCAAGGTCTGTTCGTGCCACTCTCGTGCCCTCCGAAAAAGTTTTTTTTGGTGTTGGGTCATTGATTTTATGGTACGACAAAATCACCAAAAATAAAAATAAAATGAAATACAAAGCCCTCTCGTGACAGTGCACCAGAGAAAAAAAAGGCCTTTTTTTTATACACAAAAAAAGGTCCCGAAAGGATAGGGAACAGAAAAAAAAAGTTGAAAGATAAATATGTCTCTATGTGCATACATTATCTCGATTTAAAAGTGTGCCAAAGATTTGATATTTTTTTTTGTGAAAACCAATCTCTGGACTTACCCGTTTTATTTTGCAGGATCTACAGATCACCATAAAGACACAGAACCACGAAACGTTTATACGACGAACCTGAGCCACTCTCTGTGCTGAGCTCAACCCAAAAAGAGAGTTGCTGGAAAATGAAATAATAAAAAACAATCATATACCCCTCGTGCACACTCATCCAAGTTTGCCCCCCTCCCTCCCCACTCCCACGAGCCATGATAAAACAGACAGGAAAAAACGGAAAGTAAATGACAAAACAAACCAGACGACAGAAAATACCCCCCCTTTTTTTTTTGAAAAGATAATGAAAACTCACACAGACGGATCATATAATATTATATCTTCAAAAAGAAAAAAAAAACTCCCCCCTTCCCCTCCAAAATTATCACAGAATCTATTCATATACCCGCCCTCCCAACCCTCTCTCACCCCCCTTTCCCCCACAAATATGGACAGTGAAGACTGCCTAAAAGCAACAGATACCGAACATCATGCATTTTCCCTTAAAAATTTGCTTCTGCAAATTATTTCCGCTACCCCCCACCGAGGTTGGTTCTGATTCAAAAAAAAAGGGAAGTTTGAAAAAGTGCAAGGACCTGGTTCTCCTTCTTAAAATATTATCCCCAAAGGGTTATTCATGAACATGATGAAACAATAATAGCAAATCTTGTTCGGTTCAATTTTATCAACCAAAAGAGGTTATTTTTTGCACTCAAATACCCCAAAGAAAGGCAACACAATGTCAAGACAAGATACACGATGACACTTCATGACATGATACACTTGACAAGCAGTTCTGCATAACATTTTGTGCTTTGTTATTGCACTTGCACCCTATTTGTCATATCATATCATATCATGGTCGTCATGCATGAGACGCGAGGATTCCTCCCTCTTTTCCCCCTCAACTTTCACCCCCATAGACCTCCTGCTCATGCAAGGATGCGAAGATCCCACTTAAGTCCTTTTCATTTTCCTCTTTTGTGAAGTCTAGGGCGGAGGGCGACTTTTTAAAGTCGCCGAAGAGCACTGCAGCGTTGTACTCTAGAGCATTTTCGAGAGAGTCATCAGCACTTGCATCACGGAAAGGGGAGGGGGACACTTGGGCACCACCACTACCGTCAGCGTCACACCCGCCGCCACCACCACCACCACCACCACCCTTCACAAACCTCCTCTTGAACCCTTCCGCACCAAGATACGAAAACCCGGCAAACTCTGCATTCAGATCGGGCTTCAGCAATGTTGGAATCGCGTCTACATCGGTTGGTGGACGGTTCCCGGTCTCCTTGCATAGGTCCGGGGGTGGGCAGTATGGGGCACGCATGCGTCGTCCGCGAAGCTCCGACCAAGAGATAGGCTTGAAGAACTTCGTTGCCTTCGCAATGGACGCAGAGCAGAGACGCTTGGCAGGCTCCCTTTCTAATAGCTGGCTGACAAAGTCTCTGGCAGGGCGGCTCACCAAGGCAGGGTACTTAACGCTTTCGTCCATGATGCGAAGGAACATTTCGTGCATCGAGTCGCCTGCATGAAAGGGGGTTGCCCCAACAAGCATCTCGTAGGTAACGACACCCAAGGCCCAGAAGTCAACAGCCTTTTTGTAGCCAGATCCCTGAAGCACTTCGGGTGCGAGGTACTGCGGGGTGCCGCAGAAGGTGTAGGCCTGTTGGAGAGTGTGAATAAATAAAAGGAAAAGTTTATAAGATCGTGCTTAGTCACCTTATCATATTCGTTATCGTTATAAATAAAATCATCACGAAATTGGTGTTCCTTACCCTATTTTCGCTTTTTTGAGGTAAAATCACCACGAAATAAAATTGACGATATCATCCGCCAACTGATCTTGATACCAATAAAAATATAACAGTGTTTTTCGTTGAACGCAGCCAAATAGGGGTAAAAATCTGTTTGGCGCAAGGTGAAAGGAATCAAGGGGAAATACTGTTATACAAGATCTGAACGTTGGCTTTCTTTTTTGTCTAGTTTCTGAATACACTACGTGTTAGGGGGAAAAAATCATACCCTTCCACTTTCTGTAATATCGCTTGCGAGACCAAGGTCTGTGAGGACTGCGTGACCATCTGTATCGAGGACGACATTTTGCGGCTTGAGGTCACGGTATACGATGCCGTGTGTATGCATGTGGTCGAGAGCGAGGAGGATCTGCGCTGCGTAGAAGCGCGCTCGCACCTCCGAAAAGCGTTTGTCGCGACTGAGGTGTGTGCGCAGGTCACCACCCCCGAGGTACGTCATCACGAGGTAGAGCTTAGAGGTCGTCTGAAAGGCGTAGTTGAGCTTGACAATGTAAGGGTGGTTCATCGACTGCAGAATCGCCTTCTCCGCCATCATCATCTTCGCCGTCTTGATCGACGGCAACGCGCTCTTCTTCACTACCTTCATTGCGTACTTTGTCACCACGTTCCCACTCTTTATCCTCCTCTTCTCCTTCTCCACTAACTCCCTTGCCCTATTTGCCGCCGCCAACACATACTTCGGAGGAGACAGCAACCACGCAAGATCCTCATGTGCCATAGGGTAACGTTCTAATAGACGTGAATAAAGGTTGCTTTCGTGCCCTGGGGTTGAATGTTTTATGATAGTGTCGACCCCACGAAGCCGTTCTGGACGGTATTTTCGGTAAAATACGACAAGGTTTTCGCGGAGCCATCTCTTCCGCTCTGGGGTCGGTGCCGGGGGTTTGTCGACCATCAAATCAACCTCTACCACCTTCCCAAAAGAGCCACGTCCTATGACACCACCCATCCTAAAGTCTTTTAACGACAACGACGTTGTCTCAGGGAGTAGCGCCTCCAACCAATCTTCCATAACCTCGGCACTCTCGACCTCACACCATTTGATGGTTCGGGTGATGGCGCGGACCCAGGCATTGCGCTCTTCCTCGCATCCTGCAGCGAGGATGTACGTTCTCGGAAGATCCCGCCCTGAAAGCTCGAAGGTGAATGGCCGTTCCTTGTCTTGCATGACTAAGACTGTTGTTCCGACAAGAGGGATGCGGCCAAGAATCTCCTCTCCCGGCATTGTGGAGTAGTACAAAGACTCGCCGTGGATTTCGCACCATCTACGGCGGTAGAATTTGATCAATCCGTCGCCCTTCTTTTCAAGAAACCCGGAATGTGTCGGGCTTTCTTCAGGCAGCGCATCGTCATACGGAGTGGTATTCGCTTCGCTTGCACGCCCAAGGTGTTTTGCAAAGTAATCTTCAACAATGTCGGTTTGCATCGTCCCCGGAGATTGTTCCTTCCCAAGATCAAAGTCGGAAGTGTTAAGGATACATGGTGTAGTCGGTGTCTCAGGGCTCAAAGACATATCAGGCAGACAGTCGCAAATCACCCCCGAAAACCGTGGCCGGGTGGGCGGGGTGGTGAACGAACCCTCTGCAGACGCGGCCTCGTCATCGCTGCTTCCCGTGCACATCCGAAGCACGGAAAGGGTGCGGGAGGGGGATGTACTGTGTTGTGTCTATAATTGTAGGTGTGGAATGTGTGTGTGTTTCTGGGTTGTGTATGTGGTTGGTTGGGTGGGTGTTGGGGTAGGGGGACAGGGGGAAGGAAAAGAAGAGAGGGGCTTGTTGAAAAGATTCTGTGGGATACAAAGAGAAATCGACAAAAAAGAAAGCATGTACATTGCCAATAAAACGTGCTATAGAAGAAAAAAAAAGCTTGACTTGAAATACAACAGCCCTCTCGTGAACAGTGTGCCTTTACTTTGGTACAATGACCGGCTGGACCGGGGTGGATACCCAACTATGCAGCCCTACACCTATTTCGTGGTTTACATCTGATATGTGATATCTCCCGCTTCCATTCATCAGATGAATGGGGATCATTGCGAACACAGAGTAATTAGGCCAATGTGATGTAGGACCGTGTTGGGAAAACCCTTAGCAAATAGTTGTTTTTTGTTGTTTGTTTTCCACACACCTTCGGCTGTGGGAACACAAAGTATCTGTAGACTTGACAAAAGTCACCTGACAGAATAAAAGAACATTGCTCTCTATGGCTGCCTCAAATGCTACACATTTATTTTGTAGGCAGTGAAAAAGAAACGTTGTCTCAGAACCTAAGCCTCTGCTTAGTCCCCTACCAAAAAGTGAAATTTGACACGCTGCAAAACGCCTCTCAACAGTAACTCTATCCATACCCTCCCCTCACCCACACTTCTTTCCCCCTTTTCAGTTCGCCCTGAGAACTGCGACTGTTGCGTCGGAGAGCTCGCGGATTTCGTCCCTGGATTCGCGTCGTGCTTGCTTTTCCTTTGGAGACATGGAGGCTCCGATGCGCAGTGGGCTGTGACTACCACCACCACCACCACCACCCCACACCGTCCGCGTCTTCCTCTGAGGCGAAGGTGTCTGCTGCACAACATGGTTGAACCGTGCGACCTGTAACTGCAGCTCCACCTTGGAGGGTGCACAGTCGCGCCCCACTATCTGAACGTTTGCGTCCCTGTTGGGACGCATGTGTCTTGGAGGGGACATGCTGTACGTCTTGTGGTCGTACCTGCTCTCCCAAGGTTCGTGCTTGGCTGCCACAGCGTCACGCATGCACGCCTGCACGGTTTCCTGCACAGCACAGATCAACTCTGGTGGTGGCAAATCATCGTCAAGGAAATCCGCGTGGAGCTCCCCAGGAGGTGGGGATTCCTCGTGGGGGGTGGGGTGGGGTGGGTTTGTGTTGGTAGGTGATGCGGCCCGTCGTGATTGTTCTAGTTCGGTTCGGAGTCGTCCGATTTCTGCGTCTTTTTGTAGTACCGCAGCCAGCGCTTGAGTTTCGGTGCCGTGCTGTTTGGACCATTCCCGTAGAGGTGATGTTGCTGTGGTGGGGGTGGGGACTTCTTTGAGCTGTGCGATTTCTGCACGGAGTCGTTCGGTCTCCTCGTGTTGTTGTTGCTGCTGCTGCAGTGCGGCGTGCTGCTGTTCGGTGGCGGCGCGGAGCTTCTTCCCGGTGATGCTGTTTTGTCGTTGGGCAGAGCGTTCTCTTCGGAGGGCTTCTGCAGAGCCTTCCTGGGTGGCCTTGAGGGAGGCTTCATGCGCTCTTGCTGCCTCGTCGTAGCGTGCCTGCAGGGCGAGCAGCTGGCGTGCTGACTCCTTCGCAGTGAGCCGCCAGTCCACACCGGTCTCGCCCATCGTGGAGGAGGCAGGGTGCGACCTCGCGTGGTCCTGTGTCCCTGCCGACACCACCTCGACCATGTCTGGGTCCTGTGAGAGAAGCTGCTCGGTCTCTCTACTGTTGCGGCTCCGCTGTGACCTCGACACTGCTGATGCTTGCGCTGAGGAGCGTGCAAGGACAGATATCTCAGAGGCACCACGGGAGAGGGGTTGCTGACTGTGTTGTTGGCTGTGTTGTTGGCTGTGCTGTTGGCTGTGCTGCTGCTCGGAGTGCGCATCGGACTGCGGGGTGACCGTCACCGTGCTCCGTGGCTGTGCGGTGCACGCTTGGGAAGAGGCCCTGCTGTGCCGCGAGGCCGGTGGTGGTGTGTCCGACATTGTGTTGTGTGGTCGGGTCGGGTGGCCCCCTGTGTGGTGTTCTATGTATTCGACAACGTGGCTTGGAAAGTAAAAAGTAAATAACGTACAGAGTCGAAAAAAAGCAGCTCTGCAACTCTGCCGACCACACATAACATCCTGAGACAAGATGAACACAAAAGCAAATCAACCAAGCCCAGCAACGAGCAGAGGACCAATGCTGCATCGAAGACACAGCCCATGCCCCTCCACCCCACCTATATTATATTTTTATTTGCAATATAGTGCAAAAAGCAATGGAAGAAGTTTGAAGATTACAACATTTGACCACACCACAGCACATGTTGTCCCACACATGGGCAACCTCCGACCTCAGCACCAACGGAGAATGGGTGTCCATCAACACACATGGGGCACATGCCGGCAAGAGGACAGAATCTTCAGCAATTGAAAGAACCTTTGGACAGCAGTGCTGTGAGAACAGTGTACCTATATTGTTCTGAAGGAAGGGTGATGCTTCCAGTGAATAAAGACCCACATGGACAGCCATATCACCCGAAAAACGCACTGTTCTGAAGGCCAAAACTTCCACCTTTGAAGACATTCTGAGTGGAATAACCTCAAAACTAAAAACCCCTAACAGAACTCGTCCTGACCTCCTTGTGACCCTACTACTTCATTTGCCTCTCGAGGCGTAGCCTCGGCTTTGGGGCCAGAAAAGCCCACAAAGCCACATATTGTCACTCAGGGGGTGAGGGGGTTTGAAAATGGTTTTGTTAATGTTTTGTACTCTTTGTTTTTGTTTCTTCTGTTTGTGTTGTTGTTGTTTTTTTCTTTTTTTTGCTTTTTTAGATCCGCGGAGGCACAGCAGAAATAAGACTCAGGGGCCCGGGTATTCTCAGCCGGACCGGGACCTGGACCTGGACCAAGGGACCGGGAACCCGGCTTATTCTCTGCTGTGGGGGGAGGGTATTTTGTATACATATATGGGGATGCAGGCCACCTCCTCTGGTGAGTGGTAAGATTGGTACTCCCGTTCGCTGCACCCAACGCTTGGTGCACGATTGTGGAGTAGAGATCCCAAAAGGGGGCAGGGGGTGAAATATGATATGATTGGGTTAAAGTACTTCCCCGTAATTTACCGCAGTGAGTTGTGCGTCACGAGTGAACTAATCCCACGAGCGTAGCGAGTGGGGGTTCGTGAACGAGGGATCCACAAGTCACCAAGTTAAAATATAGGGAAATAATCTAACAAGAATTAGTAATTTCATTAACTGCAATTAGTGACGAGTTAGAAAATCCTGTTGCGGGTGATTGCAGATAAATTTAAAAATAAAAATAAAAATGGCATTCATTGGTGTTCCGGAGGGGGGCGATATTGACAGGTCCTTGCGACAGAGAGGGTCCACTTTACATATACACACACCCCTTCTTTGACAAGTCCTTGACAAGTCCTTGACAAGTCCTTGACAGGGTTTCAGAACACCATTCAACTATGCAAAAAAGAAAAAGAACTCAAAAGATGGGGGGATGTGCATCACACGAACACATCTAAAAAAAAAAAGGCAAAACTTCGAAATATGGGTTTTTGCGCTTTCGTCATCACAGATGACGAAAGCGATGAAGAAAAAATGAGTGCTGTAAACAAACGATTGATATGCGAGGATACGAATAAAAAGTAAAACAATGAAAAACAACCTTTTCCCCCGTTTATCGCAAACTTTCTATTTCCTATTGTCAAGTAACTTGATATACAATTTAAAAAAAAAAATCGTTGACTTTTCGTTGACCGCAAGTGTCCTCACGAACAAAAGGCATGTCCAGAAACCCCTTGACAATAAAACAAAACAATAAACAAAAAAGAGAGAGAGAAATACATATGAATCACGCTTCAGGCGCAGTCAGCTTTGCACAATGACAAGACAAAAGTTTCTCATAAATATTTTTTTGACAAAACAATAAAATTGCCAGACTGTTCAGGTGACTTTCCCTGCAAACTCTGTGAGATGCTGCACCAAGCGCACTGCTCTTGGTTCCACGTCGCACATCTGAACACACGAACACCATTCCCTCAGCACGCCAGTTCAGATCCATCATCGTCCACACCATAGTTGAGCAACTCCGCAGCTTCGTGGTCCGTCTCCGCCTGGATGTGGTGTGAGTCTACTGTGGGTGGGGACGTGCCGTTCCCACGACGGCAGAAGCACAGCAGCACACCGCCCACCAGCAACACAAGCAGGGTGCCAAGGCCAAGCATCACCCACACCCACCATGATGTCCTGCTGTCGTCCTTCTCCTTCTCTGGTGCGGCAGTCGTTGGGGCGTCTGTTTCATCAAAGGCAGTTGCGTTGTTCAGTGCTGTGGGTGCGGAGGTAGGAAGTGGTGTGGGTACTACTGTTGGCTCTGCTGTCGGCACAGCTGTGGGTGTTGTGGGTACTATTGTGGGCACGGTAGTGGGTGTTGTTGTCACAGACCCGTTGCAAGAGCGCATGCTGAAGTCCGCAACAGTGCCCTGAAAGGTTGGTTTGCTCGAGTCAGTGTCGTTACCAACAAAGTTTTCCTTCCTCACCACCTTCATTGGAAGGGGACAGCTTGAATAGGCATCAAGCACATTGTTGATGTACAACAAACACTGTCCCGTTGTGCTGTCTGCAGTGATTCCTGGGAGGATCACAGCACGAAGTGTAACTGTTACACCATTCCAAACGGAAGATGTCGCGATACCCGACACATTCCCAGAACCCCGGCTCACACCAAAAAATATCGTGCCACCATATGCTACGGTCATGTGCACAACATCCTCTCCGTAGTTGGAAAAGCTGAACAGACGTGCGTATTTTGAATAAGAACTTGGTGTGGTCAGGGTCATCTCAATCACGATGCCACCACCGAATATGAGGGGAAGGTTCGGGTCGAAGTCGCTGCTTTCAGCAAAGTCCACATCGTTCTGGAGAAGACACTGTGGGGATGGCAGTGGTGTGGGCACACTTGGAGTCACGTTGCACGCCTTCAGTGTGAAGTTTGCAACTGTGCCTTCAAAAGTTGGGTCACTCAGTTCGGAACCAATGAAGTTCGCACGACGCTCCACGAAGGTTGGGAGGGAACAGAATGAAAACTCAGCCTCAAGCACATTGTTGATGTACAAGAAACACTGTCCCGTTGGGAGCATCACAGCACGAACTGTCACCGTTGCACCATCGTAAGTGTAATGTGATGCGAGAGTTGATGTGAAACTCACAAAGATTGTCCCAGCAGCCACGTCCAGCTTCACAACATCGTTCCCGTAGTCAGAAAAGCTGAACACATGTCCCCAGTATGAATGTTTAGGAGGTATCGTCAGCGTCATCTCAATCTCAATACCACCACCGAATGTGAGGGGAAGGTTCGGGTCGAAGTCGCTGCTTTCAGCAAAGTCCACAACGGTCCGGAGAAGACACTGTGGGGGTGGCAGTGGTGTGGGCACACTTGGAGTCACGTTGCACGCCTTCAGTGCGAAGTTTGAAACTGTGCCTTCAAAAGTATGGTGGTGGTCATACGGGTCGTAACCAATGAAGTTTGCACGACGTTCCACAAAGGTTGGGAGGGGACAGCTTGAAGAATAGGCCTCAAGCACATTGTTGATGTACAATAAACACTGTCCCGTTGTGCTGTCTGCAGTGATTCCTGGGAGGATCACAGCACGAACTGTGAACGTCACACCTCTGTAACCATTATGAGACAACAACCCCGTCACCCGTTCATAACCCTGACTGACACCAAAATAGATGGCCCCAGGAGACAGTATCTGCATCTCCACAACATCCTCGTCCCCGTAGTTCGAAAAGCTGAACACACGTGCCTTGTATGAAGAGGTACTTGGTGTGGTCAGGGTCATCTCAATCACGACGCCACCACCGAATATGAGGGGAAGGTTCGGGTCGAAGTCGCTGCTTTCAGCAAAGTCCACATCGTTCTCGAGAAGACACTGTGGGGATGGCAGTGGTGTGGGCACACTTGGAGTCACGTTGCACGCCTTCAATGTGAAGTTTGCAACTGTGACATTAAAGGTTGGGTCGTTGTTCAGGTCGTAGCCAATGAAGTTTGCACGACGTTCCACAAAGGTTGGGAGGGGACAGCTTGAAGAATAGGCCTTAAGCACATTGTTGATGTACAAGAAACACTGTCCCGTTGTGCTGTCTGCAGTGATTCCTGGGAGGATCACAGCACGAACTGTGAGCATCACACCGTTGTTAAGATTAACATAACGTGAAGTGATACCCGTCACATCTGCAGAACCCCGACTGACACCAAAGAATAAGTACCCACGTAACTTTATCTGCATCTCCACAATATCCTCTCCGTAGTTGGAAAAGCTGAACACGCACGACCCCCATGACAGAGGGCTGGATATGGTCAGCGTCATCTCAATCACGACGCCACCACCGAATGTGAGGGGAAGGTTCGGGTCGAAGTCGCTGCTTTCAGCAAAGTCCACATCGTTCTGGAGGGGACACTGTGGGGATGGCAGTGGTGTGGGCACACTTGGAGTCACGTTGCACGCCTTCAGTGTGAAGTTTGCAACTGTGCCTTCAAAAGCAGGGGCGTAGTCAAGCAGGTCGCGACCAATGAAGTTCGCGCGACGCTCCACAAAGGTTGGGAGGGGACAGTATCCGTATGCGTTCAGTGTGCCGTTGATGTACAACAAACACTGTCCCGTTGTGCTGTCTGCAGTGCTTCCTGGGAGGATCACAGCACGAAGTGTAAACGTCTTGCCGTTGTAAGTACTAGATGCCTTTATACCCGACACACTCCCATACCCGCGACTGGCACCAAAGAATAAGTACCCACCCGACCCTACATTCATCTGTACAACATCCTTTCCGTAGTTGGAAAAGCTGAACACACGTGCGTCATATGTATAGGTACTTGGTGTGGTCAGGTTCATCTCAATCACGATACCACCACCGAATGTGAGGGGAAGGTTCGGGTCGAAGTCGCTGCTTTCAGCAAAGTCCACATCGTTCTGGAGAAGACACTGTGGGGATGGCAGCCCGGACACACTTGGAGTCACCTTGCACGCCTTCAGTGTGAAGTTTGCAACTGTGCCTTCAAAAGCTGGGTTGTCGCTCAGGTCGTGACCAATGAAGTTTGCACGACGCTCCACAAAGGTTGGGAGGGGACATTCTCCGTAGCTGCTGAGAGTGCCATTTATGTACAAGAAACACTGTCCCGTTGTGCTGTCTGCAGTGCTTCCTCGGAGGATCACAGCACGAACTCTGAACATCTTAGCGTTGTCAGTGCCGGATGCCGAGATACCGTACACACTCCCAGACCCATGACTGACACCAACGGATAAGTGACCATTCGACCGTGTGCTCAGACTTACAACATTAAATAGCACAACATACTTCATCTGCAGCTGTACAACATCCTCTCCGTAGTTGGAAAAGCTGAACACACGTGCGTATTTTATATTAGAACTTGCTGCGGTCAGCGTCATCTCAAGCACAATGCCACCACCGAATGTGAGGGGAAGGTTCGGGTCGAAGTCGCTGCTTTCAGCAAAGTCCACAACGGTCTGGAGGGGGCAGTCAGGTTCTTCGTAGGCAACGGAACGACTCACAGCACAAGCTAGCGTGAGCAGTGTCACAAGACGGCACATGGTTGGCATATATCTGTGTGTGTGGGGTGGTGGATGCAAAGTAAGATGGTGGCAAGCCTCTCATGCTTGGTCACTTCAAAGAAAAGATCCTCAGGAACACTGAACGCAGATTACAACATTTGGCCACACCACAGCACATGTTGTCCCACACATGGGCAACCTCCGACCTCAGCACCAACGGAGAATGGGTGTCCACCAACACACATCGGGCACATGCCGGCAAGAGGATAGAATCTTCAGCAATTGAAAGAACCTTTGGACAGCAGTGCTGTGAGAACAGTGTACCTATATTGTTCTGAAGGAAGGGTGATGCTTCCAGTGAATAAAGACTCACATGGACAGCCATGGAAAATGCAAGTACTTTTGGCGCGAATACAATGCAGTGAGTGTGTTGCTCGGGAACCCAGAGTTCCTGGTCAGAGTCACATAATCCTGAGGTGTGCGGTTCCGTACAGAGAGAATTTTGAATTCTTGGTGAGTTACGTACGTGTGTGTGATGTGGTGTGTTAGGGAGGTTCAGTGCGCAAAATCAGCTAAACCCCAATTATGTAATAGCAATGCAGTGGTTCAAAAGAAGGGACAGTATTGACGATGTTTCTTAAAGTAATGAAGAACTTTTGGATCACAACTTTCTCCAAAAAGGCAAAAAACAACCTGAAAAATACTAATAAAGGGAAGTATTAATTGGTGTGCATGACAAGCTGGCCAAGGGAAGTTTATGGGAGTTTATATGGTGGGTTTCATGAACTCCAATTAGTCAAACAAAAGAGCAGTGGAGGGTTGCCTGTAAGGGGCAACACAAAACAAACAGCGAACGAGAACACAATGTTGCACCAAAGATATCTCTAAATCCGAAATCCCAATCCAAAAAATTTCTTGTTTTTTGTACCGTTTTGGGCCGCTGTAATTGTGCTGTAATTGTGGTGTAATTGTGCTCAGTTATGCGTAAGTGTGTACTTGTGCTGAAATTGTGCCTAATGTAGTCACAGCTCAGGTGAGTAGGGTGCTAGTTGTGCCCAGTTGTGTCATGGGTAAAACGGTACATATTACCCCCTTTTTTTACACCCCCGCAAAATTGAAGGCAAATGAGCGGCACCAACGACAAGCACGATCCTACGGTGCTGCTGCAGATGCTGCAGTGTTGCTGCAGTGATGTGCCGTTCTCTGTCCACCCTGCAGGCACCAGGGTGTTCATCAACTGCTGCGACACGGACACCACGCGACACACACCATGCATGCGCGTAGAGCATCTCCCCCCCTGAGAGCTGCCCCGTCCCCAGGAGGGCCTCTCTGCTGTGCGTGGCGAGCGCGACGCCTGCTGCTTCGAGGTGCCGCAGCATGACCCTAGGGGGACATCCCTTCGCTGCTGCAAGCACGCTGCTGACCGTTGCAACACTCCCAATGGAGGGCACCTCGAGCAGCACTGTGTCCGGGTCAGCTCGTTGCAGCGTGACTGCCACCATGCAGACACACGCCCGGCAGAGGTGGTGTGTCCCCACAACCGTGAGCGTAGCCTTATTCGGAGAGCTCCGTCTCCGTGTACACCGCACACCGCAGTGCTGTGTGACGTGGCGTGGCAGCCGACGTGCGCGTAAGGAAGATTTTGACGTCATTTTTGATAAAATATGGTGAAAAACGTTGCCTGCGGTTTGAAGCTTCCCCAAAAAACACTCTTTTTTGGGGGGAAATCCTCATGGGAGCTACTCCTGTGAGGTTGAGAAATGGAATGCTTTGGGGGAGGGTGGCTGCCACATCAAAGCGGAAGTAAAAGGCGTGCGAAAACCGACAAAAGGAAACGAAGGCATCAACTTGAAAAGAGATTTTCAAGAACTAGAACAACGTCAGCTGAGGCAACAGCAACAGTTGAGGGTGTGGGCAACCTCGACAAGCTCGACATTGTTGGGTTGTACAAGGCCAGCCTAGCAACTCCACGTGCCCTCACAGTAGGTCGATAATACAGCGGTCATACACCCGCAGAGACGAAGACGACGGGGCCGTGTTGCACATCCCCCAACGCTGTCACTCTAAGCCAAGAAGGTCATGTGGTCGAAGAGGGGGCTGGACGAACCGGACGTGCCCTGCTTGGGCAGGTCCAAAGTAGGGGAGAGGCACTTGTACAGGTTCTTCATCTAGTCTGGTTGTCGCAGCACGAGGTGCTGAGGAGGAGAGGTTTATGTACACTTTCGCAAGCAACCACTCAGCTGGCTGCTGACATTCGTTTTAAAATGAACAGTTTGGAGGTGAAATGGAGAGGGGGGTGTTCATGGAGAGGGGGGTGTCGATGGAGAGGGGGGTGTCCATGGAGAGGGGGGTGTCCATGGAGAGGGGGGTGTCGATGGAGAGGGGGGTGTCCATGGAGAGGGGGGTGTCGATGGAGAGGGGGGTGTCCATGGAGAGGGGGGTGTCCATGGAGAGGGGGGTGTTCATGGAGAGGGGGGTGTCCATGGAGAGGGGGGTGTCGATGGAGAGGGGGGTGTCCATGGAGAGGGGGGTGTCGTTTTGTTTATGTCGCAAAATGCGGGCATTGTTTCTTAGGTTAATGGCAGAAACAGGGTAAAAAAGAGTTATAAAAAGCAAGGCAGCAAAAGGTAACCCCTTTCGACACAAGAAAGAGTAGTTTGAAACGCACTACGCAGCTCGTGCTCATGCAAAGGGTGGGACGTTCGAGTGTTCCGTACCCACCAGCTCTTCTGTGTGCAATGACTCCAAAGAAAGGTTGGCAAGAGCCCAGATCGTGTTTTTCTTTGAAGTGAAATGCCCACGGAATTCCCAGTAAGCTACATTTCATCCACAGCGTTGCCTAGGGTTTGTAGTGAAGAGGCCTCGGCCATGCTCTGCTTGACTTGGGCAAGGTAGTTCTCGAGAATGTTGTCAGTGGGACGACTGACGACTGTTGTATCATTTTGCTGGTTTTTATTGCTTATCCCACTCTGCTTTTTGAGAAACGCGCGAGATCCACGGAACTGACTGATACGCGCCTGACTTCCTGCACCCCCGGAATTCTTCGGCGAACTCCCTCCACGCGACGTGAACATGAACATGCTTGGTGTTTTGTTTGCCACCCCCATTTGGATTGGACTGACCTGCTTCGTCTGGTGCCCACCCTCCTTCACAATCAGATCGAGCCAGCTGTGGTACTCTGGTTTGTCCTCAACTAACGTCCCTTCCAACTGCACCACATGAACCGACCCGCTGGTGTCCCCCACTGTGAGCAGGCCTCCGTCAGAATGCAGCGCAAGATGGGTCAGCGCGTAGTTGCTGATACGGTATGAGAGCGTGGGGGCGACCTGCTTGTAGTGGAGGTCCCACGCTTCGATGCAGCCGTTTACCATAGAGCGAAGGAAGAGGGAGGAGCGTTTGTGCTGCCACACTGCAGACGTGACGTAGGAGTCGCTGTAGGGTGTCGACCAGAGGGGGGTGGGGCAGGAGTCGTACCAGAGGCTGCAGCGCCAGTCGCCTGCAGACAGCATGAGGGAGGGGTGTGTGGAGGAGCGCTGCACGGAGTACACAGGGCCGTGGTGTGCGGAGTACATATCAATGACCTGCATGATGCCGTCGGAGCGTTCGCAGTCGAGGATGTAGCCCTCCTGTGTACCCACTAGGAAGCAGCCTGGGCCGCCTGCCAGGGGGTCGTAGTCCAGCGCAACGGCACCAAAGAGCTCATCCATCATGCCATCGTCGGCGCCGTCGTGGTGTAGGCTCAGCAGGTTGTTCGCAAGTGGAGTGTTCAGCTTGCGCATATCCCAAACCTTAACAGTCCCGTCAAGTGAAGCAGACAACGCCTCCCCAGACTTCGCCGTCATCCACTTCACCGCATGGATCGCCTCTCGGTGGGAGTTTTCTACTGAAGAGTGGTCCGCACTGCGCGCACCTTGCCGGGTGTCCCAGCAGTAGAGTATTCCTGAGGGGGTTGGTCATGATGGGGGGGGGGGAGGGGAGAGGGGGTGTGTGTCATACCATCGGCAGACCCCCCTGCAACGATGTTGAGGTCCTTGACGCTGTACGCTATGGCAGTGAGGCTTTCCTTGTTGGGGAGCAGGCGGGCGATGGGTTTTTGTGTCTCGTTGATGTCCCAGACCATGCCTGGGAGCAGGGTGTTCCCTGTGTGCGCGACGGCGAGACGGAAGGAGTTGAAGGGCGACCAGGAGGACCCTGTCACCTCTCCTGTCCCAGAGAGCACGTTGCTGAGCTTCAGCGAGGGCACGTCACTGCTTTGGTAGTAGGTCTCATGAAGGGAGTCGGCGAAGAGATACTTTTCGTACAGATCTAACGTATTGTTCTCACGAAGCAGCTTCACCACACCGGGCCCAAGCACCGTCATCGCACCAATGAAGGACTCCTCTCGCTCTATTTTCTCTGTGTATTTCCATTGCGATTCTGCTTCTGTTGGATCGACAGACAGAGGCCATCCTCCAGTACAGTGTGACATGCCTTGCGCAACGAGGGCACAGTGCGTCGTGTTCGTCGACGCATCAGCGACCTCAGAGATAGAGTCCACAACAACCTCCACCAAAGGAAGGCGGCGGTACCGTTCGTTCACCTCGGGCTGTGAATCCACCAGAGTCGAGGCGCCTGAGTCTGTGAACACCACGTCATTGCCTCTTTCTAGCTCTGATATGGAATAGCTGTATTGAATGTCCGCCATTGGTGGGGAGGGAAGGGGAAGGGGGAGGTGGAGAGGAGAGGCTAGAAAAGAAAAGAAAAGGAAAGAAGACCGGGGGAGAAGAAAAAAACGATTTCCTCGTGTAAGTGGTTTATCTATTGTATGTGGTTGGTGATGGGAGGTGTTCTTTGGGGACATCTGTCTCCGTGAGACACGTAACAGGCTGTGAGAGCTTGTGAGAGTCTGTCAGAGCTTACTGAGAGTAAAAAAAATCTCTCCCCGTTTATAGATGAACTATTTTTAGAGGGATAAGGAATAAGAAATAAGGAATGAACTATTTTTTTGAAATTTTTTTGTTTGGAGGGGATGTGCAAAGCTGGTATAATCTGTTTTCTTCTTGTTTCCTTCTTCTTTTTTTTTCTCCCCGACAGCGTTGGGGGTTTACTCAAAGAAAACCAAAGCATAGTTTGTTACGATCCTAAGCTTCAGATACGCTCTTAAACACCCTTCCGATTGCAAAAAAAGAAAGTGCGTGCATCCCAGAGGCGTTTGCCACTATCAACTTCGCTGACACTCCGCGAAAAAAAGAAAAGCAAGAAACGAACAAAAAAAATGGGCGAACCGGTGGCAGAACTAAACTGAACGTCGTTTCGAGGGACATTAGAAGGAAAATAAAAACTTCTTCCTCAAAGCAAACAAAAACAACCCCCCCTAGGGAACGCATGGGGCATGCCCGGATGAACCTGCTTGGTTAGAGGAAAAAATAAGATACTTTATCAGGAACTTTGAAGGGAGGATTGCTTTATAGCCATGAAACATGACAACAAAAATAAACCGCCCCAATCCAAAAAAAGAAAACAAAGAAAAAAGCTTTGAAAGATGAATGTACCCCTCTCTCGTACAAATACATCTAAAAGAAAGCCGCCTTCCTCCCCCTCCCATTCACCTTGTTTCACCCCCCCTCCTTATCACCTCTTTTGCATTTAATGAACGCAAAAGTTGGCAAAAATAGACTAAAAAATCTTCTTTTTCTTTTCTAATTCAACCCCCTATTTTTCAACCTTTCTCCTCCTCCCTCTTTCCCCCCCATTTTTTTTGTGTACAATTCTTTTCTTTTTCCCCATTTTTTTCAAAAAAAAATTAAGACAGAGCACCAAACATATCATCATCCGCGTCTTTATCTTGGTCAGCGAGGACTGCCTGTGAGGGAAGACCTGCCTCGGTATTTAGGAATATTTTTGCTTCTTCAGGGGTAACATTAGACGATGACGTTTCTGCCGCAGAAATTAAGGTAATATGAGCGGATGAGACCATTGTCCAAAAGGGCGCCTTCTTTCCGTATGCAAAGGCCAGCTTCATTTCACGCAGCCAGTCGTTGAACACCGTCGCCTCCTCCTCACGCACACACACCGCACGCAATGCCACCACACACCCAAACGCCTTTTCATAAAACTGCGTCCCCACACTGTCCATCACCAACTGCTTCGCAACGCTCTTCACCCCCGCGAATGCGGCCTGCAAGAAGTCTCCATCCCGCCTGCCGACCATATTCTGGAAATCTTCTACCGGGGAAATCGTTGTGACATGATCCACCCTTTTTGCAGCATCTTGCGTTGACGCAAGGAAATCCCCACCAAGAGAGAGGTCCTGCTTGGCGGTGTTGTTTTGTGTACGCAGGACGGAGGCGGAGGAGGCTCCAGCGAGGGTTCGTTCAGAGTACTGCGTTGCATCTGGGTCGGGTTTGGAACGTTCAGAACGGAAGCTGGTGTGATGTGTGTTGAGCGGTTCTGGGGGTGGAAGTTGCAGGGCAGGCACCGTGGTGAGAACAGGCCCGCTAGCGGTGGTGTTCCCTGCAAACCAGAAGTTTTTCTTTTCTGCTGCCTCTTTGTTCTTCTGTGCCGCAAGGTTGACCTTGGTCGCACACACCTTATCGAATCCCTGCACACTCGGCATCGCCGCCTCGAGAAAGGGGTACAACGAATTCGTCTCGTTCTCGTAGTTCAGAGAGTTCTGCAGGATGCGGTCTTCTGGGGGTGGAAGCTCGCGGTCGGGCTTCAATACACGCTCGCGAATGCATTGTGTCATATACTGGACGGCGGGGTTGAAGGTGTAGCGGTGCATTACTCCTTCTTCTTCTTCTTCTTCCTCTTCGGCTTCGGCTTCTGCATCCTCTCGTTTCTGTTTTTGTCCGAGTTTGCGTTGTTTAACTCGCGTTACGTCCATCAGATCCATATTGTTGATAAGCTGCTCAGCAGCACGGAGGTGCTCCTTTCTTGGTAGCGTGGCTTCAGAGAAGGGGAGAAAATCAAATTTGCGGATGTCCTCGCAGAACGGCAGTTCCGTCATGAGAAGGCATTTCTTCTTGCGGGTGATGTGCGCCCAGCCGAGGTTGATGGTCGGCGCTTTGGCGTCGCGTTTGACAACACGAAGGATGACTGCCATGTCGGTTTCGAACATCGCTTCGACGAAGGGAATGAAGGATTTCTCGGAAGAGAGGTCGCCTGACGCAGTGGAGCAGATGAGAACGTTGGAACGCATGTGGTGTCGTTTGACGCTTTTGCGTGGGACAAAGGCAAGCACCTTAATAGCCTTCAAGCCGCCGTCGAAGTCGAGCATGCGCTCGTCGATCTCGTTGAAGGGCACTGCGGTGTTCCCGTAGCGGTACGCTTTCACCGCACTGTCTTTGTCAACCTCAAGCTCGTCGTCGTCGCAGTGGAAGTACCGTCTGTCGATCTCGACTTCGTACCGCACAGAGGGGTCTGCTGAGGGGTGGGGTGGGGTGGGGTGGGGGTAAAATTGGTAATGTGCACATCGATATTTGGAAGAAAAAAAATAGTAGGATTTGGAAATCGATCTGGGGCTGGGGGGTAACGTCATTTCCGTAAAGTTGTGTATTGTTGCACCATCTTCTAATCGTTGGGCTACAGTGTTGTGAAGGTGTCAAATAGTTAGTAAAATGCAAAAAAAAGGGAGACATACCGACTGCGTCAGCATCGAGCCTCGCTTTTTTAGAAGAGGCTTTGAGGGAGGGGGGGCGGGTCAGCATGGTCTTGGTATAGAGCTTGATGGGGATACGGAGGCTGAGGTTGTGTTCCTTTTCGTCGCCGAAGTCGAATGTGCAGTTTGCGAGCGTCGTGAGACGTACCTTCTTGGAGGCCTCGGTCATGAGGGTCTGCACTGCGTCCTCCATTAGCATCAACGACGAGCTGTTGCACAGATGGTAGTGGAATTTCTTGTTCGCAGCCGTGATTGCTTCTTTATGCGAGCGAAGTGAGTCGATGATGTGGTACAACACTTTTTCGTTTTGTTGCTTATCCGTCAAAGTCTCCCAATTAGTCTGCGCGTCAGCGGCCTCCTTATTCTTAAAACAAAAGCTCACCCCAACCACGTCCAACCGAATGTCCTGGTTTGCATACGCATTCACTACGGAATCCAGATCGTCCTTCCGGGTGCACTCATCCATCGCCGCCGTGTAAAGGAAGACACGCTTCTTGAAGCGTTTCGTGCCCACCCGTTGGTGAAGGAGGTCGGCCGCGAGGATCAGCGCTTCGACAACGTCCATGCGTTCCCCGCCGATTGGAAAGTTGGAGATGGCTTGTAGATGCTCGGCAGAGGGTGTGCTCAGGTTGCGGAGGACTGCCAAGTTTTTGTATTCATTTGGGTGGTTCTGGTTGAGAGCGTTGTGCGTCTGTGCAGCGCCTGCCAGGACGATGGCCATCTCGTCCTGTGTGGTGAACATCATTTTGCGCCAGAACTGCTCCGCCACGCACGACCGCAGGGCTTCATGGTCCTCTTCTGAAAGCGCGCTGACGCCCGTCCCGACATCCACCACCACTACCACGGCCTCCTTCATCGGAGGGCTGTCCATTGTTGTGTGTTAAAAGCTGGTGAAAAAATGATATTCGAGTGTACCTTGGTCATAACCGGGTGAACCGGGATGGACCCCAGCCACGTAGTCCTGTTTACATCTGATGTGTGCTACTCCCGCTTCCACTCATCAGTCAGATGAATGAAAGGATCATTGCGAACACAGGGACTGGAGGGTGTGGCTGGTGTTTCAATATTGCAGGGGGCAAAACAATAGACTATTAGTGGTTGCGGAATGGAGGATTCGATATACAGTCATCCAACAAACGTTGGTGGGTAAAAACGTTGGTGGATTTGGGGTCTCGAAAAAATTTGGTGGGTTTTTTGGATTAGAACTGCATTTTTGAGTTTCCTTTACGTGGACCCCTATGCCCCTATGCCCCTCCTCCCCTCCCCCACTTCCACCCAAACCCGGTCCAGATTGAAAAAATAATACCGCAAAAGTAAAAAAAGATGCCCCCATATACAAAACCTGCCGCAGGTTTACACCGTCAATGTTGCACTTTTGGGTTTGCGGGTACATGGTAAACACAGGTTAGAAACCACTAAGGTTGGTGGGGTAAAAACGTTGGTGGGTTTGGGGTCTCGAAAAAATTTGGTGGGTTTTTACCCCACCAACCTTTGTTGGATGACTGTATACTTTTAAGCAAAATCCCCTACAAAATGAAATACCCCCCATATCAGGTGTGGTCTCTGATCTATGTGTGCAGCGGATATAATTACCCCAACACAGCACGAACTTACCCTTTGGGAACTAACCGCCACTGTGGTGGCGGTTATAACAATTTTTCTTAGGAAGACGAGTTAGACATGATCTGCTCAATATTTTCGACCAACTCTTGGCATGGTGGAAAGATTTTATGGCCCATCTTTCCAAAGAAGCAAGAATAGAAGATTTTGTAAAAAATGCATTCGTGTCAGATGGTGGCGCCCCCAAGCCAATTTTCGAAGAAATCAGAAAAAGTGGGTTTTTTAAAATTTTTCCGTTTTAGTGCTCCCACGTGAGTAAGACATCTTTAAAATGGTATTTTTCAAAAACTCGGGGTGTCGTGAAAAGATTTCTTGCAAATCTATCCAATAACGCCATTTTCGGGGGGGAAAAAATAGGTGTGGTATGCAGAAAGTGGAATAAGCAGTTTTTGACAGATCTGTCACAGGCTTTAATTCACCACTCGTCAAAAAATAAATAAATTTTTTTTTCTGGAACTGATCTCGCATTGCTTTGCATTCCGGCAGTTTCGCGCATTTAACGACGCTAAAAGTTTTCAAAAATGGCCAATCTGAAGTCAATTTACTCACTTTCCCCCCTAACATACCCTACTTTTTTTCCACTTTTCCCTAGTAAAAGTGCCATTTTTAGACATGTTGCCTGAGGCCTCAAAATATGGAAAATTCACCCATACCCCGCCCCAAAAATGCCCGGAAATGCGTTTCCGGGCCGAAATTTAGGAAAATATGAAAAAATTGACCCAAAAAATGCACTTTTAATTGTTGTCACACCCCCCTTTACCACCTTTTCGGGTGACCCAGGCTCTCCAGTATCTAATAAATTTCCAGGATGCCAAAACTGAAAATTTTTTGCTTCTTTGGATTTATTTGATGAAAAATCTTTCAATTCCGCCCCTCGACTTTGGTTTTTATGCATGTGGGACCATATTACCCACGTTCTCGGGTGGCCCTCTGTGAGGACCCCTTTTAAGAATGACACCAGGCTCTCCAGTATCCAATAAATTTCCAGGATGCCAAAAATGATAATTTCTTGCTTCTTTGGATTTATTTGATAAAAAATCTTTCAATTCCGCCCCTCGAGTTTGGTTTTTATGCATGTGAGACCATATTACCTACCTTCCTCTGTGGGGACCCCAATTTTGGGTGTTTAATTCAGCCACCCTTCGGTCCCAAAGGGTTAAGGAGAATGTCCGGCATGGTTCTAACGCTCAATGTGTGCCCCGGCATCAATGAGCACCTCCACCATGTCTGCATGTTTCCCTTGCACAGCAACGTACAACGCAGTGAAGTTGTTGCTGTGTTGGTGATTCACGTCCACCTCCGGCAAACTCACAAGATAGCGCACAGTATCGGTGTGTCCAAAATACGCTGCAAGGATAAGACACGTGTCTCTGTTGGCATCTGTGGCACGCACATCCGCACCTGCTTTGACCAACATCTTCACAGTTGTGAGTTCTCCTGAAATACTAGCCAAGTGCAGAGGCGAGCGTCCTGTATCAGTCTTTGTCTCAATGTCTGCCCCTGCATCAATGAGCACCGGCACCATGTCTCCATGTTTTTCTTGCACAGATAAGTGCAACGCAGTGAAGTTTCTGTACTCTTGGTGATTCAGGTCCACCTCCGGCAAGCTCACAAGATAGCGCACAGTGTCGGTGTGTCCAAAATGCGCTGCAAGGGTAAGACACGTGTCTCTTTCGGCGTCTGTGGCACGTACATCCGCACCTGCTTTGACCAACATCTTCATACTTGTGAGTTCTCCTGAAATGCTAGCCAAGTGCAGAGGCGAGTATCCTTCATCAGTCTTTGTCTCAATGTCTGCCCCTGCATCAATGAGCACCTGCACCACGTCTGCACGTTTTTCCTGCACAGCAAGGCGCAACGCAGTGAAGTTTCTGTACTCTTGGTGATTCAAGTCCACCTCCGGCAAACCCACAAGATAGCGCACAGTGTCGGTGTGTCCAAAATGCGCTGCAAGGGTAAGACACGTGTCTCTTTCGGCGTCTGCGGCACGCACATCCGCACCTGCTTCGACCAACATCTTCATACTTGTGAGTTCTCCTAAAGTGCTAGCCAAGTGCAGAGGTGAGCGTCCTTCATCATTCCTTGTTTCAATGTCTGCCCCTGCATCAATGAGCACCTGCAACACATCTGCATATTCTCCTTCCACAGCAGTGTGCAACGCAGTGTCGTTGCCGGTGCCTTGATGATTCAGGTCCACCTCCGGCAAACACAAAAGATAGTGCACAGTATCGGTGTGTCCATGACACGCTGCAAGGATAAGACACGTGTCTCTTTCGGCGTCTGTGGCACGCACATCCGCACCTGCTTTGACCAACATCTTCACAGTTGTGAGTTCTCCTGAAAAGCTAGCCAAGTGCAGAGGCGAGCGTCCATCACAATTCTTTGTCTCAGTGTCTGCCCCTGCATCAATGAGCACCTGCACCACGTCTGCATATTTTTGTTCCACAGCAAAGTGCAACACAGTGTACTTCCTGCTGTCTTGGTGATTCAGGTCCACCTCCGGCAAATCCACAAGATAGCGCACAGTATCGGTGTGTCCGCCACACGCTGCAGTGATAAGACACGTGGCTGTTTCGGCATCTGTGGCACGTGCATCCGCACCTGCTTCGACCAACATCCTCGCAGTTGTGAGTGCTCCTGAACGGCTAGCCAATTTCAATGGAGAACGCCCATCATCATTCTTTGTCTCAATGTCAGCCCCTGCACCGATGAATACCTGACACACTGCAGGGTCCTCCCACATGGCTGGACAAAGTTGCGACGTCTGACCTGCACTGTCCTTGGAATCGTGTGGGACAAACGAGACGTTGCTGCAGACTGACTTCCAATGCTGCAAGAGGACCTCCGTGCACGCAGTGTGGTCTGCGTGGACACACTCACTCAGCAGGATCCCGAAGCCCATCTGCGTTGTCTCGACATACGGAAGAAGCAGTGCGAGGCATTCATTGTGGTTCCCTCTGCATGCCTCGTGCACAGCTTCGAAGGCGACCGTTTCCGTTTTGCTGCCTGGGGAGAGCTTCTCGAGTGCTGCCCGCACGGCAGCGGTGTTGCCGTTCCTGACAGCCTCCAGCAGGTCCTTGCCAGCAAGCATTGTTATTTTTGGGTTCTGGTTTGTCGTGCTGTCTGCGTGTTGCTTCGACATGGTGCTGTGTGTATTGCTGTGAGGTTGATAATGCTACTTGTGTTATATGTGGGGATGGAGGGAAGGATCTACATAAGAAGCTACAGGTCCTGTCCTTGTGTAACATTCTGTGTCTCCATTGTCCAAAAGGGCGCCTTCTTTCCGTATGCAAAGGCCAGCTTCATTTCGCGCAGACAGTCGTTGATCACCGAGAAAAAATGAAATGTTGCGTACCGTGGCTTCGCCAGAAAAGCTATGGTAACGTATATAGTCAGACAAGGGCGCAGAGGGGAAAGAGTTGTGAATGTGTCTGTCAAAAATGTGTGGGGAAAATACATTCATATACTTACTATTTATAACACAAACAGTAAGCACTAAAGGGTGTAACACGTACATCCTTCGGGAAATTGCCTCACACCGGCTTTTTTTTTCAACTCTCAACTACTAATGACCCCTGTACCCCACGATAGCCCCCAAAAAATTGACGCTACCCATACAAAAACCACTCCCATCATACTGGGGTGAGGTCCGGGGGAGGGAGAATTTGGTTTTGGGTCTTTTTTGGCACGCCCAGAAATATTTTTTTTTGAAAAATAATACCAGCCCCGCCGCCAGGATTTTGGGTTTTGAAAAAGTTCTGTTGATGGTCCAAAAAAAACTTTTCGCGCTTCGCGCGAAAACCCCTGCAAAGCTCCTTCTCGTGGCCTCCGGCGGAGCATGTTCTCCAAGCCCGGTCAGAGTTCCTCCGAATCAGCTACATTTGCTCTTTCCTCTCACCAGGCTGTACATTGTACTCTTCGGTGGACGTCCACAAGCTGTAGTAGGTGTCAGCCTTCTTATCAGTAAGCAGCGGTCATGACACCCAAAGGTTCCTGGCGAAGCCACGGTACGCAACTTTTTTCCATTACCACCCGATTTTGACTTTTTTGGGACGTTTGAGCACTCACCTCTCCAGATCTTCTTCTCCTGAGATTTTTTGACAAGTAGAACGGGTCTGAACCACTCAACAGAACTTTTTTTTTTTTTTTTTCCATTTCAAAAAGTTCTGTTGACCATCAACAGAACTTTGCTAGGTGGCGGCCCCCCTGAATAATACTCATTTTACCCAAATAATACCTGTTCTTTGGGGCCGTTTGCGGGTTTGTAGGATTATCATGTATCTTGGTATTGTCTCTTTATCGTTTCATTTTTTGGGTTGGTTGTTGCCAAGGTGGCATGTTTGCGAATGAAAGGACTCCCGTGTATTACCAATACAATAAAGGGGCCACCAGACGGCGGAAAATGTATTGTTCTCCTTAAGGAATCCTTACGGAAACACCGTTCCACTACATATGGATGTTTCCCCTGCACAGCAAAGTGCAATGCAGTGCAGTTGTTGGTGTCTTGGTGATTCAGGTCCACCTCTGGCAAACTCACAAGATAGCGCACAGTATCGGTGTGTCCACAATCCGCTGCAATAATAAGACACGTGTGTCTGTTGTCGTCTGTGGCACGTACATCCGCACCTGCTTCGACCAACATCTTCACAGTTGCGAGTTCTCCTGAAATGCTAGCCACGTGCAGAGGCGAGCATCCATTAGCATCCTTGGTCTCAATGTCTGCCCCTGCATCAATGAGCACCTGCACGTCTCCATGTTTTTCTTGCACAGCAAAGTGCAACGCAGTGAAGTTTCTGTACTCTTGGTGATTCAGGTCCACCTCCGGCAAACCCACAAGATAGCGCACAGTATCGGTGTGTCCATGATTCGCTGCAAGGATAAGACACGTGTTTCCATAGGCGTCTACGGCCCGCACATCCGCACCTGCTTCGACCAACATCTTCACAGTTATGAGTTCTCCTGAAATGCTAGCCAAGTGCAGAGGCGAGTGTCCGTCATCATTCTTTGTCTCAATGTCTGCCCCTGCATCAATGAGCACCTGTACCACGTCTGCATGTTCTTGCTGCACAGCAGTGTGCAACGCAGTGTCGTTCTCGCTGTTTTGGTATTCAGGTCCACCTCCGGCAAACTCACAAGATAGCGCACAGTATCGGTGTGTCCATGATAAGCTGCAAGGAAGAGACACGTGTCTCTTTCGTCATCTGTGGCACGCACATCCGCACCTGCTTTGACCAACTTCGCCACAGTTGTGAGTTCTCCTTCAATGCTAGCCACGTGCAGAGGAGAGTGTCCTTCATCATTCCTTGTCTCAATGTCTGCCCCTGCATCAATGAGCACCTGCACCACGTCTGCATGTTTTTCGTTCACAGCAAAGTGCAACGCAGTCTTGTTCCTGTACTGTTGGTGATTCAGGTCCACCTCCGGCAAACTCGCAAGATAGTGCACAGTATCGGTGTGTCCATGATTCGCTGCAAGGATGAGACATGTGTCTCTGTTGGCGTCTGTGGCACGTACATCCGTCCGCACCTGCTTTGACTAACATCCTCACAGTTGTGAGTTCTCCTGAAATGCTAGCCACGTGCAGAGGCGAGCGTCCGTCATCATTCTTTGTCTCGATGTCTGCCCCTGCATCAATGAGCACCTGCACCACATCTGCATGTTTTCTCCTCACAGCATAATGCAACGCAGTGTTGTAGTTCTTGCTGTCTTGGTGATTCAGGTCCACCTCCGGCAAACTCACAAGATAGTGCACAGTATCGGTGTGTCCATCCAACGCTGAAAGGATAAGACACATCTCCCTGTCGGCGTCTGTGGCACGTACATCCGCACCTGCTTTGACCAACTTCGTCATAGTTGTGAATTTCTCCTGCCAATATCAGGGTTTTTTCCAAGAGGGGTGTAGGTAGGCCTCCGCAACGTCTTTTAAGAAGAAGACGTCTTTTACGTCTTTTACGGTCTTCAAAAATCTGGTGTTTCAAGGATAAAAGACGTAAAAGACATGTTATTAGGGAAACCGTACCTGGGAGTGGGGGTTCTACTTGACATTTATCCCAACACCCGACACCAACAAGCAAAACCACACCAAACAGTCATAAAAAGCTATTGCAACGCAACCCCCTTGCATATTATGCCCCGCCCAAAATGTTGGACTTCAGACCTATTCGCCGTTAAGGACGGAGTGTTGCAGTGTGAGTGCGAGGAGGAGATGGCCCGCACCTCCAATGCGGAGCGACGCAAGCAGCACATCATCTGGTGCACCAAGGCCACGGATACACAAAAAAAAACGTGCCCGTGACGAGATGAAGTACTTGAAGGAGAAGAGGAAGAGGAAGTTGGAGGAGATTACGGATGTAGACGCTGACGAAGAGGAAGATGCCACACCCGCCACGCCTGAGGTTGAGCCAGTGGTGCCTTCATCCAACCTCATAGAACCCCCAATGAACTCAGACCTACGATTTAGTTCCCGCTCCTCCTCTTCCCAAAAGACAGCGTCAGTCGTTGCTTCACGTCTCTCCTGCAACAACCGCCACACAGCAGTGGCGCATCGTGGCGCAGGCGCGCTGGTGGTTCTCAGGAAATATTCCGTTCAACCAAACTCGCAACCCTTTTTTTCAAATATTATGTCCGTGAATTGCGGGGGACGGTGAAACACATTGCGACCAATGCCATGTTGCGAGGCCCGCTGCTGAATGCCGTCTACGACGAAGAAGTCACCCCCATCATTCAGCTCGAAAAGGAGGAATACGTCGTGATGCTTGGTTGGCACGGCACGACAAAGACCACGTGGTCTCGTGTACCGTAACAGCTCCGTGGCGCCTCAACCTTGAGACGGCCACAACGGAGGAGAACAACTTCACCGCCGCCGTCCTGCTTAAACTTGATGGAGCAGATCTGCCGTCGCTGCCTCGTTCCCCCCCTTTAAAAAAACACCTCGTATGACTTTCAGAGATGGCCCCTTTCCTCCGTTTCCTAAACCCAGTCTCCCCACGGCGTATCGCCAATGAGGACACCTTCGGCAGTCCCACTCCACAGTGGATACGACGCTTTGCCTTTACTCGCAGCCACTGCGTTGACACAAGGGCTTTAGACCAGACTTAGCGTATTGACTCTTTAGCGTTTCATTTTTTGGGTTGATTGTCGCCAAGTTGGCATGTTTGCGAATGAAAGTACTCCCGTGTATTACCAATACAATAAAGGGGCCACCAGACGGCGGAAAATGTACTGTTCTCCTTAAGGAATCCTTACGGAAACACCGTTCCTACATGTAGGAAAAATGACCCTCAGCGTCTGCCCCTGCATCAACGAGCACCTGCACTACATATGTATGCTTCCCCTGCACAGCAACGTCCAATGCAGTGCAGTTGTTGGTGTCTTGGTGATTCAGGTCCACCTCTGGCAAACCCACAAGATAGCGCACAGTATCGGTGTGTCCACAATACGCTGCAAACATAAGACACGTGGCTCTGTTGGTGTCTGTGGCACGTACATCCGCACCTGCTTCGACCAACATCTTCATTGTTATGAGTTCTCCTTCAATGCTAGCCAAGTGCAGAGGCGAACGTCCTGCATGATCCCTTGTGTCAATGTCAGCCCGTTTATCAATGAGCACCTGCACCACGTCTGCATCTTTTACCTCCACAGCATAGTGCAACGCAGTGTAGTTATCGCTGTCTTGGTGATTCAGGTCCACCTCCGGCAAGCATAAAATATAGTGTACAGTATCGGTGTGTCCAAAACACGCCGCAAGGGTAAGACACGTGGCTCTTTTGGCGTCTGTGGCACGCACATCCGCACCTGCTTTGACCAACATCTTCACAGTTGTGAGTTGTCCTGAAATGCTCGCCAAGTGCAGAGGCGAGCGTCCTTCATCATCCTTTGTCTCAATGTCTGCCCCTGCATCAATGAGCACCTGCACCAGGTCTGAACGGTTTTCCTGCACAGCACAGTGCAACACAGTGCAATTCCAGCTGTCTTGGTGATTCAGGTCCACCTCCGGCAAACTCACAAGATAGCGCACAGTTTCAGTGTGTCCATGATGCGCTGCAAGGATAAGACACGTGTTGCCACAAGCGTCTGTGGCACGTACATCCGCACCTGCTTTGACCAACATTTTCACAGTTGTGAGTTCTCCTGAAATACTAGCCAAGTGCAGAGGCGAGCGTCCTTCATCATCCTTTGTCTCAATGTCTGCCCCTGCATCAATGAGCACCTGCACCACGTCTGCATGTTCTTGCTGCACAGCAATGTGCAACGCAGTGCAATTCCTGCTGTCTTGGTGATTCAGGTCCACCTCCGGCAAACTCACAAGATAGCGCACAGCTTCAGTGTGTCCATGATACGCTGCAAGGGTAAGACACGTGTCTCTTTGGGCGGTTGTGGCACGTACATCTGCACCTGCTTCGACCAACATCTTCACAGTTGTGAGTTCTCCTGAAATGATAGCCGTGTGCAGAGGCGAGCCTCCTTTATCATTCTTTGCCTCAATGTCTGCCCCTGCACCAATGAGCACCTGCACCACGTCTCCATGTTTTTCGTTCACAGCAACGTGCAACGCAGTGTAGTTGTCGCTGTCTTGATGATTCAGGTCCACCTCCGGCAAACACAAAAGATAGCGCACAGCATCGGTGTGTCCATCATAAGCTGCAAGGGTAAGACACGTATCTCCATCGGCGTCTGTGGCACGTACATCCGCACCTGCTTTGACCAACATCTTCATTGTTGTGAGTTCTCCTGAAATGCTCGCCGTGTGCAGAGGTGAGCGCCCTTCACCATTCCTTGTCTCGATGTCTGCCCCTGCATCAATGAGCACCTGCACCACGTCTCCATGTTTTCTTTCCACAGCAACGCACAACGCAGTGTTGTAGTTCTTGCTGCCTTGGTGATTCAGGTCCACCTCCGGCAAACCCACAAGATAGCGCACAGTATCGGTGTGTCCAAAATGCGCTGCAAGGATAAGACACGTGTCTCTGTTGGAGTCTGTGGCACGTACATCTGCACCTGCTTCGACCAACATCTTCACAGTTGTGAGTGCTCCTGAACGGCTTGCCAAGTGCAGAGGAGAGTGTCCATTAGCATTCTTTGTCTCAATGTCTGCCCCTGCATCAATGAGCACCTGCACCACGTCTGCATGTTTCCCCTCCACAGCAAGGTGCAACGCAGTGCGCTTCTTGCCGCCTTGGTGATTCAGGCCCACCTCCGGCAAACCCGTAAGATAGCGCACAGTATCGGTGTGTCCAAAATGCGCTGCAAAGGTAAGAGAAGTGTCTCTTTTGGAGTCAGTGGCACGCACATCCGCACCTGCTTCGACCAACATCTTCACAGTTGTGAGTGCTCCTGAAATACTAGCCAAGTGCAGAGGCGAACGCCCTCTGTCGTTCTTTGTCTCAATGTCTGCCCCTGCACCGATGAGCACCTGACACACTGCAGGGTCCTCCCACATGGCTGGACAGTCTGCGTGGACACACTCACTCAGCAGGATCCCGAAGCCCATCTGCGTTGTCTCAACATACGGAAGAAGCATTGCGAGGCATTCATTGTGGTTCCCTCTGCATGCCTCGTGCACAGCTTCGAAGGCGACTGTTTCCGTTTTGCTGCCTGGGGAGAGCTTCTCGAGTGCTGCCCGCACGGCAGCGGTGTTGCCGTTCCTGACAGCCTCCAGCAGGTCCTTGTCAGAAAGCTTTCTTCTTTTTGGTGGGTTCTGGTTTGGTGTGCTGTCTGCGTGTTGCTTCGACATGCTGTGTGTATTGCTGTGAGGTTGATAATGCTACTTGTGTTATATGTGGGGATGGAGGGAAGGATCTACAAAAGAAGCTACAGGTCCTGTCCTTGTGTAACGTTCTGTGTCTCAATGCACTAACACACAGGGTGTGCTCGAAAGACTCGAAAAGAAGAATCTTCATCCTTCAATAAAGAGTTACGAACACTTTGGTAATTTCCCCATTGTCATTTTTCTTGTTGTTGGGGCCAGGTTCCTCCCTATGTAGGTCTCGAATAGCATTGAAGAAGCAGAACCAAACAGGAGATGCCCACTGCGACGTCGTTGCTTTTATCAAAACATCGGCAGCAGCTGTACTGTCAGAACGAAAATGGAAGAGATTGCTTCAAGAATATTTCTCTTGTTACACCATTGTGTGGTGTTTCGTGGAAGTTGCCACCGGACCAGCATCAGGTGGCTTTGTGTAGGATTGTTATGTATCTGCGTATTATCTCATTTTTGTTTCATGTTTTGGGTTGAATGTTGCCCAGGTGGCATGTTTGCGAATGAAAGGACTCCCGTGGATTACCAATACAACAAAGGGGCCACCAGACGTCGGAAAATGTCTTGTCTAGGTGGAGATTCTCCTTAAGGAATCCTTACGGAAACACCGTTCCCACGTGTACGAAAAATAACCCTCAGCGTCTGCCCCTGCATCAACGAGCACCTGCACTACATATGGATGTTTGCCTTGCACAGCAACGTCCAGGTTCGGGTGTCCCGATATGGACCGCAACCACATAGTCCTACGTCCATTTCGTGGTTTACATCTGATGTGTGCTGCTCCCGCTTCCACTCATCAGTCAGATGAATGAAAGGATCATTGCAAACACAGGGACTGGAGGGTGTGGCTGGTGTTTCAATATTGCAGGGGGCAAAACAATGGTGGTTGCGGAATGCAGGATGCGATATACTTGTAAGCAAAATCACCAACAAAAATGAAATACCCCCCATATCGGGTGTGGTCTCTGATCTATCTGTGTGGCGGATATATTTCCAACACAGCACGGTTGGTCAGGAACTCACCAACGTTTCAGGTGCAGCAGTGCACTACCCTCTTTACACACCATCCCATTGGAATAATGCATTATCTACCGCAAGGTAGGTGGAGATGCTCCTACAAGAATCCTTAAGGAAACACAGTTGGCATGCATGAAAATTCACCTCCAACGAAGCTGCACACAAGAATGACGCAACTTAAGGAGAATTTCCGGCATTGTTCTAACGCTCAGTGTCTGCCCCTGCATCAATGAGCACCTCCATGTTTTTCATGAACAGCAACGTGCCGCGCAGTGTGGTTCTCGCTGTCTTGGTGATTCAGGTCCACCTCCGGCAAACCCACAAGATAGCGCACAGTATCGGTGTGTCCATTATACGCTGCAAGGGTAAGACACGTGTCTCTTTCGGAGTCTGTGGCACGTACATCCGCACCTGGTTTGACCAACATCTTCACAGTTGTGAGTTCTCCTAAAAGGCTTGCCAAGTGCAGAGGCGAGCGTCCTTCATCATTCCTTGTCTCGATGTCTGCCCCTGCATCAATGAGCACCTGCACCACGTCTGCATGTTTTTTGTTCACAGCAAAGTGCAACGCAGTCTTGTTCCTGTACTGTTGGTGATTCAGGTCCACCTCTTGCAAACTCACAAGATAGCGCACAGTATCGGTGTGTCCATGATAAGCTGCAACCATAAGACACGTGGCTGTTTCGGCGTCTGTGGCACGTACATCCGCACCTGCTTTGACCAACATCTTCATTGTTGTGAGTTCTCCTGAAATGCTAGCCAAGTGCAGAGGCGAACGCCCATCATCATCCTTTGTGTCAATGTCTGCCCCTGCATCAATGAGCACCTGCACCACGTCACCATGCTTCGCCTGAACAGCAACGTGCAACGCAGTGCGGTTATGGCCGCCTTGGTGATTCAGGTCCACCTCCGGCAAACCCACAAGATAGCGCACAGTATCGGTGTGTCCATAATACGCTGCAAACATAAGACATGTGACTCTATTGGTGTCTGTGGCACGCACATCCGCACCTGCTTTGACCAACATCTTCACAGTTGTGAGTTCTCGTGAAATGCTAGCCAAGTGCAGAGGCGAGTGTCCTTGAACATTCTTTGTCTCAATGTCTGCCCCTGCATCAATGAGCACCTGCACCACGTCTGCATGTTTTCTTTGCACAGCAGAGTGCAACGCAGTGTCGTTCTTGCTGCCTTGGTGATTCAGGTCGAGCTCCGGCAAGCTCACAAGATAGCGCACAGTATCGGTGTGTCCATAATACGCTGCAAGCATAAGACATGTGACTCTTTTGGTGTCTGTGGCACGTACATCCGCACCTGCTTCGACCAACATCTTCACAGTTGTGAGTTCTCCTTCAATGCTAGCCAAGTGCAGAGGCGAGCTTCCTGTATCATCCTTTGCCTCAATGTCTGCCCCTGCATCAATGAGCACCTGCACCACGTCTGCATGTTTTCTTTGCACAGCATAGTGCAACGCAGTGTGGTTCCTGCTGCCTTGGTGATTCAGGTCGAGCTCCGGCAAACCCACAAGATAGCGCACAGTTTCGGTGTGTCCGCCATACGCTGCAAGGATAAGACACGTGGCTCTTCGGGCGTCTGTGGCACGAACATCCGCACCTGCTTTGACCAACATCTTCACAGTTGTGAGTGCTCCTGAAAGGCTAGCCCAGTGCAGAGGCGAACGCCCTTTCTCGTTCTCTGTCTCAATGTCAGCCCCTGCACCGATGAATACCTGACACACTGCAGGGTCCTCCCACATGGCTGGACAAAGTTGCGACGTCTGACCTGCACTGTCCTTGGAGTCGTGTGGGACAAACGAGACGTTGCTGCAGACTGACTTCCAATGCTGCAAGAGGACCTCCGTGCACGCAGTGTGGTCTGCGTGGACACACTCACTCAGTAGGATCCCGAAGCCCATCTGCGTTGTCTCGACATACGGAAGAAGCAGTGTGAGACATTCGTTGTGGTTCCCTCTGCATGCCTCGTGCACAGCTTCGAAGGCGGCCGTTTCCGTTTTGCTGCCTGGGGAGAGCTTCTCGAGTGCTGCCCGCACGGCAGCGGTGTTGCCGTTCCTGACAGCCTCCAGCAGGTCCTTGTCAGAAAGCTTTCTTCTTTTTGGTGGGTTCTGGTTTGGTGTGCTGTCTAAGTGTCGCTTCGACAGCAGGTGTTGTGTGTATTGCTGCGAGTCTAATGACGCTACTTGTGTTTTATGTGGGGATGGAGGGAAGGATCTACATAAGAAGCTACAGGTCCTGTCCTTGTGTAACGTTTTCTGTCTCAATGCACCAAGAGCAGCACCTAGAATAGGGCTACTGTTCCTTCGTTGAATGAAAATGAAGAAAAAATGGCTTTTTTTTTTTTTTTTTTTTTGTTTGTTGAATGATGAACGGAGGCTTTGGACGTTCGAAAATGGGTCTTCGCATTGGCAACCGAGGCTTTGGGTAGCATCAAAAAGGAAAACTTGAAATAAATGCGTCTTGTGCGCACAAAATAAAAAGTGACAACTGTAGTCTGGAGATTCTTTTTTCTCCTCCTGCTCCCACCAACCTCTCAAATAACTGAACGAAAGTGCCCATTTTCCTGAATATTTTTTTGATGACAAAACGGAAAAACTGCAAAACCCCGAAAATGAATATCGTATTTTTTTGAAAAACGGCATTGGGCCTCGTAGCAACACAAACACGCATTTTTCAAAAAAAAAAAAAAAATTTTTTTTCTTCAAAAACCAATAAAAAACCACACCCCTTCCCTCTGATCAAAACATGACACACCCTTGCCCACCCCACCCCGGTGACAACAAAAAAGAAAATTGAAAAAACAAAATTAAAAAAATCACGGGCCACCAATCCCGTCCCTTGTTTTGACCTATCCCCAATATCCTCCTGGACTGGGTTTGCAGGAAACCCCTTATCAAAAAACACACCGCTTTTTTTTATGCATTGTGTTTTCTAGTTAAATGTCAGGAGCGCATCCAGGGTTGTGCCAAGAACCGTTGCGGGTGGGACCATCTGTGTTAATAAATTGGTGGTAAACATTTTCTACATATTTTTTTTTGACAAATTGACGCACCCAGAATGTACGGGCCACGCACCGAGAAACCTCTCACCCTCCACTAGCCCATATGGCAACAACCACATTGCTCTCACAATCTTTTTAACTCCTACCAAAACCCCCCCATTTAACATACCGAGTGTGTGTCCCCGAGGAAGACTGTCTGCAGTGTCTTGCACGACGCAGCAGGCCTCTGGTAGGCACAGCCTTTGTTCCCTGCCCCTGCCCCCGCCCCAGCGCTTGCCTTCTGAGCAAAGATCTGCCCAAGCCCGGGCATGCTGCGTGCACCAGGCGCATCGCTGCCTTGCTCCTCTGTCTCGACGGTGGCTGCTCCACCTAAAAGCTTTTTGATGTCCTTCGATTCGGCACGATCCATTTTGTTGTTTTCGATGTACAGAACGAAGGCTGCGTTTTTGTTGGAGCGCGATTTGGGGACAATCATCTTTGTTGGGTTGAGTGTCGATGCTGCGAGGGATGCGGTGGAGACGGGGACGGCGGAGACCCCGCAGAAGCAGAGCAGAACACCACCTTGGACGGCGACGATGTACTTCATGCTTTCCTCATGCAGGCGGGTCATGCATTTGACAGGAACGGACACTGCGTAGAGCAGTGTCCCTGCTGCCACATCCCACGCAAAGAGATGTGTTGAGGAGTGGCTCACCAACACAGACTCCGACGAGCCCTCATCCCCAGACAGGAACAGCACGTCCTCGAGTGGCGCAGCGCTTGCGTGCTGATCCAAAGTCTTGAGTTCCGACAAATCAGAGGTGCGCATGACCTTGGCAAAGCCGTCCGCAATGCACGCAATGACACTCCCATCGGCAGACACCTCAAGCTTCCTCGCATCGCTGCAGGTAATAAAGGTGGTTGCACTGTGCTGCCATTTGCCCGATGCAAAAGACCACTTCTTGACACAGCCGTCAGAGGAAAGGGTAAAGCAGTCCCCCTTTGCGGAGAGCTGCACAGAGGTGACCGCGAAGGAGCGTGCGCGGTCCCCTTGCTTGTCGAAGTTTTCGGAGAAGCTGGGTTTGTGTGGGTTGTTCACATAGGTGTTCACGACGTACTCATCTGCCGCGTCCTGCGCGTCGGAGGCACTCCAGAACTTCAGAATGATTTCGTTCGCCTGCTGGAAGGTGGACACATCAGACTTCTCCACGGTCACCATATGGTCGCCTGTTGCAGAAAAAGCCACATCCACGATTCTCACTGACGGAAGCGGGTTTGAGTCCACCCTTGACGTTGTGTTTACGGTGCTAACCTTCAGCGTTTTGAGGTACGTCCTCGTGAGCGGGTCGAACACTCGTATGCTGTTTTCTACACCCCGCCCGTACATTACGATGGCCTCTCCGGCTTTGGTGGGGATTGTGGTGATGCCTTCTGCTGGCTGTCCACGAAGAAGCGCAGCACCGTGGACAGTCCGGATGGGCTTCTTTTGGATAAGATCGATGCAGGTCAGCTGCGACGGCGAGACACCGATTGTCACTGTCGCGGACCCACCCCACACTGCCCCGATGATCGTCCCCCCGAGACGGGGTATTTTGTTCGACTCCCAGGACCTTGCATTCCAGATGCACAACACCGCCTCCTCCCCTCCTGACACAAGAACCGTTCCATCGGGCGACCAGCTTAATGTACTCACCGAGTGGGAGTGCCAATGCACCTCCTTCATGGTGGCCTCTGGGAGCGACCACGTTCTAATCCGTCCCTGCGTGTCTCCCACAGAAATCTGCGCCTGGAAGGGGTGAACCGACAGCGCGGTGGTCGGGTTCTGGCAGGCAACGGTCTTGGTAAACCCATCCCGTTGCTTGGTGTTGTTTCCGAGCAGAATGGCTTGGAGAAGATTCTTTTTAGTGGCAGTCGCGCCAGCCACTCCGATGGTGTGCGGGTCGGGAAAGGAAACTGCGACGTGGGTCACAGTGAATTCTGCGGCGGATGCTGCCCAGAGGAGGGTAATGGTCATGGTCCGTGTGTTGAAGACCTGTACAGAGGTGGTCTTGGAAGTGGTGTCCGCGACCGAGGCAATGACAACAGCGTCCCCTGCCTTGTGTGGTGATGCGGAGCTGTCTTGTTGCAGAAGAAGCTTCGAAAGGGAGGGAAGTGATTTGGGTCCGACGACACCGCAGGTAGCGGTTTTGATGTTCTTGCCTTCGCCCAAAGGGAAGGCGACCGTGCGCACAACGGCCTTGCTTGAGGAGTGGCAGATCACCACCTCGCCCGTCTCCTTGATGAAGGCGACCTCGGCAGCGGAGATGTTCGCGATTGCAACGCACTTTGCCCCAGAAGGGTGGTCGCCCTCACCAATCAGCGTCTTGCCGTTGTGTGTTGTCACCTTCTCGCCATGAATCAACAGACTGCTTCCTGCGCACAACAAGTGGGCCGAATCCATATTTGATTTCGTGTATTATTTTACTTCTGAACGATGGGTAGTTGGGTGGTGGTGGTGGTGGGAGGGTTTTCGAGAACATTATCGTCCCCTTTTTTGGAACGGGAACTGTGTGATGTGCTCAAGGCGAAGCAGCTATGGTGGCATAGCCTGGTGTGAACCGAAACAGAGAGGGAGAGCTATGTGCGGAAAGTAGAGAAAAAAATTGCCATTTTTTTTTTTTTTTTTTTTTTTTTGTTTTCACGAATGGGAAGAGGGGGGGACTACGAGAGAGGGGGAAAAAAAGAGAGAAAATAAAAGAAACATTGCAATGCATGTGCCTCACGTGCACACTTCTTACAAAGAGAACAATGTGCAAAAATGCCTCAGATAACCCGAGACTGCCGCACTAAAAACGCATTTGGTACGGCAATACCAACTGAGCCTGCTTCACCAAGCCTTTTCCCCCTCCACTGTGACCTAGAGGTAGGCGTGGCACATGACGCTAACTACGCTTAGTAGCTTTCGGTAGCCGCGCCACGTGGTACTGCCTCTTTGCTTAGCTTTGTTGTTGTGCTATGCTACATAGCAGGGTTCCACACTGCGACTGAGCAGGGGGGGGACAGTTTCCCTTTCCCGTCAATAGCATTTCTTTCAAAAAAAACAATGTGAAGTTGATAGTGCAAGAAAGACCGCCGGGAAGCGAAGCACTAAATAAAAGATTTTTTTTTTTTTGTAAGATGATCCTAAGCCTCACTTCGTAACCTTTAAAGGAATCGCTGGATTTTTTTTTGGAACGGACCTTACTGACATTTTTAGTAAGATTTTGATCAAAGAATTTTAGTTTATTTCTATATTTTTAGAAACTGCAGGCAAGGGGGGTGGGTGGAGTATGCACTCAAAAGTGCAGAGGGGGGGAAAAAAAAAAGTAAAATTGATGATGTGGATCTGGCAGAAGCAGAAAAAAGAAAAAGGGGAAGAGAAAAACAACGGTTGAGTGATCCTAAGCCATTACCTACGTCGCCTGAAGGCTGAACCAGAACAGCTTCCCTTAGAAAAAAAGAAAAAAAGAAAAAGAAAAAGAGTGAATGTCCCTCCCGCGCACATCTTTCTCTAAAGACTGCTCTTCCCCCTTCTTCGAAAGCCTTGCTAATTTGAATTGTGTACCCCCCGGCATCTGGTACACATGAGCATGTTTCGTGTGAGGGGTTATGGTTGCGGGAAAAAAAGGGAACATAATTTGACTGTTTTCCTAGGGCACACATCAAGGTGAGTGCAGGAAAAGGGTTAGGGGGTTGTGGGAAGACAAGGGGGTATGATGGCGTTTGAAGAAAAAAAAGTGAAGTTGATAGTGCAAAACGCCTCTGGGACGCAGGGCACTGAAGAAAAAAAAAGAAAAAATAAAATAAAGAGAAAAGTTTATAAGATGATCCTAAGCCTCTCGTGCTCAGTCACCTTATCATATTCGTTATCGCACAGCTTCAGCTGCGCTGGCTTCTACAAGTTTGTTGTCAGGGATGATGTCATTTCCCCAGCCGGAGTTCGTAATTTTGGCACGTACGATGACGTGTTCGAGCATGTGCATAGTGTAGCGCGGGTACGTAAAAACTGGGCGACGGTCGTAGCCAATAAGTCCGGGTGCGCCAATGGACCGGAGTCCCCGTGAGGAGGAGATGGCAGATGCGGGAAATGGGTTTTGAATCCCAAGGGCTTTGCACAGGCGGTGAAGCTTGTTGAGCAATGTGCGCAAGGCGGCGGCCCGTTCTCTAATGTTAGAGGTTGGCCGGAGAACGTAGATCCTGTGGAAAATTTCCAGGTCAATGGCAAGTTCCACGCATGTCACAGGCAGGTTGGCGGTGCTCCATTAAATAAAATTTGAAGATGAATAAGTCATACTTGGACCGCCCGAAATATATTTCGGGCATTTCGGGCGATTTCGGGCGAATTAGGGGCGGATTTCGGGCGATTTTGTGCGCCCGAAGTCGCCCGAAAACGCCCGAAATGCAGATTTCGGGCGAATTCGGGCGCTTTTTCCGTAGTGAAAACCGACTAGGTAGAGTTCTACTCATTTTCGCAAAAAACTTTTTATATTTGGAAATATTTGATGCCAAATCTGTCAAAATAAGCAAGAATCGAAAACTTTTGTACACCTGAGTGCACTTTGGAGGCCCGTAAGAACCACCACCAAATTACGGGTTTTCTGACTATCATTTGCTTATTCCTACCCAAAACACACTATGAACCGGGTTTTCACTATTTTTTCGTATTTCAGGGTGATTTTTTGTGAATTTTCGGGTCACAGGGTGGTTCTGACCCATTCTCGGGGTGTTTCGGGCCTGTAGTTGCTCAGGAGATGCCCAAAAACGTGAAAAATCGCCTTTTTACGTTTTTACTAGTATTTTAGTGTAAATTGTTAGGGAAATCGGTTTTATACGTGGCTGCTAACAGAGCTGCACTCATATAAGTTGGGTTCTACTAGGAATTTTTGCTCAATTTTTTTTTCTTTGAACAAATTTTGTGCCAATCTTTCAAATAAAGCGTTAGATTTTTACACTGATAGCATGCTTCCCAGCACACATAAGATACTGGTTGTGCGCCCGAATTCGCCCGAATCTGCCCGAAATCACCCGAATTCGCCCGAAATGTGCCCGAATTCGCCCGAAATGCGCCCGAATTCGCCCGAATTACGTATAAATTCCCTTTAAAACGCCCGAAATATATTTCGGGTACATTTCGGGCGCTCGGGATCCGCGCCCGAAAAATCCGCCCGAATTCGCCCGAAATATATTTCGGGCGGTCCAAGTATGATAAGTGCCTCTCGTGCACACAGCATCTGAAAAAAGATCTCAAAAAAAAAAAAAAAAAAAAAAAGATAATAGAGAAGCGTGTGTGAGATGTCCCTAAGCCTCTCATGCTTAGTCTGATTAGATTATTCTTTGGTTTATTCATCAGTCATTTGTATCTTTTTTTTTTGTGTTATTGCTACTCGTGGGTGGCAATTTATTGGGTTCTGATGTTGTTGGGCTCTCATGCTCAGTCACCTTGGCCAAAAAAAAAAAAAAATAATGTGAAGTTTTGATGGCTTGTTGTTTGAGTGTTAGCTGTCAGTCAGACAGACTTTCACTTTTTTTGAGTTTTTATGAAGCTTTTTTGTTAATATTATTGGCTCCATAGGGGAGTTGTATCACCCACACACACGCATTATTGGTTTTCAATTGGCTTCCGCGCAAAAGAAAAAGAAAATAACAGTGTGTGTTGGCGATTTCTACAAAGAAAATCACACAAAGAAATGTCGGGAGACAAAAAAGTAACGCAAAAGAAGGTCACTTTCCCCCCCGTTTTTTGAGGAAATTTAATTGTAGGATTTGCTTTCGTCGTGTTTTTTTTTTTGAAAACTTGGTTGCATTAGTGTAGACATCCGAGGATGAACTCCACTATACAAAACGCTGTTAAGTTTTTTTTCTTCAAAAATATTCAATTGCATGAGTTCAGAGTCTACGTATGACTTTGAAACTGCATTAATGGAGCTGATATTTAAATTTTTCGATCGAAAAAAATGTCATACCAGCCCTTTTCCACCAAGGGCCGCAAAGGTATCATAACAATGACAGCCATCTTCCCCCGTGGAGGTACCACCAGCAACTGGAGGGGAAAGCAAAACGACGAAAAGCGGGGGGTTTTTTTTTGAGGGGTTTTTTCAGGTTCTGGAGGGAAAGGCCCTTCTGAAAAGGGGTTAAAAAGATAAAAAAGGCAAAAAGCCGTGAGTTCAAAATGTGCAGGAAAAAAAAGGGGGGGTGACGTAAGACCTGAAAATGCTTAGCCACCAGAAGGGGGGGAAAATATATCGTTATAGCACCATGTCCCAAAGCTGGGTTATGATTGTTTAAAAGGGGGGGGGGAAAGAAAGAAAAAGTTTAAAAGATGAACCTAAACCTCATCTTTTTCCAAGTCGTTTAGGGTTTGGGGTGGGTGGGTGGCAATTTCGGTACTCGATGCAACGAAGTGCATCTTGCCCCTTCCCAAATTGGATAGGTGGCGTTACGGTGGTTTATCCGCAACGGTTGTTTTTTTCCCCCCTTTCACTACCCCAAAACTTTCAAAGTCCTCGTGTCCTTTTTTAAAGAAAAAAGAAATACTTGGTACTCCAGAAATAAAAAATACCAAGTACGCAACAACTACGCACTAAGTACGCAACAAGTACGCAACAAGTACGCAATATAGGGTATTCCTGTATTTTTTTTTTCGTGCACAAAGTGCGCAACAAGTACGCAGCAAGTACGCAACAAGTACGCAAAATGGGGTTTTCAGGAGCACCAATACTGAAAAAAAAATTCCCCAGAATCACTCAAGAAATGTTGTCTAAAAGTTGCGACACATTTCCGACTAATGGAATCATTACAAAGAACACCCTTTTTTAAAAAAGGGCTCCGCGGGCGAGCTGTGGGGGGAAGGAGGGGCGTTTGTTTCACCTTCAAATCCTGGTTTCACGATAAAAGAAACAATAAAAAGAGAAAATAAAAAAATAGAAAAACCGGACAGAGAAGATATCAACAAACCCTTGTACTCCGTTTTTAAAAAGAAACCTGGGTACACTTTTTATAGCAGAACAGCCGTTTGGTCCACTCAGATTCCTGGTGTGGCTTGCGGAAAAAGATAAAAAGAAAATGCGAAACGCCTAGTAGGCACTACAAAAAAAAAAATTGAAAATAAAAAAAGATTCCCGGACCTAGGGAAAAATGAAGACGTGTCGAATGGGAGATATTGATAAGAAGAGGAACCTTTTTGAGGCAAAAAAGGTAAATCAAAAATAAATTTAAACTGCATCCAGAGGAGGATCGTGGCACGTCCTCCTGAAACTCTGTGAAGGGTTAACCTGGGGGTGAGACCGTCATGGCACTACCACACTTTCGGAGAGAAACGGCGCTAGAGATGATTTAACTTAACTGGCTATCTGCAGTTGTGCAGACGACCAGCCCTCTGGGTTTGTCACGTCAGTCGCAACCTCTGATATCCCGTCTGACCTTGTGAAGAGCTCCTTAGATTTGAGCTAATCACAGCAGTGCAGAAACGAGATCCCGATTTTTCGGGCAAAGTAGTAGAAAAAGTTGCATTTTTTTTAAATAAATTTGTATTTTGATTTTTCGTGCGTGTCTGTGGAAAATTGAGGTTATTGCTTTTGTGTGGTGTGTTTTCACTTCTCGGGCAGAAAGGGAAACAAAACAGAAATTCTGTAAAAAAGTCTGTCCTTCACTCCCTCACTGCCTGCGAACGCACACACATCTGCAGCAAAAAACATTTTTCGGGTAAGAGAAAAGGGCAGTTGCCCTGTGTGTATGTGTGGAAACCATTTTTTTTTCTTTCGTAAAAAATCGAGGCAGTACCAGTGGCGCGGCTACCAATAATTACCGTGTAGTCAGCGTCACGCCTACCATGGTAGGTTACAGTGAAAAAAAAAAAAAAAAAAAAAAAAAAAAATCTTCGCAAATTGATGGACCGACTACCAAACTCGACGGTGGACCGGTCACAGAAAAAAAAAAGAAAAAAAGAAAAAGAGAGAGAGAGAGAGAGTGAAATGTTGCTAGGATAGTCCTAAATATTGGTTAAGGTGAACTAAAAAAGGTATGTGGAGAGCACACTTTGGCAAAAAAAAAGGATGCCAAATATTCTAAAAAAAAAAGAGAGACACACTTTGAAAGATGATTGCGTCTCACTACACCGCTTTTAAAACAACTGTGGCTGGTATTCTTGCAGATCCAGGGGAAAATGGTAAATTGGTTGGCTCTGTGTTTCCGATACTTAAAAATATCTAACAAAGCTTGAACCAGATCGACGCACAATTGGCGACGCACCCAGGAAGGAGAAAAAAAAAAAGGGAAAAAAATAGAATAATCCCACCACACGACCAATTTATCTAAAAACTGGCGGGAGTCTCTCGCTTACTGAACAGAATGACACATTTTTTTGAGAGTGCTGAAAAATCAGTGCTCTAAAAAAGTGACCCGTCCTTTTTTCCATTTTTTTTCGCCCCCCTATTTTTCTACCCTTTATTTTGGGCAGACAGAGAGAGAGAAAGATGTGTTTCTTTTTTTAGAGCAACAACAACAACAACAACAACAAAACGAAAAGAACAAAAATAACAGGTTTTTGTTAGATGAACCTAAACCCTCGCTTAGGCACCTTGGAAAAAAAGAAAAAAAAAAAAAAGGGAACACACACACACACACACGATTCTTACCTTTTTTGTCTTCAGAATATGACATATCGTCATTTTTTGTAGTTCCGACAGTCCCAGGACGTGTTCTGTACACAAAATCGCCCGAATGCTAATGCATTTCAAAGATTCATTTTTTTGAAGAAGATTTTTTTTTTATTCCTACGAAGCTTGCTTTAAAGGGGAAATAGTATTACCGGTACGGTCGCCAATCATCCCTCAAACAGGAGGATTGTGCAATCAACGAATGTACACAAAATCGCCCGAATGCTAATGCATTTCAAAGATTCATTTTTTTGAAGAAGATTTTTTTTTTTTTAAACAACATACGGGAACGTCCGCGAAAGATCCCCCCCTAAAGCTAACATCCATGCTTATTGGTATTTCACTAATTAAAATTTTGGTATTTTATAAGATTTTTTTTTACAATGAACTCAGAGTTAAGTTTCTGAGTTCATTAAAACAAAAATCGGTGAAAAATTCCGAGTAGGTATTAATTTAGATAGGAAAAGCTATGTCAACAGCTATGTGTCCCCTTATTTTACCTGTAAATACTAAGGATATAGGAAGGAATTCACTAATATCTGTCTCTAAACCCATTATCAAAAAGGGGGCAGGAAAGGGGGGTGGAGGCTTGTCGCCCCCTCCGAACACTCTAAATAGAGCGCGAAAGAGCTTCACGCTCCGGGTCGTCTGCGGCGACGTCGACTTTCTCGCAGAAAACCCCCTTTTTTGAGTGACCCTATTGACCTCCGTGATGAGTCTCTCCAAGAGTTCCAGACAATTGCCCGCCTGTTCCTCCTCTTCCTCCTCCGTCTCGCTGTCCTTGTCCTCCTGGGGGTGTCGCTGATGCAACTACAGGAGTAGTAAACGGCGGACACCCCTTTTCTCCTGGTGGTTCTCTTCTGCATATGGAGGGACATATGCTTCGAGCTACACACCTCGCGCATCCAGCTCCTCGCGTCCCACCCTTTGCCCCCCTGCCAGTGAACCCCTGCATACACCTGCAGCTCGGCGAAGTTTTTTAGGCCTCGGAAAGGCCGGGTTTTCAGCTCCTGAGCGAATGCTTTGGCTGCTGATTCCATTTCCCCCTGCTGTGTTGTTCTGTGGGTGGTTATATGGGTGTTTGTGAGGATTTCCTTGTATATCCTTAGTATTTACAGGTAAAATAAGGGGACACATAGCTGTTGACATAGCTTTTCCTATCTAAATTAATACCTACTCGGAATTTTTCACCGATTTTTGTTTTAATGAACTCAGAAACTTAACTCTGAGTTCATTTAAAAAAAAAATCTTATAAAATACCAAAATTTTAATTAGTGAAATACCAATAAGCATGGATGTTAGCTTTAGGGGGGGGGGTCTTTCGCGGACGCTGCCATACTTTCACATCAAAGAAGAGAAAGCACAATGAATGCAATAAAAAATTCGGGTTTTGCCCAAAATAAGGGAACGCAAACCGTTTTAGAATTTTATTTCTTTTTGACAAAGATCTGTTTGGTTTTAGCGATCTCTCTGCTCAGGAATAGTCTTTTTTTTTTTTCTACTATTCCAGGGGATAAAAAAAAACAGTTTCGAGAGAAGGACTCTCTCATATCACAGATACTGCCAGATCTGGCAGTATCCGTGTCGCATATAGTACCGTCCGTGTCGGAAGATGGTTACTTTCCGGATCGATGACAAAAAAAAAAAAAAATAAAATAAAATAAAATATTTTCATCATATGCAATCAATAAATTGATAGTAATAAAATAAAATAAAATAACTTGAAAGATAAATGCGCCTCGCGTGCACAACACATCTTTCCTACTTAGCCTTAACTTACTATCGAAGAAAAAAAAAATTCATTTTAAAAGAGCGGATGAAAGAGAAACTCTACTACCTGAGAAAGTAGCAACTCTGATGTAGTCTACCCACAAAAAAATGGGTTCCTTTTTTCCCTCGAAAAATTGACAATCCCCTGGGGGGACAAAAGGGGAGAGGGGAAAGGGGAAAAGAGGGGAATAAATTCGCATTATTTTTGACAAAATAAAGAAGTTAACAACAAAAAATCACAATATCGAAAGAAAAGGAAAATAAGGAAGGTTTTTTTTTGGGGGGGATAGGGATATGGGGAGATTATGGGGTTTTTGAATGGGTTATTATGAAGTTTTTATTGTTTTTTGATAAATTGTTGGAGTAGTGTAGTTGCCTCGGTTGTGCAATCTCCACTGTCCAAAAAGTTCACCTTTTTTTTAGGGGGTACATTTGAGTGATAAAATAAATGTGAATCACAGCGAAACCACTCATATTGTTTTAAAAGGGGGAAACTGGAAATTTTGGGGGGAAAACTGAACTAGGGCGGGTGGCAAAAAATAAAAAAAAAAGGTGGCATACCCCACAAAAGGGTAATTTTGTTTCCTTTGAGTCTATTCTCTCTATTTACGTCTTTCTCTCCTTAACCGCACAACAGCCAGCGTGGCTGTGGGGGGAACGAAAGAGAAGTCCGTCTAATAAGTCATAAAGGACAAATTCGGATGCTTTCAGTTCACTAAAAAAACGGAAAGCAAAAAGAAAAAAAAACTTTTGGAATGGAACGTGCCGTGACCACCATATATCTGTGCATATCATGTATAAAGAAAACGATATCAAAAAAATAAAATAAACAAAAACGAACGTGCCTCTCGTGCAGAGAGAGGGGGAAATAGCGCAAAAAAAAAAATCCCTCATCTGGTGTTCCCGAAAGGGCCCATATTGACAGGTCCTTGACATGTCCTTGACACAAGGTTTACAGGGGAAAATGACACACCCCCCCTATATTGACATGTCCTTGACATGTCGTTGACATGTCCCCGACAGCAGATCGGTAACACCATCATCGGTTAGAAAAATAAAATTGCATTGGGAATACAAAGCCCTCTCGCGGCAGTGTACCTTTGGTGCGTGACCTCCTGTGCACCCCAACCATGTGCAGTCCTACAAAAACATTCTGTGGTTTATGGATAAGACCTACTCGCGTTTCCACGCATCGGTCAGATGAATGAAAGGAGAAGTCATTGAAGCCGCAGTGTTCATGAAGTATGCGTAAATGTAGGTGTCCGGTTGGGGGAGGTGAAAAAGCTAGTCACCTAAAAAGAACGCAACTGTTTTGATTTTTTTCTGCCTCAACACCCCTAGGAACACAGAGGAGAATGAGAACCTAGGGGCGTGGTGCTCAACATTCTTTTTTTTTTTAAATCTTCCAAATTTTTCGTTATCTCCTTTCATTTAGCACTTTTGAGCATCTGTGGGGAGTATAAAACGCGGGTTATAAATCGCGTACCACTGTAGAATTTTTTTTGACATCAGTCGGAGCAACTCAAACTTTGGAATTGGAAGTTATCAACGCATTGCACACACAGTAGCCATTATTTTGCTCCGACTCATCCCTTAGAGTGTGGCAGAGAGAGAAGAAATAAATTAGAAAACTCTGGACTGACACATTCATTTTGTTTTTTTTGTGATGCCAAATTGCATCGTTGGGAGTGTTCTTCAAAAAATAGGGGTTGTTTCATTTTATTCTGATCGCAGTGACAAAAATGGGGGGAAAACAGATAACGGACTAAAATCCGTAAAAAAAGTTAAAAAAAGATGACAGAAAAAAACACAAAACCAATGCCCTTCCTAGCACAAAAAAAAATAATAACTGTTTTCGTTGATCGCACCGGATTTTTGTGGAGTGTGTAGGGACAAAATCAAAAACTTTTCTGTGGATAAGTTGTGTCGTGTTTACATCGCTCACACCAAAAAATTCGGGCACACTCAGATATGTTTTCATTTCCTCCTCTACCTTTGCAAGGCAGTTGTCTCAAAAAAAAAAAATAAAAAGAATCTTTTCGATGAATGAGCCTCACGGCACTCAACGCATCGCTAGGGCACATACAGTTTGACAATATTGGCGACCAAAAAAGTCGCTAACTGCAAGGAAACCCCCAAAATCCGCCAATATTATTTGGTCGCCAAATTTCTTGTCCAACTGTAAATAAAAAGCAAAGGAAAAGAAACCTTGAAAGATGAATGTGCCTCTCGTGCACAACACATCTAAAAAGAGAGACAAAAAAAAAACAGCTAAACCTCACGCTTAAAGAAAGGGAAAAGGGCGAGGGTACAGAAGCCCACAAAAGTGGAACAATAGCCTCACACATATTACAAAAAAAAAAAAAAAAATGAAACGGAAACTTTAAAAAAAAAAACAACGAAGTTCGAACGAACCGCACAAAAGGAGACACAAATAAACACATACATACACTCTGATCCGATCGACTGTCATCGACAAAAGGAATACACACGACTAGGAGTTACACAACAAAAGCAATAAATATGTTGAAAAGATGCGTACACCTCACGTGCATACACATCTAAAACAAAGGGTGGCTTTGTAAGAATTACCCTAAACCTCACGTGCTTTGCCACCTGTGGCTGAGGGATTCTCAGGCTGCCCAAGAAAAAGGATTATGAACCGAAAAAAATTAAAAAAAGATCAAACACAAATTTGGGTGGTGACAAATTACTGCAAAGTTGAAACCACAAAAAAAAAAAAAAAATACAAAACACACACAAATTGAGAGGGAGAATGGCAGTGGGGGGGACTCTTTCTTTTTGACAAAACTTTTCAATGGGTTTTGTCAAAAAATAAATGTTAAAATGTTATGTCAAATACACCTATCCGCTAGGCTACGAAGTTTTTTAATCCAACTTGCCGCAATGCACGTACACCTAACCAGAACGCAACTCAAATAAACCCCAAGAGTACAGAAGCTACTGAGTGGGTCCCAAGGCCAAACACATCCAAGCAAAATGCTTACCATCATTTAAAAAAAATTTCCCACAAAAAAAAAACGTTAGGAGAAAAGACAAAAAAAAAGGTGCTAAAAAGAGTCATAAAAATGACTCAAATAATTGGTCGGAGAGAGAGAGAGGAAAAACGTATGTAAAGAAAGAGAAGTGGTTTCATATACTAACTATTCTACTGAATAGAAGGTATAATAGGGTGCACTAAATGTACCCAAATTTTTTTTGAGAAGAGAACACTCCGTGTTGGGTTATCGAACCCCGGAGAAATAAACAAGAAAAGACACCGTTTTTTTTTGTAAAATGAACCTTAAGATTTTCTCTGGTACAGCCACTTTGAAGCAGAACCGAGCCTCCTCACAACGCAGGATTTGCTCTGAAAAAGGGTGGAGTGTATTGGGGAAAACAAAGGAGACCTTACAAAAAAGAAGGCATCGAAATGAAAGTTGATGAAATGCACACCTCCGACTGACCAATGTACGATGCCAGCAGGAAAGCACAAAAAAAAGAAACAATCATCTAAAGAAGACAGGGTTGTCTGCCCTAAGCGAGAAAGGCAGGAACAACAACAAAAAAAAAACAGTACCTCTGATAAGGGAAAAAAGGGATTTTTTTTTCTCTCATCGTAGCTCAGCTCAATTACCCGTAAGGGGGGGGGGGGTGATTGGCGACCGTATCAGAGTAACTATTTCTCCTTTTAAGCTACGATTGTAGGTACAACTTTCGCCCCACCTTGAATCACAAATAATTGTTTCATATACTAACTATTCTACTGAATAGATGGTATAATAGGGTGCACTAAATGTACCCAAACAAATAAAAAAAAAAGTGCACACAAACCCCAAGATTGCATGAAGCACTCAAAATATCAGAAAATTTTGAATGATACGTCACTCTCTGTTGTGTGGTCTGGTTAGATTACTTAATGTTTTGAACATTGGTTATTCATCAATCTTTTTTGTTGTATTTTTGGCTGTTGTGCAGTCACCATGATCAAAGTTGTTTTTTCCGTACATCAAACACTTATTTCAGCATACGCATTCATGAAAGCATAAGTATAGGGATAAAAAAAATGTTGCAAAACACAAAAAAAATATTCATGTATCCTACTCCACACTGCGCAAAAAGAAACGCAATAATCCACAAAAAAAAATAAATCCTGAAAGTAATTAGAAAAGAAAAATCACCAGAAAATCTTTGCCTTTAGATTTTTTTTTTTTTCGCCCCCTATTTTGAAACTTCGTTTTTTTGTCCGTTTGTTTTCGCTCAATGAAATACCACTTGATTTTTACCCCGCGTATAGGCGCGTAAAGGCCCGTACAGGCCCGTATAGGCCAAACCCCACCCATTTTTCCTAGCCTTTACGCGCTATACGCGCCTATACGCGGGGTAAAAATCAGGTGGAAATAGAGAGAAACATTAACAAAAAAAGCAAAGATTGGGTGATCTATGATCGTCTCCGTGGGACACGTAACAGGCTGTGAGAGCTTGTGAGAGTCTGTGAGAGCCTGTGAGAGCTTGTGAGACCTTGTGAGAGCCTGTGAGACCTTGTGAGAACTTGTGAGAGCCTGTGAGAGCCTGTGAGAGCTTACTGAGAGCTAGTGAGAGTTAGTGAGAGCTAGTGAGAGTTAGTGGGAGCTGTGAGAGCTTACTGGGAGTTAGTGAGAGTTAGTGGGAGCTAGTGGGAACTAGTGGGAACTAGTGGGAGCTGTGAGAGCTTACTGAGAGCTGATGACCTACAGTATACTGTGTATACACAGTATACACAGTATACACAGTATACACAGTATACACAGTATACACAGTATACACAGTATACACAGTATACACAGTATACACAGTATACACAGTATACACAGTATACACAGTATACACAGTATACACAGTATACACAGTATACACAGTATACACAGTATACACAGTATACACAGTATACACAGTATACACAGTATACACAGTATACACAGTATACACAGTTTTCACAATACAAACGCCAGGTGGTCTGAAGAGTGATCTGACCACATTGTCCCAGTATAACATACGCCCAATAAATCCATTGAAGAAGGAATATTTCACGTTTGACCACCACAGAATACATGTTGCCAGCCACACCACACCACTAACAAAAAACCCCTCAGAGTTTGTGAGAGCTCGTGAGAGCCTGTGAGAGCTTGTGAGAGCCTGTGAGAGCTTAGTGAGAGTTAGTGAGAGCTGTGAGAGCCTGTGAGACCTTGTGAGAGCTTGTGAGAGCTTGTGAGAGTCTGTGAGAGACTGTGAGACCTTGTGAGAGCCTGTGAGAGCTTGTGAGAGTCTGTGAGAGCCTGTGAGAGCTTACTGAGAGCTAGTAAAAAAATCTCTCCCCGTTCATAGATCACCCAAAGATCGGGAGAGGAGGAAATTTTTAAAAAAAATAATGATTAAAAAGATCGACTGTTGTGGAGGCGGTGTCAGGGATAGCATTAGCACAAGAAAGAAGGGAAAAAAAACTAAAGTCAAATGCCCATGCGTAGATGTTCGCTTTCGTGGACGCAATACACTTCCTCAGTCCAACAAACATCTCTGTGTGGAGGGTAAAAAGGCCTGTAACCCCTACCCCATAGCTGGCAACAAGCACTTAAAACGGGTTGTGTGGAAGTGCTGATTTTTGGTTTTTTTTTTTTGGTTTTATCTTTCAACAAATGAAAATGCTATCGCTCGCTCTGAATAATCGCACACTGTTGCACGCCATTGTTGGCTCCCTAAAACACTCAAGGAGTGAATATATTGGTCAAAAAAAAAAATGTGTGTTTTTTTTTTTTTTGCTCACAAATCTGAACCTCCTTCCCTTTTCTGGGACACCAATTATTGGGAAATAGTAGTTATCGATGTACCTCCGACTGACCTACGATGCCAGCCAGCCCGGAGGAAAACACAAAAAAAAAAAAAAAAAAAGGGTGTACGGTGAACCACAAAACATGCCCACTTTCTTTTAGACTGCTCTGCTGTGCTGCAGCTAAATGCAGACACAACCAGAATAACATTTTTTTCGCATAAATTTGTAAGAAGAAAAAAAATAGGGGACGTAACGGTGTCAATGAAATTTCATGAAACGAGAGATGGTGGGGCTGCTGCGTGGGGAATCACACAGGAGGGGGCCCTATACGTTATCAATTTTTCAAAAAAATAAAAAAAAAAATAAAAAAGGAACTCAGGCCGCGCTTATCTGCAAGGGACCCTATCACACCCTTGGAGAAAGATTTGCTCTGTGTCCCAAGCGGCCAAGGGAGGAAAGGTTGTCTACACAATAGAGTCAACCCGCTCACCAAAAGCACGCTTGATGAGAAAAAGAGACATCAGACGGATCGCAAGACCCCCGCTAGCCCACACAGAACAACACAAGCCGCCAGGGCTAGTTTAACAACAAATTTAAAAAAAAAACCATCCGACTCCGAAGAAGGAAAAGAAAAAGAAAAAAGAAACACAGGCAGATAGGATTAGCTGGTCTCTTCCTTTTTTTTCTTTGGTCTTCATTTTTTTTTTAAATAGAATTCGGGTGTGGGAGGTTTTTCAGTGTACCAACAAAGGGCAGGCTGTGTCAATCGCAAATATGATTCTTTCCCCCTTTTTTTGTACCCTCTGCTAATTCCCAGAACAGAGTGCACAAAGGGGCTAAGCAACGTTCCATACGGCTCCGTCTATAAAAACCCCCCAGGCAGAGATGCTAACGTCTAGGCTTTCTTAAATATACTAATTATTGGGATATTAGAAAGCTCAGAAGCGAGCAGCTGCCTGGGGGTGGTTTTATGGACAAACCCATATATACCCCAACCCACTAGAGAACACTACTAGTAGAAACCCCACCCCCTTTTTTTTGTTGGTTGTTGTAATTCGTACATGAAACAGACGCTTGAAAAATGGTATGAAAAAAGAAAGAGAGAGAGAGAGAGAGAGAGAGAGAGAAAACATGAAATACGGTTATGACACACGCACATCTTGCGAACCAAACAGAGCGTGGGGCGTGAGGGTGGGTGGGACGGTACAGTAAAAAAAAAAAATGCAAAGTGGATGGCTTTAAAAAAAAAAGAAAAAATTGTAAGAAAATGACCCTTAGTCACCCTTTTCGAATGGATGGACGACCCAGGGTAGGGAGTGAAAAAAAGAGAGAAATATTGGAGAGAAAATCCCGCAAAAAGTAAAAAAAATAAAACAAAAAAGCAAAAGACAAGAAGCTACTTGCGCTTAGTTGCGGTTTTGAGGGGTGAAAAGGGAGTGGGAAGAATTGTTGGAATAGTGTAGTTGCCAACCTGTGCAAGCTTCCACTATTTTTAAAAAAAATCAGGAACAAAAAGAAAGGGAGGAACACAGAAACACAAGGAGAATCTGGTTTGTGTGAGAAAAATTTGGTGTATGTGTGTATCAGGGAGAAGTACCTACCGTCCTCACCGGATGACCACAAAAAAAAAAAAAATGCATTAAAAAACAATACACAACGTAACGCGAACAAAAAACTCATCCGACTGTTTTCCCCTAATATTTTTCGTTTTCTTTTTTTTTTTTTTTGAAAATTTGTGTTGTATTAGTGCAGCCACCCTAAGAGTGCTCCACTATACCTTTTTTCTTCTCTGGGTCGTGACCTTCCAAGCAGGGGGAGGAGGGGAGAGGGGAGAAGGGAGTTTGAATGGGTTAGGGGAGAAAGGAGTGAAGGGAAATTTTAAAAAAAAGGGTTGAAAAAAGGGTTGTAAGGGTGTTGTGTGGAGGGGGAGATACTGTATTTCAGTAGGAGAAAAAAAAAAGGGGAAAGATGGGGATAAAAAGGTAGAAATTTTGAGGTATTTTAAAAAGGCCAAAAAAGAAGGCTTTCCTCTCTCCCTCCTTTGTTTTTTTTCATTGTGTTGTATCAAAGAAAAGAAAAGTTTGTAAGATGAACCTAAGCCTCTCATGCTTAGTCACCCTTTAATACATTCATATACTTACTATTTATAACACAAACAGTAAGCACTAAAGGGTGTAACACCCTTTAAGAAAAAAGCCAATAAGTCGTATACTTTCTACTCTAGAAGAGCGGAAAGCGTGTTTCTTTTTTGTTTTTGTAAAATAATCCGGGGTAACACTACACTCGAGTCTCTGTCTGCCCCTTGGGCCTAATTAGGTCAGGGGCAGGGTCAAGGGTGGGAATTTTCACATAGTATATCAGTACCACCAAAACCCAGATCATTGCACGGTTCTTCGAAAAACTACATTTTGCTTTTTTTTTGGAAAGAAGTTCTTGGAGCAACACTCCAACAAAAAAGAACGAGAAAAAAAAATAATCCTTGGATGGTTTCCGTTAGGTGCACGGTCCGAAATGAGGGGGGTTGGGATGAGGGGGTGGACACCGCACGCACACACACACATATTTGGGGCCATATTCTGCGCAAGAATTTCCCCCTAATTAGTTATCAAACACACACACACGAGGTTTGGGCTTCAGGCTTCATCGCTTCTGTCAAAGTATGGTCAAGGCTATACGGAAAGCACAGAACCGCATTCTCGTAAAATAGTGATATTTAAAATAACCCCCTTGTCGTGTTTGCTGCCGAGTCTTCGGTTTGTGATGGCTACGGTAGGTTTGGCACTTCATGTGTCTGTTGTCTCAAAAGGAAGCGTGTGTACGGTACGGTGTGCAAAAAAGAATAGTAACTTTGATGAAAAGGGGGGAAAAGGTTTCTTCGTTGATTGCTCAATTACCCTGATGGAGGGGATGATTGGCAACCGTATCGAAGGAACTATTTCTTTAAGCTACGCTTGCAGGGTAAAAAATGAAAAATGAAAAAATCTGAATAGTTTTGTTAGAAACAAAAAAAAAAAAAAAATGAGGTTAAAAAATTCAAAAAAATAAATAAAGTGAAACGAACGAGATTGCGGGTCACCAGGCTAAAATAAAACACACACGGTTTTGCATTTTACTCGATCTGCTTACAGTGAAGGCGTGTTTCTTCTTTGGAGGAAAAACTTGTTTAAAAAGAAGAAAGAAAAAAATAGATTGCACCAGAGATCCCCAAAGCAAACGCCCATTTCGGCTCGAAAGAGTTGGAAAAAAAAAATACGATTAATATGTCCGGTGTGAAATTGCGATGCCCGCAAATTTTAATTTCAGGGGAAAATAATTTTCACCCGATTTGATTTCTGTTGTTGTGCTAATAGGTGGTATGTTGAGACAACACTTTTCGTCGTTGTGTTGGTTTCTTTGTACAAAATGGACAAAAAAAAAATGCAGCTAAAATTTTCTGTTTTGTTAAGCCCTCTCGTGACAATGTACCTTAGTACACTATCTTACTTTGGCGAATGACCGGTGTGCCGGGTGTTCTGGACGCCAACCATGCAGTCCTTTTTCCATTTCGTGGTTTACATCTGATATAAATGGAATCATAGAACCGAGCTTGCTCGCGGAACGACAATTCCCTTAACAGAGAGAATTAGGGAAAAGGATGATGTGGCCAAAAAAAAAAAAAAATGATTTGTTTGGCCAAACAAAAGAAAAGAAAGGTTTAAGATGAACCTAAGCCTCTCGTGCTTGGTCACCTAAATAAAACCCTCCGTTATTAGGTGCATTTAATGAAGTCGATTTTGGAAAAAACGTCACAAAGACGCAGCTGAAAAAGAGCGGAAGCAATATGAAAAAAAAAAGGGGGGAAAGCCACACCTTTTCTTTAAAAAAAAATATACAAAAAAAATATGGGAAAGAAAAATGAAAATTTTGAAAAGATGAATCTGTGCACACATCCGAAGAACAAAAGAACGCAATGCAAAGAAGAATGCTGTCAAATCGACAAAAACTGTCTTCCGTTTTGGCACTGGCCTCTCAACTCTACGAGAGTGTATGCAGAGGGGATGGACACTGCTTGGAATACGGCAAGGTATCACCTAGCACCAAGACCGCACATCTCCCCCCATAACGCGAGTCACGTATCATTTGATATCTGGGGGGATGCTCCCAAGAGGAACACCCGCCCTTTCTTTTCTGTTTTTTTTTTTTTTTTCAGGTACTCTTTTTGGGTGGTGGCTATTGCACGATGTGCCTGGTTTGCGAGGTGCGGACACAAGGGGGCAATGCAAATTCACAATAAAACAAACCTTCAGGGATAATTTTGTTGCGATACGACACACACTTCTGAGAACGGGAGTAGAAAGATATTATTTTTTGTTTTGTCTCATTATTTTAAAAGGAAAGCACTCTGGAACATTTTGTGACAAAAAAAAAAGCAAAATGAGAAAGAATTAGACGAACCTAAGCCTCTCTTTTTGCTTTAGCCACCCTGAAAAACAAAATGGAAGTTCACGGAGAGTATCTCGAAAACAGGGGGGGGAAATACAAAAAAAAGATAAAAATCTTATACTTTCTAATTCACAGAAAGCACGAGAGGATATACCACCCTCTTATTAATGATAAAACGTGACACATAACTATATCATAATATAGACGAAAGGAAAAAGGTACGTGGTCGTCCATCGGTATACACAGCAGAAAAATGCTATGTAAGCGTGCATGATGCAGACGAAAGAGAAAAAAAGGGGGTTGTAAGCTGAACCTAAGCCTCTCGTGCTTTAGTTACCTAAAAAAAAGAGAAAAGCTTATAAGATGACCCTGAGCCTCTCGTGCTTAGTCTGATTAGATTACTTAATGTTTTTGAACATTGGTTATCCATCAATCTTTCGTGCGTAGTCACCTTTTAAACTTTTCCACAAAAAAAAAACTTTTGTTTGCAGAATCTAGTGTGCGGTTTGCTCCCACCCCTCTCCCTTTTTTTACTCAGGGAAAGAGATCGCGATTCGCCCATCTGATTGCTGCCATTCACTTCGCAGGAAAGAAAAAAAAAACGTTTTGTGCTTCTTGCAGTCAAATAGTGTTTACATCTGTTTTGATGCGAAGCCTGGATACTAGGGGGGGTATAGGTCAGATGAGTGTCACACTCATCTAAATGAGGGGTTTTGAACGGGGGTTTTGACAAAAAATTTTTTTTGTGTTGCTTTAATAAGCGAAGATGGGGGTAGGGTAGGGGGGTGATCCACTAATTGTGGAGAAAAAAAAATAATCGACGACAGCAGTGGGGTGGGTTGAGTACATGGGGAAGGGGGGAAAAAAAAAGGTAGTCCAAAAAGATACACTCTTTGTATTTTCTTAGGGAGTTTCTGAACTATTTGGTGGTTTGAGGGGGGGTATTTTCATTTCAGTCCGGTTTTGTTTTTTCCTTCTTTTCGTTTCTTTTGAAATAAATAAGGGAAGGTAGTATTTTGAATCTGCAGCACACACACACACAGCCCCCCTTCTTTTTGGATCAACACTCACCCTACCAAAATATATTCTGGACTCTCTGGTGTCACCAATTTGAAGGACTACGATGCTTTGCATTTGATAAATTGTTGGAATAGTGTAGTTTACCTCGGTTGTGTTGCCACAGTTTTGTGGAAAATCTACACCCTTTTTTTAGCCTCAAAGAGCTTTCCTCTTCACTGCCAGGTAGTCAGTGGGAGCGTATTGCAGTAATAAAAATATCACCACAGAATAGTTATTACACACTACGCACAAACAAAAAAAACTATGGCAGTGCGTTTACCCCCGCTAGAAGCGAGTTGCGGTGCAAAGACGCTGATTGGCCGAACATATTTTTTTTTTCAGCAAATCGTCCACCTGACAAGGATAGTCATTGTCTCTTAATCTGTTTACTCACTCAGGCCACCCTAATAATGCAATTTTCCCCCTCTCAAAAAGGGGGAAAGGGGGGAAGTATACCAGACGTACACTCCTTAAGCTCTCCATAGAGTATGCCCGATATGATCTGTGGTCTTGAGATTCTTTCACTTCTTTTGTTTTGCCTCTTTTTGGATTTGACATATCCGCCCACAGAAAAGTAGGTTCTATTTTGTCACCAAAAGGCAAAAAATGATGTGATTGCAGATTTTATTCTCTTCGTGAATGGGGGGGGGGCTTTTTTATTTTACGCTCTTCTTTATGGGGGGGGGGGGGGGGGGGAATCATTGGCATCAAAAAAAAAAGGGGGCTCTGAAACTCACGAAATGTTACCACAAATGATTTTTTTTTTTGCTCTGAAATTTTGGTAAAATTTGGTAGATTTTGGGGGGGTTTTTACTAAATTCCACCAAATTTCTGGCAAAAAATCAGGCGGTTGTTAAAGATAGAGGTTCATTGATGCTTAAGACCCAAAAAAAAAAAATGCTCGAGAGAGTCGTTACTCTTTGCTTGCTGAAAAAGACTATGAACGGGGAGGGGAAAAAATGGTTTGTTGTTCGCTTCTACTATTGTAAAAGCCGTATTTTGGGGTTCAACAAAAGTGTTGAGGAAAGTTTTGGAATAAAAAAGTCTGTTTTTTTATGGCACGATATGACTTCATCGTCCATTTACAAAAAAATTGTAGAAAATGAAATAGAAAACGCTGAGTATAAAATAAAACCTAGAGACTCCGGTACTCACATTTTATCAAATAATGGGAGAGGGTTTGGGGGGTTAAAAGGGGACCACACACATTGCTATTGAAAAACAGAGCATCACAACGATACACACAAAAAAAGAAAAGATAACCTAAGCCTCGCAGTGTTTAGCCTAAAACTACCTTTTAAAAAAAATCATTCGGGTGGGAGGGGACCACATAACACATTCACCATATTTTTTTTTTAAGCCTTAACCAAGGGCGAGACGTGACGTTTCTACGGCACACCATAACACAAAAAAAAGGGCGCAAAGAATTACCCCTCACTAGGCATCAACCACACCACAACACAGCTACGCTCAGATTTGACCGAACCCCTTATCTTGAAAGATTGTACAATTTTTTTTGTTTAATTATAGACTACTACCACCTGATTTTAACCCCGTAAAGGCGCGTCGCACGAAAGAGAAAAAAAAGTTTTCCAGTGATGACACAGCCTCACGTGGAAAAAAAAAAATATGTGAATTTGAACTGCAACCAAGGCCGTAAAGGCCCGTATAGGCCAAACCCCATCCATTTTCCCCAGCCTTACGCGCCTCTACGCGCCTATTCGCGAGGTAAAAATCAGGTGCTACTATCACTAGATAGCAGGGTTTTCTTCAACAGGATCCTTACAAAAGAGAGCAAAGAAATATTTGTACAACAACAAAAAAATAAAAATTTTGAGGGAAAGTCAAAAAATGTAGGGTCTGTCCTCAAGGAAGCCTTGCTAGAACAGATCGAGAGAGGAACTTTCGACAAAATACTATGAGAAAGAAAGAGAAAGAGAGAGAGATATAACCGCATGAATCAACATTACTATATTTTTAATTTTACAGTGATCTCAGAAACATAGGGTAAAAAAAAACACCCCCTTTTCCCTTAGGGTTTGAAAATACCATTGTTATGGTTACGGTAAAGCTTTTTAACCCCCTTTTTTTACACCTATGTTTCCTGGAGTACTGTATTCTTTTAGGGTTAACCGTCTCTTCATACCGAACTCCTTAGCCCATTTCTCGTTAATCCCCATTTTCAAAGTATCAACGAGAAAATGGGTGATAGGGTATTAAAGAGAAAAAACCCTAATATTTATGTTCATATGCGTGTGGGGAAAACATAATAAATTCCCAGAAAGGCACCAGAAGGGCAGAGGGGGTGGAATGTTTGGCCTTTTTTTCTTCTTTTTTTGGAAAAAGAATTGTTGGAATAGTGTAGTTGCCACCTAAGCTTCCACTGTCATTTTTGAGCATTGTCTTTTAATCAACGTAAAAAGAAAGAAAAAATTTGAAAGGATGAATGTTCCTCTCACACATATTTTGTAAAAAGAATAAAGAGAAAGCCTGAAAAAGGTGAAAAATGCCTGTCGTACACACACATCAAAAGAAAAAGAAATGACTTACTGACTCAGTAAGATGAAAATAAAACCAACTTTCAAAGTTGGTTAGATCGCATGTTGTCTCCTCTTTTTTGACGGAAAAGGAAAAAGAAAATTTGCAATACAAAGCCCTCTCGTGACAGTGTACCAATGCACCAGAAGAATAGGCCCATAGGGGCACACATCTAAAAAAGGAGACGTTACAAAAAAAAAATACAAGAAAAGAGAAAAGTTGGTATAACCCTTAGCCTCTGCTTGCGTAGCCTAAACAATAATGATTTAGGTATGAGCGAGGCCAAAGGAATTATACTGTCTCTTCAAAAAGAAAAACGAGAAGGAATTTATCCAAAAAAAAAAAAAGGGTGTTGAAGGGGTTTGCCTTATTTGCACTGTTGTTGTTATTTTTTTTTAGTGCTTTGTTTTTTTTTGGACACCGCCTCCCGCTTAGTCCCCTTCAAAGATGAAATAAAAGAGGTTGGAAGTGCAAAACGCCTCCTCGTTCAGAAGATGTAGGCACTGAAAATAAATTTTTCAAAAAAACGTCAGCGACAGACCGGCGGAGTTGAACAAAACCCTGCAGCTCAGAAGTGCGCACCAGATGCATGCTAACATTTAGAGCAGAGGGATTTTTTTTTGTAGTTTGTTGATAACAGCGCAGTTTGGACTGGTCTTCAGGTGGTGGAGTCGTTGTTTGGCGCTTTAAAACTAAAATTTTAAAAAAGGTTCTCAAAGTTATGTTTGCAACGAAGCGACATAGTATTTCCTTTTAATCTTGAGAGAAAAAAATATTTGCAAATTCTGAGGGGAATGTTCTGCTCCCTGAGGGTTCCAACAGAAAACAACAAAAAGAATTACCCCCCTTCAAAGGGAGAAGAAGCCATTCTCCAAAAGCAGGTAATATGAACCTAAGCATTGCCTTAGTCATCTTACCTAGTTTTTGTTGAATGACAGAAAAAGTTTTGAAGGTGAACCTAAGCCTCTCATGCATAGTCACCTTGATCGCTCTGAAATGGATGGATGGCCACACTGAGCGCATATCCGTCAAAGAGCTGTTGAATCTGTTCAATTTTGCTATGTTCAGAAGAAAAAATGCGTTTAGCTTGAAGTTTGTAACATGTTGAAAAAAAAGAAGGGGAAGTTGTTGTTAAAAACACTCCGACTGACCTAAGGTACGATGCACCACTCACCTTGAGTCAGCTCTCGGTTCATCCCGCGTCGCCAGTCCTGCTTACCAGAAGTGGCCCACTTAGAACCAGGATTCTACGTCAGGGTACAAATAAGATACCCCGAGCTCACGCCCATTTAAAGTTTGAGAGGTCGAGGAAGCGATTTCCCCCAATTCCTCCAATCATTGCTCTCAATTCTACAGGGTACAAAATAAGGTACCCAGCCATCTGGATAAAAGCACAAAAAACAACAACAACAACAACATGTCATCTATCATTACAGGAAGGGAGTGAAAAAATACAATTTGAATAAAGATTTTTTTTGGGGAGCGCGAAAAAAAAGATTAATTGCCTCTACGGATTGCAGCTGCAGGAGTTGGTTTGAATGACCACTACAGGCTGATCGAGAAAAAGAAACAAAAGGGTAGACGAACGTTGCCCCTAGAGCAACAAGACATCAAAATAGAGAGAAAGAGAAAGAGGGAGAGAGAATATGGCAAAAGAAGAAGAAGAAGAAAAATACAAAAAAAAAAAACTCAGTTTTTTTACCGTAGCAGTGACAGGCACCCCCTTTGAGAGGAGCGCTTCATTCACCATGGTTGTTGTTGTGCCGGCAAATCGTCCACCGAGATAGGGTCAGTGTTCAATGTTTTGTCGGTACAATGAAAAAAAGAAGAAGAAAAAAAATATCACCCAAAAAAAGGCCAGCAAAGCGTAATATTCGTTTCTTTTTTTGTATCAACAGATCTCTCAAAATTGGTGAAAATACCGTACAGTTGGACTACATTTTTTCTCCAATTTTTCGGGATGATTTTTTTTAGTGTATGCAAAACGGGAGGAAAAGACTGGGGTTTATCTTTTGTGTTACTGGTGCCAAAAAAAGAAGAAAAAAAGGAAAAAACGGGAAAAGTTGATGAGAATTTGTGAATAAAATGCGAAGATCTACATATAAGATGAGTGGTACAAACTTGCATGTACGCTTTAACGTGAACTGTTCTTTCGTATACTCTCTCGCTCAGAATACGAGGAGAAAAAGAAAACTTGCAAGATGAATGTGCCTCTTGTGTCACATACCATCTTTGCCACTATCGTTATCGCTGGAACAACGATGGTTCGAGATGTCGTCACCCTTTTTTGCTTGTATTGCAGGTTAAGGAACGGGGTACTTGGATTTGCCTCTGAAAAAGGAAAAAACAAACTCTCTGGAATAAATAAATAAAAATGGTGAATCTCAGCCGCGTTCTGACCACCTAAATGCCATTCATGTGTCTATCGAAAGATAGAAATGATGGCTATTTTGCATAATTTTTAAAAAAAAGTTGGTTTTGAAATACAAAAAAGCCCTCTCGTGACAAGTGTACCTTGGTACATTGTCATGAGAGGGATTTGTATTTCAAGAAAAAGGGGGAGCTGGTAAGATGATGCTAAGCTTACATTGACCGTCGTTACATTTGGAAATAGAAGTTGACTTCCAGAGATGGTGCGCAAATAAGAAAAAAAGAGAGGGTCTTTTTTTTCCTGGTTTGCTTCCACAAGTTGTTGTAGTGTTTTTTTCCCCCATTGAAGTGTAGTGTTGATCTTTTTGGTTGTGTGGAGGGAAAAAGGCAAATAAAGCATAGTGGGGCACACAACCGTCGGTCATTAGTTCTATTTCCTGTTGCACCAATAACTTTGTATTCGTTTTCAAAATAAAAAAAAAGGCAAAAAAAAAGAATACAATGCTCTCTAAATCTCTTCAAAATTTAACAAATCCTTCGGGAACTTTAGTGTAATTTTTTTTTCAAAATAAAACAAAATAAAATTGGTAGTTGTTGACGCAGGCACCTCCGACTGACCCACATACGATGCCATCCAGATGAAAGCACAAGCACCCTACAGTCAACAACAGAAGCCAAAAAAAAAAAAATGCGAAAGATGAACGTCAGCATTGCGCTTGCTTAATCACCTCTCCCAAAAAAAAAAAAAGTCGTTGCGTTATTGTATGTTGTGTGAATTGGGTGCTATTGGGACTGTTGAAATTGGAAAAAAATAAAAATTTGAAAGAATGTGCCTCTCCGTGCACTCGCATTTCTACAAAGAAAACAGGTGTAAACTCTAAGCCTCTTGTGTACTTAGTCAGAAAAATGTATGAATGTCGTGTAGTCGCTTTCTAGTGCATTGTCTCCTCCACGCTGTTCATTAAAATGAAAGAAAGTTGACTTGAAATACAAAAGCCCTCTCGTGTCCCTCACAGTGTACCAAAGGTACATTGTGAGGGACACGAGAGGGCTTTGTATTTCGAGTACCTTGAAAGAAAAGTTGAAGATGAAAGAAAAAAAGAAAAAAAAAAAAAAACGCCTCACCGTACGGTAGACGAATATAAAGCTGATAAAATGAACCCAAAGTCGCCTGGGTCACCTTAACATATAAAAACTGGGTTGAATGAGACTGTATTTCGTTGCTAATGTACTGTGGGGTTGGGTGGTGGGTGGTACCGAGGGGGGGGGGGGGGGCGAACTGAATCGGGTTTCAAAAAAAAATATTTCAAAAAAAAATTGTCGACGAAATGTGCCCCTCTCGTGCACAGACATCTTTACTACTATCGTTATCGTTCAAAAGAACGAAAAAAAAAATGAAAAAAAACGGGAAAAAAAGGGGGAAAACGAAGGACGGGAATTTTGTATGTATGTGATACTCTGTCTCTACTAGGGTGGTGGTGGTGATGTTGCAATCATTGTGGCAACCCTCTAGTGTGCGGAAGCCCTCCCTGCGCTTTCCACATCATTTTGTTGGGTTCGACCAATCGCCTAAGAACAAAAAATTTGTACTCAATGTTGGCCGAAGCCTTTTTTTTTAAAAAAAACCCTTTGATAAAATCTGTTCGGAAAATCATTTACCCACTACACAGGGCCTTTGCTCTTCCCTCTTCACTAGAGTTATATTTTTGGTCGAATTCGTTGCTATTTTTTTTCTCTCTCCTTTTTTTTTTTAAATCGGGGATTTTGGAGTTTTTTGAGGAGGGGGGGTGGGGGAGCGCTTGGAAGGTCACGTTGACTTTTTTTCTGTTTTATTTCCAGGGAAATAGCTCCATATACCGAATTATGCGACATCGCATAATTCTGGATTTTTGGGGGAAAAAAAAAAAAAAAAAGAGGGGATTTTTGGGCACTTTTGGGGGCCCCTCGCCCGACCCCCAGATCTCCCAAATGACTGGAATGATGGAATCTTAAATTTTTCGCTCGCTCTGCTTGCAGAGGTACCGTACCCCTTATTTTTTTTTTTGCCTGCGGCGCCATTTTCCTTTTTTGCTCCGCAAAAAAGGGGTTTGTTGAGTGACTGTGTGGTTGTAAACCAGCATTTTTACACCGTACCCTATTTTTTTTTCGCCTGCGGCGCCATTTATTTTTTTTCATACGGTTAGTGGAACGTAAGGTGCAAGACCAAGCTCCGTAATAAGGGATTGCATTCCGTTTTTTTTTTTGTTATCTCGCAATTTGACCTTTCGCCTCTCCACTCAGGGAGGCTTGCGCGAAGCGCGCAACGACCGCTTTCGACCGGGCGAAAAAAAAAAATTTCGTTTTCGCATAATTCCTGATTTTGGAGGAAAACCAAGCTATTTCCCTGTTTATTTCCCCCCCAAAAAAAAAAAAAATATGACACAGTCCGTAAAACCCCGGAGGGTTACAGACTGTGTTACATTGAGAGGGTTACAAACATTGGTTGTCCTGATCCAGGGATGGGGGGAATATTAAAAAAAGGGGAATGACGTATAAACGTCGAATAATTTTTTAAAACAATCACAAAAAATAATTGGGGGTGGGGCCGGGGGGGGAAGAAGAAGGGAGGGAGGGACAAAGGGGGGAAGAGATCTTTCGTTTTGCTCTTTTTTTGTTCTTTCTGCGCTCTCGGATTTTTTTCCCCTCCACAAAATGTCCTTTTTTTGCTCGAGGAGCCGAGGTGTGTTATCTGTTTGTTTCAGTACAGACTCTACACATTTTCCTCTTTTTTTTCTTCCTTTTCTTTTATTCTTTAGTTTCGCAACCCCCGCGCACAAACATAATGAAGTAAAAATGAAGTTTAGTACAAAATATTGGTTTAAAAAAAATGCTTTTTTCAAGAACAAAGGTCGTCGGAATGAACACAAAAGAAAGAAAAAAAAGAATACAAGAAACGGGGGAAAAGAGTGAAGTAAAATATGAGTGGGTAAAGTGAAATGTCGATGACCGAACCAAAAAAAAATAATTTTTCTAACCAAAAACCCCCAATCTTCAATCGGGGGAAAAAGGGAAAACAAAAAATGGCAACGTTTATCAACAATACGGGAAAGAAAGATAAAAAGCGACGACAAAAAAAAATATGAAATTCGAGAACGGATTAATATTATCAAACCCCCTCCCCCTCTCCCCCCCCTTTTTTTTTAAATTTTGCATCAGAAACTCTCTTTTATTATTCCTCCGCGAGCTCCCTCATAGCCAGAGTTGTTGACACAAAATCGGCTGGGCTGACATAACAGTCAAAATCAATTTCTTTGAGGAATGTCACTTCGAGCCTTGGGAGTTCCTGCTTCAATACGCCCCCGGTGTGCGAGAAGAACCCGAGCGAATGCGGCTGGTCGCAAAACCACTTTACCGCGAGCACCAACGCCGCAAGAAGCACCCGATGCACATTGCTCTCCGTCAACAACCGCGTATCATCCATTTCCAACCACCGCTGAACGTACACCATTGCAATCGGGATCACCTGAATCGGCAGGGCTTTCAACCATCTCTTCAAATACTGATGACAGGTAATTGTCGGTATTTCTTCGGCATCAAAAACGGAGACGGGAAGAGTTCCGCAGGCGCAAGGGGTTGGGGGCATTGATTCAGATGCGTCTGTTGCGCCCCACGAAGACGTTGTCGAAGACGCGGAAGGCGACACACCCCCTTCCAGAGAATCAGAGAGCTCCATCCGCAGCTCTCTCGATGCAGGGCACGCACAGTCCTCACTCTGTACCAACTCCACCACCTCTCTGCACTCTCCGATAACCTGGTCCAAATACGCGGCCGCACCCTTCACCACCATATCATCACCAAGAAGCTGACGCATGCAGTAGTTCCCCGGCTTGGCTCTTTGGAGTGGCATTTTGTGGGGGGGGGAAAGGGGAAAGGGGGAAAAGGGGTAAGAGAAATGCGCAAGAAGAAGAAGAAGAAAAAGTTTTGTGGAAAAAAAGAATGTAGGGGAAGAGAATAAAGGGCGGGTTTTCCCCCTTTTGTGTATATGTTTTTTTCTGGGAGGGTGGGTGGGAGAGAGAGGGTTGGGCTTTGTGTTGGAAAATCTCATCTGTACAGACCGGAGGCTAAGAATGCTCGCTGTTTTGCGTTGTGTGTCCTAATGTGCCGAAACAAGGTCGAGTGTACCTGCGGGCTGTTGTGAGCAAGCTGGACAAGACACGTGCGCCATATCGCATTCCCGTACAGTGCGTTTCAAAGAAACGTCAAGAGGGCAGGCTGTCAGTGTCGTTTGTCGACCACCATCTCCGCACCTTTGAGGGTAATCCGGGAGAGGTTTACCACGTGTGCGTGCGGCTCCACCACACGGAGAGAGACGACGAATGATACCTACATCAGGAAGTGAAGTTTTGTTCCACCTGTGCAGGGAGCAAGAAAAGTCCCAGCCACCAGAGGCTCAGGTGTGAGCGCGCTTATTATGGCGAGGACATGCGTGTTTTTGACTTCGCAGGGTGCTCCAATGAGGGATCTGCGGTACCGCTACACCTGTCAGGCAGCAGTTTGAAAAAAAGAGGGGGGATGGTCTGTTTAAATGCTACTGGGTTATACAGTGTGGAGTATTTTTTTTTTAACCCCCATCCATAAGTACACTACCCGCACCCCCCGGCTGTATTGGCGTGAATTGTGGTAAAAAAAAAAATCCATCAAAAATGTAGCTACGGATACATATCCCACACAGCCCCCTCACGAAATGGTAAAGCTATTGCTCGAGACAAACTTCGTCTTGGACCCGCCGCGGAGCGTAGCTGCCAGCGTGCACTCCGGGTTGGAGAAGAAGCTTGCAGCGACGTCGCCCACACGGCCCCACCCTTCGAAGACTGCAGTGACGGGATGTCGAGTTGACATATGCTGTGTCAAGTCGTTCGTGCCAGGAACCTGTTGTTGTGAAGGTTTACAAAAAATAGAAACTAACTTCGGGATATGAAAAGAAAACAATGAAAAACAACTTTTCCCTTTTATCACTCCGCTTGATGTGTTTTTTCCTCCCGCTGAAGTGTTTCTTATTGTCAAGTACTTTGATATATAAAAAAGGGGGGCACTGGCCGGGGGTATTTTGGGTTTTAATTTCATAAGTTTTAAGAGCACTGAAAGAGGGAAAATGAGATAAGCATCATCGAGCGTACAGTCCAGTGACTTGATATACTGCAAACAAACCTAGCTTCAGAGCCTGAAGGTAGGTGGACTCCGCGAGGATGCTCGCCTTGGGTACTGGTTCGCCTTTTGGCAGGCCAAGCAAAGAGGAAAGGCAAAGGCACACTGTGAACGTAGGGCCATTCTCCCTTTTGGTGACGGGTTCACGCGCGTCAAAGAACTCGTCACCATTCTTACCGCCGGTTGCCCGCAAGCGCCCGCGAATGAGGTTCCTTTTAAGGAATAAAGGACACTAACAAAACCTGCTGCAAACAAATCTACCGACGTTTTCCCGCCTGAGAGAGACTTTTTAGGCCTCAAAACTACTCCGATCATAATGCAAGAGGGAGCGAAACAGAAACGATTCCTGGAAGATGTGGGTGTGTTGGAAAACCAAGATGTGGTTGGAGTCTCTCGAGTTGAGTGGGCGTCAAGCGTGGCAAAGTGATTACTCATGTGGACAAAAATAAAATGTGTGCGTAAAGTGTAATAAATATTCTGTGTTGATAGTTTTATTACTGCAATGCGCTGCTTCTACCTTGGCCGTGAAAAAGCAAACATTTGACGCCAAAAAGGTTTGTACGATGGATCTTAGACTCTCTCTGCTTAGTCACCTTGAAGAAAGAATGGGCGCACCGCACCGCTTTCAACCCATCGATTGAGAGGAACAGAGAGGAAGACGATAGCTGCTTCGCCGAAAACCCACACAAAAATAAAGCAATATTGTTACACACATTGCAAAGTATACCGTAGGTCAGTGGTGTCTGGCCAATGGAGTGTTTTTGCGTTGCCTCTGGCACCTGCGGCAGATTGACATACCATGGTACCGACAGAGGCAACGCAAAAGCATTAGCTTTTGTTGTAGCACCTGCCACCAGGGGCAGAGCGGCGAAAGCCGCCGCCTGCGCAGCGTCAGGCAGTGGATGAAGACAGCTTTGTCAGGTGCACCTACAGCGCTGTTGTGGCTTCGGGGAAGGTTGAGAAGCGGAAAGTGACAACAGTGGAGGCAGCAGGGATGGTGAGCGGGCCATGGTCCCAAGTCAGTGGAGAGATGATAATGTCGGCTCTCGTCCATCCCATCATCGGAATACCCGGGCATGGAGTGGATCGACTGGAATGAGATCCCCTGGAGGTGGAGGCGAGCGACCCACGCGCAGAAGACACCGCCGGATGTATGTTTGGCTGCGGGCAAGGAAGTGCAATAAGCAACGCGGGAGGCGCTGCTGGGGACGCGGGGAGAGCTGTCTCGGCCGCTTGAAGAACCGTGTACTGAACCAGATCCGGCAAGGAATAACTGGAGCTTTCAAAACGGACACCTTCAGGTGTTTGGAGTGTTGCTGGATTAATGACACCAGCCCGCCCACACACCAGCAGAAAAAAGGAAACAAAATCAACAAAAATCACATACAATCGCCACACTTTGCATTCTCGCCTGCAGCTTCTGCGCCGCAACCACCGTCCCGCTCTCGATACACCGCCACGTCAGCTTTCCTGCTGCTTCGTCCCAGATCCCTTCTGGCTTGCTTTGCTGCCTTGTGGGTTTGAACGATGCGGACCCACCGAGGACGTGGAAGGAAAGCGATGACAACGTCACATACGGGTTCCCCGCCCACTGCAACGTCGCCTGCTCGAGCAGTACATCGGGGGTTTCCTCCTTGGGCATCGGATTCCACGACATCTTCGCCTTCACAGGGAACACCGGTGTAGCCGAGGTCTCCTGACGGTACTTTATCACACACACCGGCGCCGACGCACTCTGCCCTTCAACCTGCTTCAACTCAATCACATAAATCAACCTCACTGGGTCAATCAATTTTGCATAGGTCGGATTAGGCCTGACATCGTCCGCTGTGCTTGGACCGTCAATTTTGAGATATAACACTTCCTTTACTCCTGGAGACTCATGATTTGCGGGGACAATTGCTGACTTGCCGAGAAGAAGAACATCACCGACAATCGACCAACCTCCACCATCTCCCGACACGAAGGCGGCAGACACCGTTTCCTGGGTCATAACGGAGATGTTATATTCGAGCGTCTTTGGTGGTTTCGGTACTGCAGGACTACCAAAGATCTCATCAAGAGCGGAGCCTCTTCTTAGCCCTGCTGACGGAGGAGAGGCTCGCGTAGGTGGGAGTGTTTGCGGCGGTGTTGCAGGCGCTGTTACGGATACCATGGTGAATATGTCATCCAAATCTCCCACCTTGGTTGGTTCCATAGGGGGGGTCTTGGGACGGCCTACCTTCGCCGCACCTTGAGATGTTTGGATGAAGTCGAGTACTTCGCCTTCACGATCAACACTACGACGAATGGTCTGCCGTGCCCCACCACCACCACTCGAAAAGGGAAGAAAGCAATTCAAATCGATGTCTTCCTTTGCAGACTCTGGCTCATCATCGTGATCGTATTTCAATGAAAAATGCGCCGCTTTCGTTAGAGTTGACACCGTAGTATCAGCGTGCAGAGAGGCCAGAGCTAATCTCATATTCTCAGATTTTCCGTTTTGTCCATTCGAATCCATCAAGGTGAAAGGGTGTGGTGTGCTATACGCCTTTCCAGCCATGATAGTTTGGTGGTCTGGGGGAACATCTGGGACACCTACCTGGCTTTGATGGAGGATTTCTTCGAGACACAGGAGCAGCTCTCCGGTGGTGTTTTTCTTGCGAAGTGCAGCTGAGGTGATCAATGAGTCGCCTCGATCCTTAAGCAGACTGCGCACAGCGGTGACGGCTTGATTCAACATGGAAAGTGTTGGGTGCACATGGGCATCCGTCAGACACACACCCACCACAGTCACCTCCCCTACCACCTTATACAAACAGCGGTATTTGTGCAGGACAACTACCTCACCAGATGAGGAGTGATTCGTCCCAGCAAAGGCGCGACTCACGACGGCTGCCTGCTGGAAGGTGCAGCCATAGCGGGAGTGGGTGGACAGATTCATCTTCGTCTGGTAGTCCTGGACAAAGAGGCCTATCGCATTGTGGGTGACGTCCGACATGGTTTTGTGTTAAATTTTAATTTTAAAAAAATCCCCCTCCCCCCGATTTGTGTACCCTTTGCAAAGAGAAGATGGGGGAACTGAAATTCACATTTTTCAAGAAGTGTGCAAACAATACATTCATCGTCGCTACATCTGTGATGTCAAATCCTACATCCATTTTGAGGTTTACATCAGATATGCCTGCTCCATTCAGACACAAGAGAAACCATTTGGAGAGGCCTCGTGTGATATACGAGAAAATAAATCTCTGACATGCAGTCGTACACTTCGTGGTTTGCATCTGATAAAAAAAAAAGGGGAGGACGGGAGGTTGCTTTTTGAAATGTGTTTACTCCGCAATCAGGGGGTGGAGGATGAGGAAGGGTATTGAAGGTGTGTTTTTTTATATTAGTGTCAGATACTTCAGTTCTGGTCAGTGGGCGTACTTAGGATGCAAAAAAAAGTGAAGTTGATAGTGCAAACGCCTCAAAAAAAAGGAGAGGAGGTTTTTTTTTTCACGTTGCACATCCCCCTCATCTTCACATTCAAATTTGTTTGAGCAGTCCAAGCTCCTTTGTTACTGAGAAGAAGTGCCCAATTCGGCACTATCACCCAGGGGTAGTTTTCTAGAATAAAAAAATAAAAAACGATCGCAACGCAACAATGTCGAATAAAAGAGGGCATCTGTAAGATGAATGTGCTCTCGTGCACATACACACACACACACATTGGGGCCATATTCTGCGAAAAAATTGCCCCCTATTAGTTATCAAACACACACACACAACACAGTGCATCACAGAACGCTTGAGAGATGGCCTCTGGCACAAACCGTGCACATCACCGTAATACATTTCTATTTACTCTCTCTCTCTCTCTCTCCTTCTCTCTCTCTATTTATCGATCTAAACAAAATCCTATAAAAAAAAATAAAAAAAAAATAATAATTTCATATATAATTATATAAAAAAAATAACAAAAAATGAAACAATTGAATGAAGGCCTCCCGGCTTGTCAGAAAAGGAAGCTCTGGTATAGATGAGCCTGTATTCCTTGACAAAGCAGTGCAAAGATGAACACACCCTTCTCGCGCACGATGCATCGCTTCGAATAGGACAGTAAGAAGGTGCAGGCTAAATCTTGGGGATGTGGAAAGCGAGTAAACAATACACAACAAAAAAAACGCACCCTCAATAATCCACGAGGGCAATACTGTGTGTAGTCACACAGCTGCCTCCCAATAAAAGAGAAGTGTTTGTAAGATGAACCCAAGACTCCCGCTTAGTCAAAACCCCGTCGTTCTGCATTTTGCAATTATTTGCATCATGACCCCACTAGAATTTGGCTATATCCCTGAGATGTCCTTTGACAACCTTGCTGCCTCCTCGCCCACCAACCTGCTGTGCCGTGCTGCGTGGTCCACCTTGACCTGCAGCTGAAGGAAGAGGGCGTGCATGGTTTTGTACCGTGTGGATCGTGCTTCTTCTTCGTCGTTCTTTGCAAACGTTTTCTGAAGAGTTTTTGTTGTTTTGTATCATATCACGACATCACCTACAGCAGGTTCTATCATAGTGCAATGTAGCCCAAGATGGCATTTACATTTTTACATACCTGCCGCACGTATCGTCCCATCAGAACACTGTTCGTTGCTAGTATGGCGCGTGCCACCTGCACTGCAACCACAATGTAGCTCTCGAATTTGTCGCTCATGAGGTCGATCACCAAGGGGAGGAGCATGCTGTGTTGTGTCAAATCAATCACCGAGAAGCTTCCCACCAGAGGGGATCCATTAACCAAAGGTTATTTCTAATTTTTTTGTCCCCCATTGCGCGCTTTGTTGTTCCTCGCTGGGAGTTTCTCCCGCAAATAAAACTAATATTCACCTTTCTAGCAAAAAGAGTACATACCAAGACACTTCTGGGGTAAGTGTTTTCTTCAGCTTCGGCTGTGCCAACGCTGCCAACACATCTGCAGTGACACCTGGATCCGCCTTTGCTGCGTCTGTTAGGAAACGCAGCGCTTCGGGCGCGTCTGCGAAGTACAGCGATCGGGTGGTTTGAACTGCGGTGAGGCGCGCTGTGAGGATGTGCTGTAGACATGCCGAGTCTGCGAGCACATGCTCCACTGCGTCTGTCTCCGACCTTATTGTGTTCAGACTTTGCGTCGTCACTTGCGGCACTGCCTGCACCTCCCTGGACGGACGCACCTCCACCGGCACCTCCCTCCCCCCAAGCCCACCACCTTGTCGGGTCATCGTCGGCTCGCTACGCCGCCTGCTTATCGTCGGACTGCTGGTCCGATCCTTTTTGGAGTCATGATACCGTGCGTCCCCTGCAGGCGGTGTGGTACCTCGCCTTCCAAAGAAAGGGACCGGCTCTGCGAGGACGTCAACTTCACTAGAGCGAACGTCCGCATGGCGTGAGGGCGGCTTCGAGGAGGACCCGGACGCAGAGCTGCGGAAGCTTGCGTCGTCTGCGACGACGCCGCTTGATGCGGGACGCACCTCGAAGGCGGGGGGGTCTTCCTTCTTCCTAGGAGCCAGCGGGGATGTGATGGACTCTTGGGTCGCAGGGCGTGCGGTGTTGGACACAGGCTTGCGTGGTGCTGAGGAGGAGGTAGAGGAGGAGGAGGAGGGAGCCGGACCCTTCGCCTGGGTAGTGGCATTCCCAAAGGGGCACAGCGCAGAGAGCTTGACGCTGTGTATCGAGACGAAGGATTTCGTGTAGGTTGCAGTATATAGCTCCTCGTCCCCGCAGCTCATCGCGCCGATGTTTCCCCATGGCTGCACAACCTGGTCGTGGTGTGAGATGCTGCCCCAGCCCCAGACGTCAAGCCCTTCAGTCGTCCCAGCTAGCAAAGCAGACCCTGCAGTGCCAAAGGCGACCTGAAGTACTCCACCCGGAGCACTGCTCGGAGGGGTGCTCGAAATTTTGGACCAATTTTCGATGTCCCAAAACGAGACGGCCCCATCAGAGCTCGCAACCGACAAAATAAACTCCTGTGGATGAAAGTCCATGCTCGTAATCGAGGATTTATGGTGAGTAATCTTATGCAACCGCTTTCCTATCGTCAAATCCCATAATATCACCGTGCCATCCGCATTCCCACTCGCAACCATCCTCCCATCAGGGCTGAACTTCACAAAATTCACCGCAGGCCTCCCGCTCTCCTTCCCTTCCTGGTATTTATAGGTTTGCAAACACGTTTTTTTTCTTAGATCCCATATTTTTACGTTACCATCCGTCGAAGTTGACGCAAAAAACGCGCCAAATGGATGATAATCCACTCTGGTCACCGGACCTCTATGGCACGAAGTGTTATAAAGACGAATTTCCTGCTGACGAGAGAGATCCCACACTCTAAGGGTCCCCGCAGCGTCCCCACCTACTATGGTTTCTGTTGAAGAGCTGGTACCAGGGGATGGAGAAAAAGCGACAGCGGTAACAGGCTTGGTTGGCCCCCCAAGGCTCGCAAGGCATGTATACGCTCCAGTCGTACGCCACACACCCACCTTATTGTCGCTCCCCCCTGTCGCAACCAAACTCGGCCCTCTATTATTAAACCTCGCGCACAACACTGCTGGACTATTCCCCATGAATTCCTGCACCTTCGTTGCACGTCGTTCGGACATTTTAGGAGAAAAAAAAAGGGGGGGTTTTTTTTAGAGGGGGATGGGGTTGGGGGGAGAAAAGGGGGAGTTTAGTAACGGCAAAAATGAGGGTTTCTAATACAATGGTTTCATTGTGTTGTGCCTTTTAAAAAAGGGGGGTTTTTTGGGGGGTATTTTTCTGTTTTTTTTTTTTTTTTGGTGTTGGAGGAGGGGAGGGCAGGCCTAATGCTAACCGTTGGTTCGTCGGTTCACTTTTATTTATTATTATTTTTTTTTATCCGTTGGTTCGTCGGTTCACCCTTAAAAATGGGGGTTTTTTTGGGATGGGGGGTTCTCTGCCTGTGGTATGCCGTGGGTACCTTGGTCCTGGAGATGTGGGCGCCTGCGCCCGCATCTTCAGGAGGAAGGGAGATTAAAAGAAGGACACAGCGGTGCATACTGCGGCCCCCCACCACTGGGTTCAAGGAGGAGGAGGGTCTGTCAGTCGACGAGACATCGAGTGTTGGAGAAGTTCTGAGCTCTGATACAGAGAGCGGTGTTGCATCTGTTGATGTTAAAGAGGAAAGCGAAGATGGCGATTGCGATGGCGGTGGCAGTGACGATGGAGACTTGTTTCAGGGATTCAATGATGCACCCCCCTTGCCGGCAAAAATAAAAAAAGTAGCCTACCGTGCGCCTGCGGCGCAGCTCAAAACCTGGCAGCCCACAGCCCTCTACCATAGTTTGGCTGTAAAAATGTTCGGTTTTAGGTCACAATTTTTGAAATGTTGCGTACCGTGGCTTCGCCAGAAAGTTTTGATGTCAATCGCCGTTTCTTCTTGTGCTGAGGGAAGGTTTGGTTCACTAGAGAGAACCTAGTGCGACGGCTTGACGTGGAAAAACGTGAGAAAAGGGTTGGTTTGGTTCTTGATGTACGTTACCATCCCACGTCATCACGTATTTACGCAAAATGAACGGACCTTTTCGCGCGGAGCGCAAAAAAAATTTGTTGACCCCTTTTTGGACATATCTTCACGATTTTGGGGAAATTTTTTTTTCATGAAGATAAGCGAAAACCCTGGACCCCTTCCCGGAGGGAAATTTTTTTTTTTCGCTTTTTTTTTTTTTTTTTTCCGTTGGTTCCAGGCTCTCCGCTAGGATTTCCGATTTTGAAAATATTCTGTTGATGGTCCACGTTGGTGGGGTACATGCTTGCGCCGCAGGCGCACGGTACGCAACTTTTTTTTTTACCAACGCCCGATTTTGACTTTTTTGGGACGTTTGAGCACTCACCTCTCCATATCTTCTTCTCCTGAGCTTTTTTGACAGGTAGAACGGGTCTGAACCACTTAGCAGAACTTTTTTTTTTTTTCTTTTTTTCCCCATTTTCAAAAAGTTCTGTTGACAATCAACAGAACTTTAGTACCTAGCGGAGTGCCTGGTTGGTTCACTTTTTTCCCCCCTCCCCCAAAGTTAGCATTAGGCCTGGGGGAGGGGTGGGAATTTTAAAAAAAGGGGGGGAGAGTATTTTTTTGTGGTACCTTTAGTAGACTTTAAGTCGACAAGAGTATTGATTTGTTTTTTTTTTTTTTTGAAAACTTCGTTGTATTAGTGTGGGTGCCCAGAGAATATGAGCTCCACTATACTAAACGTTGCTTATTTGTTCTGGCAGAGTATATCAAAAAAACGTGAGGGGAGGAAGGACACCATCTAAAAAAAAAGGGCTCTTTGAATCAGTTTTCTCTTTGTCAGCAAAAGTCGTGGTTTTGAGACGGTTCAGTACCATTCTGTGGTTGGGTCAAAACAAAAAAAAAATCCGTTCCCCTTGATCAAATCTCGACCGTTTGTTGCATTACAACGCTTCCACAAAACAATAAAAACAGAACGTCATTGCCAGGATTGTATCCAAAAACCACAACATTTTTTTTTGCATCAAAGGAATTCAGAGGTGAAGAAAATGACTTGAAAAAGAATACAAAAAAAGACCCTCTCCTGACTGCATCCTTTGTCACAATGGTCCATGATCAGAACACCAGGGGGGTGGACCCGAACCTTGCAGCTTGTAAAATTTTTGATAATATCCCAGCAAGAGCAGCGTTTAAGGGGGGAATAGCGGTGCAATTAGAAACGAAACACATTGTCAGGAAAATTCACCACACATATCAAAATCTGACTTGAAATACAAAGCCCTCTCGCGACAGTGTACTTTATCAATAAAAGGTGATGAATGTGCTTTTGGTCAACTATATCAGGAAATATATCCATGAGACAGACCTTGAAAGCTTCGGAAAAAAGTGTCGTTGCATGACTAGGTTCTGTGTATTGGGGTCGGGTTGGCATTAAGCCTTTGGGGGACAGTGGACATAGCGAGCAAAATGATCGCAACAAATAACAGAGTAAAGTTGATAGTGCAAAACGCCTCTGGGACGCAGGGCACAGAAAACAAAACAAAAACAAAATGGCACGCGAAACGTATCTTCTGTCGACCACAGCAAAAAAAGGCTGCAGCACAGAAAACATAGTCACTACAAAAATCGAGAAATCGAAAAAAAAGATAAAAAAACAAACACAACAGCAGCAGCAGCAGCAGCAACAACGTTGTACCCACAGATCTACACACTATCTTGACTGTTCTGGTATATTTCAATGATGCGACGGGACAGGATCAAAACCACGCTAGCTAGGCGGGTTCTGTACGCAGCCCGCGACCTTTTGCAGAAGGAGGTATTGATTCCTCTTTTTTGAAAACTTGGTTGTATTAGTGTAGCCACCCTAGAGTGTGCTCCACAAAACTTTTTTATTTCTTTTTTTGCACGAAAACACGCTGTGCAAGACGGTTTCCCACAAAGTAGACTGCATCCCTAACTGCCCAGGTGAATTACTGTATCATCTTCCACTTCGCGAATGAATGGAGGCTCCACCTTACTAAACAAAAACAAAAAACAAACCAAACCAAAAAAAGAAAAAAAACGTTGCTCAGATGGACCTAGGCCTTACTGCGCTCCGTCAATAGAAACAAAATGACAAAACACCATGTCAAAAAAAAAGACAGGGATCCAACACAACAACACACACTCACCCTTTTTTTTTTTCCCTCGTTGAGATACCCTCCTCTTTTCTTTTGTTGTGTCAACATTCACCTAAAGTACCCTTCCTTGGTGGGCAGCTAGGTATCTGTTTTTGTCTTCCACGCACACAAAAAAAAACTGTAGTTCTTGAGGCATCTCCTACCCACCCCCCAGATCTTTTCTGAACAAACATATAAAAGCGAAGTTGATAGTGCAAACGCCTCTGGGACGCAGGCACTGACACTCCGCGTATAAAAACCCCCCTACAACACCCTCCCCTCCCCTCCCCGCCACTCCTTTTGCCTAGTAGTAGTCATGGATGATCCTGTAGACTTGGTTTGCGGGGCGGATTATAGAGGAGTTGAGCCCGCTGCCACGGCGGGTGCGGCCTGCGTAGTACTTGAAGATGGGTCCAGACTTGTCTTCGTCACATTGGAGGCAATCGTTGAGGCGGTTGTCCGGGGGGAGGTTGTTCGGGATGCCCTCCATCTCTGCCTCCATGCAAGGTGTGAGGCATTTGTCTTTGGTGTTGATGGAGTTGTAGTAAAAGATCTGCGCGCAGGGCTCCGACAGACCGGTGTCCTTGATGATGCACTCGAGGAGGAGCTTCTTGTCGAAGAGGTGTTTGAACCCGCAGGCACGGATCGGCTTTGTCAGATCGGTGACTCTCATGTATGTTGCCAGGTCCGCGAGGCTGGAGCAGTGTCCGCATCCGTGCTGGTGGGTGACAAATCCTCCACTGGCCTGCGCCATCTCGATGTTCTCGAAGCTTGCAAGGCGGTAGGAAGACCTCGTCTCATTTGTGTACACAACAGCGCACACCGCATCCGGTCCGTCAATAGGTGCAGGGGCAGTGCCGTTCTTGTTCCCTTTGTAAGGGTCGACCATAAGGTCCGTAGGCGGGTTCAGGCACGTCTTAGCGGCAAAGGCGTCGTACACAGTGCTGTTGTAGACCATGGCCTCAAACGGCACACCCGGGGGGACGATCGATGTGCAGCACAGCGCTGCGAAGGATACCGACAGCATCATGGTTTTGTGTGTGTTGTCCCTGGTTGGGGGGGTGGGGTGTTGGAAAGAAGTTGGAACAGTACCCTTGGAGATGACATGAGAAAATGTAGCTGACCGGATGAACCCAGGAGGGGATAAATGTAGGTTCTCGCTCACTGTGCAGGGAGGCTGTGAACGTGCGGAGGAGGCGGAACAACAACAACAACTGTGCCTGGTTGAAGACCGAACCAGGATTACGTGCGACGCAGTGGATGCAGGCATGAGATGTGCGTAACCATGATCCGCTGACACAGAGATGCGACATGCCGTTCACCGAATTGTGCGATCTGATGGCGTCTGTGGTCCGGCTTCTGGGTTACGACGTACAAAAGTGTGTGTACGCTAGCTGCAAGGCCTTTCCAGGCACAAGTCAGCGATGCATCTTACTGCCACTTTTTAAGAAGATGATGAAGTGAAAAATCATTGCTCGTTTTTGGGGGTGTTGACAGGGAAAAAAATCTTCTCAGTACGATAAGTACCTGAGAGAGGCTCTTTCTCATTTGAATGAGCTACTTCCTGAAGGCTTTGAAAAGTACACGGAGTACACCGACATGAGTCATCACACGCCAGAGGATCTACGGAGTTGCGGAAGCAGGTCAGGCGGCCCTGTGAGGACAAGCACGTTGTTCCTGCCAGGGATCTTACGGGATAAGGACACGCCGAAGACGGAGGAGGATTCGGTACAGATGAAGCGGACTCCTGGTGTTGTGATGCAGATGCATGGTCAAAAGTGGTCAATACCCCCATATCTTAGTGTCAAAACGCAGTCAACTTCTTAACCCTTTTTTAGTACTCTAATGTCCCGTTACCCGCTCTTATATTTCATATTTCATTTCGCCTCTCGTCCACACTCTGCGTCGTTGCTCTGCAGTGGATGAGCGCAGTTGGAAGAAGCCACAACCTTGCTGTTCACCCACAGCATGCACAACCAGCAACCCTTCCCAGGGCCCATTCCCACCACACCAAAACGTTACAAAAAACTACACAACCTTCCACTGGAGGTTATTTCGTATTCGCATTCGCACAAGAATAAAAGCTGTTATCTGAGTATAAGTTCTGATAAAGAAAGAAACTCAGAAAAAGAACTTTTTCGTTGATCGCACCGGATTTTTGTGGAGTGTGTAGAGACAAAAAAAAAATCAAAAACTTTTCTGTAGATAAGTTGTGTCATCTTTACATCGCTCTCACCAAAAATTTCGGGCACACTCAGATAGATGTTTTCATTTCCTCCCCTACCTTTGCAAGGTTTGCTTCCCCTCCCCTACCGCAAAAATACTTTTAAAACCCTACAACTTCGCACCACCAATGACGGAGGCTTGCGTGCTTGGCATTATCGAGGGGTCACCACCACTGGCGACTACTACCACGACACGGTTTGCAACAGCACCTGGAACCTTGTCGGAGAGAAGAGCAGCAAGCGCGCAGGCGCCACTAGGCTCAAGGGCAAGCCCGAGGGTGGAGCGCGCTGTGTCCACTGCATGGTGCACCTCCGCATCAGAGACGGTGAGGCCGCCTTCACAGTGGCGGTAGTTGATGGGCCATGTGTTCTGCCCTGGGGAGACTGCCTGCAGGGCGTCGCAATGTGTTGTCGGTGCGTTTCCCGCATTGCGCATACGTGCCCCTGCTGCAAACGACGCAGCGTGGTCCGCATAATGCTCAGGCTCGACGATGTACGACCGCACACCCCGCATCAACTCTGTCTTGATGAGGTTGCACCCAGCAGAGAGGCCACCCCCTCCGGCAGGGATCAGCATCACATCAACCGTAATCCCCGCACGCTGTGTATCCGAATGCACTTCGACCGCAAGACTCCCCTGCCCTGCAATCACATCCGCATCCTCAAAGGGGTGCAACAACGTTGCCCCGGTCGTCTCCGATGTCCTCTGTGCCAAAGCCGCAGCCGTCACCTCACGGTTTTCCCCTGGGATAATTGGGCTTTCTAATAATGTAGCGCCAAACCCCGTTGCGCCCTTCTTTTTTACATCAGGAGCATCTGCAGGCATGACAATGGTGCATGGAACCCCAGCATTCTGTGCGGCAGCAGCAAGGCCACGACCGAAGTTTCCACTGCTAAAGGCTACGACACCTTGCTTTTGTGAGTCGCTTGGAAGGCGTAAAATGCGATTTGTCGCACCACGCACCTTAAAGGACCCAGGGCGCTGAAGGCATTCCGCCTTAACAAGAACCCTGCACCCCGCTAAGGTGTTCAGTTCGGTGCTCTCTAAGAGGGGTGTGTGGCGGACGATGCTTCCCTTAATCCGCTCTGTTGCTTCCAAGACGTCTTTTGCGGTTATATGCGTCATTTTATGTGGGGGGAGGGAGAGAGGGAGAAAGAATGTGGCGTGTGGCTTGTCGGGCTAGGCGGAGTAGTCAGAACGTTTTGTCTGGAGGGGGGGCTTCTGTTTGTACAAGGCCTCAGACAAATAGGTTTGGATCAATGAAATGAGAGTAGAAATAAACTGCAAAAAGCCGAAAAGGGGGGTAAAAAAAAGAAGGCTTTTGGTGTACATCTGGGATGCATGCCCGGGAAATGCGGGTCCCATCTTTGAGTTTGAAAAAACCAAAAAAAAATCTGTAGGTTAAGGTGGAGAGGTGCCGGGCCCTAGAATAAGAGAGATGCGTGGAATGGCATTTCCGGAGCGATCTGAAAAAATCAGCGGCAAAATCAGCTTTTTGCTGCGATATGGGGAGACAGATCACATACAGTATGCTGCGCGCCCAAAGAATTGCATACGGAACTCAGTGAGCAACTGTGCTGGATATGAGATAGGCGATACAAGCTGGCAACATGCCAGACCAGGAAGGTAGGACAGATGGGATGTGTTGCCAAATGCTACTTCATGATCAGCACGACGCAATACGTCAACTCGCAGAAAAGAATCCCCGAACAACCCCCTTTCTCTCACATAGCAAATAACAAGAAGTCCCCCATGTCTGCACCTGCACAAGGAATACCGTTGGACGTAGCACCTCACCTCACCTCCAAAGGGCACATGGAGAACCCCTTTCAGACCGCAGCACACAGAAAGTGAAGTCGAAGAGCACATCCAAGGTACATGATGGCAATCTGGTCAGCTCATACCAGCCGCTATAAAATGGAAAGATGAAGGCCTTTTTTTTTTTGGAAATGTTTTGGGATATATCGTTTAGTGCACCCTCTGAAAGAAAAGCTTCCGGCCGGGACATTTCTGTTGCATGGCTATCTATGCTCCTTTCTTTTGGTATTGTGGGATGCCCCCTTTTTTGGCAAAAAGATGTCCCTCGTTGAGAGCAAAAAAAGAAAAGAAAAAAATGGGGAAATCAAGTTGAACGGAAAGATGGAATGCAACTGAACGGGGTGCATAAGATCTTACTATAACCCCTCGGGGGGGTGAGGAAAAGACAAAATAAACAACAATAAACGCTAAAGAAATAACGAAAAACTGTATCAGATGAATGGATCCTCTCCGTGAAACACCACATCTGCAAAGTTTGAAAAAAAAAAAATGGTGGTTTATTGATGCAGACAACTCACGATGCCAGACCCTGAATGAAGCACCAAAAAAAAAAAAAAAAAAAAAAAAATGGAGATGTGTTGATGACCATGAGCCTCACCGTGCTTTAGTCATACCTTTGAAAATTCCCTGAAATTCAGAGTATATTCTCTTGCAGAAGGTAGGGTTGGGGAGGGGAGGAGGGGGGGTGTGGGAAGAAAATTAGGGGAAAAACAGTGTTGGGACCTGGTTAGTATAGTCCCCCCTTCACTAAGGGGGGGAGAAGAGGATGGAATGTTTTTTTTTCTTTTCTTGTCAAAACAATATGTGGAGGATGACAAGAAATGGGAAGGGGTTAAATAGTTTTTTTTTTTTGCTTCATGACACTCACTGTTTTACCGCATAGATTATATCACAAAAAAAACATAAAATAGAAAAGTTTATCAGATGAATCTACGACTCTCGTGCGAAGTCCTTGATTGAACTCACCTTGATCACAAAAAAAATATATATTTTTAAAAAAAATGAAAAAGAAATGGGAAGGGGTTGAAGGTAGTTGTAGCCTTTTTTTTATGTTGTTTTGCACAGATTTCGAATCGAATTTGGAAGAGAAAAATTTTTTTGTCTTTTTGGCGTTGCTGTTGGCACTGTGTACATGTTGCGAATTTTCATTTAAAGCACTTTAAGGGGGGGTTAGGATGCTTACAGAATGGCACACCTCATTTCCCTTAAATGGCATTTTATTATTTTTTGTGTAGTATCGACAAGATTACAACTCTGACAAAAAGAAAAAAATAAAAAAGATTTGAAAGCGCAAACGCCTCACCGTACACCGGAAGAACTCAGGCACTGGTAAAAAATAAATAAAATAAATAAACTTCATAAATGTGCCTGGCATGCACCGTAAAGAGGGTGTGAATAGTTTTGTATCGCAGAGAGAAAACAAAAAAATGCAAAAATGCAAAAAATGAAGAAGAAAAAAATGGCTTAAAGTTGGTTTGTATCATACAATCCACGGTGGAAGGCAGTTTTTTTTCCCCCCCCTTGAAAGCGGTAGATATTAGTGTAGACACCTAAGGGTGTGATTCACTATACTACACACATTTTTCTTCTATAACCACGTGGACTGTGCACAAAACATCTTTCCGATTTACTCTAGGAATCCTTTAGTTTGTAAAAATCGAGATCTATAGAGTTACCAGACGCGGGTTGAAACCGCGAAAGAAAAAAAAAAAGGTGAAGTTGATAGTGCAAAACGCCTCTGGGACGCAGGGGCACTGACACTCCGCGGAAGAAAAAAAAAATGCAAAAGTACGTACGTCACAATAAAACACACAACTTTAAAGAGCTGGATGTACCTCGTCTGTGCTCTCTCACACACGTGTCCACTCTTTTCCACTATCATTTATCGTGCGGAAACACATTGAAACCTGGTTTTGTCTCAATAAAACAAAATATTGAATTTTGCGAGAGTACCTTACAAGAAGGAGTAAATAGGTTCTCCCCACCCTTTTGCAGGCGACTCCTTTGTGTAAAAATAAAATAAAATAAACGAGACCCCCTCAAAAATTGCTATTAAATTGTACTAAAAAAAATTCACATTTTATCGTTTTCGTGCGGGAACACGCTTGAGGGTGCTTGAGGGGGTATAAAACAGAATAAAGTTTGGAAATGCCGGGACACTTCGACGGATCTGTGTCCCCAGAACACGGTTAACTGAGCATAACGCTGCAGACAGAGAACTGAGAACACTGAACCCAGAAGAGGGCAGTGCTGTGTTTTTGTGCTGATGTCGTGATGTGGTGTTTAACAACGTAGCCAGGAACGCTGGCCTGACGTTACGGAGAGAACAAGCACATCACAGACACATGATCCATAACACCTCCGGAGTGCGGCGGAGTAAAATTTCAGGGTAAACTCTGACCAAATCAATCCTATTTATTCCCCCCCCTCCACCTCTTTGTTTTTGTATTGTGGCAGCTAGAAGAACAACTTGGAGAGATATAACAAACTGTTTTTTTTTTTTTTTGAAAAATCGGTTGGTTTAGTGTAGCTGCCATACAGACAGTCTTTCACTGGAGGGGGGAAAACTTTCTGCAAAAGTGTAAGGCGGAAAAATACGTTTGAAACTGCGTTTTTTTTTTTTTTTTTTTTGAAAACTTGGTTGTTTTAGTGTAGACACCCGAAGATGAACTCCACTATACTACACGCTTCTAGGTAATGCCCGAATTGCTCCAGGCGATAAATACGTTTGAAACTGCGTTTTTTTTTTAAAAGCACTTCTGAGATGCAGGTTAAGCTTGCCAACCGGCTCAACTATAATTGCTGCCAGAACTCGATGAAATATCACTTTTTCCTCACCCCCTTGTTTCCTTCTACTACTAACTAACTAGAAGAAAGCCAAAACGATAGAGGCAAAGCAAAAAATCTCATCTGTGGGAAAGCGCTGTTTCAGAGAAACAAGAACAGAAGAAAGGGAAAAAAATACAGCAATCGCAATAAAAAAAAATGAAGAAAACCATGGACACCCAGTTTTTCTCGTGAAATTCTGTTCTAATTTCTCAAAGTGCACATCCACTCTCCTGCTGTAGGCTGTGAATTGTCTTGACTCTTTTGTTTCGGGTGTTTTTTGAAATGTAACAGAAAACCCAGGGCGAAAGAAACGAAAGACAACTGTTGCGGGAGGGTTCTGGGCTGGCAAGCATAAGTTGTGTGTGTGGTTGACAAGAAACTAGGTGAAACGTGCTAAAAAAAAAAAACAGCTCGGTCGTGCAAAGAAAAAGTAAGATGTTTTTTTTTTGAGTAGCTCTTGGGGCACTTCTGAGGTGATTTACAAAATCCCTGCTTCAGCCGCACACTATGGTAGAAAAACTTTTTTTTTTTTGATAAATTGTTGGAGTAGTGAACTTGCATCGGTTGTGTTGCCACTGTTGTGCAATCTCCACTTTGTTTTTTTTGTATACACATCTGAAAAAGAAGGGGAAAAAACTGGAAAAAAGAATATAATGAATCATAAACGTTTCCTAATAAAATAGGGAATTTGAATGGATTTTTTTTTATGAAGTTTTGTTTGTTATTTCTGCTTTTGTGCTCTCAGATATAGTAGAAAAAATATGGGTGTTTTGAAGGTATCAAGACGTCTTACATCACCCACGACTGCCCTTTACTCTTCCTTTTAAAAAAAAAAGTTTTTTTTTTAAAAATTTCCCCTCACCTCTGTGTTGGTAGCGTGCACTGTGGCCACGGCAATTGAGATAACAAAAATAATGGCATACTATCTGAAGTGGGGCCCTCAGTACAACCACAAGAGGAGGGGGGGTTTTTTTGTTGTCAAAAAAAAATTTTTTTTGGATGAATCAGGAAAAAGAGTTGCCTTGCTATTGAAAAGGGCTTGAAAGATTTGTGAAAATATTGCAAAACCGAGCGACACTATGGGCGCAGAGCGAAAAAAAAAAAAAATGAAATTGAAAAAAAAATATTGAAAAAAATGAATGTGATCATCAGGCGACATAAAGAGGAGCACCTGCACCACGTCCACGCCCCTGCCAGCTCCGCTCCTTCAGCTCCAGCAGCTCCAACACCAGAAAACTCATTCGGGTGTCCAGAAGCGCGCCGTCACCACCACCCTTATGCACCACCGACTCCTCCTCCTCCACATCATCATCCACACCGCCGACAATACGAGGGTCGCACATCAGTTTCAGAGAGACACAAAAATCGGAAAAAAAATCCCCCCAACCTGCGTCCTCTGTGTCCAAAACTGGACCTGTTGTGCGCAGCACCGTCAGAACCGTTTCGACCACGAGATTCCTACGCGGCCCCGGATCTGCTTTCACAGAACTGTCGATCAGCGCGCCACACCACGATATGATTGAGGCCCCGGAAACACAGCCGGCGACACAGAGTTCGGACATGAAGTGTGTGACGGCGTGCATCCGGCGGAACCTTGGGGAGGTGCTGCAGGCGTCACAACGTACGCCGGTCTCTTCGAAAAGCGATTCTAAATGCGCACCGCCATGCTCGGCTAGCTCTTCAAGAAAGGTAGGTCCAGGGGTATCCAGCATAGGGGTAAACGCCCGCACCTCGGTGTCCAATGATACGCAAAAGATGGCAAGAATTCTCCGGTAGAGGGGAAGCCGTACCGCATATTCAAACACGACGTTGACAAGCTCCGTCTGCAAGGTGGCGTGAGACGGCGGTGATGGGGCAGGGGTGCCGGTGCTGTCAGAGGAGGTCCCGTCGGTGGCAGCAGGGAGACGCGCCGTACGCAGCTCCTGAACTATGTCGCGCGAGGTTTCGTCAAGCTTGCCGCGGGTGACTCTATTCAAAATACCAGTAAGATTCCGTTTTCTCTGTTGAATAGTATTAGAGGTTGAAGGGTTGAAGGGTGAATATTCAAGGGGGAAATAGAAAAGAAACCTCTACTGTAAAAATATGAAAACCGTGGATAAATTAAAAGAGAATTGAAAAGCGTCAAAACTTTCCGAAGTAGTTGCGGCACTGTGCGTAAAAATAAAAGAAAATTGTTTTGCAAATGTGAAGGCCATACCCGCTCCGCAAGAGACAGCCTCGTCCGTCTGACTAACCGTGCAGGTCGTTGAGTGATAAGCGCATCGGACGTAGAGTGAAGCACCGTGCTGGTGCGTGCGAGACACATTGTTTCCTTTTTACAAAAAAAAAAGGGGGGTTGGGAAGGGGTGGGGGGTCGTGTGTGTTTTTTTTCCGAAGGAAAAAAATGGGTTCTGTGATGTAGTGTGATGCTGATGTTGCTCTCAATAACTCAGGGGGGTTTTCGGATTTTTTAAAAAGCTTTGGCAGGTTGTTTGCCAACTAACTAACGACGATTTGACATTGCCCACGGCCTTCTGCCAGAGATTCCTCAAAACCTACAAATTCAAACGAACCACGTGCTTTTCCAAACCCCTCCCCGAGAATTATGAGAGAACGGAGGAATTGTGCTTTTTATAAATTGAGCTTCTTTGCAGGGACCACACAATAATGGCGCAACTTAAAGAGAATATCCGGCATTGCTCTAACGCTCAGTGTCTGCCCCTGCATCAATGAGCACCTGCACCACGTCTGACTGTTTTTTTTGAACAGCATAGTGCAACGCAGTGTGGTTGTTGCTGTCTTGGTGATTCAGGTCCACCTCCGGCAAACCCAAAAGATAGCGCACAGTATCGGTGTGTCCATAATACGCTGCAACCATAAGACACGTGGCTCTGTTGGCGTCTGTGGCACGCACATCCGCACCTGCTTTGACCAACATCTTCACAGTTGTGAGTTCTCCTGAAATGCTAACCACGTGCAGAGGCGAGCGTCCGTCATCATTCCTTGTCTCAATGTCTGCCCCTGCATCAATGAGCACCTGCACCACGTCTGCATGTTTTTTTTGAACAGCATAGTGCAACGCAGTATAGTTGACGCTGCCTTGGTGATTCAGGTCCACCTCCGGCAAACTCACAAGATAGCGCACAGTATCGGTGTGTCCATTATACGCTGCAAGGCTAAGACACGTGGCTCTTTGGGCGTCTGTGGCACGCACATCCGCACCTGCTTTGACCAACATCTTCACAGTTGTGAGTTCTCCTAAACAGCTAGCAAAGTGCAGAGGCGAGCGTCCATCATCATTCTTTGTCTCGATATCTGCCCCTGCATCAATGAGCACCTGCACCACGTCTGAATGTTTTCTTGCCACAGTAACATGCAACACAGTGCCGTTGTTGATGTCTTGGTGATTCACGTCCACCTCCGGCAAACCCACAAGATAGCGCACAATATCGGTATGTCCACAATACGCTGCAACCATAAGACACGTGGCTCTGTTGGTGTCTGTGGCACGTACATCCGCACCTGCTTCGACCAACATCTTCACAGTTGCGAGTTCTCCTGAACAGCTAGCCACGTGCAGAGGCGAACGCCCTTTGCTGTTCTTTGTCTCAATGTCAGCCCCTGCACAGATGAATACCTGACACACTGCAGGGTCCTCCCACATGGCTGGACAAAGGTACGCAGTCTGACCTGCACTGTCCTTGGAGTCGTGTGGAACAAACGCGACGTTGCTGCAGACTGACTTCCAATGCTGCAAGAGGACCTCCGTGCACGCAGTGTGGTCTGCGTGGACACACTCACTCAGCAGCATCCCGAAGCCCATCTGCGTTGTTTCGACATACGGAAGAAGCAGTGTAAGGCATTCATTGTGGTTCCCTCTGCATGCCTCGTGCACAGCTTCGAAGGCGACCGTTTCCGTTTTGCTGCCTGGGGAGAGCTTCTTGAGTGCTGCCCGCACGGCAGCGGTGTTGCCGTTCCTGACAGCCTCCAGCAGGTCCTTGTCAGAAAGCTTTCTTCTTTTTGGTGGGTTCTGGTTCGGTGTGCTGTCTGCGTGTCGCTTCGACATGCTGTGTGTATTGCTGTGAGGCTGATAATGCTACTTCTGTTATATGTGGATGGAGGGAATACTTGCAAACTGGACGACGGGACATGATCATCAATATTGATGAAACCCATTTGCAACTATTTCCTCCTTCACGGACGCATGGGAAAATTCCCGGAACTGACACCGCCACAACACCAGCGCACGCTCTCCTAGGTTTCACAGCTACATTGACACTGTCAATGACAGGGCTGTTTATCACGTTACAAGCGATCACAAAGGGGAAGACGCAAACTCCATCACTAGGGAAGCACATTGAAGGCTGTCAACATGGTGTGACAGAATTTCTGAGGACAACGCCTGGGCCTAAGGAATCAGGGGATGTTTACATACGTCTCATCGCTTCTTACTTAGAACAGTCCCATTGGACGAACGGGGTGATCGTTGGACGCGGACTTGTTCATTGCGGCACGGAGAATGAGTAGAGAGAGATGTTGCCCGAATGGATACAGTTGTTCTGGATCCCACCTGGCGCATGCGACCGCTTGATGTGGGCCATATTCCACAATGTCATATCCAAGCAGTTTCGTCGGTTGAGAAGAACAGTAATCGAAGATCAAATTTTTCCACTTACTCCCTCTTCCCTTTGCCTAACACAAGATCCCCCCCCTATGAGCTGGAAGCTTTCAGAGACCCACCTTAGAGAGTTATCACCGCGACTCTACTTTCCGGAGAAATGACATTAAAAAACCCCCTCTTTTTTTCTACTGTCTCTAATGGGGCATGGGGAGGTGGGAACATGGGGTCCTGTGAGGGGGAGATACAGCAGGACTACTAGATATGGTGGATGCAGTGTTGAGCAAAAATATTTTTCAAAATATTTGGCCAATTTTTTCTCTTTTTTTGGCATTCCCAACAGTAGTCAAGAGTACTAACTTGATGCAGTAAAACACACCTTTGCCTAAGATAATAACGGTGAAACGCAGGACCAGGGCGCGCGCTAACTTTTCGGAAATTTCCCGAAAAAATGGATATCGGGTCCAAAAAAATGTACCTACAGGAAGTATGTGAAGGGGGGGTAGAAAAATCAGGGTCATGTTACATTTCCGATAAAATCCCGGGCTGTGGTGGGGGATATACGGAAAAATAGACAAAATTTTGGTGACTTAAATTTTCACAAAATATGACAGTACACAGTACACAGTACACAGTACACAGTACACAGTACACAGTACACAGTACACAGTACACAGTACACAGTACACAGTACACAGTACACAGTACACAGTACACAGTACACAGTACACAGTACACAGTACACAGTACACAGTACACAGTACACAGTACACAGTACACAGTACACAGTACACAGTACACAGTACACAGTACACAGTACACAGTACACAGTACACAGTACACAGTACACAGTACACAGTACACAGTACACAGTACACAGTACACAGTACACAGTACACAGTACACAGTACACAGTACACAGTACACAGTACACAGTACACAGTACACAGTACACAGTACACAGTACACAGTACACAGTACACAGTACACAGTACACAGTACACAGTACACAGTACACAGTACACAGTACACAGTACACAGTACACAGTACACAGTACACAGTACACAGTACACAGTACACAGTACACAGTACACAGTACACAGTACACAGTACACAGTACACAGTACAGTACCAGTACCCATTACCGTGACTTCATCGGCCAACACCGGAAAACACCGGCAAACATGGTCAAAATCAGGTGGAATATACATAAGTACATCATGGGGGGGTAGGGAACAGGTAGCGCCGCAGGCGCACGGTACCCAACTTTTTTCTTTTTTCTTTCCCCTTTTCTCTGCTTTCTTTTGATTGCGCGAGCCGATTGCTCTCCACGGTGGGGTCACATGTGTGTCCAAAAACTATCTGAAGTGCCCTTACTGTACAACATGGGATTCTCTGATTTTCTTAAGGAAATCGTGTAATCAAAAAATTTTTGTACCGCGAAAAAACCTCGAAAAAACCGGGTGTGAGGGTGTGGATTTAGCGCGCGCCCTGCGCAGGACACTGGGAAAAAAAAAAGAAAGTTGATTTGAAATACAAAGCCCTCTCGTGACAGTGTACCTAAAGAAAAGCTTATCCCATAAGACTCTAAGCCTCTGTGCTTAGTCACCAAAATTGACTTGTTAACACAAAGCCCTCTGGAGGGGGCATCTGTACAGAAAGAAAGCGAAATGCAGTGAGTTTTTGCGATCCTTGGTGGTTGTGTGCTAACACTTAAACACCGAGTTTGTGGGCTTGACAAACATAATCTGCAGATCATATCTGCCACCCCTGATGCTCTGTTGGTGTGTAGCTTCTATTATGACTATCCATTTGTCTTTGTGACAATCCAAGCCACCACGCAAACACTCTGCGCACATACCACCCCTGCTTCCTGGGCTTTGTTGATAAATCGTTGGAGTAGTGCAGTTGCCTCGGTTGTGTTGCCACAGTTGTGCAATCTCCACTAAAGAAATGACCCTAGAAGTGATCGAACCGCTGTTTTTGTGCTGATATCTGCGCGAAAGAGAGATTCGGGGGAGGGGGGAGGAGAAAACATGATAAAATGTACCTCCTGTGCAGACACATCTTTACAAAAGAGAACGAAAAAATATACAGACTACACTATTAGGTTCGGCCCCCCTACACACAACCCTCTTCTCTTGGGTAGTGGGGGAAGCGAAACGATTCCCACATGCGGAATGTGGAACGTAATACCCTCCGTCATAGAATGAATTAGGAGTTTTGGGGACTGGGGGAGAAAAAAAAAAGGAAACTTTAAAAAATGAACGTGTCTCTGGTATACACACATATTTACCAAAACACCATCCTCTTATCTAGACCATTTTCAAAAGTACGCTCTTTAAAAAAGACTATCAAAAAAACAAAGTTAACTTGAAATACAGCCCTCTCGTTGACAGTGTACCTTAGGACCAATGCACAAATTGAAATATTTGCCATATCCTCTCTGCTTCTATAGCTCATTCCAAACAGTGTTTCCTGCAAACCGTCCTCCTGGGGTGGGGGTGACCTCCCTCAACCCTGGAGCCTGGGTAGAATCGGATCGGGAGCGGGAGATATTAAAATGGCGCGCTGCGGACCCGGTTGTGGTGGCGCCGGAGAGGGAGCGTCGCATGCTGGAGGCACGTTGTTGGGCAATGTGGTGCTGTGTTGTGGAGCGGAGGGTGGCGACACGGTCGCTGAGGGCGTGCTTCTGCATCTTGAGGAGCAGGTCTTGCTCGAGGTAGTCCGCCTCTGCATGCAGCTCAGCACGCTCCTTGGCAGCAGCGTCGCTGAGCTCGGCAGAAGACTCAGAAAGCAAAGCCTGCAACGACACCAGCTCCGCACGCTCGACCTCACACACCGCACATTGCGCCTCTGCAGTCCGTACGTTCTCTCCAGCCAAACCAAGTGTAACCTCCGCCTGACCTATGCTTTCAACGACGCTCTGCAGTTGTTTCGTCAAATTTGCTTCTTGAGAAACAGTGTCCATCAGCTTTTTGCTTTGTGTGTCCACTCCAAGACTCATCTCCTCAGCGCGGCGGAAGGATTCAGTGACGAGCAGGTCGCGTTGGGTGGCGTCGCGTTTTGCTGATTCGAGTTGAGCATCGATGTCAATCAATTCTTGCGATTCTATAGAAACGAGACGTGCCAATCGGTCGATTTCTGCCTTATGTGCGCGGATTGAATTTTGCGCTTCCGCTGACCGTTGTGATAACTCCTCCACTGCTGTGTCGTGGACGTTCTTAGAAGAAAGCTTTGCCGCGGTGTCGCCTTCACATTCCGCGAGAAGTTCCTTACAGCTGGCCAGAAGGTTTCGTTCGTCCGAGACGTATTGTATTGTTTCTTGGAGTTCGGCGGACAAATTGGCTTCGTTGTGGCGCAGTGTTTGGACCTCTCTTTTGCAGGTTTCGAGCATGGCGACGGCAGAGTCGCGTTGTGCTTCTGCATCGGATGCATCAGAGGCGATGGTGATGAGCTTCGCTTCGTGTTCATTGATGACAGTTTGCAGCTGCATTGATTCGGCTTCTACCATATGCTGTCTTTCTAGGAGACCAAATCTGCGTCGTAAATGAAGCCAAAACGGACGCAAAAAAGCCAGCTCCGCGCCATGATGAAGCGCTAAAGATGAAAAGACAGGTCCCTCCCCTACCCCTGTTATCTCATGCCTTGTTGCCTCGACAATCCTCTCAAATATCTTCACCAACGTCGCCGTCGATACTTCCAACGCTACAACAGGAGACGTCAACGCTTTGATCCACAAATTCAAATCAAACGTCACACTAGCCTCACCCTCCTCCGGGGCCACCACACCCTCCACACACGAAACGATGTCCACCAACAGCACGTTAATCATGTTGTCCTCCTCCGGAACCCCAGCAGACAGCACCTTTCGTGATCCTTCGATTACTTGGCTAGCGCGGTGTCGTTGGATATTTGATGGCTGTCTCTCTGGTAGACTCCGAGGCAGACACCTCCCCGGAGAAGGAAGCGGGATGTTCACGGAAGGTCTCGGGAGGTCCGGTATCTGCATGACCACCTCCTTGGGGTGGGAGGGTGAGCGCGACACCACGGGAGATATGGAACGCGAAGCGCCTCTCGGAGGGGAAGGTGGCAGCCGAACACTCTCATTTACCCGCTCGGATTCTGGGGGAGGCAGCGCCTGAAGGCGTACCGGGGAAAGCGACTTCACGCGGACCGCCTCGATTGCTTCCGGAGATGTCACTGCGGCAGGAAGATTCGCGGGGCGCGGTATCGCGCCCTGCACCTCAGTATGGTAGCGCCCCTCCTGTTGGAACACATACAGCTGTGTCCAATCGGGCAGCACCATGCTTCCCGCCGTAACATTAAATTTCTGCATATAATCGATAAGCTCAACCCAAGCATTGCTTGCGCTATCCCACGCACGGACACGATGAGAACGGAAAGGGGTTTTTGGTAAAGGCAGCATCGCGTCAGGGGGGCGTGGTATGTCTGGGGCGCCGCTGTTGATCGCACGCCGGCGGGATTCATGCGCAGCACCCAACGCTGTGTCCAGAGCTGCGACGAGCTCTGTCGTGGTGCTCGCAGGGGGGAGCTGGAGCTCATAGTTCACCTTCTCCCCATACAACGTGGCAGAGACGAGGAGGTTCATTGTTTAGGTGGTGTGTGTTGTACTGCAGTGTTTGAGAGAGTAATTTTTGCGCAAAACATAGCGCTGTGATGGAGAGGTGGATATGGCTGGAAAGTGGACACTTCTTTAGGCGAAAATGCATACTGCAGTGTTGTGGATGCCTTGTGAAGGGGTAATTCTTGCGCAAAAAAATACATATAGTAGCTCTTCGGTGTGGGTTGTGTGATGGAGTGGTGAAGGAGGCTGGAAAGTGGATACTTCTTTAGGCGAAAATGCATACTGCAGTGTTGTGGATGCCTTGTGAAGGAGTAATTCTTGCGCAAAAAAAAAACATAGTAGTGGCTCTTAGGTGCGGGTTGTGTGATGGAGTGGTGAAGGAGGCTGGAAAGTGGATACTTCTGTTCTTTTGGTGAAAATCACACAAAGGCGCAGGCATTTCGTAGATTGATCGGGTTTTTTTTTTGTATTACCAATACCACGAATGAAGGCAACAGAAAATGAAAAGGTTTGTTGGAAGGGGTGTGGTTTACTTTTTTATGTCAGAGGAGAGAGGAGAAGGGGGGAAAAAAGTTGCCTGTTATTGCAAACAGGTTAGGAAAGAAAAAATAGAACGCAAAAACGGCAAAACTTTTTTTACCATTCCCTCTCCCTCCTCTCCCCTCGCTCGCCCCATTTTTTCTTTTTTTTTAAATACCAAGTTGGCAAAAGGAAATAGAAACGACTGACAGTGCTTTTGTTTACCCTTTGCCCCCCCCCCCCCCCCCCCCCCCCTCCCAAGCGACGAAAAACCCCCCATCTTTTCCCATTTTATACTTCACCATAAGTCCTCGAGGTTATTTTATTTACCACCAAAGCTGCTTTACTCTTTGGAAACTTTTTGCCTCTTATTCTGCTCACCGGTGAAGTACGCTAAGGCTTTCTCTAAGGCACGTCCGCGGTGGGAGATTTTGTTTTTCTGTTCCCCTTCCATTTCTGCGAAGGTAAGGTGTCCTTCCTGCTCTTTCGGGCAGAACACGGGATCGAACCCGAAGTTCCGCGGGCCTGAGGGGGCGACGATGGTGCCATGACATTGCCCGATGAAGGTGATGGGCTCCTCCCATGACGGCTCACAGTAGGCAAAAATGCATTGACAGTAGCCTGTCTTGTCTTCGTACGCCGCGAGCATGTTCACAAGTCCCTCACATTTGAGCTTCTTCAAGAACCACTTAATGTACGGACCCGGCAACCCCTCCAAAGCATTGAAACACATCGAGGTGTCCTCCGTCAGCACCGCCTCCCCCAACACCCGGCACGCCTCCTTGCACTTCTCCTTCGCAATGTCCTCGGGTTCACCCTGGAGTTCGGGCAGGTCGACGTCTTTGTTCACCACGTTGACATGCCCTGCGAGAATTGCGTTCACCTCACGCAATTTCCCTGCATTCCCTGTGCAAAACACCACTGTCGGAATTTCGGCCATTTTTTATTTAAAATCTGTTGGGGGTGGTGGTGGTGGTTGTGTTGAGTGTGTAGAGAATAGTACTGATGGATAGATCGATTGCATCATAGAAGGAACGTAGTGTTTTGCACAATCCCCTATGTTGACATGAAATAACAAAGGCCTCTTTATGGAAGTGCATCTTTGGTGCATGACCGTACCGGGGTGGACCCCAACCATGCAGTGTACTTCGTTATACTTTGCCGCATTGACCCGTTCGTTTGAAGCACCTCTGCCCAGTAGGGCATTCACAGATGACGCACTGGAGGGTGGCAGAGAAACAGGAAACTCTGACTTAACCAACTCCAACTATTTTGAGTGCACTGTGAGAAATGGGGGAAAGAGGGGGAGCAACGTCCTTTCTAAAGCGGGAGTCCTATATTTTGAGGCATAAGCGGTACAATGTACTGCTAATGCGTAAGGGGAACCTGTCCGCAGTTGGAAGGACAGCGACAAGGAAGGATACGAATTGTGCTCTGCTCACAAAACATTTGTGAGCACAAAGGCGCAGTGCAACTGGGTGATAGCTGGAAAACGGATACTACTGGACGTCCTGTGCAGGGACCACACAAGAATGGCGCAACTTAAGGTTAAAGAGAATGTCCGGCATTGTTCTAACGCTCAGTGTCTGCCCCTGCATCAATGAGCACCTGCACCACATCTGCATGTTTCCTCTCCACAGCAACGTGCAACGCAGTGTCGTTGTTGCCTTGGTGATTCAGGTCCACCTCCGGCAAAGCCGCAAGAAAGCGCACAGTATCGGTGTGTCCATCATAAGTTGCAAGGATAAGACACGTGTCTCTTTGGGCGTCTGTGGCGCGTACATCCGCACCTGCTTTGACCAACATCTTCACAGTTGTGAGTGCTCCTTTCCAGCTAGCCAAGTGCAGAGGCGAGCGTCCATCATCATTCTTTGTCTCAATGTCTGCCCCTGCATCAATGAGCACCTGCACCACGTCTGCATGTTTTTCCTGTACAGCAAAGTGCAACGCAGTGAAATTCTTGCCGTCTTGGTAATCCAGGTCCACCTCCGGAAAGCTCGCAAGATAGCGCACAGTATCGGTGTGTCCATTATACGCTGCAAGGATAAGACACGTGCTTCTGTTGGCGTCTGTGGCACGCACATCCGCACCTGCTTTGACCAACATCTTCACAGTTGTGAGTGCTCCTGAAATGCTAACCACGTGCAGAGGAGAGCGTCCTTCATCATTCTTTGTCTCAATATCTGCCCCTGCATCAATGAGCACCTGCACCATGTCTGCATGTTTTATTGCCACAGCAATGTGCAACACAGTGCAGTTGTCGCTGTCTTGGTGATTCAGGTCCACCTCCGGCAAACCCACAAGATAGCGCACAGTATCGGTGTGTCCATGATGCGCTGCAAGGCTAAGACACGTGTCTCTTTGGGCGTCTGTGGCACGCACATCCGCACCTGCTTTGACCAACATCTTCACAGTTGTGAGTTCTTCTGAAAAGCAAGCAAAGTGCAGAGGCGAGCGTCCATCATCATTCTTTGTCTCAATGTCTGCCCCTGCATCAATGAGCACCTGCACCACGTCTGCATGTTTTCTTGCTACAGTAACGTGCAACACAGTGCAGTTGTTGATGTCTTGGTGATTCACGTCCACCTCCGGCAAGCTCACAAGATAGCGCACAGTATCGGTGTGTCCATTATACGCTGCAAGGATAAGACACGTGGCTCTGTTGGTGTCTGTGGCACGAACATCCGCACCTGCTTCGACCAACATCTTCACAGTTGCGAGTTCTCCTGAACAGCTAGCCACGTGCAGAAGCGAACGACCTCTGTCGTTCTTTGTCTCGATGTCAGCCCCTGCACCGATGAATACCTGACACACTGCAGGGTCCTCCCACATGGCTGGACAAAGGTGCGACGTCTGACCTGCACTGTCCTTGGAGTCGTGTGGGACAAAGGCGACGTTGCTGCAGACTGACTTCCAATGCTGCAAGAGGACCTCCGTGCACGCAGTGTGGTCTGCGTGGACACACTCACTCAGCAGCATCCCGAAGCCCATCTGCGTTGTCTCGACATACGGAAGAAGCAGTGCGAGGCATTCATTGTGGTTCCCTCTGCATGCCTCGTGCACAGCTTCGAAGGCGACCGTTTCCGTTTTGCTGCCTGGGGAGAGCTTCTTGAGTGCTGCCCGCACGGCAGCGGTGTTGCCGTTCCTGACAGCCTCCAGCAGGTCCTTGTCAGAAAGCTTTCTTCTTTTTGGTGGGTTCTGGTTTGGTGTGCTGTCTGCGGAACGCTTCGACATGGTGTTGTGTGTATTGCTGTGAGGTTGATGATGCTTTGTGTTATATGCGAGGTTGCGGGGATGGAGGGAAGGATCTACAAAAGAAGCTACAGGTCCTGTCCTTGTGTAACGTTCTGTGTCTCAATGCACTAACACACAGGGTGTGCTCGAAAGACTCGAGACGAAGAATCTTCATCCTTCAATAAAGAGTTACGAACACTTTGGTAATTTCCCCATTGGCATTTTTCTTTTTTCTTGGGCCAGGTTCTTCCCTAGGTCTCGAATACTATTGAAGAAGCAGAACCAAACAGGAGATGCTCACTGCGACGTCGTTGTTTTTATCAAAACATCGGCAGCAGCTGTACTGTCAGAACGAAAATGGAAGAGATTGCTTCAAGAAGATTTCTCTTTTTCCATCGTTGTGTGGTGTTTCGTGGAAGTTGCCATCGGACCAGCATCAGGTGGCTTTGTGTAGGATTGTTATGTATCTGCGTATTATCTCATTTTCATTTCATGTTTTGGGTTGAATGTTGCCCAGGTGGCATGTTTGCGAATGAAAGGACTCCCGTGGATTACCAATACACTGAAGGGGCCACCAGACGGAAAATGTATTGTTTAGGTGGAGATACTCTTTAAGGAATCCTTACGGAAACACCGGTGAGCTCGAAGTCGCTTGCGCCGTCCGTTCCTTATGATCTGTCACCACCGTTCTGCAAACTTAAAAGGTGGGGGGGGGAAAGCTTTTGTATTTGGCTTCGTGCACTTTGGAACGAAGGAAGGAGCAGGCGGGGGGGGGGGGGGGGGAAGAAAGTGGAAGGGGACAAAAAGAACATTTTTTTGTCGTAACCGACAAAGGCACGTCTGAGCATCACCAAGGGGTGTGGCAGAAACGAGAGACCCACCAGGCAAAACTCTGATTTAACTTTTATTTTTCTGGTTTAAATTTACTACAAAAACAGCCTCTTGCGCACACAACAAAAGAAAGGGAGTTGGGAGGGTTGTGTGGGTGTGTTGCAAAAAAGGCTGCTTCATGTTTCATTATTATTTCTTTTCTTTTCGTTTTCTTCCTTTTCGTTGGTGGGGAGATGTTGAGCAAACACCTTCGCAGCAATAGTGGGTGGGGTAGGGGTTTGAGGGGAAAAAAAGGAAGGTAATATGAACTGTCGCACGCATCCCCTGTTTTGTATAATAAAACAACAACAAAACACACAAAGGGAAAGGTGTGAGAAAAAACCAGAGAGGGACAGAAGAAACAAAAAAGCGAAGATAAAATACAAAATAAAAAAGAGAATATGGTATTGACCTAAGAGACACTCTACGTAGGTCAGGGGCTCCGCTACCGTATAAAGTTCTGTTGCGGCGCAACAGAAGTCTGAAAATTTTCAAAAAAAAAAAAAAAAAAAAAAAAAAAAAAACCATGGTTGAACCACGAGAGTACCATGGGGAACTGGGTTGCTGACCGCACCATCCAGGCTGTGCGGCGCCATTTTTCCTTTTTTGCTCCGCAAAAAAGGATTCGATGTGTGACTCTGTGCTGTAAAAAGCTAGATTTTTACACTGTACCCTAAATTTTTTTTCGCCTGCGGCGCCATTTGTTTGATTTTTTTTTTGCTTCGCAAAAATAGAAAACGACTTCAGGATATGACAGTTAAATGAAATAAAGAAAACACTTTTTCGTTTATCGCACCGCAAAAGGTTTGTGTTTTTCACTGATGAATGTGAGTGATGTTAGTGGAAAAACAATACGCTAAAGCGGGCACGCACCATCCGTCGTTTTCCATTTCTATTCGTCAATGCTTGATAACACAAAAAAAAAAATACAGTTCCCTATGTTCCCAATGTCCCTGGTCAGCAGTGCTGAAAAATTTTTGGGCACAAAAACAGCTGACCCCCCTATTTTGAAATCTGAATCCCTGGATAAGACACTGGCGCAGGGTGAAAAAAAAACCCCCGCAACAGAACTCAAAAAAAATCTGAAAACGTAGCGGAGGGGCTGACGTAGGTATCAAAAAAAAAAAAAAAAAAAAGGGAATACTCAACGGAACGCACTTCACGTCCCATCGACAAAGAGAGGGGGAGAAAAAAAACACACCTCCATACCGGTGGAAGCGAGGCGCTCGCCTGTCTTAACAAATAAAATGATGGATGAAAGTGGCCCTCTCTCACAATGTTTACGCAACCAGAGAATGATGGCCTGCACTTAATTACCCTGCTTTTTTTGTAAACAAACACAACACAAATTTCTGTAGTGATAACCAAAAAAATGACGAACAGGTTGTAAGGCACGGCACAAAAAAAAAAAAAAAAAATTAGATTGCGTATTTCGTGGGGGGGCTGTACAAGATCTTTTGTGCCAACAGAACAGTAGCAGCTGTGATGTGATCATTGCTGCAGCACAAAGCTATTGCATTTTTTTTTTTTTCTTTTTCACCACCTCCGGTACATGAGCACAGTGTGTATCTGCTTCGAAGGCAATGGTGGAGATAACATGCATTATCTTGCATTTTACCATTTTATAGCTAATTATTGTATTTTGATGGGTTACTTTGATCAGAAAACACGACAGTCTGGGGGGTTTTTTTGAGGGGTGTTCATTATTACGAGGGGATGGTTTTGGGATACACACGCGTAAATTGAAATCAAAGTTTAAAGATGAGCTTAAGCCTCTCTGTGCTTAGCCACCTAAAAAACAGCCAGAGGAATGGCCACACGGGGCACATTCTCCAAACACTTAAGCACAACGTTGTCTTTGGGAAAGTTACTTTTTTTTTTGATAAATTGCTTGGTGTAGTGTAGTTGCCTCGGTTGTGTTGCCACAGTTGTGCAATCTCCACTGTGTTTTTATGTTGCATAGCAAAAAGAGGTCGGGTCCACCAGGAAGGGAATGCCAGGGGTGTGACAACTACTCACAAAACGTATTTCATCCCGAACAAGTACGGAGATGCACCCATTAGAAGGTTGACTTGAAATACAAAGCCCTCTCGTGACAGTGTGCTCAAGATAACTCTGGTCTGGCGGGGAGGGGGTGTTTGAGGAATCCACAAGAGCATGGTGTATCTTTAGCGAATCAGACATTTTTTTTTTGATTCTGTGCAAACCAGATCGACCCGAAGTGATTAAATTGAAAATGATATTGGTGGCTGACGACCCCAAAATAGCAGAAAATAGCAGAAAATCGCAGAAAATAGCAGAAAATAGCACTTTGGGGGGTTTTTTTTGGGTTTGGTGGCTGGGTGGTGGCGTGGCTCATGATGGACGAGGGAAGGAAACTTGGCCAGCCCGCAAACCCGGAAACCCCCTCCCACTCCACAAACGGATCATAAGGTACACAGTACACAGTACACAGTACACAGTACACAGTACACAGTACACAGTACACAGTACACAGTACACAGTACACAGTACACAGTACACAGTACACAGTACACAGTACACAGTACACAGTACACAGTACACAGTACACAGTACACAGTACACAGTACACAGTACACAGTACACAGTACACAGTACACAGTACACAGTACACAGTACACAGTACACAGTACACAGTACACAGTACACAGTACACAGTACACAGTACACAGTACACAGTACACAGTACACAGTACACAGTACACAGTACACAGTACACAGTACACAGTACACAGTACACAGTACACAGTACACAGTACACAGTACACAGTACACAGTACACAGTACACAGTACACAGTACACAGTACACAGTACACAGTACACAGTACACAGTACACAGTACACAGTACACAGTACACAGTACACAGTACACAGTACACAGTACACAGTGCACAGTGCACAGTGCACAGTGCACAGTGCACAGTGCACAGTGCACAGTGCACAGTACAGCACCTGGTCTATATCGGGACAAAATACATTTTTTTTTTGCTAAAATTGCTCTTATTTTTTACGCTTTTTTGCTCGAAAAAAACGTTGTCCTGCATCTTTGGTAGGTGTTTTGGGGACTGGCTGGGGTCAGGAGTCCCTCATTTCCCCTCCCTTTAGCAAAAGCCCAAACCACGGCCAGGCCTTTTGCTAACTTTGGGATTTTCCCCCTGAATGGCATGATGGTCAAAAAAAAATAATTTCCTGGAAAAAAAGTACATTCCGAGCTTTCCCACCTGGTGAAAGCGGTCGTCGCGCGCTTCGCGCGCGCCTCCCTGCCAGCCACAGGGTGGAGAGGCGAAGGGTCAGCTTTGCGAGATAACAAAAAAACGGAATCTAATCCTTTATTAACGGCGCTTGGTCTTGCGCCTTACGTACACTAACCGTACAAAATCAATACGTCTTCCAGAAGCAGGGGCTGTTGCAACGGTTGGGTCACTTTGAACTAAAAATGGTCAAACTTTTGCAGCTTGGGTCAAGTTTCATTTTTGGCTGTAAAATACAAGGGAATCCCCCTAGACATTGTAAAATGGCACCGTAGGCAGGAAGAAAATGGCGTACAGCGCAAGCGAAGCGAGCGGAAATTTTTTTGAGGTATACCTCCGCGAGCGCAGCGAGCAGAAAAATTTTAAGGTGCCATCATGCCATCATGCCATCATGCCATCATGCCATCATGCCATCATGCCATCATGCCATCATGCCATCATGCCATCATGCCATCATGCCATCATGCCATCATGCCATCATGCCATCATGCCATCATGCCATCATGCCATCATGCCATCATGCCATCATGCCATCATGCCATCATGCCATCATGCCATCATGCCATCATGCCATCATGCCATCATGCCATCATGCCATCATGCCATCATGCCATCATGCCATCATGCCATCATGCCATCATGCCATCATGCCATCATGCCATCATGCCATCATGCCATCATGCCATCTGGGGGGAAATCCCCAGGTGATGGATAGCGAAAGCCTTGCCCCACCACCCTGGTATTACAGGTTAATTATGGGTTTTGTTTCTAAATTGTCGGTTTTTTTCTCCGATCACACTTCTTGTGTAATCTTGGGGGTAGTGGATAGTAATGCAGTATTGACAAATTGGTCACTTGTCGCATTTTATCATTTGTTCATTTATTGTTCATTTGTGTGTTGGGTGCAGTGCAGACAGGTACCTCACCTACGTCCGGCATCTCCGATAGGAGATACTCCAGCCATGTAGGCAAAATATTTAAAAAGTCTAGTTTTTTTTTTTTTTTTTCCCTTCTATTTCAGGCTCTCCGCTAGGATTTCCGATTTTGAAAATATTCTGTTGATGGTCCACGTTGGTGGGGTACATGCTTGCGCCGCAGGCGCACGGTACGCAACTTTTTTTTTTACCAACGCCCGATTTTGACTTTTTTGGGACGTTTGAGCACTCACCTCTCCATATCTTCTTCTCCTGAGCTTTTTTGACAGGTAGAACGGGTCTGAACCACTTAGCAGAACTTTTTTTTTTTTTCTTTTTTTCCCCATTTTCAAAAAGTTCTGTTGACAATCAACAGAACTTTAGTACCTAGCGGAGTGCCTGTTCTATTTTTCTTTACTCATTCATACATGCGGTAGTCTGGCCGACTCTGCGTAACTTTTGAAAACCCCGAATTTTCTTGACTTTTTTTTATTGTTCTTGACGTTTCTAGAATTTTAAAAGTCAAGAACAGTCAAAAAAAATTGGGTGTCTCGAGTCTGGCACAGTCGGCATGACTACCATGTATGTCTCTTTTCGTTTTTTTTTTTTCTTCTTTCTTCACTGTAACCTACCGAGGTAGGCGTGACACTGACAAGCACGGTAATTTTTTGGAAGCCGCGGTACTGCCTCTTTGCTTAGTTTTGTTGTTGTGCTATGCTACATAGCAGGGTTCCACACTGCGACTGAGCAAGGGGGGGGGGGCAGTTTCCCTTTTCCTCTTGGGGGCACAGCCCGCACACCTCCCCCCCAAGGTGCCTCTTGACTCTGAGCTGAGTCAAGACGACAAAAGGGGGGCGAACCCCATATTAGAAGTTTTTTTTTTTTTTTGGGTGAAAGTCAAATGTATACACATATACACAGGGTTATAGTCAGATCTATACACTCATTGTATATACAATTGTCAATTGTACATACAATTGTATAGAAATTGTATAGATCTGACTATTTGATGTACAATCCCAACTTTTTTTATAGTCAGATCTATACAATTTATGTACAATCCCAGTATACACTAGGTCGTACACAAATTGTACAGATTTGACTATACAAAAGTCAGATCTATACAATTTTTGGATTGTACACTCGAGGGAGATTGTACACGCCCAGGTACCCAGGTACCCAGGTACCCAGGTACCCAGGTACCCAGGTACCCAGGTACCCAGGTACCCAGGTACCCAGGTACCCAGGTACCCAGGTACCCAGGTACACTGGATACAAGGATAAAAGGTCGTGAAAGAGCAACCACAGCCAACCCGCCAGTCACTGAAAAGTGACCAGACAGTCCACTTGACAAACACAAAAGTGTCCGTCGCGTGGGGCATTCACGCACTGAGGAGATAATGATCCAACAATTCACAAGAAAACATTACTTAACCTACTGCTGGAAATTGCCAGGTCGTAGTAACACACAAAGTGTGCCTCCGTTCGGGAATATCGGAGTTATAGAGTCCTAAAAGGCCTCTGCCGCTAGTCAAGGTATAACCGAATGAACGGCCCAAGACCCCCGTGGAGAAGTTAAATGTTGTAATGATTTCAAGTAAAATGCGAGCACTGTCTTACCCTCCTCAATGCATGGTGGAAGATGTCTTTCACAACAAATATCCTGTACCCAGGTACCCAAATTCCCAAACCCACGCAGCGGCACATGACCGCAAGTGTGAGTGACCCACACATGAGGGAATGCGACACTACGCAAAATTTACCACCAGACCCTGTCTTCGTGCACCTGAAGTACAACGCCGCAGACAGGCCAAACATGCGTTGGACTCAGAGGAATGCCCGCTGTGCAGGTATCAAACATGAGAACAACTCCCAGAAACAAGGGGCGCCTTTTGGCGGGCGTTGTTGAGGGTGTTTGGGGTGCAAAGTTTTCCACAATTTTGATGCGCGGGTACAGAAGTGTTGTCTTGTTCTTTCATCTCTAGGAATGTAAATGTCAATCGCGTTTAACTACCACGAGGGCTTGTTCAGTGAACCCACAAGGGGTCGAAGGGGGTTGGTTATCCCATATCTATCAAAGGTTGTGTCGACCAGGCGAAACCACTATGTTACGCTGTACGTTGTTAAATCCGAAGAAATAACGCTTTAGCAGCCGCAGGAAGTAAGTAGTGCCTCACGCTACACAAACCACCACCCGCGATTGACTTAGATGTTATAACAAAGAGAATTCAGAACAAAACAACACCCTGCCCCATACACACTAAATTGTCATGCTTCAAGAGCATGCCTGGGCCAAAATTACTATGACGAAAAGGCAACAAGACCACCCACAAGGAGTGTGAAATGTGCGCTGGTTTTCTGGGGGAACGCAATATTTTCTTGTGTCTAGTCCTCCGCAAGCAGAGGACAGACTTTCCGGAAGGTTTCCAAAGTCGAATTGCTTGCACTAGCTATGCTCCCTGGGTTAAATGGCAATAGCAGTGACTGACTTCTGAGAAAAATCGGGTGTGCGAAACCCAATTTCCATTTTTTGTGTATAGTCCTGTAGGGGTGGGTGTGTGTGTGGGTAGGTGGGTAGGTGGGTGGGTGTACTCTAAACTGTTTTCCACTATGGGTAGGGATTTGTGTACGACCTGTGTATACCGGGATTGTACATACATTGTATAGATCTGACTATAAAAAAAGTTGGGATTGTACATCAAATAGTCAGATCTATACAATTTCTATACAATTGTATGTACAATTGACAATTGTATATACAATGAGTGTATAGATCTGACTATAACCCTGTGTATATGTGTATACATTTGACTTTCACCCTTTTTTTTTTTTTTTTTTTTTTTTTTGCAAAAATTTTAGTTGGAATAGTGGAGTTGCATTGCAATGTCCATTTTTTTTTTTTTTTGGGGGGGGGGTGCATGCTAAGCTTCAGAGCCCAAAACAGCTAACTCTCACAACTTTTTCATTTTGCACAAAAAAACAAAAAAAAGCAAAAACCACACACGAAACGACCAGGTTTGCTTTCCCAAAGACCATTTCGCTTTGGCTGGAGCTTTCCCCCCCTACTATTACTTTGCGGCAATGGGGAAAGAATGAGAAGTTTGTAAGATGAACCTAAGCCTCCACGGGCGTCCCTTACCTTACCTTGAAAGAAAGAATAAAAGAGGGGCGCACTGTATTCATCCTTCATGAGAAAGAGGTACAGTAAAAAGGGAAAGCCTGACGACGTGGAGCCGAGGGGAAAGAAAAACGACACTAAACCGGAGGGGGCACTGAAGGGGGGGGCGTCTTGAGAGGGCGCAAATTTTAAAGATCGAGCGGTACCTATTTTTGCTAAAGAAAAATAGATGGCACTGGATTACACTCACTAAGAATTAATTTTTTGCTATTCCGTTTGACTCGAAAGCGTGACACAGGTAAAACGTGAACAATTCTGCACGAGAGGTTCAAGCTTCCGGAAATGCTTTTTTGCATCGACAATACGCCCATATGGGTAAGGGTCGGTACTCCTTTTCAGCCCAAAGGCTGATGTACTGAAAACATACAGAACCTTTAGTCGGCCAGATGTAGTGGGCGTCAGACCCTTTTTGTAGTTTCGACAATCACCAGTCCGAGAACGGGTTCTGTACACGCAGTCTTTTTTTTTTTTTTGAAAAATCTTAGCCCTTTTTCAAAGGTGAAAAATTGAGCAGATTGAGTAGAACACAGTTTGTTTGGTCATTGGTGTGGGTTTGGATAGTTGCAGCATCCTTGTACAAAGGCCTGCCGTTCCTAGCTTTTTTTCTTTTTTCTCATTGAAATAAAGTGGAGTGGACAATTCTCGCACGGCTTTTTTTCTTTTGTTTTTGGTTTAATTATACCTCTGCAAAAGAAAAAAATGGAGGGTTTTGCAGCAATGAAAAAAGACGATGGCAATACTAAAATGCGTGTAGAAACAAATAGAAAAGTTTTTGGTGTTTTGAGTTTACTTTTTTGAGCTGTCATTTTTTTTTTTTTTTTTTTTTTTTTTTTTTTTTTTTCCCTTTTCTTTTCCACCTTCTCCTAAGCGGAGAAGAAATGGTGTTACTCGGGGCTTTCTGGAAGGGGGGGAAAAGGGGAAGCTTGAAGGGAGATAACGTGCCTCTGTGTGCACATCGGGGAGAAAAAATAATGGGTATGTGGACAACCTCTTTTCGCTTTCTGGGAAAGGTAGTTTGATGCAGGCAAGTCACTGGAGCATGGCCAATAGTCGGCCGTGCTCCGGTATTGAAAAGCCGTAGCATGCGTAGGAGTGCGTGACCCACGCCGCGAAGGACCTCCGACTGACCTGTGCGATTTAATTATTTCAACCACTTTCTATTTTACTGAATAGAAGTGTATGGAATAATGCGATTACAAAGAAAAACTGTAGTTGTTGATGCAGGCACCTCCGACTTACCCACTGTACGATGCCAGCCATCCGGATGAAAGCACAAAAAAAGAAAAAAAGAAAACGGTTTGTAAGATGAAGCTAAGCCTCTCATGTTTAGTCACCTAGGGCAGAAACTATGCACTTCCTTACAGAAACCTCATGATTTTCCACCAACCTGCGCGATTTAAAAAAAACGAATACAACAAAGAACACGATTTCAGAAGGAGAGGTAGGGCAAGCACATGAAAAAAGAAGATGAAAAAGAAAAAGACAAAAAACTTCGGGGACACTGAAAAAAAAAAAAAGGAACCTACTACATCAACCGAGAGAAAAGGGTGAAACCCTGTTTGCTGAGATTTTTTACTTAATTTTTTTGTCAGATGAACGTTGCTTTCTTATGCACATCATCTTTTTTTTTTGATAAGCTGGACCTCAGCCTCTCGTTACCTAAGAACCTAAGAAAAAAAAAAAACAAATGAGCCCCAAGACACACAGATCTATTAAAAAAGTGAGGTAGAGGAAGAGAAGGCAAACACTACGTTGCACATTGAAATGCATATTTGACCAATTGATGGTGTGGTCAACAACCACCAGGGGGGAACCGGGAATTGCTACACATCCCAGAATACCCTGTACTTTTCCTTGTCTGGTTCCCGACCACACCAATAGGCATTTGGGGGGGAATTCAGAAAATACAAAAAATGGAGTATAAAAACCTACCCTTTTGGACACAAGAAACCTCAGGACAAACAAAGCACCCTCGGATCGCCTCCCCTACTGCGACAGTCGGCTTGAAATACAACAGCACTCTAGTGAATAGTGTACCTTTGGTACAATGACCGGTGCGCTGTGGGGGCGGACTCCAACCCATGCAAGTCCTACAATCCATTTTGTGGTGTACCACCAGGGGTCCTAACGCTGTTCTCAAAAAAATTTAAAATGGTAACTTCAAGGTCACTTCTCGTTTTTTGGGGAGGGAAAAAAAAAACTTTCCCCCCTCAGAGGAACAGCAAAGTTGAAAAGGTGCAAATTCCTCGGACATACACTGGACGCTGGTTATCGCCGTATCATAGGGACAGAGTAGTAGATACGATTTTTTTTGTAAGGCAATTTTGCGTTCTCGCAGTCTGGTACCACCGTTTTGCTTCTTACCACGAACAACACAACACAGCAGAGGCAGATGTTTAGTGGGGGACCTTCTTATCAGTAATCCCAGTACATTTACGAAAGATACGGTGGTCATGTCACCCAAAGGTTCCTGGCGAAGCCACGATACCAACATTTCTAAAAAATGTTGCCATGAAATGGCACTGTCGTTGGTAATTATCGTCAGTTTCCGTAAATTACTTACGTATTTTGCTAAAACGAAAGTTTCTGGCGAAGCCACGGTACGCAACATTTCAAAAAATTGCGCTTAAAATGTACATTGTGGCAACCTGCAGCCCTGCAGACCACTGATCTTGGCAAAAAAGAAAAAAAAATCCGGACCCTCCAACGTGTTCCCGGTGCATGTTAAGCATCCGAGGTCACTTCGTGACACCGGATTTCAAAAATAAAAAGGGGAAGGTCACTTTTTAGGGCACTTTTCGAAGGTCACTTCGAAGTGACCTTCGGATTTCAAAAAAATAAAAAAGGTCACTTCAGAAGTGGTAAAAGTTACCACTCTTAGGACCCCTGTGTACCACAGATCCCTCTTCTCCAAAAGGAACGCAACAAAGACGGACATTAAAAAAATAAGTTTCAACACAAATCGCAAAAAAAAAAAAAAAAAAAAAAAAAAGAAAGAAAAGAAAAGATCATTAAACGGTGCCAATATGTTATAACGGCATGTACTATTACCTTTTTTTGCTGTTTTTTTTAAAACCCTAAGCTAGCGTGGGTTCGTGATAAGATGCTTTGTCGCACACACGACGGTGAAGTAACGGGTGTTACAAGTGGAGTTACAAGTGAGTTACATGTAACTTTTGTTACATGTAACTCACTTGTAACCCACCAGTTACAACCTGATTTTGCCTGTAATTCATGTATCCCACTTGTAACTCACTTGTAACGGTTTTTCACTTGTAACGTTACTAGTAACTTCACTTGTAATGTACTATACTTCACCGTCGTGCACATGACTCTCGCGGGGGGGGGGCCAAATCACCTAAAAATATATTTGACTTTCATTTTAGCGAATTGGCGGCAATGTATTGAGGCGCCGATTTCCCGCTGTGCGCATTTTTCTGACGATAATTACCAACGACAGTGTCATTTTATGTCAACATTTTTTTTTTTTAGAAATGTTGCGTTTCGTGGATTCGCCAGGAACCCTTGGGTGTCAAAATGGGCGACAGAAATCTCTGCCCCTTACCACGACTACATCGGACAACTTTACTCCACATGGGGGAAAGATGCTCTATAGTTTTTTTTTTTTTTTTTTTTTTTTTTTCAAAAAAAAAAAAAAGAAGGATAATAAGTGTCAAAAGAATCGGATGTCGTTGTCGGTAATTCTTGGCTCGCTTCCCCTGGACTATACCTAAAATTTTTGGCGGATTTTGGTCGAGTTTGGGGTGGTTTAAATACCACCAAACCCCTCCATCTCCAAATTTCAGGGAAAAAATGAGGCAGCTGGAAAGAAAAACCTGGAACAAAAACAACTGGAAATACAAAGCCCCTCGTTTTGACAGTGTATCTTCGTACGTGACCAGAACTGGGGTGAGATCATAGAAATGTTTACAAGACGACATTCATTCACCCTCATTGAAAAGTCAAACAAAAAAAAAAAAAAAAAAAAAAAAAAAAAAAAAAATTTAAAACCAAAAAAAAGTTTATAAGATGAACCCAGGCCTCTTCGTCACATTAACAAAACGTGGATGATGCAAAAACAAGCTCCCACCCCGCAGAGCAGAGCCTCGCGCCTCCTAACAAAGAGTGAAGTTGGCAGGAATGACTCTGTACATCAGCCGCCGTAACAAAAGGTCGTACATACACTAAAACCAAATATTCAAACAAACAGAGGAGTCGAAAGTGTAAATGCCTCACCGTACATCGACGGGCAGGCATTGAAACAAAAGAACGTTGAAATATGAAATGTGTCTCGCTCAGAAAAGCTTTTGTGAGATGATCCTAAGCCTCGCTCGCTTGGTCATCATAAAATAAAAAAGACCTGGTGGTGCTCCGGGGAGGGGTCGATATTATTATTGACAGGTCGCTGGCAGGTCGTTGACTGATTTCCCCATAGCACCACCTGGGTCAAAAGAAGTCCGCGTCAGTTTTCCCTACCCATTCCTCTGAGCTTCCCCACCCCGGGAGGGGTAAAAAAAATTTCGGGTATTTTGTGCGCTCAAAGCCGGGGGGGTTTAAAAAAAAAAAAATGTAGCCAGAAGCAAAGAACCCTGGATACAATACAAGGCGTGCCCAGGAGGGGTATAGGCAAGACAAAAAAAGGCACCCAAAATAGTATTTAATTACTATGCAATTATTTCACCATAATTGCTACGAGGAGGTGTTTTTTTCACGAGTGGTTAATTGCACGAGCGCAGCGAGTGCAATTAACAAAACGAGTGAAAAATACACCTCCGAGTGCAATTTTCTGTGAAATAATTGCATGGAATTTGATATTTAATTGCCGTAAAATTATTTCCGAAAGCCAAAATCCGTTTTCGGCAGCCTGTGCTGTCACGGTGCGCTGGTCAGAGGTCTGACCAGGTCACCTGGTCACATTTACCCAGGTACGTACCCAGTCACCCAGGTACACAGGTACACAGGTACACAGGTACACAGGTACACAGGTACACAGGTACACAGGTACACAGGTACACAGGTACACAGGTACACAGGTACACAGGTAAGTCGTGACAGGGCAACCACAGCCAACCCGCCAGTCACTGAGAAGTGACCAGACAGTCCACTTGACAAACACAAAAGTGTCCAGTCACGTGGGGCATTCATGCACTGAGGAGATAAATGATCCAACAATTTACAAGAAAGCATTACTTAACCTACTGCTGGAAGTTGCCAGGTCGTAGTAACACACAAAGTGTGCCTCCGTTCGGGAATACCGGATATTCTAGAGACCAAAAAGGCCTCTTCCGCTGGTCAAGGTATAACCGAGTGAACGGCCCAAGACCCCCGTGGAGAAGTTAAATGTTGTAATGCTATCAAGTACAAACTGCGACCACTGTCTTACCCTCCTCAATGCATGGTGGAAGATGTCTTTGACAACAAACCGAGCTCTGATTATCAATCGTTAGACTCAGAGGAATGCCTGCGGTACAGGTATCAAACCCGGGGTGTTCACAAAAGAAAAAAAGAAAAAAAATCGCTATTTTTTTTTTAGCCGGGTTTCCCACACAAAAAATAATTACCGTGTAATTATTTCCTATAATTACACGGTAATTATTTTTTGTGTGGGAAACCCGGCTAAAATACCTCCACTGCAATTATTTCCAGACGTCAATTATGGCATTCTTAAAACTCCGCTCCTAGAAGGATTTTGGCTTGAGGAAATAATTTTACGGCTATTAAAGAAATAAACAAATGAATGACGAAGAAAAAAAAAGGCCCAATGACCCAGTGCACAGTTTCAAAAAATAAATTCAGAAGATAAAGTGAGAGATAGTGGTGACTAATGAGCATATCCTGCAGGAAGGCAGGGCAAGCTGCGTTGCAAAAAACTCCTCCAAAAATGTTTTTTTTTTTTTTGTGCGAAAATGTGCGTGCCGAACGAATAAGAAAAAATCATAAAAAGCTTGGATTTGAATGAAACATGAATGCAGGCTTTCACACACCTTTTGTTTACGCACCTTGCCAATAATATCAAACCGGTTGGTAAGATAATAAAACAGCAAGTCAGGAGTGTACTCGGTTTCAAAGAGTAGCTGAAACATGCTAAAACGAAAATCAAATAATAACAATAACTGACGTGTTCATCGCATCCAAACAGCCTTCACCTATTAAGTTTACTGTGTTTGGTCACCGAAGTCTTGTTAAGGATGAAAGAGTTTCAAAAGGGGGCCTTACAAAAACGCCTTTGTGGACGCAGAAAACCAAACAAAAATCGCAACAGAATGAGTGGCATAAACAAACAAACAAAAGGCTGCATCTTACGACACCCAAAAAGTATATAAAAAAGATCCCAAACTGATATTAAATACACACACCCCAGAAGAATGAGCTTGGATACTATTAAGGGAAAAAAAATATGGAAGAATACAAAAAAAAGCAAGGGGCTGCGTTAGCAGAGCTGTTGAAAGTGCAAACGCCTCGCCGGACATCAGCGGGCGCAAACAGGGCACTGTAAAATAAAAGTTTCGAACCTGAGCTTTTCGTGTATAGTCCTTTTGAAAGAGTAAACTTGAAAAGAAGCGCTATGGGGGTTCAGAGCTTTTTGTGCGTAAAGTGTAATAAATATTCTGTAGTGATATTCTTTACTACAATACGCTCCCACCTGACTACCTGGCCGCGTGAAGAGGAAACCTACTTGAGGCCAAAAAAAATTTTTTTTGGTGGATTGCCTCTCATTGCGCACACATCTAAAAACCAAAGAAATGCTGATAATCATGATGACACTGAGTCTCTCATGCTCAGAGAGAATACAAAAAAAAAAGGGGGCTACATTCCCTGAACAAATTATGCTTAGGTATGAGAGGGGATGTTTGGATGGGGAGGGGAGGTTTTTCATGGGATGGCAATAATCTGGTTCAGTAGTTTATTCCAAATAAAAGTTTCATAGAATGAACTTAAGCCTCTCGTCATCTTGAATTTTGTTTTCGAGACGAAGGGCACAGGGTTCTCCAAAGGTTGTCGAACCCCCAGAGAGCACTTCATTGCTCTGCAAACAGTTTGGTATAAAAAAGGATAAAGAAAGGCATCAAAAGATCGAACCGTTTGCCTTTATTGTGCAGGTTTCTTTGGAACACTTCTTTGGGAAGAAGAAGCCGAGTCAGAAGGGAAAGAAAGATACTCAGAATAAGAGAAACGTTTTGGTAAGATGAACCCGAGAGACTTTCGCGCTCAGTTGTCTTAGCAAAAAACCTTGAAAGATGGACGTTACACACATCTTCAGATTTGTTTATTTTTTTGTGACAATCTAACTGTGGTGTGGCTGAAACCAGCAAATTTCACTGCTAAAGAACTGCTAAATAATACCCTTTTTTTAGGGGTGGTGTATAAAAACATTTTTTTACCTTGGTTTTTCCACTCCCCCTGTTGGCGCGCCTTCACTCTTGCATACCCATGTGTGACCCCACCGTTGAACGCAATCGACTCGCTGAGTCAAAAGAACGCACAGAACGGGGCTGGAAAAAATCACGAAAAACGCCTACCGTGCGCCTGCGGCGCCCACAAAGTGAGTTTTCCCCCTGAGTATGCTGTGTATACTGTGTATACTGCGGAAATTGACCAAAAACGAGAACTTGTCCATTTCGGCGAATTGACCCCACCACTGGCCGGACGGATTCCGGAAATGCAAATGCCGGCGTTAAAAAGCTCACCAACGAAAAAAAAAATCTTTTTTTCCAACACCCGTGGGGAAAAAAAATTTTATACACCACCCCCCCAAAAATGCATGCTAACAAAGTGCTAACAAACTGCTAAATAATACCCTTTTTTTTGGGTTCAGCCACACCAAACTGCCTATTGGCATCGTAGCCAATGCACTTAAAGGGGCCCCCCGAATAAGTTCCCCCCCAAATAATAGGTATTTTCCCAAATAACTTCTTTTTTTTCCAGATTTTAGGTGCCGAAAAAGTTACCGAATAACTTCACCCCCTCCCACTTCCTTTTTTATTTTTCAAAATTTCCCCCAAACTGATAGGGTACTGTGTATTTTTTTTTGCGGAGCAAAAAAAAGCAATATATAATGGCGCCGCAGGCGAAAAAAATTTATGGTACGGTGTTTGCCCAAATAACTTCCCCCCCAAATAACTTCGATTCCAAATAACTTCTTTTATTCTTCGAGCAAACACCCCCCAAATAAAGAACTTATTCGGGGGGCCCCTTTACTAATACAAACAAAACACAAGGGAGGGGGCACGTGTCCATGAAGGGGAAAGAGGTAACCATGTATCAACGAAACATTACTAAGATTTCTCCTAGTGCATATCTACAACCTCCGCCGTGTAGTCTTGGTTCATGACCATTGCCTTCAGTTTAGCGTACATCTGTTTGTGTGGTTGTTTAGATATTTTTTTTTGAAAATTTAAAGATAATTCCCATGTATTTTACTGAGGCAAAATACAGGCAAGAATTCAGGTAAAATCACTTTCGTCCTGAGTGTAAAAAAGGTTCGGCAGCCATACCGGGTCATCATCCGCAGGTATCTTCTCGAAGCTATCGGCAGCCTCAGGGTACTTGCCGTTCACCAATTCTGCAAAGGCCTCGTTCCACACTGTGAAGGGTTTGTTTTCCGCAGTCTCAAGCTGGTACATCCACTCCTCCTCAGCCACTTTGCATTCCTCGATGACCTCGAAGATCATGATGGCACCTCGTGCTGAGCGTTTCACAAAGGACAGCGCACCCACGCACTTCGTCGTAAGGTGTATCGCCGTCTCGCCCCTAGCAATGAACTGGTCAATGAGCCCACTGTAGCCCATCTTCCTGTTGTAACGCTCCATCGCAATCACCCACGACACCACAGAGGAGGTCACAGTGATCTTCTTCATCCCTGCACACCCCATGTGGCCCACACGTGCATCCCCTGTCGCACATGCATAGGATAACTCCATTTTGTCCTCCAGAGCAATACGGTCACAAGCCTCCCGAACAGCCTTCACACACCCATACTTGTGGGCAGCGGTGGAACTGTACGCGTTGAAAGTCGCCAGGATTCTGTCCCCAGAGAACACGTCGCACACACCCTTCGTCAGCTGCACTGACTGCATGATCAATGCGATTATACGGGTGTGCGTCTGCGTAACAGTGTGGTCCGACTTGGACGAACAGAACATATGCCAGTCCTTCACATTGAGATAAGCAACAGACACGTTCTTACGGCGCAGACAAGGTTCCTGTCCCTTCAGCATAATAGCATGTATGCCGTTGCTTTCCCCTGACGTATCGCGGCCTTCTGTGTACTTGACGGAGGAGCGCACAGAAATGCTGCTGTCAAGTTGCTGGTGTGAGGTGGACTCAATGTCCGACGTCTCCTCATCGTCCTTCAGGAGCACTGTCTGTGGCATGTAGTTTCTGTACTCAATCAGGTTGGAGACCATCATCTTGAACGAGGCCTGCATGTTCGCCACTTCGGAAAGACGTGACTTGCTCTCCAAGTCCACACCCTCAAGGTTCATGACAGCCACACACGACATGTCGTGCTGAAGCGACAGCAACGGGGAGATGATCATGCGTGTCACGAACACCGACACCGCAAGCAGCACTGCCGCTGCAGACAACGTTGCTGCCAACATCGTCACAAGCGCCTCGTTCTGCTTGTCCTCTGAGTCCTGGCGTGACTCTTCGTTCTGTGCTTTGATGGATGATGTGGACACGTCGATTTTCGCCATCACAGCACTCCTCGGCACAAGCAGTGTCACGTACCACGTCAGCGTGACAGGGGACCCCTTCTCCAACAACTTCGTCACAGTCCAGAACTCTGTCCTGGTTGCGTTCGTTGCGTTTGCTTCGGGAACGTACGTCCATGGGTGGAATGTATCTTTGGACAACTCCACAGTTTCGTCGTAACCACCGTCCAGGGAAAACGCGTACCTCCCGTGCGAGGCAATTGCAGAAGGAATGCTCCCTCCTTGGATGTCGGAGTGGTTTGTGATGTTGATCAAACGCTGGTTCGGCAACGTTGAGTTCACAGGTGGTGGGTAGTACTGCATGTAGGTAGCACCCACCCATCCTGCGTTGAAGGCGATGAGCTCACCCACAGCGCCTGTTCTGTAGTTGTGTTGCACTGTGTAAATCAGCGAACCTTCAGGAAGGTCTTGTTCCACAAGCATGTCCGTCAACCCTTTACCACTGAAAGCTGTTGAAAGATAGCCAACACGATGGTTTTGACCCGTATGCAGGTTCGGCATCTCAGAATGCACAGGTGAGTAGGAACACGACAACGATAGTTGATCGAAACTCGCTTTCACGGGAGCGTACTCAAGAGTGCCTGCTCTGTACTGGATGTCTCCTGTCAGTAGTTCCGTCATCCTGTACTGCGCCCCAGAGTAAGCACGTGGAATCATGCAGTTTCCCAGCCAAATGTCATTCTCATAATCGCTGAAATAGTTGCATCCACGCTGTGTGTTCCACATGTTCCCGTCAGGGCCAGCTTCACCTATTCTGGACATCGGTCCGTGCTGAAACGTGTTTGTGTACATGTCACGTGACTCGAGTTGAAGTGCGATTGGTGTGTCATTTCTCTGAATGCCAGTCAAAGGTGTCGCTCTGAAATAAAGAATACTTCCACCCCATGGGTATGAACGAGCCAGGTCTATAGGGTGGGGGTATGCAGGCGAAAACGGAAGTGCTTCGTACGCAATGTTTGAAACCCCGTGGTGCACAGTGTCGTCGAACAAGGTTTTGAGCAACGGACGCAGCTGCTTGTCAACGAATGCTGGCGACGTGCTCACGTTCGGGTGGTGCATCTCGACATACCCCCCCCCAACACGGAGTGACATCTCGGGCACCTCAAAGTATTTGTCAATCGCCGACTCCACACCTTCCAGCACAGCATGAAGGAAGCGCCCAGACATGGCCTTGATGTCCAGCTCCCCACTGTTCAAACACTGCGACACACCTTCATCCCCATTGTCGCGTGCCTTGCGCAGCAGGTCGTTCCACGTCGTGATGGTGATGCTTCCGATCAACGTACCGGTGCAGATGATGAGGAGACACGACAACGCCAATGTCAGGGACTGGATACCCGCCCCAGGCATGATGATGTGGACTGTGTCAAAATATCTGTGTGTGGCACGGTGTGTGGTGAGGGACAAATATGCGTAGTGATTGATGGGACTTTTCCATAAAAATCAGCTTATTTCGACCTCTTGTTGAGGAGTTCAGAAAAGAAAATTGAGCCGACGACGGGAATGGCGATTCTGTTCGGAAGGGTTCACCAGGAAACTCTGATGCGTGTTCAGGCATTGCAGGAAAAGGAAATTTGAGACAAGGGAAACCCGGACACACCGGCTGTGGTTGGGTAATCGGGGAGTGGTAAATGAAAACGGTTCGGTTTAAAAAAAAAAAAAAAAAAAAAACAGTTGGTCCTCTATTTTTTTTTTGCTACAGAATCTCTCTTCATACCGAACTACTTGTACTGTTGGAGTGGTCTGCACTTTTTGTGGGGGAAATCATCAAAAAAACCCAAAAAAAAACCCCCCAAAAGGATGAATCTTACCAGGGGGGTTTCCGGACGAGTCCATTTGATGACAAAAGAATGTGAATTTTCGGGTGCAGGAACAACAGCGACAACGATGTGCAATAAGGGTAGCACAATTAAAAATCGTGTTTAGTGTCCCCGCTCCCCAAAAATCTGTTAGCACCAGGGTATTGGGGTGGTTAAAAAAACTGGTTTTCAAAAAAAAAAAAAAAAAACAGAGAAATCTGGAGGGGAAAAAAAACCGACACTTTTCACCAGGCCTTTCTGTAAATGTCTTTAGGGCGGACTCAATTTTCCCCCCCGCCTGGTACAACCGTGGTGAACCACGGGAGTGCCTTTGGGAAATGGCTGTTCCTTGATTTTTTTTTGCCTGCGGCGCCATTTTTTATTTTTTGCTCCGCAAAAAAGGGTTCGTTGAGTGGCTCTGTGGTGTAAAAAGCTAGATTTTTACACCGTACCCTCAAAAATTTTCGCCTGCGGCGCCATTTTATGTTATTTTTTTGCTCCGCAAAAAAAGAAAACATACAGTCCCTCTGTTCCCAATATCTACCCTGGGTCAGCAGCGCCGAAAAATATTTTGAGCAAAAAACAAGCTGACCTCCCCAATCTTGAAATCTGGATTCCTGGATAAGACACTGACCCCCACCCCCGAAAAACCCGAAAAGGGTGACTGTGTCCGTCAACGGTGGAGGTTTTCGCCGGAAACACTAGTTTTTGCCACCCAGGAGAGAAAACCAGAAAAACCAGTTTTTTCCGGAATTTTGGATTTTCACCCTAATACCCTGGTTAGCACGCACGCGAAAAAAAAAAGAAAAAAAAAAAAAAACTAGCCAAAAAAATAACTACTTCTCTCGCACATTTTGCCCTACATACGACACATTTGTCAATTATTTTTTACTGGCAGCAGGCAGGGCTATTTCTAACCCGTCCCTGATTTTTGGAAAATGAAAGTTGCTAAAAAATGTGCGCTGTGGTTTTGTTTGGGGTTGCCAAATTGCGCCTAAGCCAGTTGACTTATGGGGTTTTGATGGATTCTGAAAAAAACATGTAAGACGCACCAGGCGTGCCGGAGGCGCTCTGAGAGGTTTCTTAGAAAACTTGTTTGTTCTCTACACTAACATCACTTAGCACCATTCATTTTAACCAAAAACCAAGACTTGCCCATGTGTGAATTCCACGCATTTTTTTAATTAGGACGGTACGAGACGAGAAGTGAGCAGGCATAGCTTGAAGGTGGCCTTGAAAGCTTGGGAAAGGACAAGTCAAGCGGACTGGTCAATTTATTGACCATCAAGAAAGAAAAGGTGCAATGAACCTAAGCCTACGTGTGCTTAGTCACCTCGCTCATCAAGAAACCTCAAAAAAAAGTATGCAGCTAACAATAGTAATATGATGAAAGACAATGACTCTTGCAACAACAACAACAACAACAAAAAAAAAAAAAAAAAGAACGGTTCACTGGAGGGTGATCCACATAGATAAAGAAAACAACAAAACGAAAGCAAGAAAGAAAACCAGTAAAAAAAAAAAAAAAAAAATGAATTTCGCACAAAAAAAAACCCCCCCGGCAGAGGGATTCATCGCAAAATACCACGTTTTGGGTTGTCTTTGGTGGCTTCTGAAGAAGGAGGCTACCCAAAAACTGTGGTCAAGCAAATTCATTTTTCTGCCGGTGCGTTTTGATGCAAGGTACTGCTCCAAGTAAGAAAGTTGAGAGATGAATGTGCCTCGCGTGCATAAACATCAGACTTTTATATAGGGGGTCAGAACTGAGGGCAATCCTCAGTTATTGAAAAAAAAAAAAAAAAAATTCCCCTTTTCGGACCTAAAAAAAAAATTTTTTTTTTTTGGCGTTTTACTGGCTTCATCTTGGGCAGTAAGCCCGGGAAAACCCGGGCTTAATTAATTTTGCGCAGAGCAAGCCCGGGTTTAAGCCTGGGTTTTCCTCGGGTTTTAACTTTTCTGGGGTGGGCTGCCCCACCCCACTCCGGGGGGTGTAGCCTCAGGGTGCAGCCCGGGGTAGTCAGTCGCCGAAACGAAGCTCTGTTGACAGAAAACAACGAAGTCAGTAAAGAAAACACACACGTCTATCTCAAGGGTTACCCACACCCCCGTCACAGCCAGAATGCGACTCAATTGGTCAAACGCCGAAGGAAAAGGAAGCATGCATCATGGCGAAATTATAAAAGTAGCGTACCGTGCGCCTGCGGCGCAAGATTGCAACCCACCCTTCCCTGACATAGTTTGGCTGTAAAAATGTGCGATTATGAGCGCAATTTTTTGAAATGTTGCGTACCGTGGCTTCGCTAGGAACCTTTGGGTGCCATGACCGCCCTTTCTTTGTTATAAATGTACTGGCTACTTACAATTCGTGTACCACGTGCGCCTGGTGCACGAATTGCTATCAATTGGGTTTACAGCCAAGGGGGTTCAAGGCACACCACAACTGGCCCCAGCCGAAAAAACAACTTTGATTTTGGGTGGGTGGGTGAGAAAAAATGAATCCTCAGTTTTTGCCCCTGTTTGTTCAGGAAAAATTTCCTATATAAAACCCTGATAAACATCTATAACAGGCACTCCGCTAGGTACTAAAGTTCTGTTGATTGTCAACAGAACTTTTTGAAAATGGGGAAAAAAAGAAAAAAAAAAAAAGTTCTGCTAAGTGGTTCAGACCCGTTCTACCTGTCAAAAAAGCTCAGGAGAAGAAGATATGGAGAGGTGAGTGCTCAAACGTCCCAAAAAAGTCAAAATCGGGCGTTGGTAAAAAAAAAAGTTGCGTACCGTGCGCCTGCGGCGCAAGCATGTACCCCACCAACGTGGACCATCAACAGAATATTTTCAAAATCGGAAATCCTAGCGGAGAGCCTGATCTATAAAAAACAAGTAATTGCTATCGGAAAAAAAACCGGGTGTGCTGTGGAACTCCACTCTGAAAAAAATATAATCTACAACACGCCCAGCATTCTGCTCTTCTGCAGGTATGCTAAAACGCTCTTCGTACGCTGCTGAACCCACTGGGATGCCTGCATCTGAAACTTTTAAACAGTGGGGCTGTCCTCTTCGTCCAGCACCATCTGATCGATCGCGTTATTGGAGGTAGTCTCGGCAGGCTCGATAACCATTCGCTCGGGCGGCCTCGGCATGTTCCAGCTCGTAGTCGTCCACAGGCTCCCACGCATCGTCGTCGTCATCAGAGCAGTGCGGAAGGAACACATAATGCACAGACGACAACACGTCGTCGATCGCACCAGGCATCGTCACATCAGCACCTCCAGAAAATCGCCAGGATGCTATGGTGGTTTCGAAAATCGCGCGGAGTTATCCACAGCACACCCCATTTTTTTTCTTAGCAATTAGTTGTTCTTGTTATTATTGTTTTCCCCACCCTTCCTTCAACCCGATCAGTTCGTATTGTTTTCGCGAAAACATGAAATTACACATTTCAAGAGAACAAAAAATTAAAAAGGGTTCGCCCCCTCAATGGGACGCCGGAAACCATAATTCCCCAGTGTCAGCCGCATCATTTCAATGAAACCAAAAAGTGGCTTATTTGCATTTTTGGGCTCCGCCCGTGCAGCGGTGGGGTCATTTCGGAAAATTGGACAATTTTTTGACCACTTAAATTTTGAGAAATATGAGCCCGGTTCCTTATACGTGGGGCCCATTTTTGGCCAAAATTTTTCTCAAAATCGACGAAATTAAAATTAGACCCCTTACCCCCCCCCAGAATCATTTCAATACACTACCTGTATTGGTTGCTGACGCGTGTATACAGGAAGGTTGGGAAAAGTGGCTTATTTGCATTTTTGGGCTCCGCCCGTGCAGCGGTGGGGTCATTTCGGAAAATTGGACAATTTTTTGACCACTTAAATTTTGAGAAATATGAGCCCGGTTCCTTATACGTGGGGCCCATTTTTGGCCAAAATTTTTCTCAAAATCGACGAAATTAAAATTAGACCCCTTACCCCCCCCCAGAATCATTTCAATACACTACCTGTATTGGTTGCTGACGCGTGTATACAGGAAGGTTGGGAAAAGTGGCTTATTTGCATTTTTGGGCTCCGCCCGTGCAGCGGTGGGGTCATTTCGGAAAATTGGACAATTTTTTGACCACTTAAATTTTGAGAAATATGAGCCCGGTTCCTTATACGTGGGGCCCATTTTTGGCCAAAATTTTTCTCAAAATCGACGAAATTAAAATTAGACCCCTTACCCCCCCCCAGAATCATTTCAATACACTACCTGTATTGGTTGCTGACGCGTGTATACAGGAAGGTTGGGAAAAGTGGCTTATTTGCATTTTTGGGCTCCGCCCGTGCAGCGGTGGGGTCATTTCGGAAAATTGGACAATTTTTTGACCACTTAAATTTTGAGAAATATGAGCCCGGTTCCTTATACGTGGGGCCCATTTTTGGCCAAAATTTTTCTCAAAATCGACGAAATTAAAATTAGACCCCTTACCCCCCCCCAGAATCATTTCAATACACTACCTGTATTGGTTGCTGACGCGTGTATACAGGAAGGTTGGGAAAAAAAAAAAAAAAAGTTTATAAGATGATCCTAAGCCTCTCGGCTTAGTCTGATTAGGTTACTTAATGTTTTGAACATTGGTTATTCATCAATCTTTTTTGTTGTATTTTTGGATCATTTTTGTTTTGTTTTCTCTCGTGCTTAGTCACCTTATCATGTTCGTTATCGCACAGCATCAGCTGCGCTGGCTTCTACAAGTTTGTTGTCAGGGATGATGTCATTTCCCCAGCCGGAGTTCGTAATTTTGGAAAAAAATGTGGCTTAAAAGGGTGTGCACGTCTCTACAGACGACATACACCAGCAGAAGATGACACTAGACTCTGATGCTGAAATTTCATATGGCACAGTCCATAAACCCACCCCCCAAAAAGGTAACCCTTTGAATTTTTTTCACATTAGGACTTTTTGCTCGATTTTTGCTCCTTTGAACTCAGAATAACGTTTCTGAGGTCACAGGAGCAAAAATCGAGCAAAAAGTCCGAGTAGAAGATAGATGGAGATGAGTATCATAACAATTCGCGAAGGGGGAGAAAAAACAAGAATAGTGAAGTTATTGTATTATTAATGCAGGCACCTCCTACGAAGATATTCGTGGCCAATGGGAAGTTCCGTTCAACGGCAAGCCACAAGAGTAGAACAACAACACAAACCCTTGAAAAGCAGACGCAGAGTCTCTCGGCAGACAAACATGACAACGCTAACCACGACTGCCACAGGGCAGAGCGGGGTCCCTAACGCCTAACGGTTCACTGGGGGGGGGGGGGGGGGGGGGCCCACATAGATAAAGAAAACAAAAACACAAAAGCACGAAAGGAAAACCAATAAAAAAGTAAAATAAGAAGACAAAAGAAAGCGCGTTCTATACAAGATACGTCCAAAAAGTAATAGGGGGGAAATACACACAAAAGAATGGTTGCCAAACCTAGTTCCCCAAAAACCCCGGTTACAGGTGACCGCACCATGAGAACAAATTGCTTTTTGTGAGATGGCCGACACCTTACTTAGGTAAGTCGTCTTGAAGGCATACCGTAGAAGAAATACTACAGTGTCAATAACTATCTTCGCCCACACAGGAAAAACGCGAAACGAAACAGGGGGAGAGTTTGTTAGCTGTAGGCTTCCACCTTTTTTTATCGTTTTGAAAACTGATGTGTTTACAAACAGAGCCAAATAGAAAAGGTAAGAAAGTGAAAGTCCTGAAGTACAAGAAAGTGATGTGTGAGAAGGGAGGAGCACACATGAGGGTGAAAACAGTTCGAGCGACCGTAGCATTTCCCCTGTCAACTGCGTTTGACCTATAACAAAGTATTTGTCCTGATAGAAAAAAAAAAAAAAAAAAAGGGTTTTTTGAAGAAGCAAGAATAGAACCATTATCACTGGAACACCAGTAACACGGGTACGTTAAAAAAAAAAAAAAGTACCTTTTCCCCCAACAAAGTACCCTACTGTATTCAAAAAGTACTTTCTCCGAACCTTCACCACAATTATTTTTCGGGGGGGGGGGGGGAAACCCACTCAGAAAAATATATTTTGATAGGCCGCCGACCCCGCAATTAATGGGGGGGGGGGGAAAGAAAGTTCTAAATAAAGAATGAATGGCCAACGGCCACATGGGCACGCACACATGTCGTAAAAAAGAGGGACAGTTGAGGGGAAAAGAAGTTAAATAGGAGGGGGGAAAGTTGAGGGAGAGAAGGGCGACCTTCGAGGAGAGAGGCGAAAAAAGGGTGTGTTTTTTTTTGTATAGTTTTGTAATATGAACCTAGGAAGCACGGTGCATTAAGTTCACCAAAAGAGAGAGAGAGAGAGTAAGGAGAAATTTTAGTAATGAAGGAGGAAGGGGGGAAACCTGTTTTCCGGATGTCGGTAGGCTGTAACCTCGGGTGTAATTGGGCGTAATTCGGTAAAATTGGGAAATCGGGCAAAAATGCAGTTTTTTTGCCGTTTTTTTTTTGTACTTTTGACTTGCTTTTCGGTCGTCACATTCCCCAAATTTTCCCACTTATATGCTGTTTGCCTACAAATCAATATAAAATCAAAAACGGTGATGAAAAATATGCCTTGGTGAGTGGTCACAGATGCTGCACCTACGCGGTTCCAATGCGAGAATGAAGGTGTCCAGGTTACCAAACACCCCCCGCCATAGGGTGTTCCCATTTTTGCCAACTGGAGCTACCACGTCACACCCTCTAGTTTAGTCGCCCGTTTGACCTCAACTCCGAGTCTAGACCCCACTGTGTGGGCAAGCAAAACAGGCCCCCGGGAAAGCCTCCCTCAAAAACATCTGAGTTGTACTGGTGGTGTGATTGGATGTTATTGGGACGTAATAAGGGTAAAATTGACCCCAGGTGGGTCCAGATGGGCTGTGTTGGGTCCGGGTGGGTAGATAAACATTACAAGAAAGGGAACAGAAAAAAGAAGAAACAGCAGACAGAGTCTGCTGGAGTTGCAATAATAAAACAGAACAAGATGACAAGATGATCAAGATGGGCACACTTGCAGTATGAGCTCTTGATTGAGAGTCATCAGAAGAAAGAAAAGCACAAAAAAAAAAAAAAAAACAAAGAGAAAAAATGACAACACGCCCGGACGGCGAGCACGGGACTAAAAAGAGGGGAGGGGGGAAAGAAGTTAAAAAGAATGCGCCTCCTCACCCGAATTATTCAATAAAACAGAGTGTCGGGGAAACGCGTCCCATCTATGAATCTCAAGGCAACAGAAGATCAAGAAAACACAGTTTCAAAATATTATACATACAATGCAGCGAGGCCGAAAACGGATGAAAACCGGTCTGGCCGAAAAACGCATGGCGTGGCTGAGGCGTATTCGGGATTACTTACAGGGGGCCCTGAGGGGAGGCCAAATACAAAGGGCACCCAGGTTCGGGAAATTTTCGCGGGGTGTCCGCTAAATATAAGAGGCACCCCCTTTTGCTGTTTTGGTAACCCATTGACTCTGCCCGCCAGTGTCAATCGTCAGTTGGGAAGAAAATAGGTGCAAAATTTGAGTGTCCTCCAAAAAAAACCCGCCTGCGGCGGGTGATTTCCTTACCCACTCGCTGCACTTGCTATTTTCGTTTCATACGATATAATGTCACTTTACGGTACACTTCCCACGCGGTGAAATAAATGACTTGACTTGTGACTTCGCAAGTAAAACCACAAGTCAAGTCATTTAATTCACCGTCGTGACTGTACCTCAAAAATACCACTAACTGATGGTGTCTGAGTCATTTTTTCACAACAAAAAAAGGTTTTTTCTTCAGGCGTGGTTGAGGCGTACTAAACGTAAGTAATCCCGAGTACGACTGATCCGGCCTTAGCGAGGCTGATTCGGCCTCGTTGCATTGTATGTGGTAATATGCAAACAACCATGCACACACAGAACGTTACCAAAAATAAAACGTTATCTGAGTTTAAGCTAGTCTGACAAAGAAAGAAACGAAATCAGAAAAAGAATTTTTCGTTGATCGCACCGGATTTTTGTGGAGTGTGTAGGGACAAAATCAAAAACTTTTCTGTGGATAAGTTGTGTCGTGTTTACATCGCTCACACCAAAAATTCGGGTAACAACTCAGATATGTTTTCATTTCCTCCCCTACAACCTTTGCAAGGCAGTTGTCTCAAAAAAAAAAAGGGGGTGGGAAGCAGGCTTTGCGCTAACTTCTGGCCCTTGGCCCGGGATTTTTGGATATTTTTTGTGGTGCGTTTTTTTTTTTTTTTTTTTTTTTTTTTTTGCAAACCGGGGTTTCCTTACTAAAACCAGAGAATCTCATATTTCAGAGTAAGGGTACTTTAGAATGTTTTCGTACACACATGTGACCCCACCGTGGAGAGCAATCACCTCGCGCAATCAAAAGAAAGCAGAAGGGAAAAGAAAAAAAAAGTTGAGTACCGTGCGCCCACGGCGCTGCCTGTTCTCTACCCTACTTTATTTCTAAACACGCCATGATGTACTTATGTACAGTGTTCTTTTGAGTACGACAATGCTGCTGAACCGTCGGCGTGAGGGCGGCACCCCCTCCGAGGCCACAACAAGTCCTGGTTTTTGTTCTCACTCTTCTCTGTGGTCACAGAAACCCCATAGCTTATTCAGTACATTGGTGTTTCCAGTCAAAACACAATGCCATGCCAAGTTGGGTTTTCAGACTGAAAATGACCCTTGTTTACGGTATGGGTCATATTTTGCGAAAATTTAAGTCACTGAAATTATGTCCATTTTTCCGTATATCCCCCACCACAAACCGGGATTGGCTCGGAAATGCCACAAAACACTGTTTTTTCACCCCCAGACGTAAGGCTATTTGAGGTGCGTTTTTTTGGGCCCGAAACACGATTTTTCAGATTTTTTTCCAAAAGTTAGCGCGAAGCCTGGTGGGAAGAAGAGAAACACCGCAGAACATGGATGAGATACTGCATATCTGGAAAGACTGCAGCATAAAACAGTACTGTACGGGGAGGGTGGTAGAGCTGGGTGTGGGACGACGGGACACTGACGAGGGTGGAGTGAGGTAACGACCATCTTGCCATAAAAATATTGATCAGGGCATTCGGGTCCTTAACCCATGGTCATAGTTAAACAACCATGACTCTCCTTACCATGACACCTTCTTACGGGCTGTGAACAATCATTGCTTCAACAAGGCCTAAGAAAGGGTCCCGAAAAAAGATGTGGATGTTTCCCAAAAGGAAGTTGAAGTAGTTTGTTTCATCAAAAATAATGTGAATACTGGCATTACTCTCACTTTAACCACGTGTTCACTTCAAAGAGTGCAAGACAATAACTAAAAGAGGGATCTACAAAAGGAGGGGGAAAGTAAAACACGCAAACCTAAAAAAAAATAAAGGGTGCGGATTCCACACACAACACTGTCTCAATGTCCGTGGATAAAGTAAATTTGACGCAGGCACGTAAAAAGTGTGGTCAGTGCATGTCCATAACAACGACGCTGTACTGTTCTGCATTGACCAGACGCTGCAGCCTGCTGTACATCTGTGGGGTGTCGTGTCTTGATACAAAACATAAATCACACATACCTTGTCGAGGTCGGAAGGGATCTTGGCGAACTTCTCCTTCGCATCTCGGTACTTGCCATCAATCAGAAGTGTCATCGTCTCGTTCCAGATGGCGAAGGGTATGCCCGATGTGTTCTCAAGCTGGTACATCCACTCCTCCTCAGCCACTTTCAGATCACCCATGATCTCAAAGACCTGTATGTTCTTGGAACTGCGTTTCGTAAAGAGCAGCGCATCAACACACTTCACAGAAAAGTGGACAGCATTCTCCCCCTTCACAATGAAGCTGTCATAGAGCCCACTGCAGTCCATCTTCCTGTTGTAACGCTCCAGCGCAATCACCCACGACACCACAGAGGAGGTCACAGTGATCTTCTTCATCCCTGCACACCCCATGTGGCCCACACGTGCATCCCCTGTCGCACATGCAAAGGAGATCGCAATGTTCTCTTTCTCCATACACGAGCTCACATGTCTTGCACTATTCGCACAGCACTCTTTGTGTGAACCAGCAGCCTTGTACGCGTTGAAGGTCACAAGCATCCTGTCCCCAGAGAACACGTCGCACACACCCTTCTGCAACTGTGCCGACTGCATCAACATTCCCACAACCTTGCTGTGCTGTTCGACAACAGTGTCATCGTCCTTCGAACCGCAGAACGCATGCCAGCCCTTCACATTGAAGTACGCAACAGACACGTGCTTGCGACGCAGGCCTTCTGCAACAGGCGCTTTGATATGTTTTGAACTCTCACTCAGAGACATACTGAGACGTGAGAGACGTGAGCGTGAGCGGTTCGGCGGTAGCTTTGCGCTCACCATTGATGAGTGGGTCATGGTCACAACATCTTCGTCACCTTCACTCAGGAGCACTGTCTGCGGCATGTAGTTTCTGTACTCAATCAGGTTGGAGACCATCATCTTGAACGAGGCCTGCATGTTCGCCACTTCGGAAAGACGTGACTTGCTCTCCAAGTCCACACCCTCAAGGTTCATGACAGCCACACACGACATGTCGTGCTGAAGCGACAGCAACGGGGAGATGATCATGCGTGTCACGAACACCGACACCGCAAGCAGCACTGCCGCTGCAGACAACGTTGCTGCCAACATCGTCACAAGCGCCTCGTTCTGCTTGTCCTCTGAGTCCTGGCGTGACTCTTCGTTCTGTGCTTTGATGGATGATGTGGACACGTCGATTTTCGCCATCACAGCACTCCTCGGCACAAGCAGTGTCACGTACCACGTCAGCGTGACAGGGGACCCACGTGTATATTTCTTTGTCACAGTCCAGAACTCTATCCTGGTTGCGTTCGTTGCATTTGCTTCGGGAACGTACGTCCATGGGTGGAATGTATCTTTGGACAGCTCCACAGTTTCATCGTAACCACTGTTCAGGGAAAACGCGTACCTCCCGTGCAAGGCAATTGCAGAAGGAATGCTCCCTCCTTGGATGTCGGAGTGGTTTGTGATGTTGATCAAACGCTGGTTCGGCAACGTTGAGTTGAGAGGTGGTGGGTAGTACTGCATGAAGGTAGCACCCACCCATCCTGCGTTGAAGGCGATGAGCTCACCCACAGCGCCTGTTCTGTAGTTGTGTTGCACTGTGTAAATCAGCGAACCTTCAGGAAGGTCTTGTTCTACAAGCATCTCCGTCAACCCTTCGCCACTGAAAGCTGTTGAAAGATAGCCAACACGATGGTTTTGACCAGGGTACAGATCCAGCATCTCAGGATGCACAGGTGAGTAGGAACACGACAACACTAGTTGATCGAAAGTCGCTTTCACGGGAGGGTACTCAAGAGTGCCTGCCATGTACTTAATGTCTCCTGTCAGCAGTTCCGTCATCCTGTAATCAGCCCCAGAGTAAGCACGTGGAATCATGCAGTTTCCCAGCCAAACGTCATTCTCGTAGTCGCTGAAATAGTTGCATCCACGCTGTGTGTTCCACATGTTCCCGTCAGGTCCAGCTTCACCTATTCTGGACATCGGTCCGTGCTGAAACGTGTTTGTGAACATGTCACGTGACTCGAGTAGAAGTGCGATTGGTGTGTCATTTCTCTGAATGCCAGTCAAAGGTGTTGCTCTGAAATAAACAATACTTCCACCCCATGGGTATGAACGAGCCAGGTCTAAAGGGTGGGGGTATGCAGGTGAAAACGGAAGTGCTTCGTACGCAATGTTTGAAACCCCGTGGTGCACAGTGTCGTCGAACAAGGTTTTGAGCAACGGACGCAGCTGCTTGTCAACGAATGCTGGCGACGTGCTCACGTTCGGGTGGTGCATCTCGACATATCCCCCCCCAACACGGAGTGACATCTCGGGCACCTCAAAGTATTTGTCAATCGCCGACTCCACACCTTCCAGCACAGCATGAAGGAAGCGCCCAGACATGGCCTTGATGTCCAGCTCCCCACTGTTCAAACACTGCGACACACCTTCATCCCCATTGTCGCGTGCCTTGCGCAGCAGGTCGTTCCACGTCGTGATGGTGATGCTTCCGATCAACGTACCGGTGCAGATGATGAGGAGACACGACAACGCCAATGTCAGGGACTGGATACCCGCCCCAGGCATGATGTGGACTGTGTCAAAATATCTGTGTGTGGCACGGTGTGTGGTGAGGGACAAATATGCGTAATGGATTGATGGGACTTTTCCATAAAAATCACTGCCCGGAGGCTTATTTCGAACTCTTGTTGAGGAGTTCAGCAAAGAAAATTGAGCCGACGACGGGAATGGCGATTCTGTTCGGAAGGGTTCACCAGGAAACACTGATGCGTGTTCAGGCATAGCATAGGAAATTTGAGACAAGGGAAACCCGGACACACCGGCTGTGGTTGGGTAATCGGGGAGTGGTTAATGAAAACGGTTCGGTTTTAAAAAAAAATAGTTGGTCACCAGGTCCTCTAATTTTTTTTTCTCTACAGAATCTCTCTTCATACCGAACTTCTTGGACTGTTGGAGAGTAGTGTTCTGCACATCGTGCACTTGGTAATATGGGTCGATTTCAAAACCCCCCCCCCCCCCCAAAAGTTCTTTTTTGTCTTTTTCATGATATAGGCAGTTTTTTTGCAGTCTGAGGTCCGGAACCGCCCCAAAAACGATTTTCTGGGAGGTTTTGGGAGGTTTTGGGGCGAAATGGACCTTTTTTGACCATTTTTATGGTATTTTTAGGCTGTTTTTGGCCCTTCTTCTTACACAGCCTATTGGGGGTCAAAATAGCTATTTTTGACCAAAAAACACAATTTATTTGACGCCAGGAGGCCTCCGTTGGCCCAAATATATCCCAAAAATGGGCTGTGAGCCCAATCCGACCTGTTTTGGGCACATTTGGCACTTTTCTTGGTGCTTATTTGATGTTTTTTGGTCAAAAATAGCTATTTTGACCCCCAATAGGCTGTGTAAGAAGAAGGGCCAAAAACAGCCTAAAAATACCATAAAAATGGTCAAAAAAGGTCCATTTCGCCCCAAAACCTCCCAAAACCTCCCAGAAAATCGTTTTTGGGGCGGTTCCGGACCTCAGACTGCAAAAAAACTGCCTATATCATGAAAAAGACAAAAAAGAACTTTTGGGGGGGGGGGGGTTTTGAAATCGACCCATATTGAAACAACCATGCACACACAGAACGTTACCAAAAGAAAAAAGGGGGAAAGAAGAGAAACACCGCAGAACATGGATGAGATACTGCATATCTGGAAAGACTGCAGCATAAAACAGTACTGTACGGGGAGGGTGGTAGAGCTGGGTGTGGGACGACGGGACACTGACGAGGGTGGAGTGAGGTAACGACCATCTTGCCATAAAAATATTGATCAGGGCATTCGGGTCCTCAACCCATGGTCATAGTTAAACAACCGTGCACAAAACACAATATTTCAAAGAAGAGACAACTGCAAACCATGGAATACTGCATATCTGGAAAGACTGCAATACGAAAACGGGGGATAATTGTTTTATCCCCCACCCCCCTTTGGTACGACGATAATTACAAATTCATATACTTTCAAATAAATATTTGAAAGCATTACACGGCGGGGTCCACCCAGTACCCAGTACCCAGTACCCAGTACCCAGTACCCAGTACCCAGTACCCAGTACCCAGTACCCAGTACCCAGTACCCAGTACCCAGTACCCAGTACCCAGTACCCAGTACCCAGTACCCAGTACCCAGTACCCAGTACCCAGTACCCAGTACCCAGTACCCAGTACCCAGTACCCAGTACCCAGTACCCAGTACCCAGTACCCAGTACCCAGTACCCAGTACCGGGAGGGTATGGCATGGTATGGCAGGGTGTGGCAGGGCATGGCACGGTATGGGACATGATTATCCCAAAAAAAAGGCAAACGTGCGGTATGGGAGGGTACGGCAGGGTATGGTTGGGTATGGTAGGGTGTGCGAGGGTTCGCGAGGGTTTTGGAGGGTTTGGGGGCATTTGAGGGCAGTATGGGGGGGTATGGGACACGATTTTCCAGAAAAATGGACAAATTTCCTAAACCGACCCGTGGCGTCAACTAGCCTATACTAGGAAGTGTATAAAAAACAACAACAACCTCGAAATCTCGAAAATTCGAGATTTTTATAAGACATGCGTGCATTTCTAGTGAAATTTTTCAGTATCCACGAGTCGTTTTTCCCCTCCCGTGCTCCCCATCTCTCGCACATACATTACATCTTCATCAGGAAAATTGTCAATTTTTCGTTCATTATTGTGAACAGCGTTTGGTGTTTTTCAAAAAAAAAATTGTGTGACTGAGTGTGGGGATGCGTTCAAGAATTAAACTCTTCCCCCCAAACCCCCTTTCATCTCTAGTTTTCTTTATCCAAACGTCGAGTGAACGCGTAATAATTTTTATTTTTCCCCCCCTCACTTTTTTCGCTTATTTGATTGCGTTGATCGATCGCATCCCACAGGCGAAACTCTCTGGGGGTGGGGTGGGGTAGAATGTACCTGAAATTGCTGTAGGGAAAAACAGGGAATTTTTTTATTTTCCTGAAATCCATATCCAAATCCACAATTAGAAAAATCCCTGGATAATTACAAAAAAAAAAAAAAAAAAAAAAAAAAGCTTTTCATAGGAAAGGAGAGCCCCTTACACAAGACCAGATTAACGTAGGTCGAGGTGGGTCATAAAGCCCTGTGTGTGGTGCTGTAAAACAATAGCTGACGTGGGGTTATATAGCCCCATATATGCAAAGAGAAGTTGAAAGTGCAAACGCCTCACCGTACACCGAACGGACGCAGGCACTGGTAGTGTACAAACGAATGCTATAAAAGTTGAGAGATGTAAATCTCACAAGACAATATTCAAAGTAATCACAAACACTCCGCCGAAAGAACTAAGGAACACTCAAATAAATCTTTTTTTGAAAGAAACTGTGTTTTGCAAAGAACGAATTGAAAAGTGGTTATTCCTGCCCTGAACGCCCTTCCTGGCTGACCTTCTTACGGGCTGTGAACAATCATTGCTTCAACAAGTGCTAATAAGGGGTTCCAAAAAAAGATGTGGATGTTCCCAAAAGGAAGTTGAAGTAGTTTGTTTTATCAAAAATAATGTGAATACTGGCATTACTCTCACTTTAACCACGTGTTCACTTCAAAGAGTGCAAGACAATAACTAAAAGAGGGATCTACAAAAGGAGGGGGAAAGTAAAACACGCAAACCTAAAAAAAAATAAAGGGTGCGGATTCCACAGCTGTACCGTCTCAATGTCCGTGGATAAAGTAAATTTGACGCAGGCACGTAAAAAGTGTGGTCAGTGCATGTCCATAACAACGACGCTGTACTGTTCTGCATTGACCAGACGCTGCAGCCTGCTGTACATCTGTGGGGTGTCGTGTCTTGATACAAAACATAAACCACACATACCTTGTCGAGGTCGGAAGGGATCTTGGCGAACTTCTCCTTCGCATCTGCGTACTTCCCATCAATCAGAAGTGTCATCGTCTCGTTCCAGATGGCGAAGGGTATGCCCGATGTGTTCTCAAGCTGGTACATCCACTCCTCCTCAGCCACTTTCAGATCACCCATGATCTCAAAGACCTGTACGTTCTTGGAACTGCGTTTCGTAAAGAGCAGCGCATCAACACACTTCACAGAAAAGTGGACAGCAATCTCCCCCTTCACAATGAAGCTGTCATAGAGCCCACTGTAGTCCATCTTCCTGTTGTAACGCTCCATCGCAATCACCCACGACACCACAGAGGAGGTCACAGTGATCTTCTTCATCCCTGCACACCCCATGTGGCCCACACGTGCATCCCCTGTCGCACATGCAAAGGAGATCGCAATGTTCTCTTTCTCCATACACGAGCTCACATGTCTTGCACTATTCGCGCAGCACTCTTTGTGTGAACCAGCAGCCTTGTACGCGTTGAAGGTCACAAGCATCCTGTCACCAGAGAACACGTCGCACACACCCTTCTGCAACTGTGCCGACTGCATAAGCATTCCCACAACCTTGCTGTGCTGTTCGACAACAGTGTCATCGTCCTTCGAACCGCAGTACGCATGCCAGTCCTTGATATTGAAGTACGCAACAGACACGTGCTTGCGACGCAGGCCTTCTGCAACAGGCGCTTTGATATGTTTTGAACTCTCACTCAGAGACTTACTGAGACGTGAGTGGTTCGGTGGTAGCTTCGCACTCACCATTGATGAGTGGGTCATGGTCACAACATCTTCGTCACCTTCACTCAGGAGCACTGTCTGTGGCATGTAGTTTCTGTACTCAATCAGGTTGGAGACCATCATCTTGAACGAGGCCTGCATGTTCGCCACTTCGGAAAGACGTGACTTGCTCTCCAAGTCCACACCCTCAAGGTTCATGACAGCCACACACGACATGTCGTGCTGAAGCGACAGCAACGGGGAGATGATCATGCGTGTCACGAACACCGACACCGCAAGCAGCACTGCCGCTGCAGACAACGTTGCTGCCAACATCGTCACAAGCGCCTCGTTCTGCTTGTCCTCTGAGTCCTGGCGTGACTCTTCGTTCTGTGCTTTGATGGATGATGTGGACACGTCGATTTTCGCCATCACAGCACTCCTCGGCACAAGCAGTGTCACGTACCACGTCAGCGTGACAGGGGACCCACGTGTATATTCCTTCGTCACAGTCCAGAACTCTATCCTGGTTGCGTTCGTTGCGTTTGCTTCGGGAACGTACATCCACGGGTGGAATGCATCTTTGGACAGCTCCACAGTTTCATCGTAACCACCGTCCAGGGAAAACGCGTACCTCCCGTGCGAGGCAATTGCAGAAGGAATGCTCCCTCCTTGGATGTCGGAGTGGTTTGTGATGTTGATCAAACGCTGGTTCGGCAACGTTGAGTTGATAGGCGGCGGGTAGTACTGCATGTAGGTAGCACCCACCCATCCTGCGTTGAAGGCGATGAGCTCACCCACAGCGCCTGTTCTGTAGTTGTGTTGCACTGTGTAAATCAGCGAACCTTCAGGAAGGTCTTGTTCTACAAGCATCTCCGTCAACCCTTTACCACTGAAAGCTGTTCCGAGATAGCCAACACGACGGTTTTGACCAGGGTACAGATCCAGCATCTCAGGATGCACAGGTGAGTAGGTACACGACAGCGTGATTTCATTGAAATTCGCTTTCGCAGGAGCGTACTCAAGAGTGCCTGCCCTGTGCTTAATATCTCCTGTCAGCAGTTCCGTCATCCTGTAATCAGCCCCAGAGTAAGCACGTGGAATCATGCAGTTTCCCAGCCAAATGTCATTCTCGTAGTCGCTGAAATAGTTGCATCCACGCTGTGTGTTCCACATGTTCCCGTCAGGGCCAGCTTCACCTATTCTGGCCAGCGGTCCGTGCTGAAACGTGTTTGTGAACATGTCACGTGTCTCGAGTAGAAGTGCGATTGGTGTGTCATTTCTCTGAATGCCACTCGCAGCCATTGCTCTGAAATAAACAAAATTGCCACCCCATGGGTATGAACGAGCCAGGTCTAAAGGGTGGGGGTATGCAGGTGAAAACGGAAGTGCTTCGTACGCAATGTTAGTCACGCCGCGGTGCACAGTGTCGTCGAACAAGGTTTTGAGCAACGGACGCAGCTGCTTGTCAACGAATGCTGGCGACGTGCTCACGTTCGGGTGGTGCATCTCGACATATCCCCCCACAACACGGAGTGACATCTCGGGCACCTCAAAGTATTTGTCAATCGCCGACTCCACACCTTCCAGCACAGCATGAAGGAAGCGCCCAGACATGGCCTTGATGTCCAGCTCCCCACTGTTCAAACACTGCGACACACCTTCATCCCCATTGTCACGTGCCTTGCGCAGCAGGTCGTTCCACGTCGTGATGGTGATGCTTCCGATCAACGTACCGGTGCAGATGATGAGGAGACACGACAACGCCAATGTCAGGGACTGGATACCCGCCCCAGGCATGATGATGTGGACTGTGTCAAAATATCTGTGTGTGGCACGGTGGGGTGAGGAACAAATATGCGACACCGATACAGAACACCGTGTACACTAATCAGCGAGGGCTTTGAAATGCTGTGCACCGACACAACAACTGTGCGACCTGTTCCTCTTTGGTGCCGTGAACAAAGGAAAACCTAATCATTATAATGTAGTCTGCAAAATGGAAGTAAGCCGGGGGGGGGGGGGGGTAGGGGGTAGCAAACCCCACGTAAAAAGTGAGGCAAAAGTGGTTTTTTCGGATTTTTGAAAAAAAAAGCTTTCTATGTCATTCTGACCATACTCTCCGACCCATACCCCCCAAAAAACACCCCCTGACTCGGTTTCCACCCGAAATAGCACTTTCTGTGCCCAAAAATGGACAAATTCAAAAAAAAAAAAAAATTGGCCAGGACTTGGTACCTTTGGTGGGTACCAGGTCCTGGCACCCTTTTTAAAACGTGGTTCTAAGTTCCACCAAGTCCCTCTAAACACCCCGAAACCGCCTGGGTACCCCTCGGGATGGGTTCTGGGGTGAAAATATGTGGCTTTGGGGCCTTTTCTGGCCCCAGAATGAGTAAAAGCGGTCCAAACAGCAGGTGGTGCAGATGAAGGCCACAGTGGAGAGAACCACACGCTGCTTTTTGGACCGCTTTTACACATTCTGGAGCTAGAAAAACCCCCAAAGCCACATATTTTCACCCCAGAACCCATCCCGAGGGGTACCCAGGCGGTTTCGGGGTGTTAATCACCTTAGTTCGCATGTTTTTTTTTACTTTTTTTTTGATTTTTCTTGAAAATCTTGGTTTTCCTGTAGGTGTGGTATTTCTATTGGCACTATATTGTCACTCAGGTTGGGAGGGGGACAGTGATGGAACACAACGCATTTTTGACCCAAAAAACAGGGTACTTCACCTATTTTGAGGTTGGGGAATCAATTCCGGGGTGATTTTTGGACATTAGAGACGTTCTGGCGGTCTCATTGGGGGTGTTGGTGCTCGTGACAAGGTAAAAAGCAAGTGTGTATTTAATAAACCATAGAGTGTTGGGTATGTCAAATCACTCTGAGACGCCTCTGGGGGCCAGAAAAGGCCCCAAAGCCACATATTTTCACCCCAGAACCTATCCCGGGGGGTACCCAGGCTGTTTCGGGGTGTTTAGAGGGACTGGGTGGAACTTAGAACCATGTTTGAAAAAGGTGCCAGGACCTGGTACCCACCAAAGGTACCAAGTCCTGGCCAAAAAAAATTTTTTTTTGAATTTGTCCATTTTTGGGCACAGAAAGTGCTATTTCGGGTGGAAACCGGGTCAGGGGGTGTTTTTTGGGGGGTATGGGTCGGAGAGTATGGTCAGAATGACATAGAAAGCTTTTTTTTTCAAAAGTCAAACAAGTAATTGCTATCGGAAAAAAAACCGGGTGTGCTGTGGAACTCCACTCTGAAAAAAATATAATCTACAACACGCCAGCATTCTGCTCTTCTGCAGGTATGCTAAAACGCTCTTCGTACGCTGCTGAACCCACTGGGATGCCTGCATCTGAAACTTTTAAACAGTGGGGCTGTCCTCTTCGTCCAGCACCATCTGCTCGATCGCGTTATTGGAGGTAGTCTCGGCAGGCTCGATAACCATTCGCTCGGGCGGCCTCGGCATGTTCCAGCTCGTAGTCGTCCACAGGCTCCCACGCATCGTCGTCGTCATCAGAGCAGTGCGGAAGGAACACATAATGCACAGACGACAACACGTCGTCGATCGCACCAGGCATCGTCACATCAGCACCTCCAGAAAATCGCCAGGATGCTATGGTGGTTTCGAAAATCGCGCGGAGTTATCCACAGCACACCCCATTTTTTTTCTTAGCAATTTGTTGTTCTTGTTATTATTGTTTTCCACACCCTTCCTTCAACCAGGGGTTAAGTTAGCTTTTTTTTTTTCTCGCTGAGTCGGGTTTTCTGGGTTTTTATCGGCTTTTCTGGATTTTGCGAAAAATAACCCATTCCCTCCGCGAGCGCAGCGAGCGGGAAAATTTTTAAGGTGCACCTCCGCGAGCGTAGCGAGCGGAAAAAAAATTCCGCAATTTTTGGGCAAAGTTCAAAAATCCCACCAAAAAATGGGGGGACCCTGGGGATTTTTGGATTTGTCCTAACAATTTTGACCAACCTCAGTTCCCACTTCCTGCCTCATCCGCACTCTCGCAACACTAGTACTGAACCCGAAGTTCGCCAGAGATCCCTGTTGCCTCTTCATATGAATAATTCCCAGTTCTGACGGGGGGTTTGTTTGGGTCGGGAGGATATTTTTTTTCTTAGAGGGTGGGGCGGGAGGGGGCTCCGCCCCCACCCCTACCCCACCTTCCCAGCCTACACCACCCAAAAATTTGGATTTTTTTTTTTTTTTTCAGATTCCAATTTTTTTTTTTTTTTTGAAAAACCCAGGGCGTTCGCTATCGCCATCGTTTTTTCCTGATCGTGGCGAAATGCCAAAAAACCCGAAATTTTTGCTTTTTTACTAGTGCTTAAAATAGGTCAAAAAAATTTTCCGCCGGAGAGAAGCTAGTTCGTGGGGGGTGAATCCCTGGTACTGAGTGGTCAAAAAAAATTTGCGATTTGCGCGTGATCCCTTCCCCAGCACAAGTGCTATTACAGCTGCACTTTCCTGATACTAAAACCAGCAAAACGATGGAGAATTTCATCAATCCCCCCTCACTGAGGGTCTCTTTGTGTTGTTTAATCAAACAGATGTACAAGAGAGAGGCATCTGTCATGTGAGACTTCATCCTTATTTTGATTATTTTCAATAAACTAAAACGTCTCTCTGCCGTTGAAGGTAGAGTTGACACGAGTAGTGACACCTTCTATAACAGGGGCTTCAGCAGACTGCAGGATTGAGGAGCGGGAGTGCTGGGGAAACTTCCTCTCACGGCAGGCGGGTTTGCGGAACAGTGGACACCCCTCTGCGACCCCCCCTCCGGGGGGGTCGACAGGGTGGTGGGGAGAAATCTCTCTCTCTTTATTTTTTTTTCTCCCCTTTTTTTTATTTATTTATTTATTTATACAGGGTTTCGCCCCGGTGGGGCGAAGCCCTGGGGCGAAATAAAATGTCATTTTTTCAGGAAAAATTTTTTTTAACGAAAAAAAATATTTTTCGCCCCGGGGCGAACGCCCTGGAAAAACCCGAAAACCCGAAAACCGGGTTTTGAAAACCCAGAAACCCGCCCTAACTTAACCCCTGCCTTCAACCCTTGTAGGATCAGTTCGTATTGTTTTCGCGAAAACATGAAATTACACATTTCAAGAGAACAAAAAATTAAAAAGGGTTCGCCCCCTCAATGGGACGCCGTAAACCATAATTCCTCAGTGTCAGCCGCATCATTTCAATGAAACCAAAAAGTGGCTTATTTGCATTTTTGGGCTCCGCCCGTGCAGCGGTGGGGTCATTTCGGAAAATTGGACAATTTTTTGACCACTTAAATTTTGAGAAATATGAGCCCGGTTCCTTATACGTGGGGCCCATTTTTGGCCAAAATTTTTCTCAAAATCGACGAAATTAAAATTAGACCCCTTACCCCCCCCCAGAATCATTTCAATACACTACCTGTATTGGTTGCTGACGCGTGTATACAGGAAGGTTGGGAAAAATCGTGTTTGCCTCGGGCTTTTGCTACCCCCTAGGCATAGGTGCCCGGCGAGTTAAAACAACTCGGCAACTCGCCCAAATTCGGCCAACAACTCGCCCATTTTTTTTGGGCGAGTTGTTTTTTTTTGGGATTTTTTATGGCTACAAAAACACAGGTACACAGGTACACAGGTACACAGGTACACAGGTACACAGGTACACAGGTACACAGGTACACCACATCACGTTTTATCTCGTGCATCCCACGCTTCACAGCTGGTCTGTGAATGTGCGCTTTGTGTGGTTTTGTGTATCCCAAAGGAAGTCGTCGCCCAAAGCATTTTGACTAAACGTGTGAACGTTGTGAACCTGGAATCGATAGCAGACAGGAAAAGAGGATGGGCAGGCAGCGCCTGCCCGACCTGTGTGAAGTGAATCAGTGATTGCCTGACAGATGTCTGGGGAACCGTGTGTTCTGTGTGTATCCATGTACGGAGTATATCCCATTCCCCCCAGCAATTACCAAAAGTGCACGGTGGCCCATGGACCACCGCGACCTAGTTACCACCTATGACTAGTCATATGACAAGGTGCATGTAATGAGTGGCGTTTGGCCTTAGCCCTGGTTGTTTTTCTTGAGATTATGTGTTGTACCAACGTTACATGTGTGTAACCTTACAACGTCACCTCCCATCCCTGTATGTTTTTGCCTGTATAAATGGGCGAGTTGTGGCCGAGTTGTGGCCGAGTTGTGCCGAGTATAGGGCGAGTTGTGCCGAGTATAGGGCGAGTTGTGGCCGAGTTGTCCGAGTTTTGGGCGAGTTGTTAGGTGAAATCGTAAAGTTCCGACAACTCGCCCAAAAACGACTCGGCGGGCACCTATGCCTAGGGGGGGGTAGGGGGTATCAAAAGCTGTCATAATCACGTGTTTTTTTCTTTTTGACAAAAATGCATTTCAAAGTGATTTTGACCATATATTCCCACCCACACCACCCAAAAAATACCCCCTCGCCCTGTTTTGACCCCAACCGACCCTTTTTTGGCCCCACAACAGGCAAACTGAAAATAAAAAAAAAAGTGGCAAGGACTTGGTACCTTGGGAGGGTACTAGGACCTGGTACCCTTTTTAAAACATGGTTCTAAGTTTCACCAGTCCCTCTAAACACCCCGAAACAGCCTGGGTACCCCTCGGGATAGGTTCTGGGGTGAAAGTATGTGGCTTTGAGGGCTTTTCTAGTCCCCAGAGGCGTCTCAGAGATATTTGACACACCCAACGCTCCATTGTTTATTTAAAAACGCTTGCTTTTTGCCTTGTCATGAGCACCAACACCCCCAATAAGACCGCCAGAACGTCTCTAATGTCCAAAAATCACCACGGAATTGATTCCCCGACCTCAAAATAGGTGGAGTACCATGTTTTTTGGGTCAAAAATGCGTTGTGTTCCATCACTGTTCCCCTCCCAACCCGAGTGCCAATATAGTGCCAATAGAAATAGCACACCTACAAGAAAACCAAGATTTTCAAGAAAAATCAAAAAATCAAGAAAAAAGCGTGCGTACTAAGGTGGATAAACACCCCGAAACCGCCTGGGCACCCCTCAGGATAGGTTCTGGGGTGAAAATATGTGGCTTTGGGGGCTTTCTTGGCCTCAGAATGGGTAAAAGTGGTCCAAAAAGCAGCGTGTGGTTCTCTCCACTGTGGCCTTCATCTGCACCACCTGCTGTTTGGACCGCTTTTACTCATTTTGGGGCCAGAAAGGGCCCCAAAGCCACATATTTTCACCCCAGAACCTATCCCGAGGGGTATCCAGGCGGTTTCGGGGTGTTTAGAGGGACTTGGTGGAACTTAGAACCATGTTTTAAAAAGGGTACCAGGTCCTAGTACCCTCCCAAGGTACCAAGTCCTTGCCACTTTTTCAGTTTGCCCGTTTTGGGGCCAAAAAAGGGTCGGTTGGGGTCAAAACAGGGCGAGGGGGTATTTTTTGGGTGGTATGGGTGGGAATATATGGTCAAAATCACTTTGAAATGCATTTTTGTCAAAAAGAAAAAAATACGTGTTTTATGACACCTTATACGTGGGGTTTGATACCCCCTACTAGGGGGGGGGGGGGGGACATTTTTTATTTTTTCCTTCTTCCAAATCTACAAAATGAAGAAGGGGAAACTTGAAAGATGTCAGCGTCACGCCCTCCTTGGTAGGTTACAGTGGAAAAAAAAAAAGATGACAGGTGAGCAACACGCCATGGTGCTCCAGGCCGAAGTCTTCTAAAACAGTCGGCACCCACTCTTTCAGAAAGGACAGCAGAAATGTTTCCAACTTCCTTCTTCTTGGGGCAGGTATTTTCTCGAAAAATGAATAAGAATAATAACATATGGCTCAGCAACAGCAACAAGTTGACTGTACACCAATTCCATTTTTGTTTTGTACTAAATATGGTAGATTGAACCCCTGGAGACACAGATCGTCTTTTTGGAAAAAAAGCAACCGTTTTGGTCATCCTAATTGCTTTCGGGGTGAACGACGCCTCATGTTAGCGTGACATGCGCACGTTGTGATATGTGTCATTATCTGTACAGAACACACACTTTCCATGATTTTGGTGTTCTAACCCCCCTAAGGCCCTCTCCTCGGGAATAGATGAGCCTCAGCAAACCTTAGAAAAGTGTGTGTTCTGTACAGAGAATGACACATACCACCGTATCACATGTCATCGTTTTTACCATGTAATATGTCATGTGATTCCGACATGTCACGCTGACATGTGGCGTTGTATTCAGTCGCAGAAAGAGGAGCCCGCAGCAGTGGAGGTGAAGGTAACAATTCAAAAAAAAAAAAAAAACAAGTAATTGCTATCGGAAAAAAAAACGGGGTGCTGTGGTTATGGGGGGACCCACACTCCTGAACACCGCCCTGTAGAAATAATCTACACTCTGCTCTTCTGCAGGTATGCGAAAACGCTGCCACAACCACTGGGACGCCTGCACTTGAAACGTTCAAGAACGGGGGCTGTCATCCTCAGACCCCTCTTCGTCCAGCACCATTTGCTCGATCGATGGTCAGCGTGTTCCACCTCGTTGTCGTCCACAGCCTCCCGCTCATCGTCGCCGGAGGAGGAGTGCGCAAGGAACACAGACGACGAACTGTCGTCGATCACACCATGCGCATCAGCAGCACTCAGCAAAGCGCCAGGCTGCTATGTTGGTTTCGAAAATCGCGCGGAGTTTCCCACAGCACACCTCGTTCTTTTTCTTAGCAATTCCTTGTTTTGGTGTTGTTTTCCACACACCTTCCTTCAACCCTTGTAGGATCAGTTGATATTTTTTTCAAGAAAACTTGAAATTACACGAAGGCAAATGGATACAGTAAATTTTGTACGAGGTTTCTTCGGGGATCCCTCGTATTGTGCAGTAAAAAAAATCAACTATAACACGCTGCAAAAAAATCACCGTTTTTATCAAAATTACCCCAGTCTGGTGCTCCGCGCAACGGCCCTGTCAACGGAAAACACTGAGGCCCACCCAACAAAAATATGATAGTAAACGACAGACTCCACGAACGAACTCAAACAAGTAGTAAGCAAAAGCCTTGCGGCCGACACCAGAAGATGTCTTAACAAACCGAGGCTTGCCCATGTACCGCAATGTGAACGGGGGCGGCACACCACTGCTCTGGTACGAGCACTGTGTTCGCTATTTATAGGCAATATTTAGTAGGTATGCACACGCAGTCACAAAAAATAATTCATGTTCCCCCGCCCCCTTTCGCAACACCCGAACAAGCCGGCACTAAGATTGCAAAACACGAAACTGCGGCATTCGGGAACCATGCAGTGGACTTCGTTTTACTTTGCTCCTTCGTTTGAAGCACCTCTGCTCCAGTAGGGCATTCACAGATGACACACGGAGGGTAGCAGAGAAACAGGAAACTCTGACTTAACCAACTCCAACTATTTCGAGCGAGTGCACTGTGAGAAATGGGGAAGAGGGGGACGCAACGTCTTTTCAAACGCGAGTTTACTGCAGAAATAATAGGGGTCAAGGGGAAGCGGAACCGAAGCTTGTCACCTCAAGGTAAGGGTTGATTGTGCTGTCTTAGAGGAGCAGGTATAAGTCCTTAGGACACAAGATTGGTGGATTTTAAGGAAAGCGTTGTGAGGGTTGTGCATCGGAATTGAATGCAGGTGATGTGGATCATGAAGAAGAGTTTAAGATTTGCTAACTGCAGCGCGAGACGTATACGTATGGTACGTCGGGGGCGATGAGATGTGTATTCACATTGCAAGTGGTACCAAAACTACATTCATACTCACTGCACCCACGATGCACCGATGGACTAGTGCATGTCCACTACTGTCGGAACGAAGATCTCGCTCTCAACAATTGCCTTCAGTTTCTCGTACAGCTGTGGGATGTGGTGAGAATGTGAAAATAGTTGTGCACAGTGGCATACCGGATCAATGTCTGACGGCACCTTGGCGAACAGCGCTGCTGCCTCTGTGTACTCGCCCTTCTCAAGTGCTGCGTATGTCTCGTTCCAGAGGGTGAATGGCTTGCGCAATGTGCGCTCCAGCTGGTACATCCACTCCTCCTCAGCCACTTGCTGTTCATCCATGATCTCAAAGACCTGTAGGGCATCATGGCTGTGCTTTGTAAAGAGCAACGCATCAACACACTTCACAGAAAAGTGGACAGAAATCTCCCCCTTCACAATACTGATGTCATAGAGCCCACTGTAGTCCATCTTCCTGTTGTAACGCTCCAGCGCAATCACCCACGACACCACAGAGGAGGTCACAGTGATCTTCTTCATCCCTGCACACCCCATGTGGCCCACACGTGACCCCTGTCGCGCATGCAAAAGATAACTGCATTTTTTGACAATCTTGGGTCATGCGGTAGCAAGCCTCCTTTGCGGATCGTACACACGCATTCCTGTGCGAACCGATTGCCTTGAACGCGTTGAAGGTCACAAGCATTCTGTCCCCAGAGAACACGTCGCACACACCTCTTGACGGCGACATCGCCTCCATCAGGGAAGAAATAACACGGCCGTGCACTTGCGTGAGAGCACCATAACTTGCGTTCTCGCAGTACGCATGCCAGCCCTTGATATTGAAGTACGCAACAGTCACGCTCTTGCGACGCAGAGAGTATTCTTGCTGCTGAATCTGCTTCGTAGCAACATGGATGCTGCTGAGGCTTCCTTTTTTGCTCAGACCTACAGAAGACGAACCGCTGGTCCTGCTTCTGCTTCTGGTGCTCTTGTAGTCCTCAGAAGCGGACTCATCGGCATCGTCATCGTCATCATCACCTTCACTCAGGAGCACTGTCTGTGGCATGTAGTTTCTGTACTCAATCAGGTTGGAGACCATCATCTTGAACGAGGCCTGCATGTTCGCCACTTCGGAAAGACGTGACTTGCTCTCCAAGTCCACACCCTCAAGGTTCATGACAGCCACACACGACATGTCGTGCTGAAGCGACAGCAACGGGGAGATGATCATGCGTGTCACGAACACCGACACCGCAAGCAGCACTGCCGCTGCAGACAACGTTGCTGCCAACATCGTCACAAGCGCCTCGTTCTGCTTGTCCTCTGAGTCCTGGCGTGACTCTTCGTTCTGTGCTTTGATGGATGATGTGGACACGTCGATTTTCGCCATCACAGCACTCCTCGGCACAAGCAGTGTCACGTACCACGTCAGCGTGACAGGGGACCCACGTGTATATTTCTTCGTCACAGTCCAGAACTCATCTGGCACGGCGTTCGTTGCGTTTGCTTCGGGAATGTACGTCCACGGGTGGAATGTATCTTTGGACAGCTCCACAGTTTCGTCGTAACCACCGTCCAGGGAAAACACGTACCTCCCGTGCGAGGCAATTGCAGAAGGAATGCTCCCTCCTTGGATGTCGGAGTGGTTTGTGATGTTGATCATGTATCTAACCATACGCATCTCGTTGATAGGAGGCGGCACGTACTTCATCTGCAGGCCCGTTACAGTTCCATTGTTGAAGGAAAGGAGTCCGCCCTGTTCCCCTGTTTCGTGGTTTCTCTGTACAGTGTAAATGAGGGACCCTTGGGGAAGTTCTTGTGCCCTGAGCATCTCGGACAATGCTTGGCCACCAAGTTCGATCTTCGCGTGTGAAACACGGTTTTTCTGACCGGGGTACAAATTGATCATCTCTGGGTGGGTCATCGCAAAGAAGGCTTGAAGGACAATCCCAGAGAATCCTACCTTAGCGGGCACATAGGTGAAGTTCCCTGCGGACAAGCCCAACTTCCCGTCAATTAGATCTTCCATCAGCATCCCGGTGAACGAATACGGAAACACGCAGCTCCCCATCCACTGATCGTTTGAGTAGTTTGCGAACAGGTTGCAGCCACGCTGTGAGTTCCATATGTTGCCGTTGGGGCTAGCCTCGCCTACGATGCCTATGGGCCCATGCTGGAATGCTCCTGTGCGCATATCTCTGGACTCCATGACTAGGGGAATCACTGTGTCATTTGTGAGGTATGCACTGACGCCGTTGGCACGAAAGAAGTGGACACTACCGCCCCAGGGTGTGCTTCTGAAGGACAGGGCAGGTGGGCCACGCCCTGTTGCCTGTAGGTCGCGTGCTACGGGGTGCGGGTATGCTGGGGAGAAGGGAAGGGACTCATAGGTAGCGCTCTGCACACCGTGCCTGAGGGCAGCGTCCATGAACAGCGCCCGCCACATGGGGCGTATTGTTTTGTCGATGAACGCAGGAGATGTGCTCACGTTGGGGTGGTACGACTGCACAAACTCATTAAGGACATGGATCGGCCGCTCAGGTGCTTCAAAGAAAGCATCAAACCCCACAGCCACCCGCCCCACCACAGCATGAAGGAAGCGCCCAGACATGGCCTTGATGTCCAGCTCCCCACTGTTCAAACACTGCGACACACCTTCATCCCCATTGTCGCGTGCCTTGCGCAGCAGGTCGTTCCACGTCGTGATGGTGATGCTTCCGATCAACGTACCGGTGCAGATGATGAGGAGACACGACAACGCCAATGTCAGGGACTGGATACCCGCCCCAGGCATGATGATGTGGACTGTGTCAAATTATCTGTGTGTGGCACGGTGGGGAGGACAAATATGCGTAGTGATTGATGGACTTTTCCATAAAAAGAACAGCTCTGTTGCAGCCATGTTGGTGCTTCCCGGGGGGTATGCATTTCACAAATTTTCACAAAATGCGACAAGTTTTCACAACACGAAAACCGCTATAAAATTGTGAAGGCTGGTGAAAAATTGTGAAAAGTTGTGAATTGATTTTTTTTTTTTGGGGGGGTTTTTTGGGTTGGGTGGTGGCCCACCCATTGAGGGGTATGCTGGGATTCACAAGATAGAACGCGATGTGGTGTACCTGTGTACCTGTGTACCTGTGTACCTGTGTACCTGTGTACCTGTGTACCTGTGTACCTGTGTACCTGTGTACCTGTGTACCTGTGTACCTGTGTACCTGTGTACCTGTGTACCTGTGTACCTGTGTACCTGTGTACCTGTGTACCTGTGTACCTGTGTACCTGTGTACCTGTGTACCTGTGTACCTGTGTACCTGTGTACCTGTGTACCTGTGTACCTGTGTACCTGTGTACCTGTGTACCTGTGTACCTGTGTACCTGTGTACCTGTGTACCTGTGTACCTGTGTACCTGTGTACCTGTGTACCTGTGTACCTGTGTACCTGTGTACCTGTGTACCTGTGTACCTGTGTACCTGTGTACCTGTGTACTGTGCGGAAATGACGAGAACTTGTCCATTTCGGCAAATTGACCCCACCACTGGCCGGACGGATTCCGGAAATGCAAATGCCGGCATTTAAAAGCTTCACCAACGAAGAAAAAAAGGGTGGTGAAAAGTTGTGAAAAGTTGTGAAAAGTTGTGAAAAGTTGTGAATTGAATTGAAAATTTGTGAAATGCATACCCCCCGGGAAGCACCACATGTATAAAATTGATCCCTAACAATTTACACTGAAACAGCACTACTCCACCTGAACTAGCTGGGTGTTGGGAGGTGTTGGGGGGTCCGGAAAGATAAAAAGACCAGTCTTTATTCTTTGCTCAAAGTCAAACAAGTACACGACGGTGAAGTAACGGGTGTTACAAGTGGAGTTATTAGTAACTTTTGTTACATGTAACGTTACAAGTGTCACAGTACAATAGTAGAATACGAAAAATAGTGACTTCACCCGGCCAACACGGAAAACACCGGCAAACATGGTCAAAATCAGGGAGCGCCGCAGGCGCACGGCACCCAGACTTTTCGTTTTATTTTCCCTTGGAGGGCGTCTGAATTAATACATTTTTCGCTTGTTTCCCAAATTTCCACTTTGCCTTTGCCACTATTTTTTTGTTTGACTTGGAACCGGGACCCCACTCCATACTTTTATACTTTTATTAACGTACCATTATAGACTCTTCACAAAATCGTTCTACAGGCGTGTAATATGAAATCCACAATTTAACGGCTGCCGTGTAATTATATCAGCCGTTAAATTGTAATTCCTGTAACAAATTCACTCAAAATGTAGCCGTTAAATTCTAAAAACATAATTACACGCCCACAAAACAGGAGGAAATTTACCCAGAAAAACATCAAAAAAAAAAAAAAAAACAAGTAATTGCTATCGGAAAAAAAACGGGGTGTGATGTGGAACTCCATCCTGTAGAAATAATCTACAACACGCCCAGCATTCTGCTCTTCTGCAGGTATGCTAAAACGCTCTTCGTACGTTGCCAGACCCACTGGGACGCCAGCATCTGAAACGTTCAAGAAGGGGGGGGCTGTCCTCTTCATCCAGCACCATCTGCTCGATAGCGTTGTGGGACGTCGGCTCGGCAGGCTCGGCGTGTTCGAAAATCGCGCGGAGTTTTCCACAGCACACCCGTTTTTCCTTAGCAATTAGTTGTTCTTGTTGTTATTGTTATTTTCAACCACCTTCCTTCAACCCTTGTAGGGATCAGTTGTTATATTTTTCGCGAAAACATGAAATTATACATTTCAAGAGAACAAATTAAAAAGGGTCCTTATTTGCATTTTTGGGCTCCGCCCGTGCAGTGGTGGGTCAATCTCGAAAATTGGACAATTTTTTGACCACTTAAATTTTGAGAAATATGAGCCCGGTTACTTATACGTGGGGCCCATTTTCGGCTAAAATTTTCCTCAAAATCTGGTTTTGTAAAATTGACCCTTTACTCCCCCCCCACATCGATTTCAATACTATACCTTACTTCACCTACGGTTGCCCTTACAGGGGGGGTGAAGGAAGGTAGGTTGAAAAAAGGGTCCTTATTTGCATTTTTGGGCTCCGCCCGTGCAGTGGTGGGTCAATCTCGAAAATTGGACAATTTTTTGGCCACTTAAATTTTGAGAAATATGAGCCCGGTTACTTATACGTGGGGCCCATTTTCAGCTAAAATTTTCCTCAAAATCTGGTTTTGTAAAATTGACCCTTTACTCCCCCCACATCGATTTCAATACTATACCTTACTTCACCTACGGTTGCCCTTACAGGGGGGCGAAGGAAGGTAAGTTGAAAAGGTTCGCGACAACAAGCTGAGGGACGAGGCTGAAGCGGCGCTGGCTGAGACAATCCCGAAAAGCTATTGGGTTCAGTGGGAGAAGTTCGCAACCCAAGCGCGCATCAGGGCGAACAGGAAGAACCCACCCACACAAGACCAGATCATTGTTTACCTAACGAACTTGCGCACACAGGGGCTGAAGGGAGCGTCCATTTGGACTATGTGGTCCAGCGTGCTGCGCGTCATCCGCCACAAATGGGCGGATCATGCTGGGGTGCTGTACAAATCTGTGAACCGTCTCATTGGGGCATGGTCCAAATCTGAACAAGCAAAGCAGGCCAACACTTTTACAACAGACGAAATCAACACATTCTGCGGCATGACTCACAACTCGGGATACATGACAGTTCGCGCAGCAATTGCCGCAGTATCCTACTGCGTCGGGCTTAGAAGCAAAGAGTGCCAGATGCTAACCCGCGGAAGCCTCACGGAGCAGGACGGGAGCTACATTGTGTCGTTCATGAGGCGCAAGTCTAGAGGGGACACGGCGAGAACGGAGTGCATCATCCCCCCCGGGGTTCTTGCGACATGCGTGACAACCTACCTAAGCCTCATTGCTGGCCTGGACCCGACCGAAGATGAGCCCCTCTGGTGGACCTGCTCCAAGGACAGCTCCCTTGTCCGCAGATCCCCAATGGGAGTTAATATGATCCGAGGTGTCGGTGTTGAAGTTGCGAAGGCCCTTAATCTGAACCAAGCGGCTGGCTACACAGGGCATTGTTGGCGCCGGTCGTGTGCCCAGAAGCTCTTTGATGAGGGCATCACGTCCGCCCAGGAGATGACACATCTCGGCTGGCGGAATGCTTCCATGTACCTCCGCTATGCAGGCTCGTCAACGAGGCAGCAGGAGACAGTTGCCCAAGCCCTCCAGGGAGACACGATTCCCCCACCAAGCACCCTTGCCCTGACGCAAGCCCCTGGGACTCAGGCTCAGCAGGTCAACATCAATGTCAGGATTCTGGGTGACAAGCCACATAGCTGAGAAGCAGACAAACCTCGTTGAGGCCAAAAAGTACCTTTACCGTTTCGCATACTGTCTCTCATCGTAGCACAGTCAGGTCCCAGGAGACACCACGTGGAGGATTACGGGAGGATTTTGTCCCCCTTTTTCGACAACCTTCCTTCACCCCTGTAAGGGCCGCCGAAGGTGAAGTAAGGTATAGTATTGAAATCAATGTGGGGGGAGGGTTATTCTTTTTTTTTTTTTTTTTTTTGATCAAATAGAAGTGAAATTCTATTATTTCAGGCACGATGTCACACAAAAAACGCTGGAAAAAAAGAGCCAAAAAAAATCCAAAAAAATGAAATCATGTGGGGACAACTGCAACCATCACGGGTTGTATGTGAGTGCAATTTATCCCAGAACGAAAAGGGGAGGGTTGCTCTGTCTACAGGTGTAGTTTTCCTTTTCTTTGTCTTGGGAGGGGAGGGGAGGAGGAGGGATTGGGTGAGCCGTTATATTTTTAATAGTTTTCTTTTTGGCTGAAAGTTATTGAGATCCCATCCATCTCTAGGAACTTCTGTAAGTGTGACCTGAACTGACTGACACCCAAAGGGGGAAAAACAATAAAGCACAACAAAATTCTAAAAAACCTTAGCTTTTTAGTTCTTACTATAGAGATGTGCGCCACCCACCCACACACACCCACGCACACCACCTCACCATAGGTAGGATTTCACCAAACAAAGGAAAATTTTTGAAGAATTATATGGTGTTCTAAAAAATTACCTGACCAGAAAATCGGCTAGTTCGGAGGTATTGAGCGCAAAAAAAAAAAAATGTTTTTTTTCGGTCCTTCCACCTGAACTAGCTGGGTGTTGGGAGGTGTTGGGAGGCATTGGGAGGCGTTGGGAGGGTTTGCTATTTTTTTTGCAAATCAGGTGGAGACTACACGTACAAAGGCGATTTTCCACGTTTTTGGGCATTCCTGAGCAACTTACTGGGGGGGGGCTATTAAAGTATACGGTGCTAATAAAGTATACGGGGGTAATAAAGTATACGGCGCGGAAACCCATTTTGAGCGTGGAAATCTGTGAAATAAAGTATACGGTTTTTGTGTACATTTTTCTTACTAAAAAAAATTTCCACCAATTTTTGCACAAAAAATCGAAAAATTTTTTTTTTGATTTCGGTGGTCCGGATTCTGTGCGTGCTGTGATGGGCTCACTTTGAGCTGAGAAACGTGCATTTTTGACCTAAAACGCGTGTGTCAGTTTTTACACGATTGGTGCCTGATGGGGTTCAGATTTGTGAAAATTTAAGTCACCAAAAAATTGTTCATTTTTCCACATTGACCCCACCACTGGCTGGGATTGGCCCAAAAATGTCAATGGTGGTGTTTTCGCGAGGTTTCGGCCACTAAGAAACCCCGAAATAACAGTGATTTTTTTTTTTTTTTCCTTTTTCGTTTTTTGGCCATTTAAACAGTAATTCCCGCCGAATAAAGTATACGTATACTTTAATAGCTCCCCCCCAGTAAGGCCCAGAATGAGTCAGAACGCGGCTTTGAGTATTAAAAAAAAGATGAAAAGCAGATAAGAGACCCTGACTAAATAAAAACATGTCAGAGTAAGAACTAAACGGGGCTTCCACCGGTCGCAAGACAAATGCAATTTATGAATTTATGAACCACAAAGTGTAAACCTTGTGAATAGAAAAGGGCTGTGCAGTGTAGATGGCCCTCAGGGAGTCACACACCATGGCACTGAAAACTCCCTGTTCGGGTGTTATCAAACATGAGAACCAACTAGCAACAAGGGGCGCCTTTTGGCGGGCGTTGCTAAGGGTGTTTATGATAAGGATGTAATGTTTTTCAACAATTTTGATGCGGGTACAGTAGGACTGTCTCAATGTCCGTGGATAAAGTAACTTTGACGCAGGCACGTACAAAAAGTGTGGTCAGTGCATGTCCATAACAACGACGCTGTACTGTTCTGCATTGACCAGACGCTGCAGCCTGCTGTACATCTGTGGGGTGTCGTGTCTTGATACAAAACATAAACCACACATACCTTGTCGAGGTCGGAAGGGATCTTGGCGAACGTCTCCTTCGCATCTGCGTACTTCCCATCAATCAGAAGTGTCATCGTCTCGTTCCAGATGGCGAAGGGTATGCCCGATGTGTTCTCAAGCTGGTACATCCACTCCTCCTCAGCCACTTGCACATCACCCATGATCTCAAAGACCTGTACGTTCTTGGAACTGCGTTTCGTAAAGAGCAGCGCATCAACACACTTCACAGAAAAGTTGACAGCATTCTCCCCCTTCACAATGAAGCTGTCATAGAGCCCACTGTAGTCCATCTTCCTGTTGTAACGCTCCATCGCAATCACCCACGACACCACAGAGGAGGTCACAGGGCCCAAAAAAAATAAAGGGTGCGGATTCCACAGCTGTGCTGTCTCAACGTCTGCGTATAAAGCAAATTTGACGCAGGCACGTACAAAAAGTGTGGTGTCAGTGCATGTCCATAACAACGACGCTGTACTGTTCTGCATTGACCAGACGCTGCAGCCTGCTGTACATCTGTGGGGTGTCGTGTCTTGATACAAAACATAAACCACACATACCTTGTCGAGGTCGGAAGGGATCTTGGCGAACGTCTCCTTCGCATCTGCGTACTTCCCATCAATCAGAAGTGTCATCGTCTCGTTCCAGATGGCGAAGGGTCTGCCTGATGTGTTCTCAAGCTGGTACATCCACTCCTCCTCAGCCACTTTCAGATCACCCATGATCTCAAAGACCTGTATGTTCTGGGAAGTTCGTTTCGTAAAGAGCAGCGCATCAACACACTTCACAGAAAAGTGGACAGCAATCTCCCCCTTCACAATGAAGCTGTCATAGAGCCCACTGTAGTCCATCTTCCTGTTGTAACGCTCCATCGCAATCACCCACGACACCACAGAGGAGGTCACAGTGATCTTCTTCATCCCTGCACACCCCATGTGGCCCACACGTGCATCCCCTGTCGCACACGCAAAGGAGATCGCAATGTTCTCTTTCTCCAGACACGAGCTCACATGTCTTGCACTCTTCGCACAGCACTCTTTGTGCGAACTAGCGATCTTGTACGCGTTGAAGGTCACAAGCATTCTGTCCCCAGAGAACACGTCGCACACACCCTTCTGCAACTGTGCCGACTGCATAAGCATTCCCACAACCTTGCTGTGCTGTTCGACAACAGTCGCATCATCCTTCGAACCGCAGTACGCATGCCAGTCCTTCACATTGAAGTACGCAACAGACACGTGCTTGCGACGCAGGCCTTCCGCAACAGGCGCTTTGATACGTTGTGAATCATCACTCCTGGAGTGTGAGAGGTTTGGTAGCGCACTCACCATTGATTGGGATCGTGTTTCATCGTCATCTTGATTGCCTTCCTCATCATCCTTCAGGAGCACTGTCTGTGGCATGTAGTTTCTGTACTCAATCAGGTTGGAGACCATCATCTTGAACGAGGCCTGCATGTTCGCCACTTCGGAAAGACGTGACTTGCTCTCCAAGTCCACACCCTCAAGGTTCATGACAGCCACACACGACATGTCGTGCTGAAGCGACAGCAACGGGGAGATGATCATGCGTGTCACGAACACCGACACCGCAAGCAGCACTGCCGCTGCAGACAACGTTGCTGCCAACATCGTCACAAGTGCCTCGTTCTGCTTGTCCTCTGAGTCCTGGCGTGACTCTTCGTTCTGTGCTTTGATGGATGATGTGGACACGTCGATTTTCGCCATCACAGCACTCCTCGGCACAAGCAGTGTCACGTACCACGTCAGCGTGACAGGGGACCCCTTCTCCAACAACTTCGTCACAGTCCAGAACTCTGTTCTGGTTGCGTTCGTTGCGTTTGCTTCGGGAACGTACATCCACGGGTGGAATGTATCTTTGGACAGCTCCACAGTTTCATCGTAACCACCGTCCAGGGAAAACGCGTACCTCCCGTGCGAGGCAATTGCAGAAGGAATGCTCCCTCCTTGGATGTCGGAGTGGTTTGTGATGTTGATCAAACGCTGGTTCGGCAACGTTGAGTTCACAGGTGGTGGGTAGTACTGCATGTAGGTAGCACCCACCCATCCTGCGTTGAAGGCGATGAGCTCACCCACAGCGCCTGTTCTGTAGTTGTGTTGCACTGTGTAAATCAGCGAACCTTCAGGAAGGTCTTGTTCTACAAGCATCTCCGTCAACCCTTTACCACTGAAACCTGTTGCAAGATAGCCAACACGATGGTTCTGACCAGGGTACAGATCCAGCATCTCAGGATGCACAGGTGAGTAGGAACACGACAACATAATTTGATCGAAAACCACTTTCACGGGAGTGTACTCAAGAGTGCCTGCCATGTACTGAATGTCTCCTGTCAGCAGTTCCGTCATCCTGTACGGTGCCCCAGAGTAAGCACGTGGAATCATGCAGTTTCCCAGCCAAACGTCATTCTCGTAGTCGCTGAAATAGTTGCATCCACGCTGTGTGTTCCACATGTTCCCGTCAGGGCCAGCTTCACCTACTCTGGCCAGCGGTCCGTGCTGAAACGTGTTTGTGAACATGTCACGTGTCTCGAGTAGAAGTGCGATTGGTGTGTCATTTTTCTTAATGCCAGTCGCCTGCGTTGAACTGAAATAAAGAATACTTCCACCCCATGGGTATGAACTAGCCAGGTCTATAGGGTGGGGGTATGCAGGCGAAAACGGAAGTGCTTCGTATACAATGTTAGTCACGCCGCGGTGCACAGTGTCGTCGAACAAGGTTTTGAGCAACGGACGCAGCTGCTTGTCAACGAATGCTGGCGACGTGCTCACGTTCGGGTGGTGCATCTCGACATATCCCCCCACAACACGGAGTGACATCTCGGGCACCTCAAAGTATTTGTCAATCGCCGACTCCACACCTTCCAGCACAGCATGAAGGAAGCGCCCAGACATGGCCTTGATGTCCAGCTCCCCACTGTTCAAACACTGCGACACACCTTCATCCCCATTGTCGCGTGCCTTGTGCAGCAGGTCGTTCCACGTCGTGATGGTGATGCTTCCGATCAACGTACCGGTGCAGATGATGAGGAGACACGACAACGCCAATGTCAGGGACTGGATACCCGCCCCAGGCATGATGATGTGGACTGTGTCAAAATATCTGTGTGTGGTAAGGCGATCGGGAGCAGGATTTGAATGTGGCTTTCAATTTTGATAAATAAGAGCGAACACAAAAACCAGCGCGTATGGAAAAAAGGAGAGGTAAATTTACGTAAAATACTTTCTCTGAATGAAAATGGTGATTACGTTTGGATACGCGGATAAAAAAATCTGTTTGATAAAAGAAACGCAAACTTATTGTTTTATCTTGTTCAATGAGTGCGTATTGTCACTGTGCTATAAGTGTATACTTGGCAAGGTGGAACGCTTCAATGACGCAATAATACATAAGTTTCGTATACTTTCAGTGAGCGTGTGGGCAGCTTCACTGCCTGCTTACAATGTAACACCTGCAAAACTGGCTGGGGCCTGTATGAACTGGCTTTTCGGTTCAAAAAAGGACTGAAAGAGTGGTATTTTTGGGCGGTGTAGGTGGCGCACAGCTCTATAAGAACGCGTTTCGATGAAACTCACCTAAGTGTTTTAGAATTTTCTTCGCCGCCCAAGCACTGATAAAACTAGTTTGATCATCCACATTGTCCTTGTACATTCACTTATGAAACACAAAGAAAAGAGCAGCATGAACAAAGCATTCTTAACAACAATGTGTGGCGGAGTCTTAGTATGACAGGTACATTTGAAATCACAAATTCCTCAATCACATGAGAGACAACAAGTAACCGCGATATGTCCATCACCACCAAATGATTCTAACAAGAAAACTACTAATCTCAACTCTTTCATTTCCTCTAGCAGATAGGCCCACAGACTGTACACCTTACGCATGGTGTGCACCTGACTAAATAAAACAAATAAACCTTGTCAGATAAATGTGTCTCGTTCACATCCATCTTTCCCACTATCGCTGGCGTAGGGCATATAGTGTGAAACCTGAACAGCTTTCCCTTCGCCGCAGAGACAGCTGTTCAGGATGACGTAATCATTTCATTGTTTTACGGATCAAGGCACTGGCCTACTGCTGGAACGCCAATGAAACGAAACCCCTTCAGTTGAGATTGGAGGAGTGAGTTCTGGGAGATGCCGATGCTTATGCAGCACAGCTTGGGAATAGAAACGTACTCAAGTTACTTAAGAAACGAACAACGTAAGAAGTAAACGCGGTTTCCACCGTCGCAAAGGCTTATACAATTGAATGAACCACAAAGTGTAAACCTTGTGAAGAAAAGAATAAAAGGGCTGTGCAGTGTGGAGGACACTCAGGGAATCCTTGCACGCACTAATGCCCTAAAAACTCCCTGTTCGGGTGTTATCAAACATGAGAACCAACTAGCAACAAGGGGCGCCTTTTGGCGGGCGTTGCTAAGGGTGTTTATGTTTAGGATGTAATGTTTTCAACAATTTTGATGCGGGTACAGAAGTACTGTCTCAATGTCCGTGGATAAAGTAAACTTGAGGCACGGAGAAAAAGTGTGGTGTCAGTGCATGTCCATAACAACGACGCTGTACTGTTCTGCATTGACCAGACGCTGCAGCCTGCTGTACATCTGTGGGGTGTCGTGTCTTGATACAAAACATAAACCACACATACCTTGTCGAGGTCGGAAGGGATCTTGGCGAACGTCTCCTTCGCATCTGCGTACTTCCCATCAATCAGAAGTGTCATCGTCTCGTTCCAGATGGCGAAGGGTCTGCCTGATGTGTTCGCAAGCTGGTACATCCACTCCTCCTCAGCCACTTTCAGATCACCCATGATCTCAAAGACCTGTACGTTCTTGGAACTGCGTTTCGTAAAGAGCAGCGCATCAACACACTTCACAGAAAAGTGGACAGCAATCTCCCCCTTCACAATGAAGCTGTCATAGAGCCCACTGTAGTCCATCTTCCTGTTGTAACGCTCCATCGCAATCACCCACGACACCACAGAGGAGGTCACAGTGATCTTCTTCATCCCTGCACACCCCATGTGGCCCACACGTGCATCCCCTGTCGCACACGCAAAGGAGATAGCAATGTTCTTTCTCCAGACACGAGCTCACATGTCTTGCACTATTCGCACAGCACTCTTTGTGTGAACTAGCGATCTTGTACGCGTTGAAGGTCACAAGCATCCTGTCACCAGAGAACACGTCGCACACACCCTTCTGCAACTGTGCCGACTGCATAAGCATTCCCACAACCTTGCTGTGCTGTTCGACAACAGTGTCATCGTCCTTCGAACCGCAGTACGCATGCCAGTCCTTCACATTGAAGTACGCAACAGACACGTGCTTGCGACGCAGGCCTTCTGCAACAGGCGCTTTGATATGTTGTGAATCATCACTCTTGGAGTGTGAGAGGTTTGGTGAACTCACCATTGATTTGGATCGTGTACCATCGTCATCTTCAGCGTCTTCCTCATCATCCTTCAGGAGCACTGTCTGTGGCATGTAGTTTCTGTACTCAATCAGGTTGGAGACCATCATCTTGAACGAGGCCTGCATGTTCGCCACTTCGGAAAGACGTGACTTGCTCTCCAAGTCCACACCCTCAAGGTTCATGACAGCCACACACGACATGTCGTGCTGAAGCGACAGCAACGGGGAGATGATCATGCGTGTCACGAACACCGACACCGCAAGCAGCACTGCCGCTGCAGACAACGTTGCTGCCAACATCGTCACAAGCGCCTCGTTCTGCTTGTCCTCTGAGTCCTGGCGTGACTCTTCGTTCTGTGCTTTGATGGATGATGTGGACACGTCGATTTTCGCCATCACAGCACTCCTCGGCACAAGCAGTGTCACGTACCACGTCAGCGTGACAGGGGACCCCTTCTCCAACAACTTCGTCACAGTCCAGAACTCTGTCCTGGTTGCGTTCGTTGCGTTTGCTTCGGGAACGTACGTCCATGGGTGGAATGTATCTTTGGACAGCTCCACAGTTTCATCGTAACCACCGTCCAGGGAAAACGCGTACCTCCCGTGCGAGGCAATTGCAGAAGGAATGCTCCCTCCTTGGATGTCGGAGTGGTTTGTGATGTTGATCAAACGCTGGTTCGGCAACGTTGAGTTGATAGGCGGTGGGTAGTACTGCATGTAGGTAGCACCCACCCATCCTGCGTTGAAGGCGATGAGCTCACCCACAGCGCCTGTTCTGTAGTTGTGTTGCACTGTGTAAATCAGCGAACCTTCAGGAAGGTCTTGTTCTACAAGCATGTCCGTCAACCCTTTACCACTGAAAGCTGTTCCGAGATAGCCAACACGATGGTTCTGACCAGGGTACAGATCCAGCATCTCAGGATGCACAGGTGAGTAGGAACACGACAGCGTGATTTCATTAAAGCTCGCAATCACGGGTGCGTACTCAAGAGTGCCTGCCCTGTACTGAATGTCTCCTGTCAGCAGTTCCGCCATCATGTATTGTGCCCCAGAGACAGCACGTGGAAGCAGGCAGTTTCCCAGCCAAACGTCATTCTCATAATCGCTGAAATAGTTGCATCCACGCTGTGTGTTCCACATGTTCCCGTCAGGGCCAGCTTCACCTATTCTGGACATCGGTCCGTGCTGAAACGTGTTTGTGTACATGTCACGTGACTCGAGTTGAAGTGCGATTGGTGTATCATTTTTCTTAATGCCAGTCGACTGCGTTGCACTGAAATAAAGAACACTTCCACCCCATGGGTATGAACGAGCCAGGTCTAAAGGGTGGGGGTATGCAGGTGAAAACGGAAGAGCCTCATACGCAATGTTTGAAACCCCGTGGTGCACAGTGTCGTCGAACAAGGTTTTGAGCAACGGACGCAGCTGCTTGTCAACGAATGCTGGCGACGTGCTCACGTTCGGGTGGTGCATCTCGACATATCCCCCCACAACACGGAGTGACATCTCGGGCACCTCAAAGTATTTGTCAATCGCCGACTCCACACCTTCCAGCACAGCATGAAGGAAGCGCCCAGACATGGCCTTGATGTCCAGCTCCCCACTGTTCAAACACTGCGACACACCTTCATCCCCATTGTCGCGTGCCTTGCGCAGCAGGTCGTTCCATGTCGTGATGGTGATGCTTCCGATCAACGTACCGGTGCAGATGATGAGGAGACACGACAACGCCAATGTCAGGGACTGGATACCCGCCCCAGGCATGATGATGTGGACTGTGTCAAAATATCTGTGTGTGGTAAGGCGATCGGGAGCATCATTTGAATACGGCTTTCAATTATGATAAAAAAGAGCGAACACAAAAACCAGCGCGTATGGAAAAAAGGAGAGGGAAAATACTTTCTCTGAAGGAAAGTGGTGCTTACGTTTGGGTACGGGCGGAGAATAAAATCTGTTTGATAAAAGAAACGCAAACTTATTGTTTTATCTTGTTCAATGAGTGCGTATTGTCACTGTGCCGCACCGTATAAGTGGCAAGGTGATGTAACGCTTCAACGACGCTACATAAGTTTCGTATACTTTCAGTGAGCGTGTGGACAGCTTCACTGCCTGCTCACAATGTAACACCTGCAAAACTGGCTGGGGCCTGTATGAACTGGATTTGCGGGTCAAAAAGGCCTGAAAAAGTGGTGTTTTTGGGAGGTGTGGGTGGCGCGCAGCTAGAACGCGCTTCGATGAACTCACCTTAGCGTTTTAGAATTTTCTGCGCAGCCCAAGCAATGATTAAAGCTAGTTTGATCATCCACATTGTACATTCAATGATAAAACACAAAGAAAACAGTATCATGAACAAAGCATTCTTAACAACAATGTGTGGCGGAGTCTTAGTATGACAGGTACATTTGAAATCACAAGTTGCTCAATCACATGAGAGACAACAAGTAACCGCGATATGACCATCACCACTAATATTCTAACAAGAAAACTACTAATCTCAACTCTTTCATTTCCTCTAGCAGAAAGGCCCACAGACTGTACACCTTACGCATGGTGTGCACCTGACTAAATAAAACAAATAAACCTTGTCAGATAAATGTGCCTCGCGTTCACATCCATCTTTCCCACTATCGCTGGCGTAGGGCATATAGTGTGAAACCTGAACAGCTTTCCCTTCGCCGCAGAGACAGCTGTTCAGGATGACGTAATCATTTCATTGTTTTACGGATCAAGGCACTGGCCTACTGCTGGAACGCCAATGAAACGAAACCCCTTCAGTTGAGATTGGAGGAGTGAGTTCTGGGAGATGCCGATGCTTATGCAGCACAGCTTGGGAATAGAAACGTACTCAAGTTACTTAAGAAACGAACAACGTAAGAAGTAAACGCGGTTTCCACCAGTCGCAAAGACTGGTGGAATTTAATGAACCACAATGTGTAAACCTTGTGAAGAATAGAATAAAAGGGCTGTGCAGTGTGGAGGACACTCAGGGAATCCTTGCACGCACTAATGCCCTAAAAACTCCCTGTTCGGGTGTTATCAAACATGAGAACCAACTAGCAACAAGGGGCGCCTTTTGGCGGGAGTTGCTAAGGGCGTTTATGTTTACACGGCGGGGCTGTGTCACACCTGTGACACAGCTGAGGGTGTGTAACTTTCAATGATATGCGACATTTTGTGACAGTGTCACGGTGACACTGTCACAAGCTGTGTGACACTGTCACAAATCATGTGACACTGTCACGGTGACACTGTCACAAGTCGTGTGACACTGTCTCCGTGACAGTGTCACAGTGGTGTGACACAGTCACAGTGGCTATTGCCTCCCAGGGAAAGGGACTCTCAAAAATTTTTTTTTGCCCAAAACAGGGCTAATTTCGACGATTTGAGGCCATTAAAAGCAAAAACTGGCACTTTTGAGCATCTGTGGGGGTCTAAAACGCGGTTTGCGCACCCGATTTTTCGTGGTTTTTGCCGTAGACAATTTTTTTCTTTAAAAAGTCAATCTGAGGTTTTCTTTGGATTTTTTGGGCCATTTTATGACCTACCACGCCCGATCTCGGGCGGGGAAAAATTTTTTTTTTTTTGGTCAAAAATCGCCCTTATCTAACCACTGTTTAGGTAGGTTCTGGGGGCTGGTGCTGACATACATGCATGTCCATTCCACAGGTTGCGGGGGTCCCAGATGTTGCCCGGGGTAAAGGGTCATATGATCAGTACAGTACAGTACAGTACAGTACAGTACAGTACAGTACAGTACAGTACAGTACAGTACAGTACAGTACAGTACAGTACAGTACAGTACAGTACAGTACAGTACAGTACAGTACAGTACAGTACAGTACAGTACAGTACAGTACAGTACAGTACAGTACAGTACAGTACAGTACAGTACAGTACAGTACAGTACAGTACAGTACAGTACAGTACAGTACAGTACAGTACAGTACAGTACAGTACAGTACAGTACAGTACAGTACAGTACAGTACAGTACAGTACAGTACAGTACAGTACAGTACAGTACAGTACAGTACAGTACAGTACAGTACAGTACAGTACAGTACAGTACAGTACAGTACAGTACAGTACAGTACAGTACAGTACAGTACAGTACAGTACAGTACAGAGGTCACTTACATGTGGTGGCATGCTTCCCTGTAGGGTGGTGTACCATTTTTTGCCCCAGCGTAATTTCGGTGTAATTGTGTGTAATTGTGGTGTAATTGTGGTTAGTTGTGGTTAGTTGTGTGTACTTGTGCTGAAACTGTACTGGAATTGTGCCTAATATAGGCACAGCTCAGGTGAGTATGGTGCCAGTTGTGCCCAGTAGTGTCATAGGCAAAACGGTACATATATGATGTATATAATTGCACAGTTTATACAGTGCAAACTGTTGTTTCATTAGATGCGATGCAATGACAGAGTATTGTTGCTTTATTTCCTTTCAGTCCTCAGTTGTTCAGTTCACTAATATTCCAGCATATATTGATGATACTGCCTGGTTTGGTTGTATGACCATAATGTTTGCAATGTATAGCTAGCTTTCGTAAAACACGGCAGCATGCCCAGGCGAGCCGGACAGTCGCACAAGTACTCGTTGGCTGCGACGCGTCGGAGGCGGCTTGTGGTCTGCAGGAGGGCCTCCCAACACGTGCTGACCGGGCGACATGTATGTTGCACCCGTGAGCACCTTCGCTGCCTTCCGGTGGAGCACGAGGGTGTCATGTGGGTCGCAGGGAGTCGGCTGCCGTCAGGTAGGCAGCTCGTCCTGAGCTGAGTGGAGGTTGTTCACTGAAGAGTCTGGTTCATCAGTTGGTGCATGTCACTACACCCGTTTTCCCATCACCTTCGACACATTGCTGGCGAGGGAGATCGGGCTGTACGACGCGGGTCATGTCGTGTTTCCCTTTTTGTGTAGTGGGATCACCGTTACTGTCGTCGACCACTCCGGGATAACTGCCGTCGTCCAGGAGAGGTTGCGCATATGTAGGAGTGCTCGCGGTGCTCCATCACCGAGGTGTTGAAGCCATTCGTTGTGGACCCCGTCTGGGCCAGTGGACCCGACCTCACATCTCCTAACCTAGCGGCCGTGTTCCAGCAGAAACAAATCAACAAATCAATATTTTTCTTGTGCTGCTGCTTTGTTGACCATCCCGAACCAGAGGGAGTAGGTCTCGTTCAGGTTTGTGCGCTTCGTCGTTTTTGCAGTGCTCTCCTCCGAGAATTCAATCGGAACGTGGTCGGAGGCCCTTCGACAGTGTAATCCATCCCTGGTATCCAACCTTTCAGAAGTCATCACAATGTCGGGCCCCATAGCGTCTTAGTGTGTCCCAGGATACGGTGGTGCGCATTCACGTCCCCTGCAATCGCCACCTTCCCCTGTGGGCAGTTCTCAAACGTTGCAATCGTCACATCGTGTGTCATTTTTGTGCAGGCCTGCCGCACTTGGCCTGTCCACATTCAGAATCTCACACCTTCCACTACGTCAAGTCTCTCTGTCACGCAGCTCTCTGGAGAAGTGAAGTTGTGTTTGGATGTGCGTGTGGTGTGGACGTCGGTCGCGGTGCCGCCTCCCGATGCCATCGCCCCCTTCGCACCCTCCGCACGCTTTTGAGTACGCATGCGTTTGTATAACATATGTACGTGCGACAAGAACACCTCCCTGTACGAGATGATCTTCAACAGCGGTGATACGAAGTCTGCCGTGTCGAGACTGGACAAAGCCACCAGGTTGAGGTGATTCTCGGATATCTTTGCGATGACGTCCTCGTTAGGCTTATGTCGTTTCTGCATGGTGGGCGAGAATATGCACGGTCCTTCCTCTGCACTGCCACTGAAGCGTCGTATACGGCGGGCCTGGGTTCGCAATGTAGAACACAAGTCGCCTACAGCAGGTGGAGGGATGTTGATGTTCTTTTCAGGGTCATAAACTGTCGGGGCGACGAAAGAAGGTTTCGGTCCCACGGGAAGCATGGTCCACTCAGCACTCCGGTACCACCTCCCATAGCGACTGCGTCACGAACAACAACAAAAGAGTGGGAATAAGGCAACATGTTTCAGCAAAACAAAATTTTAGACAGCTGACTATTGCAAGCTGTTATGTTGGGTAAAATGTCGGAATAGGCAAACCCGCAACCCGGCGTTTCTTTCTTCTTCTCTTTCTCTTCGAAGCAACGCAACCCAACCGATCGAGCGGATCAGAACGCAACGATGTGAACGTTGCGAACCGAACCAACCCAACGCCACCGGTCTGAACGCAACGGCCCGAACCGAACGCACGGAACCAACGCAACGTAACGAATGCAACCGATCTGTACGCAGCAAACCGAACGCAACCAACGCAACGAGTGGTTACAAAACGCAACCCACCTTCGGTGGGCTCAGACTCGTGCCAGTGGTGCGGGCAAACCCGCCCTGTGTGTGGGCCGATATTGACAGGTCTTTGACACAAAGGGGTCCATACCCAGTACCCAGTACCCAGTACCCAGTACCCAGTACCCAGTACCCAGTACCCAGTACCCAGTACCCAGTACCCAGTACCCAGTACCCAGTACCCAGTACCCAGTACCCAGTACCCAGTACCCAGTACCCAGTACCCAGTACCCAGTACCCAGTACCCAGTACCCAGTACCCAGTACCCAGTACCCAGTACCCAGTACCCAGTACCCAGTACCCAGTACCCAGTACCCAGTACCCAGTACCCAGTACCCAGTACCCAGTACCCAGTACCCAGTACCCAGTACCCAGTACCCAGTACCCAGTACCCAGTACCCAGTACCCAGTACCCAGTACCCAGTACCCAGTACCCAGTACCCAGTACCCAGTACCCAGTACCCAGTACCCAGTACCCAGTACCCAGTACCCAGTACCCAGTACCCAGTACCCAGTACCCAGTACCCAGTACCCAGTACCCAGTACCCAGTACCCAGTACCCAGTACCCAGTACCCAGTACCCAGTACCCAGTACCCAGTACCCAGTACCCAGTACCCAGTACCCAGTACCCAGTACCCAGTACCCAGTACCCAGTACCCAGTACCCAGTACCCAGTACCCAGTACCCAGTACCCAGTACCCAGTACCCAGTACCCAGTACCCAGTGGGTATTCCTTAAGGTTGTGACAGTGTCACACAGGTATGTGACACTGTCACAAGTCGTGTGACACTGTCTCCGTGACACTGTCACACATTTTGTGACACTGTCTCCGTGACAGTGTCACAAAATGTGTGACAGTGTCACATGTGACACTGTCTCCGTGACAGTGTCACATGTGACACAGCCCCGCCGTGTAGGATGTAATGTTTTCAACAATTTTGATGCGGGTACAGAAGTACTGTCTCAATGTCCGTGGATAAAGTAAATTTCAGAGAGGCACGGAGAAAAAGTGTGGTGTCAGTGCATGTCCATAACAACGACGCTGTACTGTTCTGCATTGACCAGACGCTGCAGCCTGCTGTACATCTGTGGGGTGTCGTGTCTTGATACAAAACATAAACTACACATACCTTGTCGAGGTCGGAAGGGATCTTGGCGAACGTCTCCTTCGCATCTGCGTACTTCCCATCAATCAGAAGTGTCATCGTCTCGTTCCAGATGGCGAAGGGTCTGCCTGATGTGTTCGCAAGCTGGTACATCCACTCCTCCTCAGCCACTTGCTGTTCACCCATGATCTCAAAGACCTGTATGTTCTTGGAACTGCGTTTCGTAAAGAGCAGCGCATCAACACACTTCACAGAAAAGTGGACAGCAATCTCCCCCTTCACAATGAAGCTGTCATAGAGCCCACTGTAGTCCATCTTCCTGTTGTAACGCTCCATCGCAATCACCCACGACACCACAGAGGAGGTCACAGTGATCTTCTTCATCCCTGCACACCCCATGTGGCCCACACGTGCATCCCCTGTCGCACACGCAAAGGAGATAGCAATGTTCTTTCTCCAGACACGAGCTCACATGTCTTGCACTATTCGCACAGCACTCTTTGTGTGAACTAGCGATCTTGTACGCGTTGAAGGTCACAAGCATCCTGTCACCAGAGAACACGTCGCACACACCCTTCTGCAACTGTGCCGACTGCATAAGCATTCCCACAACCTTGCTGTGCTGTTCGACAACAGTGTCATCGTCCTTCGAACCGCAGAACGCATGCCAGCCCTTCACATTGAAGTACGCAACAGACACGTGCTTGCGACGCAGGCCTTCTGCAACAGGCGCTTTGACACGTTGTGAATCATCACTCTTGGAGTGTGAGAGGTTTGGTGGCGTCACCATTGATTGGGATCGTGTTTCATCGTCATCTTGGTTGCCTTCCTCGTCATCCTTCAGGAGCACTGTCTGTGGCATGTAGTTTCTGTACTCAATCAGGTTGGAGACCATCATCTTGAACGAGGCCTGCATGTTCGCCACTTCGGAAAGACGTGACTTGCTCTCCAAGTCCACACCCTCAAGGTTCATGACAGCCACACACGACATGTCGTGCTGAAGCGACAGCAACGGGGAGATGATCATGCGTGTCACGAACACCGACACCGCAAGCAGCACTGCCGCTGCAGACAACGTTGCTGCCAACATCGTCACAAGCGCCTCGTTCTGCTTGTCCTCTGAGTCCTGGCGTGACTCTTCGTTCTGTGCTTTGATGGATGATGTGGACACGTCGATTTTCGCCATCACAGCACTCCTCGGCACAAGCAGTGTCACGTACCACGTCAGCGTGACAGGGGACCCCTTCTCCAACAACTTCGTCACAGTCCAGAACTCTGTCCTGGTTGCGTTCGTTGCATTTGCTTCGGGAACGTACGTCCATGGGTGGAATGTATCTTTGGACAGCTCCACAGTTTCATCGTAACCACCGTCCAGGGAAAACGCGTACCTCCCATGCGAGGCAATTGCAGAAGGAATGCTCCCTCCTTGGATGTCGGAGTGGTTTGTGATGTTGATCAAACGCTGGCTCGTCGTTGTAGTGTTGATAGGTGGTGGGAAGTACTTCGTGAAGGTAGCACCCACCCATCCTGCGTTGAAGGCGATGAGCTCACCAAAGACGTCATCTTCATAGTTGTGCTGCACTGTGTAAATCAGCGAACCTTCGGGAAGGTCTTGTTCTACAAGCATGTCAGTCACGCCTTCGCCACTGAAAGCTGTTGCAATATAGCCAACACGATGGTTCTGATCAGGGTACAGATCCAGCATCTCAGGATGCACAGGTGAGTAGGAACACGACAGTCTACGTTCATTGTAGCTCGCTTTCATGGGAGCATACTGAAGAGTGCCTGCCCTGTACTTAATGTCTCCTGTCAGTAGTTCCGTCATCCTGTAATTCCCAGAGTAAGAACGTGGAAGCAGGCAGTTTCCTATCCAAACGTCATTCTCATAATCGGCAACATAGTTGCAACCACGCTGAGTGTTCCAAATGTTCCCATCAGGGCCAGCTTCACCCATTCTTACCATCGGACTCATCTGAAACGTGTTTGTGAACATGTCACGTGACTCGAGTACCATAGGGACTATTGTATTGTTTTTTGGAGCACCCCCCGTGGGTGTTGCTCTCAATAAAATAATACTTCCACCCCATGGGTATGAACGAGCCAGGTCTATAGGTTGGGGGTATGCAGGCGAAAACGGAAGTGCTTCATATTGGAGATTTGCCACGCCGCGGTGCACAGTGTCGTCGAACAAGGTTTTGAGCAACGGACGCAGCTGCTTGTCAACGAATGCTGGCGACGTGCTCACGTTCGGGTGGTGCATCTCGACATATCCCCCCACAACACGGAGTGACATCTCGGGCACCTCAAAGTATTTGTCTATCGCCGACTCCACACCTTCCAGCACAGCATGAAGGAAGCGCCCAGACATGGCCTTGATGTCCAGCTCCCCACTGTTCAAACACTGCGACACACCTTCATCCCCATTGTCGCGTGCCTTGCGCAGCAGGTCGTTCCATGTCGTGATGGTGATGCTTCCGATCAACGTACCGGTGCAGATGATGAGGAGACACGACAACGCCAATGTCAGGGACTGGATACCCGCCCCAGGCATGATGTGTGTCAAAACATCTGTATATGCGGGGCTTAGTAAGGAAACCCGCTGAATAGAAGGAAAAAAATGGTTGCGCTTTTCTTATTATTGGTTTCTAATCATATTTTCTGTAAGGAAAAGGGGAGGGGGCGAACGCACAGTGCACTATTTTTCCTATTCTGTAGCAGAAGACGTCTGTTCCGCCTAACTGTGCAAAAGAACGACACTTGAAAAGATGAATGGACCTCACTGTGCACACACATCTAAAGAGTTGGATAGATGAGCCTCCTAAGCCACCTACTAAATGGCAGCCCATTTAAAAAAATCGCCGCCACATCGCTCACGACAACACACACCCAGCTACATTTTCCCTAATACCCCCTAAGGAACTACCCACACCCTGCTTTCAAACCCACACATACACACTCCTGTCTGAATGACAGGGATCTTCAACACCATTTCCTTCCCCCAGGCTGGCTAAATTTTGCCGAAAAATTAGAGGACTTCCCCATTTTTCCTTTTTTTTTCTCTAAACCCACCCAAAATATTCACAATACAATCACATCAATATCCATCGCTTCGTGGCTTCTGCGTGGGGCTGGGGGTGCGGTGAAGCGGAGTTTCACTGGTGCGAGCGGGTAGGTCGTTTCTTCAAGCGCAACGCTTGCACAACAGTCGCTCTTTATTGGGGCCAGCAGTGCGGACACATCCTCATCAGACTCGATGCTGCTCTCCTGCTGCACTATCAACGACGCCAACGAAGTCATGAACGCTGTTAACCCAAAGGCCTTTTGGAAGGACGACAATGCTGTGCACATGAGGGCCAAATTCTCGCCCCCTTGCAACCCATCAGTCACCTCATCCAGAACAGATCCATGCGCCTGCAAAAACACCTTCCGGTCCTCCCCTTGCAACCCCACCGTCCCAAACGACGCAAGCACCGCACCCACCTCCCCACCATCCAACACCCCAGCACTGTCCACACCACCTTCACACAACACCTTTCTATATACCAATGTATGCAGCCTCGCCACACCCCGCGCACATGCCTTATAAGATGTGGACTGCCCCTCAGGTTTTTTCCCTTTTGGTGGGGGAACCTTTGCACGGATTTGTGGAGGCGCGCGGGGTCGTGGTGCAGACGCGGATGCTCCCCCCCCTGATGAAGGTGGTGGCGAGATGGATTCGACCCTTCCCCTTTTTCTAACCGGGGCGACCTCGGAGGAGGAAGAGGAGGAAGAAGAGGAGGAGGAGGATGAGGAAGACGAGGAGGAGGAGCTGTCCGAAGTAGCTTCGGAAGGCGCGCGCGGCCGTTTGTGTGGACACTCATCCAGCTTGTCGGCCCATTTCTTAAAGTTTGACCGCCGCATATTAAACTTCGTCTTGTCCTTCTGCAAGGCCCCCTCAACAGACGACAGCACCGCAGTCGAAGGGATAAGAACAGTCTTCGCAGTCGGTTTTAAAATGCACGTAATCCCATCAGGGTTCTTCTGCTCAGGTGTCGGCAACCTTGTGAGGATCTTCGCTTCGATGCACTGTGAGGGGGGTGGATACGAAAGGGGGGAGAGGGGAAGGAGATATGATGATTTGCTATGGTTTTGGAAAAGTTGGCTTGAAATGGCAACAGCCCCCCGTGAACAGTGTACCTTTGGTATGACCTGGTCAGGGGGGTGGACCTCCAAACCATGCAGTCTTACGTTGATATTGGAAAAGAAATGGATATTTGATAGTCCCTACTAGCCCCAGATGAAACATGCAGCACGTTGCGTCCGTCGTTGCAGATTGATTTCTGCGAGCTGGAGAAACACCAAGGCGGGCTCGTCTGAGAGTATCGAAGACAGCATGTCTTCAACAGCAGGGAGCGTGTTTTTCTCCTGTCCCTGAAGTCAGACGAGAGTGTCGCATAAGGAGCTGCATAGACACCACATAATGGACACCCCTCTGCGCATTCAGATAGATGCATCAGTGTACGTGATGAAAATATACGCGTTGTGCCAAGAGAGGACAACCGACAATGTCTTTTTTGGCAGGAAAAGAGAGAGAGAAAGGGAGAGAAGGAGAGACAACATACCTGAGATGAGTTGCGTGCGAGCATCAATCCGCACTTTATGCGACCACCCTTCCCTGCAAAGATGACAAGGTCTCCCGGGGTGTACCGGTCCCATCTTTCAGGCTTTCCTCCGGGCATTGTGTGGCGTTGCTGGGTGTACCCTCCCACGCCCTGTCTTTGGAGAATTGTAGGTTTTGGTGTATTCGGGGGAAAGAGTAAAATGAGGACAAAGTGAATGATAAGGATGAGAATACAGAAAAAATAAAGACTTTTTTTTGTCATTTTCTGGTTTGCCCCATTTGGGCAAATTCTACTTTTTTTGTCTCAACAGATTTGTAGCTTTTTTTTAGCTAAATTACACCTTTTTTGCGCACCCACCCTTTTGTTATCCGCAATAGAGGGGGTAGGCGGGTTGGGGGCTACGTTTTTTGTAGCATTTATATTTTTCCTTTTTTTTGTGTTTTTTTTGTTTTTTTTTGGAGAAATAAACACCTTAGAGGGGTTTTCGAGAGAGGGGGGGAAATGAAAAATACAACTCAAAAAAAAAAAGAACAAAAAACGTAGTTGTTTTTGTAACAACCATCAAGGGGGTGGTCTGTGCTGGAAGCAGGCCCTCAGCGGAGGGTGTGTGTGCTCAGTACTGCTCGCCCTCGCCCTCCTCCTCGTCGAACTCACCCTCCTCCTCGACGGTCGCGTCCTGGTACTGCTGGTACTCAGACACCAGGTCGTTCATGTTCGACTCGGCCTCAGTGAACTCCATCTCGTCCATGCCCTCACCGGTGTACCAGTGGAGGAAGGCCTTGCGGCGGAACATGGCAGTGAACTGCTCAGACACACGCTTGAACATCTCCTGGATGCAGGTGTTGTTTCCGACGAAGCAGGTCGACATCTTCAGACCCTTCGGGGGGATGTCGCAGATGGACGACTTGATGTTGTTGGGGATCCACTCCACGAAGTAGCTGGAGTTCTTGTTCTGGACGTTGAGCATCTGCTCGTCGACCTCCTTGGTCGAGATGCGGCCACGGAACAGCTGGCACGCGGTCAGGTAACGTCCGTGACGCGGGTCAGATGCGCACATCATGTTCTTGGCGTCGAAGGACTGCTGGGTCAGCTCGGGCACGGTCAGTGCGCGGTACTGCTGGGATCCACGGGACGTCAGGGGCGCGAAACCCACAAGGAAGAAGTGAAGACGCGGGAAGGGGATCAGGTTGACTGCCAGCTTACGCAGGTCGGCGTTCAGCTGTCCAGGGAAACGCAGGCAGCAGGTCACTCCAGACATCACAGCGGACACCAGGTGGTTCAGGTCTCCGAAGGTGGGGGTGGTCAGCTTCAGGGTGCGGAAGCAGATGTCGTACAGCGCCTCGTTGTCAATCATCACACACTCGTCGGCGTTCTCCACAAGCTGGTGGATCGACAGGGTGGCGTTGTAGGGCTCCACAACGGTGTCGGACACCTTGGGCGACGGGATCACGGAGAAGGTCATCATGATACGGTCGGGGTACTCCTCACGCAGCTTCGAGATCAGCAGCGTTCCCATTCCGGATCCGGTACCTCCTCCGAGGGAGTGGGACAGCTGGAATCCCTGCAGGCAGTCACAGCTCTCAGCCTCCTTGCGGCACACGTCAAGCACGGAGTCAATCAGCTCCGCTCCCTCGGTGTAGTGTCCCTTGGCCCAGTTGTTTCCGGCTCCGGTCTGTCCGAAGACGAAGTTGTCCGGGCGGAAGATCTGTCCGTAGGGTCCCGCGCGCACGGAGTCCATGGTGCCGGGCTCAAGGTCCATCAGCACGGCACGGGGCACGTAGCGTCCTCCGGTCGCCTCGTTGAAGTACACGTTGATGCGCTCCAGCTGCAGGTCGGAGTCTCCCTGGTAGGTACCGGTGGGGTCCACTCCATGCTCGTCGGACACGACCTCCCAGAACTTGGAACCGATCTGGTTACCGCACTGTCCTCCCTGGATCGAGACGATCTCTCTCATTGTTAGATTTGTGTTTTTTGTTTTGTAGTCTCTTGGAATGGTGTCTCTACGGTACATTTCTGCCACAACTAACAACACTAAATGAAGGGGGGAGTGCCTTTTTTTTTTTTTGCCTTTTTTGCGAACAGCAACGCGAGAGGGCATTCCATTAAACTTGTTGCTTTTTTTCCCCTTCTTTTTTCCCCCCCTAATTCTAAATGCACCCAAGCTCTCGCTACTACCCTTTTTTGAAATAAATGTTGAAAAATTGACAACGGCTGCCACCACCTACGTACGCATCACCTTCAACTGTCTGCACATTACAGTGCTGCATGCCCTCTTGAACATAAACTACGCAGCCACACAACAGAAGCAGTTCACATGCTCCACATGAGGCACACACATCACAAAAACGAAAACAATAAGACCACGATATCGAGGTACGACCTGCAGTACATATTTTCAGAAAAAAAATGGTCGGCAGTCTGAGTCTAAACCATTGTATGTAACCTACGTCGTCCACAATATCAAAAATAAAATAAAATTTGAATTGAAATACAAAGCCCTCTCGTGAACTGTGTACATAAAAGCAAAGTTGAAAAGTGCAAACACATCACCGTTCATCGGCGGAAGCAGGCAAAAAAAGTTAAGAAATGAAAATGCAAGGGCATGTACATCACCACGGACGCAAACACCTGGTCCCCTCAAATATTCTAGAATGAGAAGCATTCTCGATGGTATTTTTTCTTCGTTTTTGTTCAAAAAATTTGCTTCTAAAAAAAGAAGCTGATTTAGTTCATAACGATGAACCCTACATCTCTCATGCCTGGTCAACTTACAAAACCCTTAAAAATATGGAGAATAAAAAAAAAAGAAAAATGAAAATAAAAAGGGTCAGGATCGATCTACCAAAAAAAAGTGTTAATGCCGAAGCAATATCTAGGATGGTTTTATAACGACAAAAATGGGGGTATGGGAAAAAAAGGGAATCTAATTGGGGGAGGGGGAGGGAGGGAGGGGGAGGGGAGGGCTTCGCCTCGCCTATCAACTCCATGCTTCCGTATGGGAGGAATGCTGCGTTTTGCTCGCTCTTTCCCGACACGGACGCACAGTTCAACTCAAAAGGCAGTGTCTGGGACCTAAAAGACCCAGGCTCTCATGCCAAAGGGGGTTTTTTTGTATTAGGATTGCAGTTTCCCTTGATGCCTGTCTTCGTCTTCCCTTGAAATGATGGATAATCGCCCAACCCAAGGTGGCTTATGAAATGTCATCTTGGAAAGGCTATTTTTTTCTTCTCGAAAACTTTTTGATATGCAGTCCTACATCCATTTCGTGGTTTACATCTGAAAAAAAGAAGGGAAAAAAACACACACTTGAAGATAAATGTGTTTTTTTCATGCACACCACAATGTTTATCAACACAGCCATCAAACACGATGCACTTTATTGCTCGTATCTCATTTTTCTAAGGCAAGAATCATTCCTTTTTGTTGCTTTTTTTGTTTCTTTTTAAAATAAATTAAACATCAGCTGCAATACAATGCATTTAGCCAACCCTCTTTTTTCTTCTGTTTTTTTCCAGTGTATTTTTTCTTTTTTCTTTTGACAATTTTTTTTTGAATAAAAAGCAGCGCTCTCACAAAATCAGGCAATATTCCACTCTGAAAAACAACCCACATCACTAGAGTTTCTTTTTGGTGGATTTGCGAGAGCCCTCATAAAAATCTATTTCCCTCTTTTTTTTGTCTCTTTCCCCTTTCTCCCTGAGAACAGACATCACACGCTTTTCTTTTCTACGGCGCTACTGCGAATGTCTTCGAAGCTCCAATCATCGCGGATTCACGCGCACGGATCTCTGCCACCTGCTGGTCTGACCGCTTGCGGACAGAGGAGTCGAATTCCTTGCGGAGCTTTCTTTTGTACGCCGCCATCTCGGTCTCACGGGCGTCCTGGAACTCCTCGAGCTTGGTGTTCGCCTCCGCCTTCTGCTTGTTCGCTTTGTTAAGACGTTCTTGCAGTCTGTCGATCCGTTCTTCTTTGTCCTCCAATGCGAGCTGTGCGTCGCCTGTTGTCTTCGGGCGCTGCTTCTCTGCTGCCATCTCCGCCACGACCTTGGCAATCTCTGTGTCTTTGGTCGAGATTTCCACCTTATGTTTTTCGTCCACAGCAGACAGGGCGGTGGTGTGCTCCTCCTGCATGGTGGCCATCTGTGCGGAGTACAGCTCGCGCATTGCCGCAAGCTCCAGTTCGTAGCGTGCACGGCATTCATCGACAGGGTCGACCTGCATCGCGTCGTCTTCTGGTGGCGGTGCCGTCTTGGGTGTGGGTTTTGCCTTAGGCAGGGCGCGCTTCGGTGCGGGCCGCTTCGTCATGGGTGCGCCAGACTGCAGCTTCTTCTTGAGGACGTCCTTGTCGGCCTCCAGATACTGCACCTTCTTGACAAGCTGCGCGTTCTCGTCCTTCAGGTCGTTCATCTCCTTCTGCTTCACCGCAAATTTGTTGTCCATCTTCGATTTGGTTTGCGTGCTTCCGTTCATGCTGGATTCAACTGTGGGTGGGGATTATGAAAAGAGAAGGCGGAAGGAGGGGGGGGGGGGGGGGGGAAACCGTTGATTTGAAATACAAAACCCTCTCGTGACAGTGTACCTTGGTTGAAAAATAACAACAGGAAAGGGTATCGTGATTAATCACCAAAAGGTTCGCCTTTTGATAATCTGTTGCAACAGGTTGATTTTGCCTGAAAGACAGTTTTTTCCCCCCCGCATGTTATGTACCCAAAAACGTCGTGTATCCCTTTGTGGTTATTGAGTGTGGTAAACACAGTACTGTTGTTCTAAAGGTATTCATGTCTTTCCCCCCTCATACGTTGTTCTTGCACCCTTTTGTACTCCCCTTCGAAGTGGCGTGCCTCGTTCTGGAGCAGCTTCTTGTGTGTGTTGATGTCGAGCATCTCTGCTTGAAGTGCGTTGTTTGCGTCGGCAGCTTTTGTGGCTGCGTCTGCCGAGCGTGCTGCTGCCTGCTGGTGCTGCAGGGACAGCTCCTCGAGTCTGGCGTACTCTGCCTTGAGCGCAAGCCCCTCGCTCTGCGCCTCCTCCAGGGAGAGCGTCTTCTCCTTCAGCTGTGCTGCGAGGTGCTCCATCTCCCCCTGCAGTGCCTTCATCGCCTCCTGCGCTACCTCTGCCTCCTTCATGGCTGTTTGTCTGGCCTCGCATGATGCTACGTACATAGCCTCCTTCTGCGCCACCTCCTCCTGCACACCAGCATACGCACGCTCCAAACGCGCAATCTCATCGCGATGGCCGTCATGCTCTGAGATCTTTCCATGCAAATCTGCGATCTGCTCCTTGTGTGTAGTCGTGGTGGCCTCAAGCTCCGTCTTTGACTCACAAAGTTCTTGTGTGAGTCGGTCCACTTCTACCTGAAGGCGTGCGCGTTTTGGTGCAGGTGTTTCTCCAGTGGAGGCGCGTTTGCGTGAGCCCTGCTCGACCAAAGCGTTTTCAGCGGCAACACGCTTTTCGCGTTCAAAGTTGAGCTGTTTCTGGATCTCTGATTTATGCCGTTCCTGCTCCTGGCGGAACTGCTCCATATCTTCCATCAGCTTCGCAACCTCAGCTTTGTGTTGTTCCCTTGCCTCTGCTGTCTGCGCCTCTGCCATCATCTGCAGCGTTCTGCGCAGGGCAGGTGGGATCTGCCCTTCACCAATCACGCACCTTTTGGGGTCGTTCTTCACCTTCGCCGCCTCTTGGGCGAACCGCAGGGTGCTGACTGTCTGGTCGTACTGCGAGCTGGCTCCGGTCACACAGCAGATGATAGCGGTTTTAGTGTTGCCACCAAGGGACGTCCGCAGCAACCTTGTCAGCTTTGAGTCGCGGAACGGAATGTGCTGGCGTCCAGGGGAGGTGAGGGAGTGGATGACTCTGACCAGCGCGGAGAGGGATTTGTTGATGTTGCCTCCTTCCTGCGCACGCACCCCATCGGTGCCGGTGTTCTTCATGCTCTCTGCACCCGCGAGGTCCACCATCTGCAGGAGCGATCTTGTGTTTTCACCTTCCTTCGGCATTCTGTCGATTTGGATCCGGAAGATCGTGTGCGAACGGCTCGATGCCTCGCTCATGTTGGTGCGCGCGACCTGACGTCTGTCCATAGCGGAGGTGATCTCCTGCGAGGCTTCTCTCGCAGAGGACACCACAACCGGCTGCAGCTGCTTGCCGTCCTGCATGCTCATCAGAACAGGGTCCTTTCCCTTCTCCTCGGTGATGCGCAGCTCTGCGTTTGTCTTCAGATCCGAAAGCCGTTCGTTGTAGACCTCCAAAGACAGGCAGCGGATGATGTAGTCCGCTTCCGAGTCGCCTTCGATTTCGTCCCACAGATACGCAAGGGAGAGCTGGACTATGCCCTTGTAGCCTCCGTTGCCCATCATGGTGTGGGTCTTCCCTGAGGAGGTCTGTCCGTAGGCGAAGATGGTGCCGCTGTAGCCGCGCAGGGCGTGCGAGACAATGCCCTTAGAGGTGCTGTCGAATACGTCCTCTGTCATCGCCTCATTGCCAAAGACGCGGTTCACGCAAAAGTTCGTCTGGTCTTTCTTCGGTAAAGTGCAATGCAAGGAGTCTTCTCCCAACAACCATGCGTTCTGCGCACCTTCTGCCTGTTCCCGTGCATTGAGGGGACGTACACGCACAAAAACAGGGACCTGTGTCATCGGGAGGTTTTTTGAGATTTGTGTAATCTGTGTGAGTGTATTTTGAAAAATGTCTGTAGGTTTGTAGATTAGGAAGGATAAGATATTGACAGATTGAGAGCTCTTTCTCGATTACCATTGTGTGGTGGTGGTGCATGGCTGCTCCTGGTGGAGTGATTTGTCTGGTTGATTCCGTAAGCGAACGAGATCTCGATGTGTAGAAGAAACCCGAGGCCGAGCTTCACCATTCTTTAGGAAGGGAGAGAGAAAGATATGAAAAAGATGGGGGAAAAATGGGTGTCTTTTGTTTTCAATGTTGAGAAAAAAAATGGGGGGTTAAAAAAGGGGAGGTGAAAATAAAGAAGATAAATGTGGCTTTCATGCACACAGATCGAAAAAAAAGGTGGATAGTCACCTTTTTGAGGGGGGTTTTTTTTTTGAGATTTATTGTTTTCTCGCAAAATGTATATTTTTTTGTGTAGCGTTTTTGGCATTATGAGACATTGTGTGAGGAGGGGGCTTTCTTTCAACACTGTTCCTCACCCCCGTGGATAGGATTTACCACAAAAAGGTTGAAAAGAAAAAGAAAAGTTGATAAGATGACCCTAAGCCTCTTCGTGCTTATTCACCTTAAAAAAAATGCTAAGGTGCTTCACCTCAGTCAACCTTTTTAAAAAAAACCACCCTCCACCCACACTTTACGCGTCCTCCTCCTCCTCCCCCTCCCCCAGAGCCCCCTCCATTTCTCTCTCTTCTGCTGAAGCTTCGCCCTCTTCCTCCACTTCTTCCTCGTCCTCTTCCCCTTCCCCTGCTCTTTCCGACAAAAATCGGGCCAATCCCTCAGTATTTTTAGCATCGTTACTCGGGTCTATCTTTTTCACCTTTTCCTTCTCAGTTCTCTGCCTTTTATTGCGGAGGAGGTGGGCAATTTCGACCGGAACTGCACCACCTTCACCTTCCCCTTCCCCGTCACCTCTTTCTCGTTTCTTTGCCCTTCGTGTTGTCTCTGCGAAGAAGGCGGCGTGGAGCTTGGTGAGATAGGCAGCAACCTTTTGGAGGGTATGCCGATCGGTCGTCTCCGTGTCGTTCGGCGGAAATGACGTTCCGGTTTGTGGAAAGAAAAGGTACTGTGGCACCTTCACTACCGGGGCAGGTGTACCCCCTTCACTTCCGTTCTGCTTTGCATTGCTCCGCCACACTGAAGAAGAGTCGTCTACCACTACTACGTGGTTATGCCGATACGGAAATATCCTGGGCAGCTCCTTTCTCGCTCCGTGATCGCAGTCATCACGACTCACAATGCGTTTTCCAAAAAGCGTTCCAGTAGGATCCAACACTGCCCCCACCTCTGCCGCATACGCGCGCGAGCCATGAGTGTAAATATGCAGTTCAAATAGTTTATCCATTTCATTCAAAAACCGTTGAATTCCAGGTCGAAGCTTGACGAGATGCATCGTACCACGAACGGAAAGGGGGGTGATATATGGGGGGAGAAGAACCTTACGTTGGGAAGGGATGACACAGTGCAGCATGGTATGATCGATGTCCATGACGAGGACGAGGCGGTTAGAGGAGAGGAGCGTCTCGTATGCGGCCTTCGCTGTGTCGCGTGCAAGGCTGTCATCCACCCACACATCGGCGCGAGCATGCAAGGCACGTACAAAAGTGTTCTTTACTTCATGTGGTTCACCTTCCACATCAGCACCACACTCCGCGCAAAGAGACCCAAAGCGCAGACTATGTAGACAAGGCATAGCAAGGCAAGGGGGGTGGGTCGTGTACATCTGTAGGGGTTTGAAAAAAGAGAAGTTGATGAGTGGGGTGGCAATCCCCTCAACTTGGTCTTCGCCACTAAAGAACCCTGTCAGATGCTGGCTCGCTCTGTACAGCTTTTCAACCCGCAAGACCGAAGGCTGAGCGTGTGAGGGATCTGAAAAATTGCGCCACCTCCGTTTCTGAGTTGTTGTGTGTTATCTCTGTCGTTGTGCCACGTCTCCCCTACCTTCGGTGTGACGTAAAAGCTAAGCTTATGGGTTTGACCTTTATTGAAACAACTCCCGCAGTCTATTTTTTTTCAAGGGGTTTTTATTTTATTTTGAACACACTTCGGAAACAACAAAAATAAGTTTATGGTTGCACAATCGTGTACAAAAGGGGCTGGGGGTGTGTGTAAAGTAAAAACACTACGATGCCAGCCCCAGATGAAAGCACAAAGAAGAGGCACTTCCTTTGTTGCAACGCTTCTCCACCCCCACCACGACCTCATGAGCAGTGCACACACCTGATGCCACATTGTGCGTGCAACAGCTTGCATCTATGGAAATAGAGCACAGCCACACGCGATGAATACATTCATCAAACGGAGGCTCATGACGTGGCACCACAGCGCTTCCTCACAGTACGCAATAAAACGGTACAATCGCAGCCTTGCCCACTCAGAATCCCTTCCCCACCCCAAAACCTTCTACCCACAGTGGTCCCTTCCCGCAGCAGTCGTGCATGCCAAGGCCACACTCAGAAGCCCACCCTTGACGGTCGAGGGATGCACGTTCAAAGGGCTCTGTTCACAAGAACAACCCTGTGCAGCCTCTTCAACCGCTGCTGCAGACACATCGCCCTTCAGGTACTTCCGCACTGCTGTGTTGTAGTTCTCCCACTCACCGTTTTTCCCGATCTGGTACATCCATTCTTCAGTCGGGCTGGCGGAGCGCCCGCTGTCAAGCAGAAGCTCGGCAACCACTTCAGGTGTGTCAGAGGTTGCACACACTTCCACCTTGCACGGAATCAGGCGCATCTCGTGTTCGCACTCAGCATTCCACTGAGTAAAGGCAAAGCGCCCCATCCACTGCGCTGAAGCACATACGGTTGCAGAGCACGTTGCAGCCAAGGATACGTCCTGCACGTTCCATCCCATGCACGTCACGCACAAGTGTGCCCACTATGCTGAAGCGGCGCATCACTTCACACCCCATGTCACCACGTAGCACCTTCCCAGTTGCAACACCGATGTTCACCTGCGACAGCTTCAACCCCCTGAACAGCATCGTTGCTGTGTGCAGTGCTGAGGTGGCGTGGTTTACACACTGCCTTGACGTGTTGAACGAGCAGTGCACCCTGTCACCGACAAACACGTCCACCATCCCACGGTATGACTCTGTTGCCTGCAAGGTCTTCAGAAGAAGAGTTGTGAAGAAGGAGGAGAAGTGTGCACTGTTGTGCTCCACCAGACGCAACGTGTCTTTGATGTTCACCGTCAGCAGAGTCGCCTTCACAGACGTGAGCCCCAAAGCAATGTGTCGTACACTTGCAGCAGGTAAGGTTCCATTTGTGGAACTACTCCCAGAAGATGCTGTTTGCTCTGTTCCATCTTGTTCAGTACCTTCTGCACTGACGTCTTCAGTGCGCTCAACTACGCTGTTTTCATCCACAAGCAGACACGTCAGTGGCAGGTACGCTTTGTACGACCGCAGGTTCTTCTCCAACGCACGCAGTGCCACCGTCATCCCCTCGGGCAACTCATGTTCATGCACCTCCAGCAGCTCCGCCACCTTCTCCACGTCGTACCTTGCCAGGAGCGAGGCAATCTCCTGCACAGCGTTGATCGTCCGTTCCATTGATGCCTGCTCCTTCAGCACCTCATGTGCGAAACCACGTGTCACGATGAAGTCAATCACAAGCACAGCTACTGCAGATATTAGGGGTGACGACGGGAACTCTGTTGGACAGGGCAGGGCCTCACAGTCAAACTTCTCCTTCAAGTAATACATCCGTCCGTACTCACCCTCCTGTGGCGGCAACCCTGGCAGGTCAAAAAGCCCAAACCTGAAACTCTCCTCAACACCAAGCAGCAACAACCACATGATAATGAAACCCACAAGCCCGAGACTGTACACCTTGGGCACCTGCATCACGAGGTGCATGTCGATGATGATCACGAGGACAGGCCATCCCTCTCTGAAGACCGTTCGTCCACTCAAATCCCACACCAGAAACCCACATGTGATCATGTACAGCGTGCCCACCACCACCTTTGTTGTCAACGGAACCCTACACATCACTGCACAGACCGCAATGCTGAACCCAAGCGAGACGAACAGTGACCCTACTAAATTGATGGGGTGTCGCATATCTGAAGCTAAAGTCGCCGCCACGCCAAGTACAAATGCCAACAAACCCGCACAGCCAAAGATGAAGAACTGTGTGCGTATCTCCTTCTTTTTGGTGCTCAGTGTCCCGTCCAAGGAGAGCACGCCATTGAGACACTGCAGCCCCATCTCCCCTTTTGTCAGGTACCTGTGTTCTCGTGGAGGGGTTGGGGAAAAAAAAAGAACTGAACTGAAGTTGCCCGTACAATACTCTTTCGGAGGGGACACCCTGCGAGTGGTTGGCTAAGAATTGTCTGCTGAACCTAATGAGCGCAGGGACACCGACGGACCGGAGGGAACAAAAGGGAAGGACATCTCAAAAAGAGACACGCCTTAGATTGGGTTAAAAATAGGGCGAAAAAAGGGGGCGTTTTTGGTGTCTTTTGTTTTGTTTTGTTCTCTCGAAGACGGTACACAAAGCTTCCTTGGGGAACGGGGGAGGGGACGCATATGGAAGACGGAGTGGAGGAAGGGGGTAACAAAAGGACCACGCCTTTTTTTTTTTTTTTTTTTTTTTTTGCAACCTTTCTTTTTTGGGGGGTTTTTTTTTCTTCCGTTTTTTTTCTCTAACCTTCTCGCTCTTCAAATATGGTGTACACTGTCCACCCACCCTTTCTGTCAGAACCCCCCCCATTTTTACTCACGCACAAAAAAATATAACCAAACGACAAAAGAAGAAACCTATCGATGCATGTGCCTCTCGTACACACAATATCAACAAGAGTTGGTAAGGTGACCTTAAGCATGCTTAGTGGTCTGAAACAAACAAGAAGGTGGCGCAGGGCGCAAGAACAGTAACAGAGTGTACCAATAAAATAAAATAAAAAAAAAAAGAGAAAATTTGAACAAGATGAATGTACTTCTCTCGCACAAACACACATCCCTGAAAGAAAGAAAAAATGGTGACAGGAGCGTGTCCTGTCTGCCACTGCCTTTTTTTGTAAAGGACAACTTCCAAAAATATAAAGATACACACCCCCGAGGATGTGCTACACTATCTCCAAGGTGTATTTTTTTTTTTGTTGTTTTTTTGTTTTACTCAGGCATTCGTTACTACTGGAAGATCAAACAGGGCATTGTTTTTTTTTTGCCCCCCCCTCTCCCCGCAACCCTTCCCACTGAACCGAGGGATCGCAAACACCCCTCCTTTCGTCTCGTTTAAATCTTGCAATGAAGGCTTTTACAAAAACCGGCCTCAACAAAAGTACTGAAACAGTACACAACCCAAAAACATAAAACTGCTACATCACTCTCACTGAGTGTGCTTGATGTTAACGTTACAACTGAAGCAAGGAGGGGGGGGTGTTGGGAGGCCCACTAAGACCTCCCACAATGGCGTACAGACGGACACGGATACACAGAGGGGGAAAAAAAGTTTATAAGAAGACCCTAAGCCTCTCATGCTTAGTCACCTTAGAAGAAAAATACTGGCTGCAGAAGAAAAAAAAAAACAAGTAATTGCTATCGGAAAAAAAACGGGGTGTGATGTGGAACTCCATCCTGTAGAAATCATCTACAACACGCCCAGCATTCTGCTCTTCTGCAGGTATGCTAACCCACTGGGACGCCAGCATCTGAAACGTTCAAGAAGGGGGGGCTGTCCTCTTCGTCCAGCACCATCTGCTCGATAGCGTTGTTGGACGTCGGCTCGGCAGGCTCGGCGTGTTCCAGCTCGTTTTTGTCCACAGGCTCCCCACATTGTCGTCGTCGTTGGAGCAGTGCGGAAGAAGCACAGAATGCACAGACGACAACACATCGATCACACCAGGCACATCAGCACCTCCAGCAAATCGCCAGGATGCTACGGTGGTTTCGAAAATCGCGCGGAGTTTTCCACAGCACACCCCGTTTTTTCTCCTAGCAATTACCTGTCCTTGTTGTTATTGTTGTTTTCAACCACCTTCCTTCAACCCTTGTAGGATCAGTTGTCATTTTTTTCGCGAAAACATGAAATTACACATTTCAAGAGAACAAATTAAAAAGGGTCCTTATTTGCATTTTTGGGCTCCGCCCGTGCAGTGGTGGGGTCAATCTCGAAAATTGGACAATTTTTTGACCACTTAAATTTTGAGAAATATGAGCCCGGTTCCTTATACGTGGGGCCCATTTTCAGCTAAAATTTTCCTCAAAATCTGGTTTTGTAAAATTGACCCTTTCCCCCCCCCGCATCGATTTCAATACTATACCTTACTTCACCTACGGTTGCCCTTACAGGGGGGGTGAAGGAAGGTAGGTTGAAAATACCGGGAGTCAGCGTTCACACCTACGCCGTAGGTTTTACAGTAGAAAAAAAAAGAGTTGAAAAGTGCAAACGCCTCACCGTACACCGGTGGACGGGTTATCGAACCCCCCAGAGAGCACTTCATTGGTACGCAGATACCATGAGGGAAAAAAATAAACAAAAGAGAAGATGGATATGAGTGCACACACATCTATGGGGGGAAAACCCCAAAATTTTTGTAAGATGAATGTGCCTCTCGTGTACACTCTCTTTTGCCACTATTGTTATCGCGCTGGAACACGCTTGGGGTTTGAAGATGGGCTGTCTCTCAGTCACGGCGACAGTTGTTAGGGATGATGTAAAAGATCAAAAGATGTGCCTCTTGTACACATCATGAAAGAGAAAAGGTTGGCAAAAAGATGATACTACAGTGAGACAATAAACATCGGAGGGGGTAAAAACCCTTCCTTAGAGCTTTGAAATTCCAAAAATCACCTTAGTTTTTACCCCTCCGGTGTTTTTACCCCACCGATGTTTGTTGTCTTACTGTAAGTCTCGCATGCTTTGTCACCTTTAAAAAGACATTTTCTAGGCCATTACTACACAAATACACACTTCAAGCACACAAAATAAAAAGAACAAAAACAGCGGGGGGTCATGATAAGGTGCAGCAAGGGCGTGGAGGGGGGGGGAAAGAAAACTTGAAATGATGAGGGTGTTGCCACATACCATCCTTTCTCTTTAAAAAAAACAAGCTTTGCTTTTTGTAAGTTTCGCCCCCATAACTTTCTCCCAAAAGGTACACGGTTTGTCAGGTCCAGGTGGGTGAGCAAAATTGGGTGAGCAAAAAAGCGAGCATATACACACACACACCCCAAATTGTAGTGAGCAATTTGTGTACAGTTTTTCCCACGCTTTTTTTGCTCACCCAATTTGGTCACCCACCTGGACCTCACAACGATGTCCATTGTAGGAGATTTGATACGTTCAAAATGGGGTGTTAAAATGTCAGTATTGGGTGATTCTGAAGTGCAGGGCTGTGGTCACGAGAGATGAGAGTGCTCGATTGTAGCAATCAAAATTGCTAAATCAAAAAAAGAAAAGAAAAGAAAAGCGTTTGACAAGAACGGCACACACACAATATAGTGGAGCACACTCTAGGGTGACACTAATACAACCAAGTTTTCAAAAAAAAAAAAAAAAAAAAAGAGGAAAACTTGTACTGTGCGAACAACTTCTCAGGGGGCAAAAAATGATTCACAATAAAACTGCCTATTATGGCGTCGACTTCGAAGTACCCATCTTTGGGACTAGGGTCTGTAGCGCTAAGGTATTTGCTCCACTGAAGATAGACTTAGTTTGTCTTGAAGAGTGTTGTGCACTGTTGTGCACAATGAGGGGCGCTCGAGTCGCTCGTTTGAACCCCCTATAAAACGCGTATATGTAGGACAAAGGAGCTTTAAAGGGCGGCATTGTGAATTCCTTTTTAAAGTTCTCCCACCTCTGCCTTTGCGCGAAACGTGTTGAAAAACAACCAGTGTGAAAACACATTTCAAACGGGGTGATGGAGGGGGAAAGGCTTTTTGGTGTGGCTGAGACCAAAACATAGGTCACTTTGTCAGAACTTTGTTGTGCGTTTTTGGCTTTTTCAGCCACACCATTGAAAAAATCCACCTTACCTTTCGTGTTTAGCCAACCTTGACCACGCAATCGTTATCAAAAGGGGAAAGGTGGTTAGGAGATCCCCAAGCCTCACTGAGATAAGTAATATCTCTCGTAACCAACTTCAAAAAAAAAAAAAAAAAAAAAAAAAGCGCTATCTGCCTTGTATCACCCTTTTTTCGTTTTCCTCTCTTTCAAAACAGGGTTGGCTTTCTTTCTCACTGAAAATCCCTTCCCTTTCCCTTTTAACGAATTTAATTGAAAAAAAAATAATACGACTTCGAGGACTTCGCTCTCTCCAGCTAATTTTATCCCATCATACACAGAGAAAGAGAAAAAAAAAACACACACAAGGGGGGGGAAAAAAAGGCAAAGAGAAGTTGAAAGTGCAAAACGCCTCACCGTGCATCGGCGGACGCCCTCTCTTTCACAAAAAAACACAACAAAAAAAAAACAACTATTTAACAGATTCCACTCGTAAAGAAGCGACAGGAAAAGATTTTTTTTAACCCCAGAAAATAAAATAAAAAACGTTTCGCCACACATAACACCCAAAAAACCCACATTTTTTTTTTTTTTTGTCCTTTTTGAGAAACCCCCAATACGACCAACACCCCCCCTAAGGTCAGTGCTGGAAGAATACGTATCAGAATACGTATTCTTACGTATTCTTATGCGTATTCTTACAGCACTGCCCTAAGGTCCCCCCCTTCCATCCCGCTTCAAACAGAGATAATAAAGAGAGCTTCATACTAATCAGTTCAGGAGAACAGAAAGCATTCTTCAATGTGTCTAAGTTACGCATTAACTTCGACAAGATTTTCTTTTTGGGAAAAAAGGCTTGGCGTGAGACAAATTATGACTCTTTGTCTATGATCGACGGCCCTGAAGCACTTTGAACGAAAAATAAAAGTTTCCGTAAGATGACTCTTTCCGCCTCTACATTTGGCACCATTTTTTTTTTTCCTTTCTTTTTTGAAAACTTGGTTGCATCAGTGTAGACACCCGAAGATGAACACCACTATGTAAAACACCACCAAAGGTCCATCCAATCCTTCCCCTTTTGAAGATGTAAATGAACCCCCTTTTTTTTCCCCCCTTACTCACTGCGCCACTTTGAAAGCATCGAATTTGCCTTCCGAGATGTCCTTTGTTGTCGCATCATCATCTCCACCGGGGAGGTCTGTTGCTTGTCTGGTGAATTCCGCGTCGAAGTATTTAGTGTCAGGTTCTCCGGTGTGGATGGCAGGTACAAACTCAGGCTTCACCTCTCTCCGTCCCAACAGCTCGAAGTCGATGTCCCCCTCCTTGAAGAAGGGATGCTCCTTGAGCTGTGTGATGTCGCAGAGTCTCTGCTTCGGGTCTCTGTCCAGCAGCTTCGTCAGCACATCCCTCAAGTTCTTCGACACCAACGAGCTAGGGAACTCCAACGGTTTGTTCAAAATCAGCTGGTACATCTGGCTCACATTCTGCGTGTAGAACGGCGGGATGCCCACAACCATCTCGTACAGGAAGATGCCCAGACTCCACCAGTCAACAGCTTGTGTGTGTCCCTGTGTATAGTGGAAGGAGATGTATGGGCAATTCAGCCAGGAGAGGAAACACGACCGGGTGCACAGAGTTTGGTGGAAAGCAAGAACGTTTCAAATGAAATGCGATTCATGCGTATCAAGGAGGGGAACATACCTGCTTCATGACAAGCTCGGGTGCCATGTACTCGGGTGTACCACAGAAGGTGTATGTCGTGCCGCTGGCATTGGTCTTTGCAAGACCGAAGTCGGTGAGCATCACGTGGCCTTCGCTGTCGAGAACCTGTGTGGGTTGTGTTGTGGTGCACAAATGGAAAAGGACTAAAATAATACCCACAGTCTCGAACTTTTCTACCAATGTGATGTTCGTTGGATGTATCCCAACGGTATAACGATCCTCAGTGTGTACGACAATCAAAACTATCATAAATACATACCAAATTTTCCGGCTTCAAATCTCTGTAGATCACACCGAGGGAGTGGAGATGTGCAAGCGCAAGCGCGATTTCGGAAGTGTAGAAGCGGGCACGTGACTGTGTGTGAGGGAAAAAGATTTTTTTTCTACAATCTGTTGGGCGTATGCTACGATTCCAGACATAGTTCACCCCTCCCCACTTTTGAAACCCCGTGCGTTTCATTGGCAAACCGTCTTTGAGTAGCCTTTGGTGGACTCAAATGTCACGCAATTCTTTGTGCACTGAAGCGACGTCCGCCCCAACCCCCTACTCCTGCCTGACCCTATACCCCTGCGCACATACCTCACTGAAGCGCCTGCAGCGCTGGAGATGGAAGAACAGCTCCCCCCCTGAGAGGAAGTCCAGGATGAAGATGAGTTGCTTTTTTGTCTGTGTAGGATGTGTGTATGATGCAGACTATAAAATTTTGTTTTGTAGTAAAAGACAGGAGACCTACTGCCATTTAGGGGGTTTCATGAAAGGTTTTATCCACTCACTTTCGATCACAATATCGCGATAGTATAACAAAGCTTTATTTCTCTCTGCTGAGTTGTGTGGGATGTACATCGGACGTAAGAGGGCGACGGCGACGACAGAGTCTGCAGCCACCACTGCGTCAACCGCAGTATCAGCAAGAGGGCCAACAGCTACAACAGTAGCGCTCTTGACCCCGCTCCCCCCACACCTCGGTCGGACAAGCAGAGAAGGTCCCGAGGCTGTCGGCACCTTGGACCACCTCCCACCCACATACGGTCGTGTACCAGTGGGAACCGGCTACGCCGTGAGGCATGCCACGGCCCCCTCGAACACCGGGGTCGGGACGCTGAAGGGCTGCAGCCGGCCCGAAGATCGAAGAGATAAAGAAGGGGGCGGGTTTTTTCTACTTTTTCTCTCGGTAGAAGGTAGAGGGAAGAAAACCATGCAACAAGAATGTGCCTCGTGCACACACATCTTGCGTGAAATATGCGTCAAGACAAGACCTCTCAGTAAGTCGCTGTGATCCTATAGACAATGACATTGTAACCTCGGGGCCAACCTGGGGTCAAGAGCTGAGAAGTGAGATCGGTTTCTGGCTTTCAGCCTGGAACCGATCGTTCCAGGGATCCAAAACAAAGACGACCCATTTTTTGCCCTCATCTCGTAGACTGTCGTGGTGTTGTAGGTCCATACCTGGAACGCAAAGTGAAGGTTCACCACGAACGGGTGGTTCACCATTTCCAGAATCTTCTTCTCTGCGTTGGTGTGCGCAACCATCTTGTTCTGGATGATCTGCTCCTTGTTCAGCACCTTCATGGCGAAGACCTGCGACAACATTGATAGTCTACAAGCAATACGCCACACCACATACCTTGGATGAATCTCTGTGCTTCACCTTCATCACCTTCCCGAACGAACCGATTCCAACGACACACATCAAATCAAAATCACGCAGACCCAGCTGTGTGGTTTGTTGTTGTTTTTTTTGTGTTTTGTATAGTTTCCACCTCTCTTAACAATAGGTAGTGTAGGTTTCAATGAATGTTTATTCAAAAAAAAAACTTTAAAACCCATACCGGTGCTTTCGACGCCGCATCCCCAGTCTCTGTCGTTGCCCGAGCGAAGTACTGCTGCGCGTGGTCCGCATCCTCCACACCTTCCAGCTCGCCGATACCTGTGTTCGAGGCGTGGTCGCCCGACGTCACGTCCTCGAGGTACTTCCACCATCGCTTCTTCTCCTTCGCTGTTTCGGAGGTGAGGACGTAGGTGCGTGGGAGGTTGCGACCCATCAGGCAGAATGCATTTGCGTACATCGCGCAGTCGACAACACGCGTCTGGTTCAGGCTGATGGTTCCAAGACGTTTCCCCCCTTGCTTCTCGTAGTAGTGCAGCTGGTCTGTGCGGATCTCAAACCAACGTGTCTTGAAAGGGTCTTTGTAGGGCACTGTGCGTGCACCGAGCTTCCGCAGGTAGCCACCACCACCAAAGAGGCCGAGGAGGGCTTTGAACTCAGCGGTGGAGTTGAGGGACTTCGACGCCTTGACCCGCTGGAGGAACTCCTCTAGTGCGCGCCGCCGCTCCTCAACGAATTTTGGGTCGTATCGACCAAAGGTTTTCTTTGCCGGCGGCTCCGGAAGCTGCTCCACACCAAACTCCTTGCACTTCACCCTCAGCGCCTTAAACGCCTCCTCAAACTCCTTAAAACGCCTCCAGCAAGAGAACAACTCCTTCTCTCCCTCCTTGATCGACACCTTGTACGCCATGTAATCACTCTTCTTGGTCGGGTCCGTCACAAACACATTCAGCTTCTCCCATGGTGGGAGGTCAACCTGGGGTGCCTCTGTCTTACTCATCTCCGCTGTCTCTAAGGAAAAGCCTTAGTTGGGGGGGGGATAGGGGGGGAGGGGGGGTCCGACCGTTTGTGTAATACCGCTTCTTTGTTTCCCTGTTTAGTATTTTTTTTTGTGGAAAAAAGTCAAAAAAAAAAAAAACCTAGTAAGAGTTACAAGCCTCTCTTAGCAACGACAATGTTTAAGGGGAGGGAAGAGGGTTTTTTGAGGTTCAGTACAATAGTTAAAAGATGGGTACAATAATACAAAGAAAAATGGTATTGATGCAGCCACCTTCCGACCCGACTACGATGCGAGCCATCCGGATGAAGGCACAATACAAAAACAAAAAAAAATCTAAAAAAAAATGCGTTATTCTTCTTCTCCTTCTTCAGGGCGTCCCAGAAAAGACCTCACGCAATGGGGGAGGGGAGATGGTTCCTCCTCTGAGGTGGTTTTCTGGTACGCTCATACGGAGTAGTGCGATCTCTGTGTCATATGCGTTTGGGGATGCCTGTGTGAGGGCGCGTTTGGCGTCCTTGCGTCTTTCCCGTTCCAACGCACGAAGGGAAAGCAAAGACGCAGTTTCAAAGGTCCGCCTGTCCCCTTCTTCTGCCATCATATCTTCATGGCTGAGCAAAAAATCGGACCTAGAATGGTTCAGATCTTCCCGAAGATGCCGTGCTTTGGAGAGAATCGCGGTTTTGAGTCGTTGTACCCTGGCACGCACTGCATTGATATCTTCGATTTGCTCTGCAATCTTTTCATCTTGCTCTTGAATATCTAAAATCGGGAACGTTTGCGCAATATTATCGTAGCCAAGAAGTTTGAGGTTACATCCCGTTGAAACATCGTGTTTTTGTATTTGCGGTGCGACGAAGCCAGGTGAGGTTGCTCGCGGTGTCCCTGCGCGTGGTGTGTGAGAAACACTTGCATCCAAGGCACTTCCTGCGCGCATCCGCCAGAGCCTCTGTCTGGCCTTCTCCTCAGTCAGTAGGTACTCATAGGTTCGGTCGCTCCCTAGCTCGCCTGGAGGTACGCCAAGGCCGGATTGGTGCAGCTTCCCTAAGGCCGTCCGGTCGTTGTTTCCATTCACCACAAATTCTCCAACCAACTCCATGTCGGAATGGTCAGGTGTAGTGTGTATTCTGGTGAGAAGTGTTAGGTCATGTGAAATTAGAGTGGAGGGGGGTACTGAGGAAAAATGTGCTTTGGGCACACCCTGTGTTTTCTGAGTACTTAGAGAGTTTTCAAGAATTAGAATACTTTGGACAGAGGGGTTCTAAGTAGCCAGCCACCCCCAATATTAAGCGTTATAATGCACTGCCTACCGTAAAGGTAGGTGGAGATGCTCCATATGTAATCCTTAAGGAAACTCAGTTTATGGGAATCAAAATACAACTCCAACGAATCTGCACACAAGAATGGCGCAACTTAAGGAGAATGTTCGGTATTGTTCTAACGCTCAGTGTCTGCCCCTGCATCAATGAGCACCTGCACCACGTCTGCATGTTTTCTCTCCACAGCAACGTGCAACGCAGTGTAGTTGTTGCTGTCTTGGTGATTCAGGTCCATCTCTGGCAAATTCACAAGATAGCGCACAATATCGGTGTGTCCACCATAAGCTGCAAACATAAGACACGTGTTTCCTTCCGCGTCTGTGGCACGCACATTCGTACCTGCTTTGACCAACATCTTCACAGTTGTGAGTTCTCCTAAATCGCTAGCCAAGTGCAGAGGCGAGCATCCGTCGGTATTCTTTGTCTCAATGTCTGCCCCTGCACCAATGAGCACCTGCACCACGTCTGCATGTTTTTCGTGCACAGCACAGTGCAACGCAGTCCAGTAGTCCCTGGCTTGCTGATCCAGGTCCACCTCCGGCAAGCTCACAAGATAGCGCACAGTATCGGTGTGTCCACAATCCGCTGCAAGGATAAGACACGTGGCTCCTTTGTCGTCTGTGGCACGCACATCCGCACCTGCTTTGACCAACATCTTCACAGTTGTGAGTTCTCCTGAATTGCTAGCATAGTGCAGAGGAGAGTATCCTTTATCATCCTTCGTCTCAATGTCTGCCCCTGCATCAATGAGCACCTGCACCACGTCTGCACGCTTGTACCGCACAACAAAGTGTAACGCAGTGTAGTTGTTGCTGCCTTGGTGATTCAGGTCCACCTCCGGCAAGCTCAAAAGATAGTGCACAGTATCGGTGTGTCCATGATACGCTGCAAACATAAGACACGTGTTTCCTTTGTCGTCTGTGGCACTCACATCCGCACCTGCTTTGACCAACATCTTCACAGTTGTGAGTTCTCCTGAAATGCTAGCCACGTGCAGAGGCGAACGTCCTCTGTCGTCCTTCGCCTCAATGTCTGCCCCTGCATCAATGAGCACCTGCACCACGTCTGCATGTTTCTGATGCGCAGCAATGTACAACGCAGTGAAGTTCCTGCTGCCTTGGTGATTCAGGTCCACCTCTGCCAAGCTCACAAGAGAGCGCACAGTGTCGGTGTGTCCATGCTGCGCTGCACGGATGAGACACGTGTTTCCTTCCGCGTCTTTGGCACGTACATCCTCACCTGCTTTGAACAACTTCTTCACAGTTGCGACGAACTTCATCATTGTTGTGTTGTGAGTTCTCCTGAAAATGTACACAAATAAAGGGTGAGAAAGTTGCACCAGATCACACTACGCCCTCACTAATCAGGATTGAACCAAAGGGAAACAACGCTTTGAGACTACCGTGAGATAAACGGTGACCATCTCCCTGCGAGACAAGAACATAGTACTGCCCCTTCCCCTCCACCCCACCATCAACAACACAACTCAACGAGATGCGACGTCCCGTCCCCCTTGACGAGTGTGAAGAGCCCCTCGGACAATGGTGGCACCTCAACCACTGATGCCACACCCACACCTCCTGCATCAGGCTCTGTCTGTGGGGTGTTGCTGGCAGACGTGCTCGGTGCCTCGCAGGGAGAGGGTTGTGAGGTTTTTGTTTGTACAGAGCATGTACAGGAGCGGACGGAGGGAGGCTGAGTGAATGGGATTATCATTCAGATGCAGTGTTGTGAGGCTTGGATGCCGTGTACACGTTTCTGCAACAGATGCAATGCACGACACTTCCAGCCAATTACTCGACAGATCCAATTCTGTTAACTTCGCATTATTCCGTACAATCTCTAGCACCGCCTCTAACCCCTTTCGTCCGATATAGTTTACACTGAAATCAAACACTTCAACCTCATTACGGTGTAACTGTGTTGAAAACCCACTATTAGGTTTGCATTGCAAACGCTTACAATAAAATCCGTACAACGTAGCGAGAGACATTAAAAATACACCAAAAAGGCAATCTGCAAAAGAAGGGGTTTTTGAGTAAATGACTTAGGAGGGGCTGTAAGAAGGAGGGAAAAGGGGGGGGAGACATTTCCTTTGTTTTTTGGCTGGAGTGGTGATGATCACCATTTTGTATTTTTTTTTTTTTTTGTTTTTTTTTTCCTTGAAAAATATCTTTGGTTGGATTAGTGTAGACACCCCCCTCCCTTCCCCCCTAGGAAGTGCTTCTACCAAACTAACCTTTGTTTTTTTTTGTTTTTTTTTTTTTGTTTGCGGGAGATGCTGATAAATGTATTGCTGTGCTTTATTTGTGCGAGATTGTGCTTTTTTTTTTTTTTGTGCTGTTGTATTTTGTGTGCATAATTTGTGCTGAGAGGGAGAGGGGGAGAAACGAGAGGAAAAAAATATTGCTGGGAGAAGAAAAAAATCAGAAAAAAATTAAAACGTCATACAAAAGTGAATTTGAAAAAAATATTCTCAGATCCGGGGAGTCAAAATGAATCAAATGCGGGGTCGCACGATAAAAAATTTGCATCTGGGTTCTCTGAGTGACTTTTTTGCAAAAGTATACGGATTTTCATGGAATGGGTGATATACATCACTGCGTACCATTTATCTATTGCTACGTGCCCTTTTGTTGTTATTGCTTACCACTTGCTTCGGCAAGGTTGGTTGAGGACGGTACGGGGAAATCTCACCACCACCTTCATCAGTATTTTTGTGTTGTGTTTCCCCAGTCTCGCCCTCATGACCACTATGGATGAAGCGCTGGAGTCGCTCAGGGCCAAGAGTGGGTCACGGTCGTTCCGGATGTCGCGAGATGTTGCGAACATCGTTGCGGATTCGTCCGACGCCGTGAAGTCTGCACTGGGAAACGCGTGGGAGTCCGTCACGGGCGCGCTGTGCGTCCGGACGTTTGAGGATTTCCGGGGGGAGAGGGAAGATTTCGGGGAGGAACACGTGCGCGCTGCGTTGGCACGCGTCACGGGAACTGTGCCCTCGGACTGGACAGATGTTCCCTGTCTGCGTCTTCTTTTGCTCCTTGGAGTCCTCCGGAAGAGGCTGGGAGACGAGCTTTTTGGAGCTGTCGTGAGGGAGGGCGACGCCGAGCTGCCTCACTCCCCCGAAGTGCCTACCCCCCCCCGCCTCCGTGAACACCGTTGCTGAAGCGTTTGCGGCGGAGAGCGTGAGAGACGCAGAGAGGGACGAGGAGCGCGAACGCCTCACCGTGCACTTCACCCCTCGTTCCAACACACAACACCCTGCCCCCCCCCGCCCCCCCCCCCCTCCCTACACATGAGGACAAGTCAGAGGAGGAGAAGAAGGATGCGAGCATCGGGGACAGCGAGAGCGAAGACGAGGCTTCCGCCCCTAACAAGAAGCTCACAGTGGACAATGTACTGCTCGTCCCGGACAAATGGCACGAGCTCTCGGAGGTACAGCTGCTTACCCTCCGCAACCGCCTCACCGAGATGTACCTACCAAGGGAGCAAGGGGACGCCAGGGATGCCATCAAGGCGAGCATGGATATCATGTTCAGCATCTTGGAAGGTTCCCCACCGAACGACATCCTGTCCGGTCTCCTCAACTCTGTGATGCACCTAGGCATCCGGGCGAAGGAAGGATGGGAGGCGGCCCAGGCCTTCTCCAAATCCATGACCGCCTCAAACGGGGTCTCCTCGGACAGGAAAGCCGCCCTGAAGGCAGCAACAGGGGTTGGACAGAAGAGAAGGGCTCCGACATCTCATGCACAGGGAGGAAGGGCACCAAAGCGTCCGAGAACAGAAAACAAGCCGCGGCACTCCAGAGGAGGTGCAAACCAACGCCCGAACTGGTTTTTTCGGAACCATTCCTACGCCCCTCGCAGGTAGTAACTACGGCACCACTGACCAGAGAGAGATGGAGAGCGAACCAGCGGCTTCAGTGCACCTGGGACAAAAAACATCGGCTGCTTCGTTGCGCCTGAGAAAAAATCAAAATCAAAATCAAAAACAAGAACAAAAACAACAACAACAACAACAACAACAACAAAGACAAAAACAATTCGGCAGCTTCGCGCCTGATAAAAGACAAAGACAAAAAGGTCAACAATTCGGCAGCTTTGCGCCCAAAAGAGAACAACAAGAAGGCAGCTTTGCGCCAAAACAAGAACAACAAGGCAGCTTTGCGCCCAGACAGCCTACACGTTGGCCTGCACCAAGCGGAAGAAGAGCCGGCACCACTGCTATGGGGCGGATGCCCTCCTCCAAATCTGTCTCCACCACCTTCCCCAACGACAAGATTCGCATCGCGGCTACCACGAGCGAAAGGAGGTCCCCGCAATTTGGTCGACCACAATTTTTTCTCCATCAGGGATGGAAAGGCCCTGGGGAGGGCGATGCACGAGAGGATTCCGTGGGACGAACTGCACCTGCACGCGACTGCCCCCACGACCCAAGGAGAGGTGCAACGAGTGTGGAGCGATTTCCTGAGGGGCTGCGCAACTGCTCCTCATCTGAGCAAGGAAGTGCATCTTCTACAGTTCGCGCACCGCAGGCTACGTACGGCGGCCCCCGCTCCGTAGTAGGCTACATGTGCAAGATCCTGCGAGAGTGCAAGCGGCGAGGGATCAGAGGGGTCGCAACGGTCCGTGTATTGGGGGCAAAGAAGGCGCTCAGAAGACTATCTGCGGCGGTACGTCCGAGACAGGCGCCACCTCTTCCTCCCTCCGATGTCATCACCGGCGTCAACAAGCTTGTCAAAGCCGGAGACCAACATGCCGCCGCTTTAGCTGCGATGTCCTACATGACGAGGTCCCGCGTCCCAGACCTCCGTTTTCTGAACAAATCGGATTGGCGCGAGATTCATTGTGCAGGGGAGTCGCCGATCAAGGTAGGAGCAGAACTATTTGCGAAGGAGAAGGGCGTCCTGGTGGCTCGCCCCCCCCATCTATCTTCCTCCGGGTCCTCTAACAGCAATCGCGGTGTCTTTTTGGAGAACTGTGCAACACCACAACACCGTGATGGGGGGCAACACACGAGAGTTCGAGTCGCTGATGGAGCGCATTCGCAAGGTCATGCCAAAGGGGACGTGGATGCACTCATTCAAGAGAGGAGCGGCGCAAGCGATTCAACTGCAGGGGGCATCCAACGAAAGAATGCGTCTACTCCTGCGACACAGCAACGTGGGGCAGACAGCGGCATACCTGAACGCGACGAACGTATCTGCACGGATGAGGGAGACGGAGGAGCTGAAGACCCTGCAGTTGCTGCACTGATCAACGGGGCGAAATATCCCCTACCAGTCTGCGACGAGGGGTTAGAGGTGCCTGACCCCGACTACTTCCCCGTGGGGCTCTGCAAGGCCCCCCCCATCATGAAGAAAAGCCTGGATTCTTTCCCCACAGGCCTAATCGTGTTGGAGGCCGTGCGCAGGATGGCTGAGGAGTTAGGGAAGGACTCTGATTTCCTGCAGTGGTGTACTTCCGGACGTAAGATGGCAGATGCTTTATCTGGACCGATCCCACTCCCTGGCCCGAAGTCAAAAATCCCAAATTCTTTTGTGTCGGAGTGCGTGAAGTCGAAGGTATTGATTCCTCTTGCTCGGACTGACCGCAAGAAGGGCGCAGTTTGCGTTTTTGACGTCCCGAAGAGTGACCCGCAACTGCGGAGGCTAGTGGTGGATGGACGTCCTGTTAACAAAAGGATCGCCAAGCCACAGCCTTTCTCCCTGGTGAACCCCCACAAGCTTGCAGCAATGCTTAAGGTGTCAAACGCACGCTTTGCCCAACAGACCGACCTAAAGGGGTATTTCCACCAGTTCCCCCTCTCACCCGAGGTGTCCAAATATTTTTGTGTGCAGGCTGGGGGACGTTGGTTTAGATGGGCGCGTCTACCCATGGGTTTTGCTCACGCGCCGTACATCGCGCAGAACACTTCTGAGATTTTTCTTGGCCCCATTCTGAACAAATGGGGTGTTGTGTACCTTGACGACATTTTTGTTTGGGGTGCATATCCTGCTGAGGCGGCGGCTAAGACGGCTTTTGTGCGTGACCGTCTGCAGCGTGCGGGTGCGGAGGTAAACGTGAAGAAGTCCATGGCAAAACCGGCTGAAGTCGTTGACTTCATCGGCATAGTGTGGAACCTTCCGTTGCAATCTTTTTCGTTACCAGAGGAGTGGAGGTTAAAGTCATCACGCATCATTCATGACACCCTGAAGCTGGAGACCTGTTCCCTACGAAAATGGTGGAAGGTATGCGGACTTGTGTTCAGAGCCGCGTACGTCCTGGATTTCAAGCTATGTTTTCTTTGCCACACTTTGCAGTTCGTGCGCAGTAAAGCACAACTCGTCTCCCGCAAGAAGCTGTCATGGGATGACGACGTGGCCATGCACGTTGCGACGAAGGAAGAGTTGCTGTGGCGAACATTCAGACTTGTGTGACGGTTCCCTTCCCCTCTCCGCCCCCGATACATTTCTCCATCGCAGTATGGACCGACGCGTCCACGACAGGCTGGGGCTGGGTGTCGAAGCTGCAGAACTCTTTTTCTGGCGTCGAAAGGCACGGACGGTGGGATTCGACGCACACCTCTGGAGAGATGTTTGTGTTGGAGCTGCGTGCGGCTGAGAAGGGCATGGCAGCAGCTTTGGAGGGCGGCCACACAGCTATCGTTCTTTTCGTGGACAACGAGGCGGTGAAGTATGTCCTCAGGAGAGGCCACTCCCGCACCCGCCTGGGCAACTCCATTCTGAGGAGGATGAGCACGCGACTCTCCGCAGCGAAGGCACACCTTCACATCAGGTGGATTAAGACCGACGAGATGCCCGCCGACTGGGGGTCCCGACAGAAGATGTCAGGTCAGGGCGTGAGTTTGAGTCCCAACAGGTTTGGTCACGTCGTGGAGGAGGCGTCGGGGATGAGAGTGTCTGACGATGTTCTAGAGTAGATGTTTTTTCTATTTCAGTCGGTGTGGCTTTGTTTTTTCTGGTTTTCAGAGTGCGAAGGGTCGAGTCAAGGTTGTTGTTTTTGATGTTGCGTGCGTGTGTTTCGCGTGGGGCTGTTTTTTACCTACGTTACGTTTTTTCGTGCCACATTTTTTGTGTTCGGAGTTGTTTTCTGTCATGAGACAGCATTGGAGATTATGCTTCTCGCGTGGAGAACGCTACCTCAGTGTGGCGTCTATTTGGGCACAGGTCAGGGCACGAGCGAAGGGTGTTTCCCCAGTCTCGCCCTCATGACCACATACCTCGCTGCCGTTTTTTCGGCGCTATTAACCAAAAAAGACCTTTCCCCCCATATTTTATCCTAAAGAGACCCCCATACTGTAAACTTGTTTAAGTAGCTTTGCTACGCCAGGGGGGTCTCTAGGATAAAATATGTCGCGAATAAGAAAGTCTTTTCCCCCTCCCCCTTTTTCGCTATGGATATATTTTTTTTGCGCGTACCATTTATCTATTGCTACGTGCCCTTTTGTTGTTATTGCTTACCACTTGCTTCGGCAAGGTTGGTTGAGGACGGTACGGGGAAATCTCACCACCACCTTCATCAGTATTTTTGTGTTGTGTTTCCCCAGTCTCGCCCTCATGACCACATACCTCGCTGCCGTTTTTTTCCTTCCCAAGGAGAAGACTGTGCGCTTGGGCGAGGCGGATGAGCGACTCCAACATACGGATAGTACGCCTGCTTTGGTTGAGCTTGCTGCGGTTCTCCCTTTGCCAGTTGAAGTAGCGCTCCAGGAGCGCAGTAGCGGCAGGGGCAATGGGGGGTGGCCCTTTTGCCTTTCTCGACTTAATCATTTCAAGGTACACTCTCATTCTGTCTACCGGCCAGAGCGAATCGTCGTCGGCATCCAACCGCAGCACCATGCGGAACAAGGTATTGTCTACCGTAAAGGTAGGTAGGGATGCTCCTGAAGGGATCCTAAAAGAAACTCAGTTTACAGGAATCAAAATACAACTCCAACGAAGCTGCACACAAGAATGGCGCAACTTAAGGAGAATGTCCGGCAATTGTTCTAACGCTCAGTGTCTGCCCCTGCATCAATGAGCACCTGCACCACGTCTGCATGTTTTTGTTGCGCAGCAACGTGCAACGCAGTGCAGTTATTGGTTCCTTGGTGATTCAGGTCCACCTCCGCCAATCCCACAAGATAGCGCACAGTATCGGTGTGTCCACAATACGCTGCAAGTCTAAGACACGTATCTCCATCGGCGTCTGTGGCACGCACATCCGCACCTGCTTCGACCAACATCTTCACAGTTGTGAGTTCTCCTACATCGCTAGCAAAGTGCAGAGGCGAACGTCCTTTATCATTCTTTGTCTCAATGTCTGCCCCTGCATCAATGAGCACCTGCACCACGTCTGCATGTTTTTGCTGCACAGCAAAGTGCAACGCAGTGCAGTTGTTGCTGTCTTGGTGATTCAGGTCCACCTTCGGCAAGCTCACAAGATAGCGCACAGTATCGGTGTGTCCATAATACGCTGCAAGGGTAAGACACGTATCTCCATCGGCGTCTGTGGCACACACATCCGCACCTGCTTCGACCAACATCTTCACAGTTGTGAGTTCTCCTGAACGGCTAGCCAAGTGCAGAGGCGAACATCCTCTACTATTCTTTGTCTCAATGTCAGCCCCTGCATCAATGAGCACCTGCACCACGTCTGCATGTTTTTCGTGCACAGCACAGTGCAACGCAGTCCAGTAATCCCTTAGTTGGTGATTCAGGTCCACCTCCGGCAAGCTCACAAGATAGTGCACAGTATCGGTGTGTCCAAAATGCGCTGCAAGGGAAAGACACGTGGCTCCATCGGCGTCTGTGGCACGCACATCCGCACCTGCTTTGACCAACATCTTCACAGTTGTGAGTTCTCCTGAAATGCTAGCCAAGTGCAGAGGCGAACATCCTATATCATTCCTTGTCTCAATGTCTGTCCCTGCATCAATGAGCACCTCCACCACGTCTGCATGTTTTCTCTTCACAGCAAAGTGCAACGCAGTGTGGTTCCCGCTGTCTTGGTGATTCAGGTCCACCTCCGGCAAACCCACAAGATAGCGCACAGTATCGGTGTGTCCCTTAACCGCTGCAAGTCTAAGACACGTGGCTCCTTTGTCGTCTGTGGCACGTACATCCGCACCTGCTTTGACCAACATCTTCACAGTTGTGAGTTCTCCTAAAATGCTAGCCGAGTGCAGAGGCGAACGTCCAAAATCCTTCCTTGTCTCAATGTCTGCCCCTGCATCAATGAGCACCTGCACCACGTCTGCATGTTTTTGATGCACAGCAACGTGCAACGCAGTACGGTTCCCGCTGCCTTGGTGATTCAGGTCCACCTCTGTCAAGCTCACAAGAGAGCGCACAGTGTCGGTGTGTCCACGACGCACTGCACGGAGAAGACACGTATCTCCATTGGCGTCTGTGGCACGTACATCCTCACCTGCTTTGAACAACTTCTTCACAGTTGCGACGAACTTCATCATTGTTGTGTTGTGAGTTCTCCTGAAAATGTACACAAATAAAGGGTGAGAAAGTTGCACCAGATCACACTACGCCCTCACTAATCAGGATTGAACCAAAGGGAAACAACGCTTTGAGACTACCGTGAGATAAACGGTGACCATCTCCCTGCGAGACAAGAACATAGTACTGCCCCTTCCCCTCCACCCCACCATCAACAACACAACTCAACGAGATGCGACGTCCCGTCCCCCTTGACGAGTGTGAAGAGCCCCTCGGACAATGGTGGCACCTCAACCACTGATGCCACACCCACACCTCCTGCATCAGGCTCTGTCTGTGGGGTGTTGCTGGCAGACGTGGGGCTAGGTCCATCCCCTAGGTCTCGAATACCACCAGCATCCTGCCACCTTCTGCTCTAAAGGGTGGTATGCAGGTTCTACTCAAATGGGGAAAGTTGAGAAAAGAGGGAAATTCAGAAAATAGATGAAGACGCCTCGCTGGGGAGATGAGATGGTGCACATCGTAGGTTGGTGACAATTGTGGTGCAAAACAAAAATACATAAAACGCATCTTTGTGGACAGCAGGCACCACAGAACAGCAGATTCACCTCGCTTATCTCAAAAGCAACAAATAAACTGAATTGAAATCACAAATCAGTTCCCACTGCCCCGCCCCCCCCCAAAAAAAAGAAAAGTTTATAAGATGAACCTAAGCCTCACGTGCTTAGCAAGCATGTCCTTAAATCCGGGAAAAATCAGGATTTTTCTGATTTTTAAATCTCAAAATTTTCTTATAGAAAAAAAAAATTTCGCGCTGCGCGCGAAAATTTTTCGCGCACAACAGGAGAAGATATTTTTTTGTTGTTGTAGGCCCGCAGTGCGGGGTGGTCACATTTTTCTCCCCACCACAGTGCCTTATCCAAGAATCAGATTTGAAGATTTTTGGGTCATTTTGTGTTTCCCCCAAGATGTTTTTCAGTTCTGACCAGCGAAGACATTGGGTACATAGGGAACTGTATTTTATTTTCCTTTTGCGGAGCAAAAGGAATAACACAAAATGGCGCCGCAGGCGAAAAAATAATAGGGTACGGTGTAAAATGTAGCTTTTTACACTACAGAGTCAGTCAACGAACTCTTTTTGCGGAGCAAAAAAGTAATAAATAATGGCGCCGCAGGCAAAAAAAATTAGGGGGACAGCCTGTGATTTCACGGTGCGGTCAGTAACTCAGTTCCCCAGGGTACTCCCGTGGTTCAACCACGGTTCTACCAGGAAATTATTCCGACCTCCCTAAAAAAGACACTGCCCCATATCCATATGAAAATTATTTCACTGGCAAAAATAAAATTTTCTTATAGAAAATCCTGAATCCTAAATCCGATTTAGAGGACAGCATGGTGCTTAGTCACCAAAAAAAAAAGTAGAGTTGAAATACAAAGCCTTCTCGTGAACAGTGTATCTTGGTACATGACCGGCTGTACCGGGGTGGACACGCAACCACGCTGTCCCACATCCATTTCGTGGTTTACATCTGATATCTACTCCCGCTTCCATTTATCAGCCAGATGAACGGGGATCATTTCAAACACAGGGACGCGAATCCTGTGTGATGTAAGGTCCAAAAAAAAAGAGGGAAAATAAAAACGCAGCTAAAACCGCGTGGCCTATCCTTTCTCTCTCTCTCTCACCGCTCCTCTCGTTGCTCCCGCTCCTGCTGTTGCTGAAGCAGCTCCTGCTCCTTCCTTTGCAGTGCCTTAGCGGCTGCGGCACGGTTGCCGTTTCCGAGGAAACGGCGTTTGGGCTTTTCTTCGCCCCCTGCACCCCCTCCACCTCCACTACTCCTCTTTGCCCCTACGCCACTACCTGCTGCATCTGTCCTGTCTGGGTGAACAGAATTGATATCAACACTCGCCCAGGCAGGGGGTGCCGGCTGCTGCTGCTGCTGCTGCTGAGACACCCGCAGAGTGGACTGCATCGGTTGCTCCTGCTGAGAACCTTGCAACGTGCTCTCTTGTGACCGTACCGTACCGCCCCCTTGACCCTGCGACACATTCTGCGAGGAAGGAGCACCACTCTCCCCCAACGGACGTATCGGTGAGCTGTTCGGCTGCGACACCCCGAGGTCGAGATCCAGATCCAAATCAAGGTCGAGACAGAAACCGTCGTCAGAGCCGTCCTGCCCAGACGAGGAGCTGCATGCTTGCGAGGCTTGCGTGCCTCCTTTGGCCTCTCGCACGATGGGTGTCACGACGAAACGGTTCTCATTGGGGACAGCCGAGGTTGAGGTTGGTTCCGCTGCTGCAGGCTTGACAGGTGTGGGCGTAGGCGGCCACCCTGCCATGAGCGACGGCAACGGCTGCGATGACGCCAGCGAGCTCTGCGAGAGGTCCAGCTGTGTGGGAATAGGGAGCTGCTGGATGTGGTGTGGGTCGTGCTGCTGCTGCTGCTGCTGCGCCTCGCGTGCCTGCTTGGTGGCCTTGGTGGAGACCCCTGCAGTGTGTGGTGCAGCAGAGGGCGGAGGGGGCGCAGTCCTTCTCGAAGCAAAGAGGGCTGCCATGGTGTCGCATTCCTGTTGGAAAAATAATTTAAACAAATGAAACAGCGGTGTTAACCGTAATTGTGTAGAACAGACAAAAACAGGAGAACACACACACACACCTCTGGTGGGAATGCGTACCGCTCGTCGCAGTGCTGTGCGGGGGTGTCGCCCTGGCTGAACACGACGTGCGAGAAAAGGGGGTGGTCCCTGAGGCCGAGACGCGTGACAAGGTCGCTCAGGGAGGCGTTGAGATCGCGGTCGGGGTCCTGTGGTGTGGGTGTTTGGGGTGACTAAACGTAGTTGTAGATGCACGGATGAACACCTACACATTGCCACATGGTGTTCGAGATCAATTTCTCTGCAAACAAAAAAATACACACCTCACTTGCTAGCGACTTCAGCGGGGGCGGCCCTGACGTGGACGCTGCCTCACCACAGGTCATATCCATGAGCGATACCGACACGACAGCATCCTCGAGCGTCACCTCCTCCTTCCCGAGGAGAAGACTGTGCGCCTGGGCGAGGCGGATGAGCGACTCCAACATACGGATAGTACGCCTGCTTTGGTTGAGCTTGCTGCGGTTCTCCCTTTGCCAGTTGAAGTAGCGCTCCAGGAGCGCAGTAGCGGCAGGGGCAATGGGGGGCGGACCTTTTGCCTTTCTCGACTTAATCATTTCAAGGTACACTCTCATTCTGTCTACCGGCCAGAGCGAATCGTCGTCGTCGGCCTCCAACGCCTCAGTATTTTCACGCTGTGAAGGTTTTTGGCTGCTTGCGCTTGGTTGCGGTGCTGAGTCTGGGTCGTACGGCCTTTCGCAGGCACGCTTCAGAACAAAGGACGCAAGCTTTTCATCCCAATCATTGCAATGAGAATCCATCAGGACCATGATCAAATCAAACCTCGAGAGCAGTGGAGTGGCTATGCCGATATGCGCTTCACCCTCTACTACGGACTGATCCTTCTTTGGGTTGCACGCTGCAATGATCGAGCAGCGTGTGTTGAGCGTCGTGACCAACCCTGCCTTTGCGACGTTCACAACCTGCTGCTCCATGGCCTCGTGTATGGCACCGTGCTTTGGCTCAGGGATGGTGGAAAACTCATCAATGCAGCAGACCCCTCCGTCCGCAATGACCAGAGCGCCAGCATCCAATACCCACTCCCCACCATCTTTGTACGCACTCACGGTGAGCCCTGCCGAGGTGCTTCCAATGCCTGTGGTGCATACGGAGCGGGAGCTCATTTTGGCAGCAAATTGGAGAAACTGTGATTTTCCGGTTCCTGGGTCCCCTACGAGCAGCATGTGGCAGTCGCCACGGATGCGAGAGGATTCGCCGTCTTTCTCGATGGTGTGTCCGCCGATGAGGATGAGGAGGAGACCCATCTTGACGGCGTGCATGCCAAAGACCTGAGGACAGACGCTTGAGACAAGGATATCGCGGCCACGGAGGCGACAGTGTTCGTGCTTCTTCCAGAAGCGTTCGAAGCGCTGTATGTCGTCTGCGCTGACCGCAACACTCGCCTTTTGTTCGTTGGTGACAAGAATGTGGTTCGCGTGCAGAACCAATTCAATCGCACACCGTTGGTCCTGCCGCGGCTCGCGGTGCCACTTCCTTGTCAGCACCCCCACGGCAATAAGATCGTCTCCAGCCTTGCACGACTCAGCAAGGTCGTCTTCGAGGATGACGGTAATGCTTCGCGGGATGCTTCCTGTAAAGATGAGAGGTTCGAAAGGTGCGCAGTTTTGATTTGTAGAGGATTTTAAGGAAGGTTTTCTTCATAAGATTAAAAGAGAGCAGAAGGAGACACACCAAGAGCATGCCTTTCGTTACGGCTTTGCAGGTGGCCTTTATCGTCGTTTTTTTATGTGCATACCTGCTTGCAGTGAGGTGACCTGATCCTGCACACGGATCTCTTGGTAATCTCGCAGCCGTGAAGCTACCTCTGCTTGGTTCAGCTTTTGGTTGGTGGGGAGAACGGTCATCTGCTTGCCGCATCCTGGGCAGTTGGGGGGACGCTGCACAACACCTTGGCCATGCGCTGGAGACAAACACTCCACCGTCTTGCGCCCTACGTCTGAGCCACCACGACCCATACAGAGTTCACAGGCAAACTCCTTCACGGCTTCATACATTTTGACGGAACCTTCACGAATGACGATACCACGCACCGAAAGGAGTTGGCCTACATCCTCTGTACGCAGGGCGGTAATGCTACGTTTGCAAAAATCCTCTGTCAAAGGGAGGTTCAGAATGCGGACTTTGACGTTGCGCTTTATGGTGTAGTTTTGCTCGGATTGGCGTAGATTGAGGTCGGCACGGTTGCTGCTTTGCTCGATCTGTTTCATGAGACATTCTTGCGTGGCAATGGCGGCAGTCTCAGCAATAGGTAGTAACACAGAAGGGTTGGTAATAAGACGGTGCCCAATGAGCACGTTGTGATTCAAAAGAAGCGTCGCGTCCACGTACACAGGGTAAAAGTGGCGAGAATTAAACTCCAACATCAAATCCTCAAACTGCTCCAAATCAAGTTCCTGGAAATACTGGCAAAACATCGCTCGGTATTCCTCGGTGCTCGCTGTGCTATCCATTTTTGCTAAAATCAAATCTGTAAAAGAGATTCACAGAAGAAAAAAAAAAACACACTAAAAAAACTATCAAATTGAAAAGCAAAAAGGAAGCCACCCTTTTTCAACAAAACCTTCAAAATTGTCGTGTAATGCTGGAAAAATGTGAATAATATTGCCTTTTTGGGGGGATGTCTTTGATAATCGCCTTTTTTTGTTTTGTCTTTAGATTTATTTTGTCGGGGTTTTTGGGGAAAGGGAGCAGCGTCGAACGGAATAGAATAAAAAAGGCACGAAACGAACGGTACCGCCTGAGCCAAATGAAAAGAAAGCTTTTGTGAGAGACGAAGGTGCCTCTCGTGCACACACACACATCGCGTTCTCTTTAGGATATTTTCTTAGAATTGTGTAGCACTATTCAAATCAGCTCGACAGAGGAAGGAAGAGACAGCGGAACACACCACAAACAGTAGTACGTTCCGTTTCTCATATATTTTTAGTTTTTTTTTAGAGGGGTGTTTGAAAAAAAAAAGCAAAAAGAACAAGACTAAAGAAAAGAAAAAAAAACGTTCAAATAAAAGGCAAACCCGAAGAAGGCTGTAGCTGTCCTTTGCCTGCAGCACTTTGACAAGGCAAACACACAAAACAAAAGCGGACACAATTTTCATAACCTAATTACCCTTTTAAAAAAACAAGAGGGGGAGGAGAGCCAATGGCAGAACACTCTTTCAATAAACTCTGGAGAGTTAAAAAGGGAATGCCACAGTGCTCTGGGAGGGGAGAGGGGGTATGTGTAAACGTGTAGAAGAAAGAACAGACAAGAAGCGGCATGGGGGATATCAAACCGGTAAAAATGTTCGCAGTAAATGTCATTAAATTAAAGCAAAATAGTGAGGCATGTGTCTGCCTGCACAGGGTGTGTGTCGCGTTGTGGTTTGCAGGTTGCGCCACAAAGCACAAACGCAACAGGGTGTGTAGAGGGGTGATGTGGCATCAGGGGCGTGTGACTGCGTGTGGGAGGGCTGCCTGGCCGGCACTGACCGCACCGGGCACGACTGCCGGCACAGCCTCGGTGAGGGGACCCACCTCGTCGGGGGTGTTGTTCTTGATCCAGAACCAGAACGCAATCGCAATCGAGATGTACGAGCACACCAGGGTTGCTCCCTCCATCCATGTTGCCTGTGGAGAGTGTGGTGTGATATGAGATGGTGTATAAAGGTAGAGGGAGAGGAGAGGAGAGGGAGGTGGGTAAAGAAAGCTTGCCACACAGTGTGCTCACATCAAGGTAAACAGCTAACATTGGTGCACCTGGTCGACCTGGCGACGTCTGTTTGTTTTGCAACATACCTCCTTCTTCGACACAATCTGGAAGGCCTTGAGAATGCACAGGAACAGCACAGCGGTCTCGAGGACACCGTAGTTCATCGTGAGCGGCTGGCCAATGGCCCATCCGAAGAGCGTCAGCATCGGAACAACGAAGACAGCAACCTGCATCGCAGACCCAATCGCCACACCCACACACAGGTCCATCTTCCCCTTTGCTGCCATGTTCACAACAGTCACGAACTCAGGAAGGTTGCCTGCAAGCGGGAGCAGGATGAAGGCCACGAAGCGCGGCGACATGCCCACGTTCAGCGCAAACTGCCCAATGCTGTCGCACACCCACTCGCTCACGGCACACACGCTCACCGTGACGACGCACAGACACGCAATACCCGTCTTCATCGACAGCACAGCATCCTCTTCCTGCTCCTCACCGTCGTCGTAGATCTCCGAGTGTGTCTTCATCGACAGCAGGAACAGGAAGTACGACGCAAGCAGCAGAATCGCAAGGTAGTGGCTCATCTTCGTCAGGTCCGCCTCGTCAATGTCCGCACGCGTGCTTGCCGCACACGGCAGCATGTACGAAAACAGCGCCGCAAACAGCACAGACGTGTTCACTCCTGCCGCAGTGCGGTTCCAACGGATCTTCGACCCGTCGCGCCCCGCCACCAGGAAGGCCACACCCAGACTCCACACACCGTTCGACACAATCGACCCAAGCAGCGAGTACTTCACCACCCCAAACAGCCCCTTCGACAGCGCAAACGTCGCAATGATCATCTCAATCGCGTTTCCAAACGTCACGTTCAGCAGCGCACCCAGGCTCTGGTTCAGGTGCAGCGAGATCTGCTCCGTGCTCGAGCTCAACATGCTCGACAGCGCCACAAGCGCCATCAGCGACGTCACAAACAGCGCCGTCTCGCCCCAATCAAACATGAAGCTCGCCACCGCAAACGGGAAGAACACCACAAGGTAGTTGAAGCTCGACTCGTTGAACCACTCCGACACACCCTCCATCGTCCCACGCTCCTCGTGGTGCACCTTCGGCTCCGCCTCCTTCCCCAGCAGCCGCGTCCCCTCCGTGATCGACACGTACGAATGCTCCTTCCCTGATGCCGCACGGTGCTCCACAGAGGCCGTCATTGTGTCTTTCTTTTGTGTAATAGAAGCAACTAGTCTCTGCACATGGTGTGGTGGGAACGGCACACTCCGTGACAGCATCCTACACGTCTCTCAGCCACACTTTCATAATACCGCGTTTGGAAATATTATGAACCGAATTCTGGGGTGTCCCCAACCCTGGTGAAATCGGGCGAAATCGGGTGAAATTGGGCCCAGGGGGGCTCTAGGGGGGCGATTGTGGGCTGGTCGCGGGACACCACACCGAATAACTAAAAAAAACAAAATATTATGGACTGAACTAGATGGATATCAAAGTTAATGTCAAAAAAGGTCACCACTTTCCTCCCCCCACCTTTTTTTTCTTCAAATTATGTGTTGACGCGCTGTGAGTGAACGAAGAGTTATTACACCTTTTTTGACGCCCTAGTTTGACCACAGGAAGATAGCGTTCTGATTTGCACGCCAAGACAACTTCGTGACAAATTATATAAAAAAATAATGCAGCATTGAAAGCTCGGAATAGGGGGGTGGGAAGCAACAGAGAAAGCGTTGATAAGATCAAACCTGTACTACTCGGGCCGTCTTTTACAACGAAGGAAAAAGATAAAAAAACTAAGTTTTTTTTAAAAGATGATTCCGTCTCTTGTACAGACACAATCATTAAAAATGATGGGGCGGGGGAAACAGAAGACATGATGAATACAATTAAAATTGCGTTCATTGTCTTTGAAAAAAATGAAAGGTTATGATTAAGCCTCTCGTGCTGAGTCACCTTAAAGAAAGCCGTTCAAATAGTTGATGGAAAGCAGAAAATCTGCAGCATAACTTTGAGGCGCAATACAACAGCGAACGATGCACAACGCACCCTTCCGCTGGTTAAAAAGGACTTTTGACTGTCATAGCTTCCTTTTTTTTGTGAGGGGGGGTTTTTTTTTTTTTTAAATCCTTCGTTCTGATGGTGTTCGTTTCCGTTAAAATGATTCTGGGGTGGTGGTTGGGAAATTGTTCTCTCTACAAGGCAACATAAAAATCAGACAAAATTGAAGAAGAGAAACACAAGAGAAAACATCGAAACGCTAAAAAAAAAAGGAAAAAAAAGGCCAGAAAAAAAGATGGGATGTGGGCTTCGTGCGCACACACCAGCGATGCTCCGCTGTGGGGAACTGTTATTCAAAAATATATGTATACCTGAGATATTTTATGCTGATATAGACAAGAAGTCGTAATACAACTTCGAGCTAAGTTTTTTTTTGTACCAGGTTCTTTTTTTTTGAAAAAAAAAAATAATTCCATTTTCACTCCCATTTCCGCAAAATACATAAAAAGTTCGTTCACCCTTACCGTTTCCTGTTATAGGCAGTATCTTTCTGGATGGCGCCCACGGAATACCACCAACGTAGACCTAAGACTAATGTACAAAATTCTTTGGCGGGGGAAAGAGAGGGGGAAAAAAAACACCCCCTCCGTAAATGTGGGCATGATAGCTATCGATGTAGGCACCTCCGACCCACAATGCCAGCCCCTCCCCCCCCCGGATGAAAGCACTAAAAAAAAGTCGAAAGAAGGAACTTTTTGAATCGCTCGTGATACTTTTTTTTTCTGTCATCCTGAGAGCGTGTTTTGCAGAATGCGACGAATAAAAAAAGAAACGGTTTAAAGGGAGGTCCAAATTAGTTCTGTGGAGTCACCTTCAATTGGTCTGACTCCCTTTATTTTTTTATACAATTGTATATTCCCCCCCTACCCCATCCCACCCCATCCCCTCGTGGTACACCGTCTACAGCTTAGTCTTGGAGAGGAGCACCTTCTGTCTGAGCTCCTTGTTCTCATCCTGTTCGGTGTTTTTTTTTGATTTGATCAAAAATTTGTTGGAATAGTGTAGTTGACACATGTGCAAGCTCCACTGTCAACGATGTGATCAAGGGTGTATTTGTAAAGGTCCACAGAATCCACATACCTCAAGCTTTCTCATGCGGGCGTCCACCTTCTCCATGGGGAGCACGAACAGGAAGAACCTTGTGTGCGCGAGGCGGAGGTACTGTTTTGCAAGAAGGGGTTGGCGTTTTGTTTTAAAATGGTGGTGTTTTGTTTTTCTTCGAAAATATTGAAAGAAAATTTGCCCCCCTCTGGCAGACGTTCTCCCCCCTTTGGGGGGTCGTATCTACAACAAAGAAAAGTTTATAGATGAACCTTCTCGTTTCTTAGTCATGTATAAAAAAAACTACATACGTCGATGGTCTCCTTGGAGGACTTCCAGCCCTGCACCTTGCAGAAGTGCCATTGGCTTTCCAGGCTTTTGTAGGTGTTGAAGAAGTTCTCCATCTCAGACTTGATGTGCACCGGCACGTCGTCCACATCCTTCCACTCGGCCATGCGAGGCTCCTTCTTGGGCACGGCAACGATCTTGAGGTCGGGCCCCTTCTCGTCTGTGCACGACATGCTGCCCACGATACGGACGTCGCACAGCGACATCTCGTTCAGGGGGTGGTTGCTGAGCACCAGTACGTTCACGGGGCTTCCGTCCTCCGCCACGGTCTGCGGGATGAACCCGTAGTTTCCTGGCCAGTACGTCGCACTGAAGAGCGGCCTCTGCAGAACAAGGCATCCAAGGTCCTTGTTGAAGGCGTATTTGTTGCAGGTGCCCTTAGGGCATTCGATGACAGCGGTCATGCGGTTGTTGTCGGCAGACACATCCTCCTCAGGCCAAGGCAGGCACCACAGGTTGGGTGCGTTGGCCACCTTGCGCCCCGAGAACTCGAGGCTGTACGCAACGCGCTTCTCCTCAAAGATGCGGTTCGCCTCAGCCCTGTTGTAGATGCTTGCAATGGTGACGTCGGTGCAGGAGTTCTGCTGTGCAGAGTGGATCACGAAGTTCTTGTAGTGCTCGATGATGCTGATGTTGATGTTCTCAAGCGACTTGATGTGGCTTGCACGCGGGTCGTCCACCGGCACTGCAATCATCTTGTAGTCCTCCACCTGCTTGCCCTCAGATGTCACATAACGTCTCTTCAGCGCACCAATCAGACGTGTGTTCACCAGACACTCAGACACAAGAGGGAACACCGACAGACAGATGATGTCCAGCGGCTTCTTCGTCTCCTCCTGCCACGTCTGGCAGATCCATCCTGCATCTCCCGGGTACGGTGTGTTCAGTGTGTGGCGGTAGTGTCTGAACGAAGTGTCCGAACGGTAGTGGTAGGAGCACGCAGACCCCTTCGTCGCGTTGATGTAGCACAGCACACCCTTGTCTGTCTGCGGTGCGTGAAGCATGTTCGGTGCCCACAGGTTGGAGAACCGTTGCGGCTTGGCAGACTCAGCGACAAGCTTGTCGTGGTGTCTCTTCCTCGAGTCTGCAAGAACGTTCAAGGCCTGTTCCTTGCCGCCCCAACCGAGAACGCGGGCCCACTTTGGCTTGCCTGCCTTCTTTTCGAGGAGCTTGTAGGATTCGAAGAAGTGCTGGATCTCCCTCTTGAGGTGGGGTGGGATGGTGTCGAGGGAGACGATGTGGGAGCAGGAGGTCATGCCGTCGAGGACTGCGATGATCTTCTCGTCTCTTCCGGACTCATCCTCCATGTCCATGAGACCGACGATGCGGCAGTTTGCGATGGTGCCGGGCTCGAGACCTTTATGCTGAGCAGCGTAGGGTGAGATGATCAGGAGGTCCAACGGGTCACCGTCTCCACACAGCGTGGCGGGGATGTATCCGTAGTCACCTGGGTAGTGCACTGCAGAGTGCAGCACACGGTCGAGAACAAGCATCCCCGTGTCCTTGTCCACCTCATACTTGTTCGGACTCCCCCTCGTCACCTCCACCATGCAAGGCACCACATCGTCTCCGTACTTCGCATTGGCCGGCCTGTCATGAACGTTCTTCCAGTCACCGAAGGAAGGGTCGGACGACATCACATCCTCACGCACTGTGGCAAACGCCACGATCGATTCATCTGTTGATTGGTGCACCATTGGTTGGTTGTGTCTGTTGTCTTTACTCTGTATGGTGTGGGTACTTCAAGGAATTGACATACAAAAGCTCAGGCATAGGAACCATGCCTAAGAACGTAGGTCCCGTATGTGTGGGTTTGGCGGGTTTGGTAAAAAGGGGGGAATAAATACACATAACTTCACATCGATTCTAGAACTCTATTCGCAGAGACAAAAAGAAACTGCAGAAAAACGTTAGTGTGATGACGGCGGCCATCAAAGAGAAAGATTGAATGACATCTGTTTTATGGATGTCAAGAGAAGAAAGAAAAGATCTCTTAGATGAACGCCACCTGGAAAGAGAAGAAGAAGTTATTAAGACGAACCTAAGTCGAGGCTTGCGTCATCTGAGAGGAAAGCATTTTTTTTTTTTTGGTAAAAGAAAAGTCTAAGTTTCACTTCGTCTACAGAAAGACCGCTCGATCTTGGCAAACCCAACAAACGAGAGAAATGAAATGTTTTGCAAAAAATAAAATAAAAAATCACAGCTACCCACTCCCCCTCCCTCCCTCCCTCCCCCTCCCTCCCAATCTCACAAACACGACACCTTGTCGAGATACTCCATCACAACCCCCTCTGGGAGGGTGTCCCTTTGAGGAAATAATGCCCAGTTTTTGTATTGTCCTGGGAGGCCTAGGCAGGCACGGCGCCATTCGTTGTATTTTATTGCATGATTTTCTTCGAGGGTGCTGTTGGAACTGTCTTGCGATAGGTCGCAGAAGGAGAAGAGATCGAAGTTTTGCGGGAGGCCTACTGCGAGCATGTGCCCCCGCTGGATGAGGCCCTGGAGGTAGCTTTCAGACCACGATTGGTAGCCCAGGAAGAACGCAAGGCGTGCATCCTTGCAGCGCTCCCGCAATGCTATGACGGCCTCCAAATCGTTCGTGTTGTACACCCCAGGAAGCATCTCAAACGACCCTTCACTTTCCATCGTATGCAAACACATCACACTCAACATCGCATTATCCTTCTGCATAAACCCACCCACCCGAACCGGACATTCCTTCAACTCCGCAAAATGCGGCGACGTCCTCTCTAAGGATAGGTCCCCCACCAATGCATAAGGGTAATTCAAGGTGATCCCATTGTAAGATCCCGCAGTAACCTTAAAGACGAGGGTAACTGAAGAGTGGTTAAGGGGGTCGCTCCAGGCGGCGAGAGGGTGGGAGACAAGGAGAAATGCGTTTGGGAGATCTGTGTGGTCGACGGTGGCGAAGTTAGGTATGCTGTCATCGATAGCGGGTAGCGGCGTGAGGCACGGTTCTATCGCTTTGTAAAGCGTCTTTGCAGACGCAAGCACGCTCAGCTGTGCGAACGCTGCCGACAACGGCAGTTTGTCGACCCTCCGAAACTCTCGCTTCACCCGGTCCACAAGAAACCCCTGGTCGTGCACGACCCCGGCAGCGATGTTCTCTTCCCCAGACACCACCCACTCTTGTGTCGTCGCGTCAACATGCGCGTTGCACTCCAACAGCAGATTCCTCAAAGCTGGCGACCCATCGACCTCCCTCCCATATCGCAACAACTTTGTGTACAATGACTTCCCCAAAGTCCCGCCCTTAGCCATTTTCCTTAAGGTTGTTGGATTTGAAAAAGAGGGGTTAAAATGAGCCTAAAGGGAGTCCCCAAATAAGTTCTTTGGGCGAGAACTTCCCTTTAAGTCTTCATAGGAATATTTAAAAGGTACATAATGCCTGGTGAAAAAGAACCCACGGAAGACGGGGAATCTGAGAGGGGAGGGGTCACATCAAGGCATGTTTCGAGTAGCTCTGATAGTATGGTATGGTGACCCCGTTGGGTGTGCATGCTTCGTTGTGCACCTGAAGTTGGTGAAAGGGGTGTGATGACCATCAGGTAGGTCAGGAGAGTGCACGGCGCATTCCTGAACTAGCTCATGGCATGCTTGAGATGCGCGCTTCGCTAAAACCCGTGGAAGACATAGGTCGTGAGTCTGCGGAGACTAGCGGAGGAAGAAGTGCTCTCTCCCTACCTGCCCCGGGTGATAGTCGATCTGGGAGTCGTCCAGTGATGATGATGATGATGATGATGGTCCCCCTCATCCGCCTTCCGCCTTCTTGCGTGTTATGTCATCGCAAAGTTTCGATGTGAAAAGATGGGGAGGAAGCTGTTTTTGTTTCTGTTTATTAGAACATATGGGGGTTTTTTTGAGGCGAACCTAAAAACTGAAAGGAAAAGCTGCGTTTAAATAGAACCGCAAAGAGACCCAGATGGTGGCATCTTTGAATAGGCAACATGCTGTGTTCTATAAAACCAAAAAAAAAGGGAAAAATAGAATAAAAGTGGCAAATAAGTGTCCACAAATGGGGGGGGGGGGGGGGGGAAAGAGGGAGGGAGAGGGGAGGGGAATCATGAGATCTTTTGCGACAGACACCAAATTGAGTATTTCCCAACAAGATGCTGCCAAAAACGAAGAACTCATCATTGCAGCGAAGTAGCAGAAAATGCCCTGCCTTAAAAGGGGGGCTCTGCTCACGGCTGCATTAAAAAAAAAAAAATGGAAAAGGGGAGGGTAAATTATTATAAAGAAGAACAGATGAAGAACAGAATGCAGTGGGGACTCGTCTTAGGATCACAGACTCGTCAACTGCACATAGTAGACTCTCGACACAAATATAAATAAAAACCAAGCTGCCTCTACGCTGGGGCAGTACGTCGATTAACGTGTAAATAATAGCAAAGAATACAACCGAAAAACATTACCCTGTGAGGCATGTGTCTGCCTGCACAGGGTGTGTCGCGTTGTGGTTTGCAGGTTGCGCCACAAAGCACAAACGCAACAGGGTGTGTAGAGGGGTGATGTGGCATCAGGGGCGTGTGACTGCGTGTGGGAGGGCTGCCTGGCCGGCACTGACCGCACCGGGCACGACTGCCGGCACAGCCTCGGTGAGGGGACCCACCTCGTCGGGGGTGTTGTTCTTGATCCAGAACCAGAACGCAATCGCAATCGAGATGTACGAGCACACCAGGGTTGCTCCCTCCATCCATGTTGCCTGTGGAGAGTGTGGTGTGATATGAGATGGTGTATAAAGGTAGAGGGAGAGGAGAGGAGAGGGAGGTGGGTAAAGAAAGCTTGCCACACAGTGTGCTCACATCAAGGTAAACAGCTAACATTGGTGCACCTGGTCGACCTGGCGACGTCTGTTTGTTTTGCAACATACCTCCTTCTTCGACACAATCTGGAAGGCCTTGAGAATGCACAGGAACAGCACAGCGGTCTCGAGGACACCGTAGTTCATCGTGAGCGGCTGGCCAATGGCCCATCCGAAGAGCGTCAGCATCGGAACAACGAAGACAGCAACCTGCATCGCAGACCCAATCGCCACACCCACACACAGGTCCATCTTCCCCTTTGCTGCCATGTTCACAACAGTCACGAACTCAGGAAGGTTGCCTGCAAGCGGGAGCAGGATGAAGGCCACGAAGCGCGGCGACATGCCCACGTTCAGCGCAAACTGCCCAATGCTGTCGCACACCCACTCGCTCACGGCACACACGCTCACCGTGACGACGCACAGACACGCAATACCCGTCTTCATCGACAGCACAGCATCCTCTTCCTGCTCCTCACCGTCGTCGTAGATCTCCGAGTGTGTCTTCATCGACAGCAGGAACAGGAAGTACGACGCAAGCAGCAGAATCGCAAGGTAGTGGCTCATCTTCGTCAGGTCCGCCTCGTCAATGTCCGCACGCGTGCTTGCCGCACACGGCAGCATGTACGAAAACAGCGCCGCAAACAGCACAGACGTGTTCACTCCTGCCGCAGTGCGGTTCCAACGGATCTTCGACCCGTCGCGCCCCGCCACCAGGAAGGCCACACCCAGACTCCACACACCGTTCGACACAATCGACCCAAGCAGCGAGTACTTCACCACCCCAAACAGCCCCTTCGACAGCGCAAACGTCGCAATGATCATCTCAATCGCGTTTCCAAACGTCACGTTCAGCAGCGCACCCAGGCTCTGGTTCAGGTGCAGCGAGATCTGCTCCGTGCTCGAGCTCAACATGCTCGACAGCGCCACAAGCGCCATCAGCGACGTCACAAACAGCGCCGTCTCGCCCCAATCAAACATGAAGCTCGCCACCGCAAACGGGAAGAACACCACAAGGTAGTTGAAGCTCGACTCGTTGAACCACTCCGACACACCCTCCATCGTCCCACGCTCCTCGTGGTGCACCTTCGGCTCCGCCTCCTTCCCCAGCAGCCGCGTCCCCTCCGTGATCGACACGTACGAATGTTCCTTCCCTGATGCCGCACGGTGCTCCACAGAGGCCGTCATTGTGTCTTTCTTTTGTGTAAAGTACGACGGAAAAGTTAAACAAACTGACGATGGGATATGGCGGGTCTTGGATGGTCACAAAGCACACCTGCCCCAAATAAAATGGGTTGGCTATACTATAATGAGGGGGTGATTCGCACTTCTTGCGTACTTTGTGCAGCCCCCTCAGCCACACCATCAAAACACACTTCCCCATAATCTTATGGTCGCCAGAGAACAACATGTTAGTGCAACATCAACGATCGTGCGATCGTGTATGAGCAGTTGCATGGGTCAGCTAAAAACCCGAATAAGTTTGGGATTTTTTGGTAACTTTGGCGACTTCTTGACCAAAAATACTTGGACGACTGTAAATGTAAACCGCAGTGGAGTACATACGGGGTAAAGACTGGCGAAGCAAGATTTCAAAAAAGAAGAAAAAAAAAACGCACCTCCAAATTTTCCATTGATTATTTCGCCTTCATAACAACCCTCACCTTTGACAACAAAGAAGACAAAATCGCAACTTTTGATCGGATCGGACACACAAGAAACCCCCCTCCACACACAAGGGGAAAATAAAACAAAAACTCTAAACCAAATATGCGACAAAACGAGGCTAGTATCACATTTGCTGTTTTCTTTTTTCTTGAAAACTATGACAACGTGCATCCCCGCGAACGAGTAATGCACGTGGCCTTTTCTTCTTTGGTTTGCTAATTCCCCACCCTACCCTGCCACCCGCCACCCCCACTGATTCAAAAGACGAAAAAAAAAGAAAAAAAACTGATCACCAAAACTCAAAAAAAAACCCATCCCCATTTTTCGAACTACCGCTTACGGTCGTAAAGCCATTTGTAGGTCTTTTTTGTTCCTTCGGGTGCATTGGGGTCTGACTTGAGGACACGTTTACCCTTTTGGAGCAGTTTCTGTTTGTCTGACACAGCTGTTGCGAGGCCTTCGAGCTTAGATTTTCTGCGCAGACGCTCTGTCAGTGCGTGGTATTGTTGTGCCTCATGCTTGGCAGAGTCTGCAGACTGTGTGCTCACCTTTGCCTTTGCAAGCTTCGCCAACTTCGGCCTGTTGGAGACGTGGTCCAACAGCTGCGGTGCTGTGTCAAAGTACTTTGCAGCATTAAAGTCCTCTGCCTCATCCTCATCCACAAAGACCTGATGCTTGCCGCTCGAGGGCAACGACATGAAAGAGAGGTCGTTTTTCAGCTGCTTCACAGCGCCCTTATCCAACGCGACCTTGTGGCGGAGGTACCGCTCGTTGCCGCTGTTTTCGCGCAGCTGTTGTGGACCCTTCTTTGGCTTTTCCTTTTGAATGTGACGTCCGTGCTCGTCCGTTTCCGTGTTGATCATTGCGGTGTTAAATTCATCGGGGTTGCGTGTGCTCGCCGCCAGACGCAGTTTCTGCAACTTCTCACGTTTGTTTTTGTAGCTCTTCGCACGTATCTTATAATCCTGTTTCTTCTCCAGCAGTCCGAAGCGACCACGTGCCTTGGTCTGTCCTCTCTCACGATGATCCTTTCCTTGGAACGCCTTCCGCAAGGCACGCGAACCATCTCCTTTGCCTTTTGTCATTTTTAAAAAAAATGCTTTTCCTGAATTGCGAGGTGAGGTGAGGGGAGGTGAGGGGAGGTGAGGGGAGGTGAGGGGAGGGGGGGGGAGGGGAGGGGAGGGAGATTTTCGAAGCAAAAAATAAGACATTTTTTAATTCTGCAATTCATTTTGCATTTTTGGGGGATAGAATGTAGTAGAGAGACGTCACCCTTTTGTGTCGGGAGAGGGGAAGGTCTGGGAGACTCAAATAAAATTGAAAGTGATTTGATGCATGCACCTCTCGCCTGACGATGCCAGCCCCGGATGATGGCCTGGTTTTACACAATAGTGTTTCAGCCCACAGTAGTCTAAACGCTTTCGGCACCAATGAAGGAACTGACTCACAGGGTGCCATTACCATCGTTGATAGAGCACAGGTCTTGATGTAAGATGTTTGACCCACAGCCAACGCTATGACATTACGCCATCACGAAAAACCGTGGCACCTTACAACCTGAGCTCTGGATCCAACTGGTCGTGGCAGGTTATCTGCAGGGGAGGGGGGGAGGGAGGAGGGGGGCAAAAATAAAATTGCAGGGGGTAAAGACCAGGCCTGGGCCTAAAGTGGGTGCCCGGGGCCCGATTTTGATTTTATTTTATTTTTTCTAAGGGCACGGTAATTTTTATTTTTGGTAAGCGTCTGCGTGCGTACTTTTTTTTTGAGATTCCAGAGAAAAAAATTATGCAGAAAAAAAAATTATACAGGGGGCCCTCAATAACTCAACAATGTATTTTAGGTAAAAAATGTACATTTTTCAGTGCAAATTGACCCCATCACAGCACACACAGACTCCCGAGAGCCGAAATCAAAAAAAATTCCCCCCGATTTTTTGTGGGCAAAAATTGGTGGGAAAATATTTTTGGTACCTGTATTTCCCCCACTGTAATTTTCCTCTATAATTTTTTTCACCACTCATAATTTTTTTTACTGCATAATTTTTTTTTGCGTGCGTGCGTACTTTTTTTTGAGAAGTGGTCTGACGCTTACCAAGAAAAAAAATTACCGTGCCCTAAGGATTTTACACGGGGGAAAATTTATTTTTCTAAGGGTTTTTCTTAGGGGAAAAAGTCTGGGGGGTCGGGCCGGGCCCCGTGTGGCTGAGAATAACTCGCACTCTGCCCGGGAGTGCGGTACCAAGCCATAATGAACAAAAAAAGTCTCCACCCCGCTTCCTTCGGTCTCGTCCCTTTCACCTCCCGCACAACAGAATAAATAATAATACAGTATGGTGCGTGTGACTGCAAACGTCGAGGGAACCTTGCTTCTTGCAGTGCTGCAAGTGCTCGCCACCACGGTGGTAGCAAGCATTGCGTTGGCGCACTTGGGCAGGCCCTGACGGCACTGAGGAACGAAAAAGAAAAATAATTCAGCGCCTCCCAGGTCTGCACCTTTAAAAAAAATTTGCCTGCGGCGCCATTTTCCCTTTTTTGCTCTGCAAAAAAGGATTCGCTGAGTGGCTTTGTGGTATAAAAGCTGCATTTTTTATACTGTACCCTAATTTTTTTTCGCCTGCGGCGCCGTTTTATATTCATCCCGAACATTCGGGGTGCACGTAGCGCGTAGCGCGCCCGGGTTTAGGACCCCTTCTTGAATTTCGAGGGGGCGGTTCACGTTACAGTGGGTCCAGAATCATAGTTCAATTTAACCCCGCTAAGCAACTCGCTGGTGGTAATGACCAAAACGTGTATCAGCCAAGAACTTGCCCATTTTTTTCAAAATGACCCCGTGACAGTGAGGGTAAAAGCTCGGAAAACCCGAAAAAGGCCAAAAAAAAACCCCCGAAAAGGGAAAACCGAGAACATATTTCGGCAGGGGGCAGCGTGTTCTCAGAAAAATCCAAAAATTGCCTGTAAAAATCCTTAGAAAAAACCTGGGTGCCCGATCCAAAAAAATGGAAAAAACCCCAGGGTGCCCGCCCACCCCTGGGTAAAGACATAGGGCGGGGGATATGTATTTAGCCAAATTCTTCAGAACAAAACAGAGTGCCAAAAATAACGAAACAAAATAAAATTAAAAAAAAGTTAGACGAGGTCGTGAAAGTGAAAGGCACGCACCTACCACAAACGAGACACGCTCGGTGCGTAATCCCATTGGGAGGAGAGTGCATGGGGAAATAAAGAAGAGTTGAAAGTGCAAACACCCTACCCTTTTAGGAGGACGCAGGAACTAAATAAAGGAACAGTTGATAAGATGTCCCCAAGCCTTTCGTGAGCCACCTTAACAAAAAAGACTCAAAGGCAGGCATGGTACACTCTAACAGAGATTTTAAAATAAATCAAATGAAAATGAAAATCTTGAACAGACGAAGGTATCTCTGCTCTTCCAACAAAATTTGTCGTGATCAGGTACGTCGTCACTTTTTGGAAAAACTTTTTCTTCTTTGCGGGAGAGAGACTGGGTACAGCCAAGGACGAAAAAAGGGAAATAGAGTTTAGTATAGACAAATACGACTAATGCGTATCAAAAAACATTTTTTCCCTAAGACACGCACTCAATAAATTGAGAGCATAGGTAGGGATCAACTCCCAGCCACGCTAAAAAAATAGTGCGTGTGCTCACGGCGATGTATACAAATGTATCAAATGCGTTTCCAATAAAAAGCGAAAATACTGCAAAGGATAGAATGACCTGAAACAGCATTTCAACAGAAACAACTATTTTTGGGGTTTTCTTTCGATGTTCCAAAACGCTACACACATATGTGCAAGAAGCACGGTGTATGACCGTAACCCCTTTGCAACTGTTGCGTCTCGACAAAAAAAAGAAAAAAAAAAAAAAAAAAAAACGAGAAAGCTTGAAACAATGCCACATCTCTCGTGCACATGCACCGAAAAAAAAAGGGGGGGGAGTGAAGCTGCAGAGTGGGCTCATCCTTCAGGAAATAGGGTGTAATTTACCGTATACAGAACAATGGTAAAAATACCAGATGTGGACCAAAAAAAAAAGGGGGGTTTTGGAACATGATCTTACGATGAACCAAAAAAAGAAACGTGGATAGCGGGAGAGGTGCAGATAGATCGTTCTACCCGAGAGAGAGGGAGAGAAACCCACAAAAAAAAAAAAAAAAAAAAACAGCCACAAAAACCCGGAAAGACGGGTTTCGTGGGCGGGGTCGCTGAAGTATCCTTTGTTGCGTGACAGAAAGACAATTCTAAAAATGAATTCGCAGTCAGCACATATCCAAAGAGGAAGGTTGGTAAGATTGGACCTGCTGTTACTCAGTGACTTTAATAATATGAAATGCGAGAGAAGTTGGCCCAAACGTCCCACCAAAACAACGGCACGCAGGGGCACTGGTTCTCCGCTTGGATGTCGAACCTTAGAGAGCACTTCCCATTGGCATAATCCACACAATTTCTGCATGGTGTCCGTCATATGCTCTCCAACGATACCATTCTAAACACCATGCTTTTTGAACAAAGTAAATCTATATTATAACCACCTGATTTGGCCCGGTAGCCCAATGCCCAGACACCGCCAAAACTCGGGTCAAAAATTAGGTGGTTTTAGGATGCAAGACAGTTACAAAAAAAAGGGGCACTTCAGCTCGGTGCAGACATGCCTAAATTGTATCAGCAATCCCCCCAGCGGTATATCAAGAGTGTTTGTTTCATTTTTTGTAAAAAGCGTTCCCTTTCATCTCAATGCACATCAGAGTGCCATGTTACATCAACCACCATGAGATGAATTCTGACTCCTGGAATACCACCTTAAGGGGGAGACGTACAGAACAGTTTTCATGATCTTAAGTGTTAGCAGAGATGAGTGTATAAAAGTGGAAACTTTTGTTTTGGCGTCGGCATTTTTTTTTTTTTGTACGCGAGGTGTTGTGGAGGTGTTATGACTTCTTCTTCTTTGCCTGCAGGTATTCGAAGAAGTCGTCCACGAGCAACGGCCAGCTTCCACTGGCATCGTAGACCTCTGTGGAGGGGAGTGTGTTGTGGTGGGTTGGTTTCGATAGCCTGACCCGCAAGGACAGCAACAACCCTCACATCAAAAAGGTAAACACCGAAAAGTATATGTGCCCGAACAGGGCTGGTCGCACAGTAGTGTACAGATTGCAGGTGTACCCGATAGTTGTAAGATGAATACGTCGTATAGTGTAAGTGGATGGATGTAACCTTTCGTGTACATCTTTTATTGTTATTGCGCTGGGGCGCGCTGGGTTTGAAGAGCTGGTCTCTTCGTGAAGACGGTTGTTCGGGGAAAAGGGTAAAAACAAAAAGTAAAAAAAAAATGCATCACGACGTCGCATACCGACACCTTTGTTCCCTGCACGGATAAGGTCCAGGAGCATCATCCATTCATCCCGCGTGACGACCTTATGGTTCTGCGTTGCCATGAAATCCGCCCAGTCGTCTGCATACTGCCACGTCCCCGACACCAGCAGTTTCCAGTACCTGTATTGAGTATTTAGCCATTAGTATCCCCCTTTTCTCACGAAATTAACTAATGACATACATCATCGCGTCTTCTGTAGGCACATTCCTTGCGGTCTGCTCTTTAATGAAGTCAAATGCAAAGTCATATGTGGTCTTGTACCCTTCCGACTGTGGGTCTGCGAGGCAACCCCTTTGTGCTGTTATGTGATTTCGGAGTGCGGAGATGCTGGTGAATTTGTGGGCAGCGCAGAAGGCTGTCCACGAGGCTTCTGTGATGCACATGGGGATGACTTCTTCGGAGGAGGCTTTGTGCACTTCTGCTGAGAAGAGGAGCATAAGCGGGTCCTCGACGTCCACCTGGAGAAGACGTGCCAGCGCCTCCCATGAGGTACTGAATTGAATGCGTCTCGTTTCGGTGTCGTCATCGCACAGCAAATCCGTGAACACCTTGCCCATCCGCTCTCTCAACGTCTCGGCACTCTCCACGGACATCTGCGGGGACAGCGGGGCCACCGCAGGAAGCGACTGCAAAGGAGTCCCCTTGCGCACCTCCGTCAGCTCGTTCCCCTCATTAAAGGCGGCCTTCGAGCTTTCGTCATTATCCCGCTCTGAGCTGCTGAAACAGCAGCCCATCAATGCACCCCCAACTCACAGAACAGCGTAAGAAATTGTTTATGTTTTTTTTTGAAAAGGAAAAAAGAGAGGCAAGACTATTTGTGTGTTCTGTGTTTGGGTAAGCGGTACGCGGAGAGATTGTTAGAGACAGAAAAATACATTTGCGTAATTGAAATGTGCAGAGCGCACCACGTACCAGTCATGTCCATGAAAGGTGATATTACTAATAATATGACAGGTGAAAACCTGTTACATTATTGTAAGACCATTCAGCATCCTTGTGGTGCTAGTCGTCCCCCTGCGTGGTGGTGCGGTTCTCGCGTGGACGCAGCTTCGCTCTGTTGGGCTGATACACTTTGCACCTTTCGCTGGCCAAGGGGCGGTGGAGTCGCAGACGCAGGGTGAGATGAACGCAGTGCAGGTGGGAGAAGATGAAGGAGGCAAAAGAGGGGTTTACTGACTGTCACATAGCGGGGGAAAGGTATTGTCTACCGTAAAGGCAGGTGGAGATACTCCTTAACAAATCCTTAAGGAATCTTTAAGGAAGCACAGCTCCCACATGCATGAACAATATAACTGCAACCAAGATGCATTCTTCTAACCCTCATCTGCCCCTGCATCAATGAGCAGCTGCACCACATCTGCATGTTTTTGTCGAACAGCATAGTGCAACGCAGTGTAGTTGTTGCTTCCTTGGCGATTCGGGTCCACCTCCGGCAAACTCACAAGATAGCGCACAGTATCAGTGTGTCCCAAATGCGCAGCAATGATAAGACACGTATCTCTGTTGGCGTCTGTGGCACGTACATCCGCACCTGCTTCGACCAACATCTTCACAGTTGTGAGTTCTCCGGAAATGCTAGCCTGGTGCAGAGGCGAGCGTCCTTCATCAGTCCTTATCTCGATGTCTGCCCCTGCATCAATGAGCACCTGCACCACTTCTGCATGTCTTTGATGTACAGCAAGCAGCAACGCAGTGCGGTTCATTTTGCCTTGGTGATTCAGGTCCACCTCCGGAAAACCCACAAGATAGCGCACAGTATCGGTGTGTCCATGATATGCTGCAAACATAAGACACGTGGCTCCTTTGTCGTCTGTGGCACGTACATCCGCACCTGCTTCGACCAACATCTTCACAGTTGCGAGTTCTCCTAAATCGCTAGCCAAGTGCAGAGGCGAGCTTCCTAGAGCACCCCTTGTCTCAATGTCTGCCCCTGCATCAATGAGCACCTGCACCACATCTGCATGTTTTCTTGACACAGCAACGTGCAACGCAGTGTAGTTGCTTATCTTTTGGTGATTCAGGTCCACCTCCGGCAATCCCACAAGATAGCGCACAGTATCGGTGTGTCCACAACACGCTGCAAGGATAAGACACGTGTTTCCTTTGGCGTCTGTGGCACGTACATCCGCACCTGCTTTGACCAACATCTTCACAGTTGCGAGTGCTCCTTCAATGCTAGCCACGTGCAGAGGAGAGCGTCCTGAATCAGTCTTTATCTCAATGTCTGCCCCTGCATCAATGAGCACCTGCACCATGTCTGCATGTTTTTCCTGCACAGCACAGTACAACGTAGTACAGTTGTTGATTTCTTGGTGATTCAGGTCCACCTCCGGAAAACTCACAAGATAGCGCACAATATCGGTGTGTCCATGATACGCTGCAAGGGTAAGACACGTGTCTCTTTCGGCGTCTGTGGCACGAACATCCGCACCTGCGTCGACCAACATCTTCACAGTTGCGAGTTCGCCTGTAATGCTAGCAAAGTGCAGAGGCGAGCGTCCTTTGTCATTCCTTTTCTCAATGTCTGTCCCTGCATCAATGAGCACCTGCACCACGTCTGCATGTTTTTGTTCCACAGCAACGTGCAACGCAGTGTGGTTGATTATCTCTTGGTGATTCAGGTCCACCTCCGGCAATCCCACAAGATAGCGCACAGTATCGGTCTCTTCAAGGTACGCTGCAAGGATAAGACACGTGGCTCTTGCGGCGTCTGTGGCACATCCGCACCTGCTTCGACCAACATCTTCACAATTGTGAGTTCTCCTGAAAGGCTAGCCATGTGCAGAGGCGAACGCCCTGCCTGGTTCTTTGTCTCGATGTCTGTCCCTGCACCGATGAATACCTGACACACTGCAGGGTCCTCCCACATGGCTGGACAGGGACACGACGTCTGACCTGCACTGTCCTTGGAGTCGTGTGGGACAAAGGCGACGTTGCTGCAGACTGACTTCCAATGCTGCAAGAGGACCTCCGTGCACGCAGTGTAGTCTGCGTGGACACACTCACTCAACAGGATCCCGAAGCCCATCTGCGTTGTCTCGACATACGGAAGAAGCAGTGTGAGGCATTCATTGTGGTTCCCTCTGCATGCCTCGTGCACAGCTTCGAAGGCGACCGTTTTCGTTTTGCTGCCTGGGGAGAGCTTCTTGACTGCTGCCCGCACGGCAGCGGTGTTGCCGTTCCTGACAGCCTCCAGCAGGTCCTTGTCAGAAAGCTTTCTTCTTTTTGGGTTCTGGTTTGGTGTGCTGTCTGCGGAACGCTTCGACATGGTGCGTGTGTATTGCTGTGAGGTTGATGATGCTTTGTGTTATATGCGGGGATGGAGGGAAGGATCTACAAAAGAAGCTCACCCACACAACACACCCAGAGCATGCAGAGTATGCACACTGCTCCTTCCAGGACCTATATGTTCGATCTGGAAGTTCGACCTTTTGTACAAGGTGGTGCAGATGATGGCGGAAGAGCTCGAGCTGAATGATGCACACTGGTACACCTCCCACGGACGGAGTAGGTCCGCAGCCCAACAAGCCGCCGACGAAGGGGTCTCCTCGCTGAGTATGCAACATTACTTCGGATGGTTGTCGCAATCGATGGGACTGCGCTACACGCAGGTCTCGGAGCAGAGCAGGGTGCAGATGGCCGACGCGCCTTGGAGCTGGCGGTGCAACACAGCAGACTGAATTGTGAACTTTATTTCTCATTTCCCACACCACCACATACAAACAGGTTAGATGAGGGAGGGATTATAAAATAAAAAGTATGGTACAGTCCATAAACCCCCCCACCTAAAAGGTAATCTTTTGAGTTTTTTGCACATTAGAACCACTCGGACGTTTCTTGCTCGATTTTTGCTCCTTTGAACTCAGAATAACGTTTCTGAGGTCACAGGAGGAAGAATCGAGCAAAAAGTCCGAGTAGAAGATAGATGAATTAACGTCGAGAGGTAAAAAAACTAATTGGGAATTGGGTTTTGACCAGCTTTGAAAAAAAAGAGAGAGAAAAAATCACACACCGGAAGGGTACGGCGCTGAATCGTTTTGAAATAAAAGAGAGAAGAAGGACCAAAAAAAAGGTGCCCTTTTTTTCTGTTTTTGGCTTTTTGGTTTTTAGGTTTTCATGTGTGTAAAGTTCTTCTTTTTTTCTTCTTCGCGCAAAATTCGAAGAAAAAAAATTAATCTGGCTGTTTTGTTTCGTCGTGAGTGGGCTTCGAAAAACTACCTTTTCACTTTTTTTTGCATGTTTCGTCCAGGGCTTATTCTAGGATTCGGGGTTTTCAAATTTGGGGGGGGGAGCACTGTTTTTTGGGGAGAAAAATTTTTTTTCGCGGGTGAAAAAATAAGGTAAACTGGCGCCGCAGGCGAAAAATTTTTTGGGTACGGTGTAAAAATCCCCCTTATAAATGGGCAATGATCTGAATTTTCTTTGATGGGGTTCTGAAACAGGGCAAAAAAGCGTGGAAAATTGTGAAAACAGGGGGAAAACCAGTAAAAAAATTTTTTTTTGGGGGGGGGGAGTCCATGGTAAAAAAAACCCCAAATTTATTTGGGGGGGGGAGCTCCCCCCCCCAAAGACCCCTAGAATAAGCCCTGGTTTCGTCGTTCCTTCTGTTCCTCGCCCACGCCGTTCGTGATCCGCCTCACGGCGTTTGTACTCCCGCCACTGCCGTTCTCTGTCTTCTGCTTGTCTCGCAGACTTCTTAGTGACACGGATCATCTGTTGTTGCACCCTCGCATAGCGTGCAAACGCGCTGAAGTTTTCTGTAGAAAGCCCTGGCACCAGGACTGCCTGGGTTGGGGATAGTGCAATAGGCTTCCGCATGCGTTCCCGCAGGCGTGTTCCCTTTGAATACCGTGAAACATCTTCAGTGCAGCAGTCGACCCGAAGCTTGCGTCCAAGAACCATGACAATCTGGGTTATGGGATTTACCTTGGCCCTCTTTACCTTACACTCATTTTGACCAAGAACTTGTCGCAGCAATTGACCCCACTGCGCGGACGGAGTCCGGAACTGCAAATGCAGATGTTTTCGGATGTGCTCGGAATGGGGTTTTGGCACTGTACAACGCGGAAAAAAATTTGCTTCCCATTGCATTTTGGACCCCATATTTAGAAATAGCCCTGGGTGTGACTCAAAGCCCCCCTTTTGTACCACAAAAGAAGCACAAAAAGCATAAATACTTATTTTGGCGTGGGCCACACGTTGGGGTCCACGATGCATCCTCTAACCCCCAGTCTGCCCCTGCATCAATGAGAGCAAGTCACAAGATAATGCACAATATCCGTTTGTTTGTCCTGTTTCGCAAGCATAAGACACGTGGCTCCTGAACTATCTGTGGCACGAATATCTGCACCTGCTTCAATCAACATCTTCACAATCGCGAGTGGTCCTGAACAACTAGCCACGTGCAGAGGCGAACACCCTTCGCTGTCCTTAGCCTGGATGTCTGCCCCTGCATCAATGAGCACCTTTACCACTCCTGGACGTTTTTTCAGTACAGCAAAATGCAACGCAGTGAAGTTGTTAATGCCTCGGTGATTCAGGTCCACCGCAGGCAAACTCGCAAGATAGCGCACAATCTCGGTTTGTCCGTCATGTGACGCAAGGAGAAGACAGGTGGTTCTATCGCTATCTGTGGCACGAATATCCGCACCTGCTTCGATCAACATCTTCACAATCGCGAGTGGTCCTGAACCGCAAGCCACGTGCAGAGGCGAACGCCCGTCGCAGTCCTTGGCCTGTATGTCTGCCCCTGCATCAATGAGCACCTGCACCACGTCTGCATGTTTTTCCTTCACAGCAAAGTGCAACGAAGTGTAGTTGTCGAGGCCATGGCGATTCAGGTCCACCGCAGGCAAGCTCGCAAGATAGCGCACAATATCGGTTTGTCCGTCATGTGACGCACGCATAAGACACGTGGTTCCTTCGCTATGTATGGCACGTACATCCGCACCTGCTTCGACCAGCAGCTTCACATTCGCGAGTACCCCACTATCGCAAGCCGACTGCAGAGGCGAACACCCGCTGTGCTTACCCTCAATGTCAGCCCCTGCATCAATGAGAATTTTCACCACGTCTGCATGTTTTTTCTGCACAGCTAAGTGCAACGCAAGGTAGTTCTTGCTGCCTTGGTCACGCAGGTCCACCTCCGGCAAGCCCACAAGATAGCGCACAATGTCGGTGTGTCCATGACCCACCGCAAGAAAAAAACACGTCTGCCCGTTCCTTTCTATTGCGTTGACGTCTGCCCCTGCATCAATGAGCAATTGCACCACGTCTGCATGCTTGTACTGCACAGCAAAGTGCAAGGCAGTGAAGTTCGTGCTGCCGTGGTGATTCAGGTCCACCTCAGGCAAGCCCACAAGATAAGACACAATCTCAGTGTGTCCATGATACGCTGCAATGATAAGACACGTCTCTCTAGTTGGGTCTGTGGCACTCACATCCGCACCTGCTTCGACCAACATTTTCACATTCGCGAGTGCCCCACTCGCGCAAGCAATATGCAGAGGCGAACGCCCGTTGTACTTACCCCCCACGTCTGCCCCTGCAGCAATGAGCACCTTCACCACGTCTGCATGTTTTCTTGACACAGCTAAGTGCAACACAACGTCGTTCCTGTTGCCTTGTTGATGCAGGTCCACCTCCGGCAAACCCACAAGATAACGCACAATATCGGTTTGTCCATTACCCACAGCAAGAAATAAACATGTGGATCCGTCGCTGTCCTTTGTCTCAATGTCTGCCCCTGCATCAATGAGCACCTGCACCATGTCCGGATGATTCTCTTCCACAGCTAAGTGCAACGCAGTGCAGTTGTCGCTGTCTTGGTGATTCAGGTCCACCTCCGGCACACTCACAAGATAGCGCACAGTATCAGTGTGTCCATCAAACGCTGCAAGGAGAAGACACGTGCTTCCACAGTCGTCTGTGGCACGCACATCCGCACCTGCTTCGACCAACATCTTCACAGTTGTGAGTTCTCCGGAAAGGCTAGCCAAGAGCAGAGGCGAGTGTCCGTCGGTATTCTTTGTCTCAATGTCTGCCCCTGCATCAATGAGCACCTGCACCACGTCTGCATGTGCTACAGCAACGTGTAACGCAGTGTAGTTCTCACAGCCTCGGTGATTCAGGTCCACCTCCGGAAAACCCACAAGATAGCGCACAGTATCGGTGTGTCCATTAGAAGCTGCAAAGATAAGACACGTGGCTCTTGCGGCGTCTGTGGCACGTACATCCGCACCTGCTTCGACCAACATCTTCACAGTTGTGAGTTCTCCTGAAATGCTAGCCAAGTGCAGAGGCGAGCGTCCTTTGCTGTTCTTTGTCTCAATATCAGCCCCTGCACCGATGAATACCTGACACACTGCAGGGTCCTCCCACATGACTGGACAAAGGTACTCAGTCTGACCTGCACTGTCCTTGGAGTCGTGTGGGACAAAGGCGACGTTGCTGCAGACTGACTTCCAATGCTGCAAGAGGACCTCCGTGCACGCAGTGTGGTCTGCGTGGACACACTCACTCAGCAGAATCCCGAAGCCCATCTGCGTTGTCTCGACATACGGAAGAAGCAGTGTGAGGCATTCATTGTGGTTCCCTCTGCATGCCTCGTGTACAGCTTCGAAGGCGACCGTTTCCGTTTTGCTGCCTGGGGAGAGCTTCTCGAGTGCTGCCCGCACGGCAGCGGTGTGGCCGTTCCTGACAGCCTCCAGCAGGTCCTTGTCGGAAAGCTTTCTTCTTTTTGGGTTCTGCTTTGGTGTGCTGTCTGCGGAACGCTTCGACATGGTGCGTGTGTATTGCTGTGAGGTTGATGATGCTTTGTGTTATATGCGGGGATGGAGGGAAGGATCTACAAAAGAAGCTCACCCACACAACACACCCAGAGCTATGCACACTGCTCCTTCCAGGACCTATATGTTCGATCTGGAAGTTCGACCTTTTGTAAGGTCAAACATTATTCCGATTACGGTACATCAGGGAATCAAGACGAAATCTCAAAGAAACCACAGAGAAATAAAGAGAGAAGAGGGATGTACACTCCAACAGAAGTGGTGCTGTACCGTTCGTTGTTTTTTTTGGTTTCCTCGAAGTTTATTTTGCTTTCCAAAAAAGAATAAAATTAAAATGAGATGCGCCTTCACACATACATCGCTGATAAAAATAAAGAGAAACGGTTGGCAAGAGATACATGAATCCTAAGCCTCTGTTTACACTCAAGACAGAACATGGTTCCAAAAATGCAGACACTACACCACGACACTTCCCCTCTCTTTTTGCACAAGACAGAAGCAAAAAGACGTTCTCCAAAATGTAATCTGACTTCAGGATATGACAAGCGAATAAAAAGGAAACAAATGAAAGTAAAGTTATTAATGCAGGCACCTCCGACTGACCCACGTACGATGCCAGCCATCCGGATGAAAGCACAAGTACCCTGCGGCCAACAACAGAAAATGAAAAAATAAGTTGTTTTTTTCTCTCTCGTTTATCGCTCTGCAAATTTGGTTGTCTTTTTCGCTGTATGAGTGTGAGTGTGAGTGGTCCTCTTGCCAATGCTTGGTATATTTATTTCACCAAAAAGAGGCCACTCATGTGTATCTCACATTTAATGTGCCCCCGTTCTTTTTCCATGCATTTTCCACAGAACACACTGCATAAATCTGACTTGAAATACAGAATACAAAATTGATTCGAATCGATTCCAATCCGATTAGATACAGAATACAGAACCCTATCTCATGAACGGTGTAACTATGGTACAATGACCGGCGCACCAGGTACCCATGCAGTTCTAGACCCATTTTCGTGGTTTACATCTGATAAAAGCAGTGCAGCTTTTTCAAAAGGGGCTAACCATGTACCCTCATTCGGATGTATTTGGTATTCTGCACCTCATTTATAAACACTTCCTTTCCCCCAAACCCCTCCCCCAAGAGTAGAAATCCCCTGGACACCATGGACGCCATGGAAACGCGACATTGTTATGCGAGCGTCTTTACACAAAAAATAAAATAAAAAGAAGAAGAAAAAAACCCTCTCTCTTGTAAGATGAATGCGACTCGCGTGCAAATTCATTCTAACTAAAAACCCCCCATCTGTATCCGCAACTACGCAATTCCAAAGAATTCATCAATAAAAGAAAAATGCCGAATGTGTCTCTCTCTGCACACATCGGGAGGGGAAAATTGTTTGATTTAGACGAAGGGTAGCAGCCACGGTTTTATTCACAGGATCCTTAAAGGAGGGTAAATAGAACACATCGAACCCCTCCAACACCGTCCTCCCTATTCTTTTTAAAAGTCACCCACCACCCCACCCCTGAAACCTTCGTTGTACAGAAACACCCTAAGGCTGTTATTAACAGGCATTTGACACTCTGCCATTTTTTATTTTATTTTTGAAAAATCGTATCAAAATCCCTGAAAACGGGGGAAATGGGGCGAAAACGTGACAAAAAAAAGTGATGAAAAAGTGCCAAAAAAAGGCTGAAAATGTGCCACAAATGCCTCCAGGTACCCCTAATCGCGTTTACCCCCCTCTCACTGTTTGAAGGACCCCCATTCCAGGGCTGAAACACCCCCACCCTTACCACATATTCCCCCCCCATAAACAGTCACCATTCCGAGGGGCACTCACCCAGGACGGTTTTCCCCCCCCTGCTATTCAGACAGTGCCACCGTCCTCAGCAGGCTTCTCCACCTCCACAGGGCCTTCCTCTGCCTGGGGCGCATCGCGGTCTTTGTCGTCACTCTTTTCCGCTCTGCCGCCCCGGGGAAACCTTGCAGCTTCTTTGCGGTCGCCATGCTCTTTGCGAGTGTCGTCACGCTCTCTTTGCCCGCCTAGTCGTTGTGGTTGCCGGTCGCGTGGGTCAGCTGTGGGGGCGATGTTTGCCTTTTCTGGACGTTTCACGTCTTTGCGGGAGTCAGGTCGGTCGGAGTGGTGAGCCACCTGCGCGATGTCGCCGAGAAGGGATTCGTTTGCTTGTATGTCGAAGAAGGAGAGCTGCAGGCAGGTGCCGCGGTAGTTTTGCAGGTTGTTGGCAGAGAGGAACACCAGCGCCTCCCCAACAGTGTCAAACGCAACGACGTGGTCGCATGTAACCGGGGGTGGGCTGCGCTCTCGTCGACGGTCGTTCCTACTGTTCCTCCGCCCACGCCGTTCGTGATCCGCCTCACGGCGTTTGTACTCCCGCCACTGCCGTTCTCTGTCTTCTGCTTGTCTCGCAGACTTCTTAGTGACACGGATCATCTGTTGGTGCACCCTCGCATAGCGTGCAAACGCGCTGAAGTTTTCTGTAGAAAGCCCTGGTACCAGGACTGCCTGGGTTGGGGCTGGTGCAGTAGGCTTCCGCATGCGTTCCCGCAGGCGTGTTCCCTTTGAATACCGCGAAACATCTTCAGTGCAGCAGTCGACCCGAAGCTTGCGTCCAAGAACCATGACACCGTGGAGGTGTTTCATGAAGAGACGTGCTGCTTCTTTGTCGTTGAATTTGACGATGCAGAAGATGGAGGTGGGGGTCTTGCGTTGTGGGGACACGAGGTCCACGCTGCCGTAGAGAGATGCAAGTCTGAAGATCTGTTCCGAGGTGGCAGTGTCCCAGAGAGAGCCGATGTGCACAAAGCGTTCATCCGTTTTGACGCGTGGGGGCATCTGGCGGCAGAGGGAGTCGTCCTGCTTCGGTTCGAGCCACCCATCCCCTGCAACCCAACGCGACCAAACGAACGACCGTTTCGCCCATTTGTTGTGCTCAAAGAAAGCATCCAGCCCGTCCGCCGCGTCCTCGCTGTTCACGTTCAGCAGCAACTCCCGCAGGCCCCGGTTCACCCCAGAATATTCCCGCAGCGTTCCGTGGTTCGGCTCCGAATGCTGCGGGTGTATTTTCAACTGAAAATGCCCATTCTCAAACTGCACTGTCTTTGCCCTGAAGTACGCTATCGAATCCTTCCCGCGGGTCATTTGAACGAAGAAGTGGTTTCTGTTGAGGTACATCACCTTTGAGACCACGCCGAACTGCGTAAACAACCAAAATATTTCGTCACACGCAATCTGCGTGCCTGGGGGGTGCGCCGGAGCAGCAGCAGCAGCAGCAGATGACGACGACGACGGCGGCGCGACGGGGTCAAAGAGCGCACGCAGCCATATCTCCTCCTCCTCTTCCTCCTCCTCCGACGATGAGTATGAGGACGACGACCGAGACCGAGAAGACCCCGAGGAGTGTGTCTGTGACCTGCGCGACCGTGACGACGCAGGGGAACGCGACCTCCGCGACGGCGGTGTCTGGCTTGCAGCGGCCTCAGCGGCCTCCACCTCCCTAGGTGATTCAGAGCGGGCACGCTTCCCGCTGACAACTTGCTTTACGTTTTCGAACTGTAGAATAGGGATTTCATTAATAGTAGTAAGCTTCATCCGATGCTGATAAAAACCTAGTGGCTACACAGATAGCATTCGTTCAGTAGCTCACGCAAGCGTGATGACTCCAGGCTGGGACGAACCCATATAGTCAGGGGTCTTGCTGTGTGTAACATTGGCACAAGACCTAGATATGCATCACAACCAACCTTCAGGTCAGTGCAATGACTATCATACGGTATAGCTGGCTTGAGGTGTAGAGTGAGGTGATATTTGGGCAAAAAAACCATACCTTCAAAGAGCAATCACCATCCGGTGGCGGGAATGTCACAACAACGCGTTGGTCTTTCTATTGGGGTGAGGAGTTTTAAAACAGAGTGTGAGAGAGAGAGAGGGGTGGAGGGAGGTGGAGGGAGGTAACAACAACAAAAAGTTGCCAGGGTGGTGTGTCGCTGGCTATTTGATGTGGGGATATTCCCATTGATGATGAGCACTTCCGTGTATTGCCTTTTTAAAAGAGGCAAGTGCAATAATACATTCACCTTCACAAAGAAAAGAAAAGTTTATAAGATGAACCTAAACCTTGTGTTTAGTCACCGTGATCACATTCGTTATCGCGCAACAGCTGCGTGGGTTTCCACAAGATTGTGAAAAAAGACGATTCCTTCTGGAAGAGACAGAGGACCATACTTTATATTTCTTAACCTTCCCCTTTTTGCCATTGAACTCTTTGTTGGAAAGCCCATGCGCGACCACAAGACTCCCGACTGGGTACGGCTGCTCCACCTTTGCGCGTGGCTTGACTTCCGTTTCGACTGGCGCCTCTTCGCTTTTAGCAGGGGCGCGTTCCTCCATTTTTTTTTTGGGGGGTGGGGGTGGGGGGGTTGTTGCTGGGTTTGCTGTAGTGTAGTGTGTGTGTTTGATTATTGTATAGTTAGCGCCGACAGAATTCAGAAAGTCTTTCGATTCGAGGGAATAGGGGGGAGAGGAGGGGGAATTGCCCAGGGGAAGTGCATCTTCTTTAATTTGCTCCACTCTCACTGCCTTTTTTCTGGAAAAAACAAAAATGAAACAAAGAAAAAAAATGTGGAAAAGGTACTTCCCACCCTGTGAAAGTAATACACAGAATGGATGTGGGGGGAGGGGCTGTGGCTGATGCGGTGGGGGGTCAGGCCTCAAGGATAATTTTTCGAAGAAAAAAAAAAATGGCCTGTCATGCCTCCCCCCAGTTAGCCTCCTGAGGCCTGGGTGGGGGTGTGTTATATGATTCTTTCGGGCTCCTTCGATGGCAAAAGAGCACCTTTTTTTACCATAAAATTTATACAATGCAACGAGGCCCGAAACGGCCTCGCGAAGTGCTGAGGCTATGGGATTGCTTACATTTATGTAACGCCTCAGCCACGCTTCGGTATATTTAAAATTCTTATCAGCATTTTGAGTTTTGTGACTTTCCTTTCAGAGGTCGTATCTCGGGTGCGCTTTTCGACGGGACCCTTCGGGGATCAACTTGATGCAAGACGGAAGAGGCTAAAACAAGGCTGGGCGACTTCTAACAATTTTTGTGAGTGCTTCGGTCGTCGCCTCGGATTGTTAAACCAACCATCTGAAGCAAGATCTCTTCTCTGACTGCAGAGTGTAGCAACTCTGTAGCTCCACATTATATTTGCCACCTCTTTTCAGGAGTTTTCGGCCTCGTTGCATTGTACGTTTTACTTGGAGGTTTTTTTTTTGATTTGATGGCCAAAAAAAAAAAGGTAGACTTGAAATACAAAGCTCTCTTGTGGCAGTGTATTTTTAGAGTCATTTGATACAAATTTTGTGATTTTTTTTTTAATTTCAGCTTATTTCTTTCAAAAAATGGATGAATGAAGTTGTGAATACAAAGCACCTTTTCTGCATTGCAAGGCAAGCAAATCCCTAGAGATGATGAGAATATAGAGATAAGCTGAAATAGTGCAAATACACCCAACAACAACGGGGTGCAGGCACACCATGGTTCTCTGCTTTTTTTGGTTATCGAACTCCCCCAAATAATATAAAGTGGAGATTGCATAACTGTGGCAACACAATCGAGACAACTACACTCCACTTTGGCAAGATTCATTAGTCTTAAGCCTCTCTCGCACCTAGGCAACCAAAAAAACACCAAAAAAAAAAAAAAAATCATGGAAGATGGATGTCTCTTTTGCACACATCTTTCGGATAAAAAAAAATATAGGGAAAGTGTCGGAGAGGAGTTACGAACGGGGTTGGTAAAGATTGTTTTAAAACGAGAAAACTTGAAAACAAAAGTGAAGTTGATAGTGCAAACGCCTCTGGGACGCAAGCACTGACTCAAACAAAAAAAAAAAAAAAAAAAAGCGGACGAATGCACACCACGGAGCGCATCCAGAGGAGAAAAAAAACTAAGACTTATTTTCGGGTCTGCACTCAAAGACAATCCCAAAATCCGGCCACAAAGCCAAAATTATATTCTGTACGGTAGCGGCCGGTTTTGGTATGAAGAGTATTTAAACAGCTCAGTTTTTTTTTTTTGTCGTATTATAAGCAAAAAAGTGCAAAAAGGATGATAAATGAGGAAGTGAGCGTCACGGTTGTCACTCTTTTAAGAGATGCAGAGAGAGTCACGCCTACTTCGGTAGGTGCAGTGAAAAAAAGGAAGAGAAAAAAAGGAGAGAGAGAGAGAGGAATAAAGAGAAAATGCACTGTACTGCAATGTACTGTTTAACCCCCAACACAACCGGGCACATGTGGTGATATGTATGGCACACGGTGCTTATGTTAGGCACACGTTATATAGGCACACGTTCAGTCTGCCTACGTACACGTACACACAATGTGTACACCACAATAACACAATTTTACCTAAGTTAGTCGGGGGGAAAAAACGGTACACAAAAAAAACGGTGAAGGTGCCTCTGAAGCACTCATCGTTAACAATACGCTGGAGTCAGCCAAAAAAAAAAAATCCACAGGATAGTGACTCCGGATGATGGCGGAGTCCTTGGATAATTTTTGCGGATGCCTAGCACATTATAAACCCAGGGTAATTTGAGAGCTGAACACACCGCGCTGTGCATGCCCAATAAAAAGGAGGGAAACCTGGCAAAAAGGGGACACATGTAAAGGATCCGTTGCACCCTATTATTTTCGTTGCCTTTTTTCCCACAAAAAAAAAACCACCCCAAAAATACATCACCAGAACAAAAAAAAGGGACCAGCATCTACTCAAGGGTACGTCTCATCCCTAAGAGTGTGGCAAGGATGAGGACGATGAGTTCACATAGAAGTCTTGGCCTGTCTTGGACCCATTTGGGCAAGAGTCTGTGTGCGTACTGTGTTTTGCACAGAGCATCAGAAAAAGAAAAATAAAATTGAGAGTGCAAGGTGACATGCACTGAAAAGAAAAGAAACTGTGGTTGCTGCAGGCACACTCCGACTGACCCACGATGCCAGCCATCCGGATGAAAGCACAAAGTACCCTGCGGCCTACGGCAGTAGATTTAAAAAGAAAGGTTGAACAATATGAATAGCTGTGGTACACACATCATCCACAGAAATGGGAGTTGAAGTGCAAAACGCCTGTAAAGAAAACAGAAACTAAAAAGAGATGTTGAAAAGTGCAAAAAAAAGGGAAAATGTCGTCACCTTAAAAAAGAGGTATCTGAAAATAGTGTTTGTGAGTAAACCCCCCCGTGTGGAAATGGAAAGTGATAATATCGAGGGAGAGGGGGGTGAAAGGGGGAGAGGAGGTGCACAAAACTTATTTTTGCTGTTGTCGCCAATCGCCTAATTTACCTCAACCCTTTGGCGGGTAAATTGGGCGATTATGCGTTTTTTTTTTCCTCCTCTCTTCCTTTTGTAGTCTCAAACACATCCAACTTCAATGCCAGAAGACGCCTTTTTGTATGCTAACTAATGAGGCCTTTTCGTATTACCGTGTTTTGAAAAAATCTGGACCAGAAAAATTGGTCCATAAAAAATAAAATCCCAAAAGGTCCATAAATATTCTGGTCCATATTTTTTTTCCGAAACACGGTACTTAAATCTCATGCAAAAAAGGGGGTCAAGAAACTACAGAACGGTATTCATCTTGCCGAAAAAATAAAACTTAATTACAAATGTCAAGAGAACAAAAAAAAAGAAAAGTTTGTAAGATGAACCTAAGCTTGTGCTTAGTCACCTTGGAAAGAAAAAAAAGGTGCCTTTGTTTTTTAAAATGATGTTCTTTCGTGGCCCTAAACAAGAATGATCTTTTCCGCTTTCACCGAAAAGGTGCTAGAGCAGGGCACAGGGGATTATTGTTTCGTTGTTATTTTTTTTGTTGTTATCGACAATCACCTATCTAGATAGTGTCTGTACACAATGTCGCATATAGGCTGAGTGCTTACTGGGGGGGGGCTAATACAAGTACCCCTGCAAATACAAGTACCCCCCGGGTTTTTCGATTTAAATTAATTTATATTTTTAATACAAGTACCCCCCATTTTTGTGTACGTTTTTCTTAGCAGGTGGTGCCAAAAAAATTTTCCCAGCAATTTTTACCACAAAAATCGAGAATTTTTTTTTTCTATTTCGGTGCCAGGCTTTGCGCTAATTGTTGGCCCTTGGCCCGGGATTTTTGGATATTTTTGTGGTGCGTTTTTTGCAAACCGGGGTTTCTTTACCAAAACCAGAGAATCTCATATTTCATAGTAAGGGTACTTTAGAGTGTTTTTGTACACACATGTGACCCCACCGTGGAGAGCAATCAGCTCGCGCAATCAAAAGAAACCAGAGAAAAGAAAAAAACGAAAAAAGTTGGGTACCGTGCACCTGCGGCGCTACCTGTTCCCAGTCAAAACACCACAATTTCATCTGAAATTGGGTTTTCAGACTGAAAATGCCCCTTGTTTAGGAGTCTGGGTTCATATTTTGTGAAAATTTAAGTCACTAAAATTTTGTCCATTTTCGAATATGCCCCACCACAGCGCGGGATTGTCTCAGAAATGCCACAAAACACTGTTTTTTCACCCCAGACGTTACCCGTCGCAACTATTTGAGGTGCGTTTTTTTGCGCTCGAAACATGATTTTTCAGATTTTTTCCAAAAGTTAGCGCGAAGCCTGCTTCACACCTTTTTTCTTTTCTCGATTTTTCGGATTTTTGCTAAGGCGTTGTCCCATACAAAAAAAATTATTTTCCCCCCATACAAAATGTACAGGGAAAAAGTTTTTAATACAAGTACCCCCATCACCTTTTTTATTTTTGAAAAACCCGGATCTATTAGTTTTACCCGCTCAATACAAGTACCCGGTACTTGTATTAGCTCCCCCCCAGTAATTGATATACGAAAGCCATCCTAACTCGGTATTCACCTGTCCGAAGGAGTGCTGTCCCTTCCTTTATTGTTATTGCTCAGCAGCATTCGCTGGATACTGGGAAGATCAATCAGATCAACACAGGCGCGTGCCTAAGTGAGTCCCAGAGTTATTTTGTTGCAACGTTTTGTGTTGTGTCCTGTTCAAATAGTTATCAGAACGCAGAAGGGCCATAAAATAAACTTTGTGCAAACTTTAAACATCATTATTCCGGAATGTGAACAGATTTATTTGTTTCTTTCATCGTTTATGATTGCATCGGAGTCCTACACAAAAAAACCAGGTTAGCGAGACTCTAGTGTACATACTATGGAAATTCTTTCTTTTCTTTGTGCGAACCCAACAGCAGAAGAAGCAAAAAAAAAACAAAACCATTGTCAGATGGATGTGTCTCTCATCTTCACACACATCTTTCAAAAGAGGGGAAAATGTTGCGCTTTTTATCCTGCCTTCTATATTTGTCGCAGGTGTATCCGGGTTGTTCCCGGACATGGGCTGAAATAATAGTTTTCAAAATTTGGTAATAATCACAAAATGTTTGGACTTTCCAAAGCCCAATTGTGGAACGTAGGGCCAATTTTCAAAAAATGGACGAATTTTAGGTTTCGGGAAAATTCCCTGGCGACCCTTATTCAACAGAGAAAATTTCTTATAGAAGTTGTGTAATAATAAAGGATGCTTGGCCCATGTCCGGTTGTTTCACACAAAAAAACTTTTTGAAAAGTGAAAAAACGAGTAAAATTCAGGCATTGGCGCCCCGAACGTGAGGATGCTGTGGGAATAGCACATCTCATCACTGAACGGAGTGTTATGTGCAAACGCCTCTGGGGACGCAGGCACAGAAAATAAAGGGAAAAGTTTACAAGATGACTCTGAGCCTCTCGTGCTTAGCCACCTTGAAATAAAATAAAAAACGAGCTTAATTAGGTAGAAGGCCACCTGCACCAGAACAGTGGTGTTACGCATTTCACACAGCGTACTGGAGTGTCTGCTTCGCTTGTTGCAAAAAAGCAGTCTTACCCTGTGCAAGAAAAGAGTGGGCGGGGGGGTGTGAGGAGGGGAAGGAAGAAGGGGAAAAACACACACACAACGTAAGAAACCATATCTTTGCAGGAAAAAAGGGAAATAAAAGAGACAGGTTTTTTGCATCAGTTTGAAAATAAAAGAAGTTCAAAGTGCAAACGCCCTCATCTGGACAACTAGATGCAGACACAAAAACCTCGCGTATGTAATCACCACACAAAAAAAAAGAGAGAAAAAATAAAACGCACACACAAGCACCCCGCTTCCAAGGAGTTTCGCAAAAGAAAAATAAAATGGCATATCCTTATACCCTGACATAACGTTCTGCAAGAATCGGAGGGAACTAAAAAAAACAAAAGAAAACTTTTGACTCGAAATACAAATGCCCTGCTCCTGACAGTGTAGCTGAGAGAGAAAAGTTTTATCACGACGAACTTAAGCTCCTCATTGAGTCACCTAACAAAAAGCGATGAGCAAAAGAAAAAACACATCTTCACCTCTCCACACTCAAGCAAAGTGCAAAGAAAAAGCAAAGAAAGAAAAAAAAACTCAGAACCGTAACAGAACACCAAACCTAACACCATTTTGTCACACATTCTGTTGCGACAAAACGTCAACTTCGGCACTATGGAACTCTTTCCTCTCGCATATCAAATTTCTTTATGACTGGCTCTTCGTACCCTTGGGGTCAACGGAAACGACTGTGAACTAGAACCTAACGGTGGTGGCGAGCGGCTTCGAGGACCGAACGGTGGTGGAGAGCGGCTTAAACGTCCTCGACCCCCACCACCACCACCACCTCCTCCACTGCCCCCTCCACTCCCCCCCACACCACCCAAAGGCGACACCCTGACTAGGTCTTCGGATACCCCAAAGACCGGAGTCAGCTCCTCAACCAAACCACGCCGTGCACCTGCTCTTGCAGGACTGCTCAGCGGCGGGGTGGCGTAATCCCTTGCGTACACATCCCGCCTTCCAATCACCGTTTTCCGCTTCCCCCTTCCCTTCGGCGTGAATGCGTTGTCTACCGTTCGTATTGCGTCTTCTGAGGCAGAGCGAAGCATGGGGCGCTCCCCATGAGGGGATCCAAGAGACATGAAGGCAGGGGAAGCACGGATTGACCCAGAAGATAGCTGAGACCCGGCAAGGTCCTGAGCAGACCTACCACTCCCCGATGCAACAGGGTACTGCACCGACCGCTGCGGGGACTGCGGGGACGGGGTGTCCGTCACACCGCCGCCGCTGCGTTGGTATCTCAGATCGGCTCCGATGCGTTCATCGTCTGTCATCACTTCGTCATACACAAATGGAGCAGCCTCTGGCATGAGCAGAGGCGTTCCCAAAGGCAACGTCGCAGACGACCCCACCTGGCTGTACACCCTCGGTGATACTGGAAACAGCGTCGCGCTTTTTTGGATCAACATTTCCTCCATCACACCACCGCTGCCATACGATGACTGCTGCAGGCTGTACTGTTGAAATGAATCGTTCGTTGCGTCATACGGACGGTTATGAAGATAAGGCGGCGGGGTCACCGACGGTGGTGGCGGTGTCGTCGCCAATGCAACAGGGGTGTGGCTGTCGCTATGCTCCCCAGCCTCACACCAAGCCTCCTCTTGAACCCGATCGCGACGTCCTCCGAACAAAACCCAAACCTCGGTAATAACATCCAAAACAAGCTTAACCATCAACACCACAAGCGAAGCAAGGAAGAAAACCGGGGCTATCTCAAACACAACGTGTTTTTGGTCTTCACTAAAGAAGCCTACTGCAAGCAGGCCCAATGCAATGGAGATGAGACCTCGCATGACTACGTCGGTGCCGTTGTCCCGCATCCGTGCGTGCGGGAGGAGGTAGAATTCGAAAGCCATGGTGAGGAGGTTCGCAGCGCTGCACAATGACCGCACGATGCCACACCGCACCCATGAATTGGTGTTCAGCGTGGTCAACCCTCCGATAACAGTGAGCAACATAAAATCCCAGAAAATGAAGTGTGCGTACTGCTGTCTGAACGATCGGATCATGGTCTGATACCTCAACACCCACAAACAGTCTCTCGTAGACGAGACCCACTCTCCGGGGCCAATAATAAACGTTATGACAGGACCGCGGGTGATCGAGTCTGTCCGGTAGTATCCTTTGCCCTGGGAAGATTCGGGGTGAACGCTTTGCTTAACATGGCGCATCAACCAGAACGGCGTAGCAAGGAGCAGGAACACTGTCGACGCACCTAGCGCAACGATGCCCATCTTTTCAACACTTTGCCCCTGCGGAGGGTAGAACGTAATGCGGAACGCCGCGACGACGGTGCCCTGATAGAGAAAGAGAATGACAAAGAGCGCGCAAGAGGGGAAGCGCACCAATCCGCGAGGGTCGCGTCCGAGAAGGGAGATCTGCGAGCAGGAGGTTTTGGTGACGAGCCACACCACACCCATCATGATGCTGAGAAAGCCGACCATGATGGCCAGGTTGCCTACCACGGCGCCCAATGCCTGCGAACCACGCAGCACCATCCGTGTGGGGTGCAAAGGGAACGGCAGATCCCGCTCCCGTGCACTGCACTCACTATCCGCCAGGATGACCAGCATAGCGGACGACGCCGCCGCAGGCCCCGACAGCACCCCAACAACAGATGTCGTCAGCGCACCGTACGTCGCAGTGTCGTCCACTATCGCCTCTGCGGACTCGCCGATCAGCACCTCCCTCTCGGGGGAGGCAGTTTCCACAGGGGCCCGCGTCACCCAAGACAGAACCGGAGGGGATCCTGTCGTTGGAGTTGCCGTTGCTGGTGGTGCTGTGAGTGGTGCTGCTGTTGTAGGCGGTGTTGTCGACGGTGCGGATGTCAGTGGGGGTAGTGTCGCAGGGGACACTGTGGTCGGTACTGTGGTGTCTGGTGCCCCTGTGGGTGGTGGTAGTGTAGGTGGTGCTGGTGTGTCTGGTGCAGGTGTAGGCGGTGAAGGGGTCGGCGGCACCACTGTAGCCGGAGGGTCTGTCGCTGGTGGCAACGTTGCTGGCGGCTGTGTGGGGGGGCTTGGTGTTGCTGGCGGGTCTGTGGCTGGAGGGTCTGTAGCGGGTGGGTTGGTGGCTGGTGGATTGGTCGCGGGTGGGTCAGTAGCGGGGGGGTTGGTGGCTGGCGGGTCTGTGGCTGGAGGGTCCGTAGCTGGAGGGTTGGTGGCTGGTGGATTGGTCGCGGGTGGGTCGGTGGCTGGAGGGTCTGTTGCGGGTGGGTTGGTAGGTGGTGGGTTTGTTGCGGGAGGATCTGTTGCGGGAGGGTTGGTTGCAGGAGGGTTGGTCAGCGGTGCTGGCGTTGGAGGGGACAGTGTGGGTGGCGCGTCTGTTGGCGCCAATGTTGCTGGCGGCAGTGTGGCAGGGGGCTGAGTCAACGGTGCAGGGGTGGGTGGCGCTACTGTGGGTGCGACTGTCGGTGGGGGAAGGGTTGCCGGAGGGTCTGTCGCTGGCGGCAACGTTGCTGGAGGAAGTGTCGCAGGCGCAGGAGTCGGACCTACAGGAGGTGCTGGGGTGGGCGGCGCATCAGTAACTGCGCAGTCTGCAGTCATGCACACACATGAGACTTGCGAGTCGCCACAGCTCATCACTGCGTTTGTGTTTTGGTTCAAAAACAGATCATTCATGCTGATCTTAAGCACGTAACACCCATACGGCCAATTCCCCACATTCTCCAACGTCGCTGAGGGGCTGCTAGTAATAGGCACCGCCAGCGCAGCCTTCAAACACTCCGCTTGGTCCAACACCAACAAAGCGCCAGGGTACATCGCGCTCTGGTCGCATGACGCTGCAGAGTCTTCAGCAAAGTACACACACTGTGCGGTCGCAGCCGCCGTCAGAAGCAGAGAGCACAACATCACGCGTTACGGCAATGACCACGGTGCGCATTTTTACTGGAACATCGTCCTCCTTCTGATGGTATTTGATGAAGAGTGGAAGGGGGGAGAGAGAGAGAGAGAAGAAAATAATCAAAAAACTACTGTTTTCAACACCGCGTCGAGAACGAAGATAATGAGGGAAGGTGAGGAACGAATAGGGGGGAGAGGGGAAGAGATTAAACACGCGAAGTTTTCATTCTTCTTTTTTTTTTTTGTTGTTCTTGTTGACAAAAACATGAACAGTTCGTCAGAATCTGCTTTTTTTTTTATATGGAAAATATAATAACATAGTCCACGAGAGGGATGGGGAGAGGGGGGGGACACAACTTGGGTCACAACAGATCTTTTTATTTTTTTCCACTGTTGCTGTGGGAAAAAAAAAAGAAAATGAATAGAACAAAAGACGAATATGCCTCGCACACACACACACACGCATCTCAGAGGGGGAGACTCTCCTAGCATAGGGCAGTGCTGTAAGGATACGTATTCTTCGTAAGAATACGTATCAGAATACGTATTTGGTGCTCCTGAAAACCCCATTTTGCGTACTTGTTGCGTACTTGCTGCGTACTTGTTGCGCACTTTGTGCACGAAAAAAAAAAAAAATACAGGAATACCCTATCTTGTGTACTTAGTGCGTAGTTGTTGCGTACTTGGTATTGTTTATTTCAGGAGCACCAGTATTCTTACGTATTCTTATACGTATTCTTACAGCACTGGCCTAGGCTAGGGGAGAGGTATCAGCTCTATCTGGGTTGCCTTCTTTCTTCCAAAAGCAATACCGCAAAACGGCACACAGACACTACGAGGGGTGTGAACAGATATTAGACAAATGTACGGATAGTTGTTTTTTTTTGTTGTAAAAACAACTACCCAGGCCAGGGTATCGTTCTACTTCAAATGTCACCCAGAGGGTTTGAAAGAAGCTGTCAAACCCAGTGGCAGCTTTTTTGTGCGTAAAGTGTGTAATAAATATTCTGTGGTGATATTTTCATTACTGCAATACGCTCCCACTGACCTGGCAGTGAAGAGGAAACTTCTTTGAGGCCCAAAAAAAGAAAAGAAAAGATATAAGATGAACCTAAGCCCTCTCGTGTGTTTTCGTCACTTCAGCAATAACCGAGATGAAAAGAAAAGTGAGGATATCTCTCGTGCACACAGCTTTTTACCACCAAAAGGCAACCGGGGTGTTTTAACCCTTGTTACCGACACACACTGGAGTTTTCATCAGCTCCATGACCCACCTACATGCGTGTACACGTTCACATGCTACACGCATGAGGTAACCTAAACCCGTTAATCCATTTACTCTGAGACTTGCATGGCTTAATCCTTGAAACAAGCATATGACTACTGGCAGGATCAACCAGGTTTCTTGTCACTCTAATCGATAGGGCCATCCATCATCTACCTGTTTAAAAATTAGAACGGTTGGGTAAGATGACCCCCAGCCTCACTGTATGGAGTCTACAAAAAAACTGTTTTGATATGAAACATGCTGTAAAAAAAGGGGAAACAGTGGAAACGACGAAGAGAGAATAGAAAGAAAAACGTTGTTAAAAAACCCCCCTATTATGCCCCCAATTTAGATGCAAATTGAGGTGGCCCAAAAGCCATACCTTTGGGGGATTGGGAGGGAGGGGGGGAAGGGAGAAGCTCTCATCTGACAATACACGAACCACACTTTTTTTCCTCTCTAAGAAATTTTGAAGGGAAAAAACAAGAGGTCGAAAAAAACAGACACACACTGAAACCCCCCCATTATTGTACTGAGCGTACCCAGATACCCGGTGGGGTGTGTAGTGAATACGATGCCGTAGCTTCGTCCATTGGGTGTGTGTGGGGGTGTGGGGTGGATGGGACAGGGGGAATAAAAGGGAAATGTGAGAAGGGTGGGGACAGGCCTAATTTTTCGGCAAAATTTGGCCTTGGTGGTGGGGTGGGGATTAGGGAACTGCAGAACTCCCCCAAAAAAAAAATTTTTTTTTTGTCACAAACCTCATTTGTGCACCCCACCCCCAAAACCAAAACTGGCCTGCCCCACCCCCAGCTAGGCCAGAGGTGGGAATGACAACGCAAACAGTTCTTGCAAAAGAAAAAAAAAGGGGAATAAGGAGAAAAGACTACTTTATGTGGGGCCTGTGTACATTATAACACACATGCACTGACAACTGGGGTGCATTCCAATATCCTTGCATAATCGCACGCGCACATTTTATAAGTACCGCAAAACCCAAAAAAAGAGAGAAAAGTTGGTACCATACCATCTTAACTCCGTCACCTGCTGCATTTCCGAACGCTACCCAAAAAAAAAAAGTGAAGTTGACAGTGCAAACGCCTCTGGAACGCAGGCACTGACACTCCGCGGGTTATCGAACCCCGGAGTGTTGCGCTTGGGTGTGGTTTACAGGGAAGCTGTACGCAGGTATACAGTCATTACCCCACCCTGACCGGGAAGGGGGGGACAATAACAGAGTGTTTTCCACGGTGGTTTTGGGTGGCATGACATGCCACCCAAGATTTTTGGGGTGGTTTTTGGGTGGCATATATGCCACCCAAGATTTTCTTCTTTTTTTTTTGAGTGTTGTATGACCTGTGACCCCACCACGGAGAGCACGTGGCTCGCTGAGTTGCTCGAATTGCCTGCAGCTACCCAACAAACATCATCACCGTCTCAGCTTCCTTCACGAGCCGTTCAGCCTCCACCACCTTCACAAGCCAAAGTAAATAGGGCAAAAGTAGCGTACCGTGCGCCTGCGGCGCTCTTGCTGTCTTCATAAAGACAAAAGCACATTGCCAATATTCATGGCTGTGTAACTTAAGTTAAAAAAAAAACTTAAGTTTTCTCCGAAATCCTCCGGAAAATTTAGGCGACTTAAGCTACTAAAAAAAAAAACTTAAATTAAAAAACTTAGGTTTTCGAAAAAAAAACTTAAGTTTTTTTTAGAAAAAAACGTAACTTAAGTTTTTATTTTTAAAAAACAGCTTAAGTTACCAACTTAAGTCACTTAAGTTAACTTAAGTTACCGTTTTTTTTTTTTTTTTTGCTTGGGCGATGAACATCACTGAAGGGGGCGGATGCCTGGTGAAGCTTTTAAACGCCGGCATTTGCATTTCCGGAATCCGTCCGGCCAGTGGTGGGGTCAATTTGCCGAAATGGACAAGTTCTTGTTTTTGGTCAATTTCCGCACAGTACACAGTACACAGTACACAGTACACAGTACACAGTACACAGTACACAGTACACAGTACACAGTACACAGTACACAGTACACAGTACACAGTACACAGTACACAGTACACAGTACACAGTACACAGTACACAGTACACAGTACACAGTACACAGTACACAGTACACAGTACACAGTACACAGTACACAGTACACAGTACACAGTACACAGTACACAGTACACAGTACACAGTACACAGTACACAGTACACAGTACACAGTACACAGTACACAGTACACAGTACACAGTACACAGTACACAGTACACAGTACACAGTACACAGTACACAGTACACAGTACACAGTACACAGTACACAGTACACAGTACACAGTACACAGTATGTAATCTATGGTGGTCAAAGTGCAAAATTCCTTCGTCAATGCATTTTTTGAGTAACTGTTATACCTAGAGAATACGGTCACATCACTCTTCAGACCACCTGCAGCTTCACCACCCAAGCAAAAAAAAAAAAAAAAAAAAAAAACGATGACCTAAGGTAACTTAGGTGACTTAAGTTTTTTTTTTTTAAAAAACTGAGGTCACCTAAGTTACACAGCCATGAATATTGTGAATAGTGCAATTTTTTCCGCCTGCGGCGCCTACCTCCCTCCCCTCTCCTTCCTGTGATTGACAGGGAGTCGCGCGCGCGACGACCGCTAGGGCTCGAAGAAAGCTCGGGGGGGCCAAATTTTGAGACGAAAAACCAAGCGGAAGCCCTGTTCGGGTAAATCATGTACAGTGTTTAAGAGGGGGCCTTCCGCGCGGGAGAATTTTTTTTTTTTTGGCCTAAAAAAAAATATATGCCACCCAAAAAAAAAAATGTCAGATCCTGGAAAACACCCTGCAATAATAATAAAAAAATGTTGACAGCTGTCACCTGAGATGCTAACCCTGCTTGGTCACCTTTTTTTAAAAGGAAAAATGTGTTCGTTTTTTAGGAAGATTATTGTGGCGACACTTTCAAAAAGCTTTGCCAAAAGAGAGAGAGAGAGAGAGGCCGCCTTTAAAGTCACTAGTGAAGTAGCTTTGCTACGTCTAGGGAGATCTAGGGATCTATCAGAATCTTGAAAGAGCTTGAAACCGAGGTTATTTTATTACTTTTTGCCACTTACTCAAGTAAGGTTGGAAGGGGAATTGAGAACACAAACACAACACGAAGCAGAATTTCCACAATTTTTTCGTTTTTGCGTTTCCCCGATCTCACTCCCCCCGTACGTAAAAGACAGCACCCCACCCTACTCCCCCCGATAATTTTGATTTTCGACCTCGCAGGACTTCACTCAACTACAACTACAACCAACAGGTACACTGATTCTTCCCTAGATCTCCTGTTATAACCATTTCTTAAAACAGAAAATGGCGAAGGGTGTTGGTGGTGTTAACGGGGTGTGTGGGAGTGTGGGAAGGGAAAAAACTCACTCCTTGGAAAGTTGGGACCAAACCCAACAGAAGGGGTTTTTAGTAACAAAAGATGAAGTTAAGCAAAAGAACCCCATCAAAAAGAGGGGGGGAAAACTTGAAAGATGAGTATATCTCTGTACACACATCTTTTAAAAGAAAAACCGGATCAAAAAACACAGAGATACTTCCAGCATCGCTTGTTGCGACACTGTTCTTGGTGTTCCTAGCAACCACCACCTTTCCGTTGGATGAAAAAACTCTTGCGAGCTCACCACATCGCCTGCAGGAAATCCAAGGGAGTGATACAGTAGTCAAAAAAAGAGTCCAAAAAAAAACCTCCAAATTCTCCAAACGTATTTGAGACGCCAATTTTCTTGGACAAAAAAATATATAGAAAACTCTCTGACCATTTTTTTATTTTCGCACAAAGGGTACTTTCAAAAAAAAATACAAACAAAATAAAAAATCTGTTCCAATCCAATCCGCACACAACTGTCTATGCACACAAACTATTTTTCTGTTGTTGTTGTATGAAACAACCCCACCAAAGAGGCTCAGACCACTCTACCCAAAGGGAAAAACTCTGAGAGTGTGGCAGAGATGAGACGAATCGCGGAAAGCTCTTATTTTTTGATTTAGTGTAACTAATGTGTGTGAGGAGAAGGAGTTACTTCACACCTTATGATTGCCTGTGTACAACCGAGGCATGTCTCCCCTATGAAAGCAGTTGCCATGGCTTTTGCCAACGCTCGAATGATACAGGTTGCTCTTTTGGGCGAACCCATGACACTGTGAGCAGCTGCTATTGCTTGGCCAAAAGACAGTATTCACTGTTATTTTGATTTTGATCGTTTGGAGTAGTGTAGTTACCTCGGTTATGTTGCCACAGTTTGTGCAATCCCTGCTTTTTTTTTTTTTTTTTGTTGTGTTGATCCGAAAACAAGGTGTTGCTGCTGGGTAACAAAACTCATGGTAGCGAAGAATTCCTCTGTTACTTCCTTTTCTTCAACTAGGTACAGACTCATTGCCTATTTATTCTGCACGAAGCATTCGCACATGCCATCTGCTTTGTTTTTCTTTTTTCCTTTTATTTTAGATAAATTGTTGGAGTACTGTAGTTGCCTCGGTTGTGTTGCCACAGTTGTGCAATCTCTGCTTTCTTATTCAGGCATTCATCCGACACTATAATTGCAGTACTCAGGGGTACCTCTTGGGGCAGGTCGGTCGTGGGCAGAGAGCACCACTACCCCCCACCTCGTTGAAATGATTGAGATGCTACAGATCGTAGTCCTTTTTTACCCCCCTCTTTTCATTGCAGTCTATTTTGTCTAAATTTCGTTCTGTACTTTACTTTGGGTTCTTGGGTTCACATTCATTTTAGGAAGCAACGCGAGGCTTTGCGACGTTTGATAAGCAGTTTTTTTGGGGGGGTAAATTCCTAAGTGTGGAGTTGTGGCCGAAGTGGTTATGTAATCAACCAAGGAAAACCATGCGATGCGGGAAGATGAAAAAAAGGAAGCTTGAACTGATGAATCTGTGTCGCGCGTAAACACACAATCAAATAAGCAACCATATAGCATCTGGCAGACACAGACTATATGAGGAGAATAGATGCATCAAAGTGAAAGTTATCAATGGAGTCACCTCCGACTGACCCACGTACGATGCCAGCCATCCAGATGAAAGCACAATAAAAAAGGGGGGTGAACCTAAGCCTCTCCCCTCATGCTTGACTCACCTAAAAGAACACAAGATGCAGTGCATACACGCATTCCCGTGTGTATGCGCCGCTCGGTCTCTCACTGTTCAATTTATGAAGGATATATGGGGCTGGGGATAGGGGGAGGTGAGAGGTGAGACAGAACAAAGGGGAAAATATAGTTGACTTGAAATACAACAGCCCCGCTCAAGGCAGTGTACCAAAGGGCAGCGTTGAAGAGATGAAAAACCACATCTAAACAAACAGAGGGAAGGGGGAATGGGGAAAGGGGAGGAGATATGGAAGCTTGCCCGAACGGGGGGCGCATTATGAAACACTGTGAATGTAGTGGGTGAACGGTTTGGGTTAAGTCCCTTCCCCCCCCCTCCCCACTCTACTCATTTCCCCGATCGGGCTCATTTAAAAAAAAATATAGGGGGGTATGTAACTTTGTGTATTAGTGTGTAAAATTTGACCGGCCCTTTGGGTGAAAAAAAAAAGAGTGAGGGGAGTTGGGTCCAGTCATAGGGGGTATAGCATATTTTTTGGAAAATTCTTCAAAAAAGCAAGGATTTTTGCTGGGCACAACGAAATTTTCAGAAAAATCCCGATTTTCGGCCAAATTTGGAGCAAATTATGACCCACCCACCCCGATTTTGGGTCAAAAACCGACTTCATTTTTGCACAGGAGTGCTTACGATTTCGTAAACCAGGGGTCCTCTGGATGCATGCATTGATAAACACAACACTGGAAATTGCAAGGAACGGGTCTGCATGCGTGTTCTCTAGCCACTACAGTCACAGGGTATTGCGGCTGAATTTTGACTTGCGAAATTTTTTCGCGAACATCTATTTCTGAGGTTTTCTTTGGATTCTTTGGGCCATTTTATGACCTACCACGCCCGATTTTGGGCGATAAAACAAAATTTTGTCAGGTCAAACTCCGTACTTGTGAAAAGAATTGCTAAGGAAATGTGTAATATGCGTGTTTTTGTACACGAAATGTGGGCCCCTGTAGTAATGCATAAGGTGCATAATGCATATGGTTTACACCCAGATCGTCAAAACACCCGATTTTTGCGTTTTTTTGCACTTTTTGGTGCCCACACGACGGTGATGTACAGTACATTACAAGTGAAGTTACTTGTAACGTTACAAGTGAAAAACCGTTACAAGTGAGTTACAAGTGAGTTACAAGTGAGTTACAAGTGGGATACATGAATTACAGGCAAAATCAGGTTGTAACTGGTGGGTTACAAGTGGGTTACAAGTGAGTTACAAGTGAGTTACATGTAACAAAAGTTACATGTAACTCACTTGTAACTCCACTTGTAACACCCGTTACATCACCGTCGTGCAAAAACCCAACTCAGGGGTCGAAATTTTCCCGAAAAAAAAAATTTTTTTTTTTTGAGATTTTTTGATTTTTTGACAAGGCGCTGGCCCATACAATGCACTGCTGGTACAGAAAATGACTGGGGAATTAACTCTAGATGCTCAAAACAGCCCAATTCTTGCTTTTTTTGACTTTTTGGTCCCAGAAGGGGACCTAGGGTGTAGTGAGCAGGCCTCAAAAACACTTGTGAAAAAATTTTTTTGGGATTTTTTCAAAAATCGACTTGTTTTTGGTAAAAATCACGAAATTTTGGGTTCGCGGAACCGCGTTTTAGACCCCCCTAGATGCTCAAAAGTGCCAAATTTTGCTTTTAATGGCCTCAAATCGTCGAAATTAGCCCAATATAGGGGCAAAAAAAAAAAAATTCGAGGGTCTAGGTATGGAGAGCGAGCACCTTAGAAGCGTCGTAGGCAACCCGTGTTTTTTGTGTATAAATAGTACCCGGTCAAAATGCCGGTCAAAATGGGGTGCCGGTCAAATTACACACCCTATTTTGACCGGGTACTATTTGTACACAAAAATACCCGATTTTTTCGGGAATTTTTGACAACACACTGGTTGAGTTACCGGTCAGAACCGGTCAAATTACATACCCCCCATATATATTTTATTTCATGCAACTCAAAACCGACCACCCCCACTCCCCAAAAAAAAAACTTCATTTTGAGAAATCCAAAAAAATTGATCCCCATCCAGTCACCCAAAACAAATACCCACCTTCAACCCAATTTTCTTTTTTTTTTTTGTATTCCCCCCCCCAGCCCCCCATCCCCCATCCCCCCATTCTCACCCCACTCTCTACCCCCCTTCATTGGGGGTAGGGGGTGTAGTGAGATTCGCAAAGAGGGAGTTCGCTGCATGGAGAAGGGTGTCAGGTGAAGAGTGGACGCCGTCTGTGTGTGCGTAGATGAGGCTGCAGCGGAGGGCAGCTGCGACACGGCGCCGTGCCTCACGCTGTACGGGACGGCGTGACGTAGCTGTCGCCACGCCACCGGAACGCTTCTTCGCACCTTTCGCTGTTTTGAGCGATTTTTTGGTACCACGCCGCGAGCTTCCCGCCCTCTTCCTCGTCCGCAGCAATGCATCCATGATCGTCCTACTCCGCTTCCCTTCCTTTTGCGTCAACGACAACGTCCCCAAGCTTGCTGTCAACTGCAACACCAGAGTCTCCTCCGTCTGTACATGTGGTACCTCGGTTGGTGGCGTCGAGCTGACCCTCACTGGGGAAAATTGCACGTCATGTGCCTCCTGTGGACGGACCGAAGGAGTGATCGGGCACCACCGTGCAGGTGATGGCGACCGCTCGGTTGATGAGTCGTGCATGTCATCGCAGCCCATCATTTTTGGGGGAGAGGGGAGAGGGGGAGGGAGGGGAGAGAGTTGCCAACAGCAACTCAGGGGAGGGGAGGGGAGGGGAGGGGGGTGGGGGGTGTACTTGGCAAACAAAAAAAAGCGGGGCTTTTTTTGCTACCTGGTGGAAGTGGAGGGTGATAAGAGCAGGGAAAATTGAACTACGGTTCAACAGAAGGAATACCAGCAGGGTTACCTCCTTTATATGTTAGCCCCCCGAATTCAAATTTCAAATTCAAAATACAATGGCACCGAAGGGAAACCCACAGCAAAGACGTCTGCGTTTCTCCCGCAGGCCACCGCCACATTCACCACAAGCACCGCCAACAAGGACTACGCAAACTGGACTAAGCAAAAGTTTGGTTCAGTGATTGAAGGTGAAGTGGACGAGAAGGGCAACAGGATGGACACCTCTGAGGTCTGTCAATCGCCAGGCCTGCCTTCGGGCATTTCCGGCCAAGTTTGAACAACACGCTTGGTGTACTCGATGCGCGTGCATGGTCATCAATGTTGATGATACTGACGAAGGCAAAGTGGCGAAGACAAGAAGAATAAAGCGCTAACTGTTATTGTTAACAAGTTTTCCACCATCACCACCCCGATCTCTACCTTGGAGGAAATGATCCGGTGGATGCTGCGCAGAAGCTCAACGCCATTGGGCTGGGTATAGAGGGATATTATAGCGTCACCGTGTGACTGTCTTCTTGCCTACTCGCTTTCTGTGCCGGAAACACAATTCAAGAGGAGAGAATTTGGCAAACTTTCGTGAAATAAAGGCCATATTAATTTCACTCTTCCGCACAGCCAAATATCGCGAATTTGCACTCGTTTATTTCACCGGCAGATAAAATCTCGTATCTGGCACAATAAAGCGCACTTCATTTAACTCGTGAGTGGATCTGCAGATTTGCATTCTCATTTCAACTCGCTGCGCTCGTTAAAATGAATACTTTTCGTGACTCGCTTCGCTCGTCACGAAAAGTACGCAAATCTGCAGATCCACTCACCAGATAAATAGTTATTTTCTCCGTACAATTTTTTGACGGGAAAAAAAAAAGCACTTTTTTTTTTTTCCTCCGTACAATTTTTGCACAGAAAAATAGCTATTTATTCGTCTGAGGAAATATTCACTTTTCCTCACACGAGTGTACCTTTCAGAAACGAGTGGCATTTTACCCCACGAGCGAAGCGAGTGGGGTAAAGTCAGCCACGAGTTTCTGAAAGGGCACGAGTGGAGGGAAAGTGAATATTTCACCAGAATATACCGTCTTTTGAAAAATTATGGACCAGAAAAATAGGTCCATAAAAAAAAAAAACAAGTAATTGCTATCGGAAAAAAAACGGGGTGTGCTGTGGAACTCCATCCTGTAGAAATAATCTACAACACGCCCAGCATTCTGCTCTTCTACTGCGGAGCTTTCCACAGCACACCCCGCTTTTTTCTTAGCAATTAGTTGTTCTTGTTGTTATTGTTATTTTCAACCACCTTCCTTCAACCCTTGTAGGGATCAGTTGCCATTTTTTTCGCGAAAACATGAAATTATACATTTCAAGAGAACAAATTAAAAAGGGTCCTTATTTGCATTTTTGGGCTCCGCCCGTGCAGTGGTGGGGTCAATCTCGAAAATTGGACAATTTTTTGACCACTTAAATTTTGAGAAATATGAGCCCGGTTCCTTATACGTGGGGCCCATTTTCGGCTAAAATTTTCCTCAAAATCTGGTTTTGTAAAATTGACCCTTTACCCCCCCCCCACATCGATTTCAATACTATACCTTACTTCACCTACGGTTGCCCTTACAGGGGGGTGAAGGAAGGTAAGTTGAAAATCCCAAAAAGTCCATAATTGTTCTGGTCCATGTTATTTCTGGTCCATCTGTGTTAGGCTTTTTTTTTGAACTTGTCCATTTTCAGACCCATTCCGAGCTTTCGGTACCGCACGTTGGCGGGGCATCTCGGCTTATATGTGGCCCGGTAGACCCATTCCGAGCTTTCTCCCCACACAAGCGGTCGTCGCACGCGCTTCGCGCGCGCGACTCCCTGTCAAAATTCTGGACAAGTACAAAAAAACCCCACACATGTGTCGGACCAGAAAAATAGGTCCATAAAAAAAAAAATCCCAAAAGGTCCATAATTGTTCTGGTCCATCATTATTCTGGTCCATGTTATTTCTGGTCCATATTTTTTCAAAAGACGGTAATAGTTTTCTCAACTGAAGGAAAAGTAGCTCTAAGCAAACCCCGTGGAAGAAGTGTGGGATGAATATGCAGAAAAAAATGACGATTTTTTGGTGAAAATATTTGTCACAGAAAATCGAATTTTACTATTAATATTGGCTCTGCTCGACACCCAGTAAGGCTACTATGGGCCCCATGGGACATACAGTGTGTCCCAGAATTAATGTCACCTGGCAACATTTTTTAAAAATAAGCAAAATTTGACTTGGCATTTTCAAAATAAAAAAAAAAATCACCCTTTTTACTGGGGGGCAAGGGTACCTGTAACTCGGGGATCGGGCCCCGGATTTTTTTTGGGAAATTTTCCCCACGTAAAAGTACATGGGGAAAGGCTATCTGTTTGTTATTAATTTAAAACCGATTTACGGCCGAGGCCGAAATTTGTATTCCGACTCAGATCGTTCCGATCTTTCAAATAAAGCCGGTTTCAATTTGAAAAACGTTACCCTGAGGAGCGAGTGGGTATTTTCAAGTTTTTTACGTGTAACAACCCTCTGGTATGTGTGTCCTTTACCTTACACTGGCGTTGACCACGGTATTTGCGGATTTCCGGCCGGGCCGAAATTTGTATTCCGACTCAGATCGTTCCGATCTTTCAAATAAAACAGGAGCAGAAAAAAAAATCACGCAGCGAGTGACTTTTCTGAGATTTCCCCATTCCCTCTCCCTCCTTGAAAACCCTCCTCCACCACAGCCCCTTCAGGGATTCTTGCTTTTATCTTTTATCTTATTAAAATGCAGTATCATGTTCTCGACTTTTTGCCAACGTACCTCTGCACCCGGAAAACAGCGTGTGAGACGCATGCGCAAAGGTACGCAACGAAGACAACCGCGAGTGCTGATACCGGGGATGCGCAGCAGAAGCTGACATGCGGGTACGTCGCATTGATGGGGGCAAAGCTGTGGTCCGACGAGCGCAAGCGGATGGGATCGGCACCGAGCAAAGAGGAGATCCGCGAGTTCATCGCGAAGACGACAAGGGACGACTTCGGCATGACGGCGGAGAGGTGGCAAGAGGTTCACGAAGGTAGCCTGCGTGGGACATTTGTGTGCCTCACAAACCTTGAGGTTGACCACTTCGCTAAAAAAAACATACGATCCACTTCTGTTGTCACCCCGCCCCAGTTCCAGCGGGGACCAGTGATGTTGGGGACGGTGATCCTCTTCCTTCCTCCCGTGGGGTGTCAAAAGCACGGGCACTTTTGCACCTTTTTTGTTCAAGCGCCGAATGAACGAAAACGAGTAGCACTCTCCTTCGCCAATGGCAAGCTCGTCGTTAAGGCGGCTGATGGTGGAGAGCTGCTGCGGCCGAACCCCACCACAACAGCAGACCCGAAGGCCTGCTTCAAAAAAGTAGGTGGCAAGTGGGGGTGCCAGACCTGCGCAGATGCCGTGAAGAATCGGCGGATGGAGAAGTTCGGCCAGGAGGAGAAAAATGCCTGGATAGACTTCCAGGTTACTCACTCCTCAGATGCGCTTCGACGGGCACAGAACAAGCACCTCACCTCCACGGCGCACAACAAGGCAAACGACGCGAAGTCAGAGAAAGGAGAGGCAACGCAGCCGAAGCCCCGCAAGATCATCCGGCCCTCACAAAAAAAGGTCGATCTGTTTTCCCAACTCCACTGCACGTTTTATAGTGCAGTGCGAAAGGGGACAGAACACAGCGTGGTGGCAGCAACAGCCGGCTCCCTCCCCGGCATTACGAACAAGTACGCTGTCCCCCGTCACGTGTCAGAAATGATCACGATATGGGCAAAGCAGTGTCGGGAGAAAATCTCTGTGGAGGTAAAGCGCTGCAGTGTGCTTGCACTAATTACCGACGGCAGTTCCATCAAAGGGGTTCATAAAGACGTCAACGTGTTCTTGCTCCGCTTTCTCCTGTACTCGGCGGCGGGACAAGCATTACGTGTTGTGGAGAGATATGTAGGGCTTACAGAGAACAAAGATGTGTCCGCCAACGCTAAGTCTGTCTACAAACAGTTGCAAGACGCCATTGGTGCTGTGGGTGTTACAGAAAAGGAGGTGTCGGGGGTTATTGCTGACAGCTGCAGCACGTTGACGGGGCATAAAAACGGTCTCGTCGGGGTGATGAAGCTCAAGGAGAGGTGTCTGCAGGGGCATTTCGCTGACAGTGCGCACCTCATCCAGGTGGAGATGAAGCCCCTGATGAAGCTCTCCGGGGTGAAGGAGCTGTCGGACATGATCCGGGACCTCGACCGTAGCTACTTTTCTTCGCCCAAGCTCTACCGCGATTTGGTGCTCGAGTCGGAGAAGAAGTTCACGAAGACCGGCAAGCAGAGGAAACTGGTGCTGAGACCTTCTGTCTCGTACAGAATCCGGTGGCTGGCCAAGCACACAACCACGTTTCTGCGGGCGAAGCGGATGCTCCCTATGTGGAGGCACCACGTGGCTGTCGGCACTGCGTGGACCAACACAAAGGCTCGCAACGACGACGGTGAGACAAAAACGAAAGGACTCAAAGCCACCCACACGAAGCTCCTCCGCCTTCTTGAAGATGAAACCCTCGCGCCGAATTTGGATTTCTACTGTGCCTTGCTAAAAATTTTGCAGAAATCAACTCTGGTGGCACAGGGATCTGGCGCCATCCTCTTGCACGTCCTCTTTACCGTCAACGAGAGCATCGCTGAGATTGAGTTGCTGAAAAATGAAGAGAGCAGTATGGAAGCGCGCATGGAAGCTTGCGAAGTGTCCATAGCGGGGCTGAAGCGCTATGTCCAGAGGACAGGTCCAGTTGCAAAGGCGGTTGTAACGATGTTGAACATCTACCGCATATCTGCGCTCTCTGACGCAGACCTGAAGGGATACGCAAACCAGGAACTGGGCCTGGTTTTAGAGTCCCTGGGTATGCAACGTCAACTGCCGGATGAGAGCGACGACTTCACATCTGGTCAGTGGCTTCTTGCTAAAACTATGGCCAAGCAGGACACGTCGTGGAGCCGGTGGTTCGCAGTGATAAACGGTGTACAGGGGAGAGTAAAGATCGCCTTGGAATACGGTGTTGTCTTCTCGTCGTGTTCTTCATGTAAAGCGGAGGGTATGTTCGGGAAGCTGCGCCACTCTGTGCTCAAAAGAACCCAGGTAGCAGTGACGACACTCTGCGATGAGCAGATTATCAGGGATTCTGGCCCGGCACCTGCAGACGCGGCGACATTTATCCGTGATGGCACGATTAAATTTTTGGAAAAGCCACGTCGCCTAGCTCGCAAACGGAAGGAACGTGTCGCACCAAAAGGAATATTTGATAAAGTTGAGGAGCGTATGCGTGCAGCCAAAGGTTCTCTCCCCCACTACGAAGAAGAGATGGATGACGAGGAAGTTGAGGAAGAGTCGTCTGAAGAAACGTCGTCTGGAGAAAACGAAGAATTCGAAGAGGAGGAAGACGAAGAAGACGAAGAAGGAGAAGAAGAAGAAGAGGAGGAGGAAGAGGAAGGCGGAAGCGATGACGGCGACTGCCGACAAACCAAGCGCGTGAAGCATTAGACTTTTCATTATCAATAGATGACGTCATTTTATTTTTTCTCTCCACACGAAGACATCTAAGTGTGTAGAAACCAGACAAAAAGAGAATCGACATTTGACTTGTTAACGGCTTTTCCATTTCCTTTTCACATCATTTCACTTTGCGTGCCACATCAGGATTTCACCTTTTGGGCTGCGTTCAACGAAGGCAAGTCTTCTTTCCTATCATCAAGTTATCAAGATCAGTTGGTTGGCTAATTGTCTGTTTTTCTTCTTTTTTATTTTTATTTTCCTTATTTCTTTTTGACTGCACCTCTCCGCTTTGGCGGTAGGTAGCGAAATGCGATACATAGGCACCCCTCTGCGCCCTCCCTGCACCCCTCTTTAAGAGCCCCCTTACAAAAACCCCCCTAAACGTAATCCGGGGATCGGGGATCGGGGATCGGGGATTTTACCCCCAATATTTACAGGTACCCTTGCTGGGGGGGGCCGAATAAACGAGGTAATTCGAATAAAGCACGCATTTGAAAAATGGGTTTTTTGCTTTTTTTTGCGTCGAATAAAGCACGTACGTGTTTTATTCGACTTTTTGAACTTTTCCTGTGTTGTGACAAGGTAGTTCGTATTTTGTGAAAATTTAAGTCGCTGAAATTTTGTCCATTTTTCCGTATATCCCCCACCACAAGCCGGGATTGGCTCGGAAATGCAGCAAAATCACCTCTTGGGCGAAAAAAAAATCGAAAAAAAATTGTGATTGTAAAAACTTTCCAAAAAGTTCAAAAAGGCGAATAAAGCACGTACGGAGGCTACGTCAAATCTCAGTTAATACCAGTTAATACCAGTAAATATCAGTTTTTTTTCCAAGCTTGGAAAAGTAGATGTCGAGAAAAAAAATTTCAAAAAAAAAAAAAAATTTTTTTTTTTTTTTCGACAACTACTTTTTCAAGCCTGTTTTATTGTCCCTTTGTCAAAATCTCTTTGTTTTTCTCTTTGTCTATTTTTCCTGCATTTTTTATTCTCTTCTTTGTACTTTCTTTTGTTTTGGTTGTTGTTAGATAAGCTCAATCGCCTATCGAGTTCTGTGAATAGCACGGAACTCCTTTTCATGTGTATCCATGGAAAACAGTATCATATGTGATACCGGGGCGAGTGGGAGGGCTGGTGGTCAGCCGGGGGGGTGACGTCTCTCTCCCCCAGCGCTTGCTTCGCCGCGTTGCGGTCCGCCTGCAGCCTCCGCACAAGGCGCACCAACTTTTCTTTGTTGAGCGCCTTGAGGGAAGCAGTCGACCTCGTGGGGGAGATCTCTGCTTGCTGCGAGCCCTTCGGTGAGCTTGACATTGTTTTGGAAAAAAGGGGAAAAGTGCAAAAGAGAGACACAGAGAGAAAAACAAAATTACAAAAAATTTTGAAAAAAGGTGTCGTTTGAGAAAAACAAACAAACGGACGCGCTGTGTGAAAAACGAGTGTTTCTCTGCGCGTGATATTTTGTGGGGAAGAATAAAACATTATGAAAAAAGCTCGTTGCGTTCCCACTATCGTTTCCGCTGCGCTCTCACTAGCGTTCCCACTCCATTCGGTTTTCTCTTACTTAGAAAAAAAAATTTTTTTTTTGGGCCTGACCTTGGGACCTTGTGCACCGAAAAATGCAAAAAACGGCAAAATTTTGTGTGGGCCTTGATGGTCTGCCACGTTGCGGTGATACTCCGTGCCCTCGTTGCCGACACCTTCTCGTGGGTGGAGCCCTGTCGCCGTCGCCGTCGCCGCCTCCGTAGGTGGATTGCCCGGAATCGTTGGAGTCAGGGTCTCCGCCTGGTGAGCCGGTGTTCCCTGTCAGGGGTTCGTCGGTGTGTTGCGTGGGGGCATTGCCCGCAGGACAACCCTCCCCTCGCAGGTTCGCGTCGCCGCAACAGAGCCTTGTTCCGCGTGCGTCGGGTGGGCAGGGGCAGGGTAGGTCGGTGTCACCACATTCGGGCGGGCCCGCGGACCTTGAGAGGTGGGAATGAAGCGGACGACCTGGTGGATGCTGAGCGGGTGAAGGTTGACGCTTTCCTGCAGTCGATCTCCGCCTCCCCAGGGGATGTAGTGCGCGTTCCGAACGCTGAGTCGGACAACTGCCTGTTCGTCTCTTTGTTCCAGGCGCAGACCCGGAACAGGCAGGCCCCCACTGCTTCCGAATGTGCTGAGCTCCGAGAGTCCCTGGCTGAGAGAGCGGAGGAGGTGCGGGGGCAGAGCGAGAAATTGTTGGGTGGGCGGGAGCAGCTGGACGCGTACGTCGCCGGGCTCAGAGGGAAGGCTTGGGGGGACCATTTCGCCATACACCTAGCGGCGAATGTCTGGCGGGAGAACATCCTGGTGGTGCAGTGTGGGGATACCCCTGTGGTGCGCATCCGTGCTACGTCGCTGACTACTGCGCGTAAGGCGAGAACACGTGTCATAGCTAGAGTTGGGGAACATTTTGACGCGGTGTACGCCAACGAGGACATGGTCAAGCGCCTCACTGATGGGGCACCCTTCTCTCTCCTCAGCGCTGACACTATCCGGGCGAACCCGCTGGAGGGGATTGGTGCGAACTCCCTAGCCTCCTGCTCCATTGAGGCTCCTGCGCCGGGGCTCTACTGCCCACTGCCTCACTGTTCCGGCTCCAAGGGACATCGGAGTGTGGAGATGTCTCGCTCCGGCATACGGAACCATATGCAGGCACATGCCCTGAACGGCGACATCTTCCCCGACGCTAGCCTCCGCCGCCTCAATCTACGGAAGTGTGTGCGATGCGGTACCATCGTCGCTAAGAATGCCAAAGGAGGGACATGCTTCTCGTGCCGGGAGGCGACTGCCCCATCAAAGGTTCCAGCAGTCCGAGCCAGGTCAGCGGAGGAAGTGGGGGACGATAGCCGGCTTCCATCTGCACAGGACATTGCGTTGAGTCGCGGCCGCGTCATGGAGTTCATCCCGGACTACATGCTTCGATCTGTGGCCGTGGCGACCAACACCGCCTTACTCGACATCGCGGCCGACAAGCTTGACCTCGCCGCCTGGAACCGGTTCGGGATGTTGCCCAAAACACTTCTCCGCTCGCGACGCAGTGGGGGGAATGGAAACAGGAAAAAGCGTATGAAGGCGTCGCGTATCGCAGACGTGCAGCGGTGGGAGAAGGGCGAGTTGTCCGCACTCTGGCGTGATGCGCAGGCCCAAGTGCCTGGGAAGAAGGTGGAACAGGAGGTCCCCTCCTTCGAGGATCGGGAACGGGCATGTGTCGCTGAGGCTCGGAAGGGTCGCCCCGCTGCCGCCTTCTCCCGCCTTTCATCGGAAGGACTCGCGCCGGACTCAGCGGCCACGTTGCAAGCTTTGAAGAACAAGCACCCTGCCTGCCTTAACCCTCCTGATGCCAGCGACAATGTGGTGCAGCCAGGCTACCCTGAAGACCTGACCCCTGCACAAGTGCTGTCTCTGGTGAAGAGCATGCCGCGGGGCACTGCGGCAGGCCCTTCCGGCCTTCGAGCGGACCACCTGAAGCAGATGTTGAACGAGAGCGACGTGAACATCCTGCCGGCCCTGACACATGTGGTCAACGCGATCCGGGCAGGCAACGTTCCCGAAGGAGTCACTCCTTTCCTGTCTGGGGCCAGGTTGATCGCGCTTCCAAAAGGGGTCAATGACGTCCGTCCAGTTGCTGTTGGTGAAACGCTCCGGAGGGTGGCTGCGAAGTCGTATGCAGCAGAGGTGAAGGCGCAGGCGAAGAGCATCCTGCTCCCCGGGAAACAGGTGGGTGTGGGTGTAGAAGGGGGCATCGAGGCAGCGACCGCGACAGTCTGGGACTACGCGAGTCGTCACAGGGAGCAGGACAAAGTGGTGCTTAAGATTGACTTTGCTAACGCGTTCAACACAGTCGATCGAAGGGCCATGCTGTACAAGACCCGTACCCTCCTCCCGCAGATGTCTCGCTTTGTGGAATGGTGTTACTTGCGTCCGTCGTCTCTGGTGTACGGTGAGGAGGTGGTGCAATCGCAGTCTGGTGCGCAGCAGGGTGACCCGCTTGGCCCTCTTCTCTTCTCGCTGGTCTTGAAGGATTTGGCAGAGAAGGTGCGTGACTTGCCTGGGGTGGATCTGTCGGTGTGGTTCCTGGATGACGGGACGCTGATGGGGTCTCCTGCGGCGATCGCGTCGGCCTTTCAGGTAGTGCAGGAGGAGGGCCTGAAGCTAGGCCTCAAGGTGAACAAGGCCAAATGTGAGCTCATCCCCATTGGAGGTCAATCTGACGAAGTTCTCGGGGCGGCGGGATTCCCGGTGGCGGACCTGACGGTGATCCGATCGGGGTTCAGTTTTCTCGGAGCCCCCATTGGCGACAGTGAGTTTTGCGACAGGTTCATGGAAGACCAGATGAAGACTTTCGCGACGAACCTCCGCCTGCTGGGCAAGCTGGGTGACGCTCAGGTGGCTCTGTCTCTCTTGCGACATTGTGAAGGCTTTTGTAAAACCGTGTTTTACATGCGTGCTATCCGCCATCAGGGTGACCATCTCTGGCTGGACAAGTACGACAAGGAGGTAGACAGAGTACTTGCGCAGATCTTGGTTTCTCCTGGTTCGGACCCGGACGTTCTATTGCCAGAAGCCGCAGGCTGCCCTCCCCGTACGCATGGGTGGACTGGGGATACGTCGTGCATATGACCACTGGACTGCCGCCGCTATGGGTGCTGCTAGCGGTACCTACGATTTGTGCAAACACCTGGACAAGGACTACCGCTGGGACGCGGCAGGGTGGGATCACTCGGCCACCAGGTTCAACGAGTTGGTGGACGATGACGCACGTGTGGACCCGGGCGAGCAGCCCCAGCAGACCCTGAGGCAACGTGATCTCTCTTTGTCGATCATCCTCCGACAAGCGGCTGCGGTGCGGGAGGCAGGCGATGTGCAGGACCTTGCTCGGCTGAACTCGCTCCAGCTGCCCATGGCTGGGGCGTGGGTAACGGCTCTGCCCCTCCCGGAGAATGTCATCGATCCGGAGGCGTTTCGCGCTGTGGTCCGTCTTCGGTTGGGTCTGGTGATGTACAGAGACGATGTCCGCTGCGGACAATGCGCAGTGAGCATGGACCAGTATGGGATTCATGCCCTCAACTGCAAGCATGGGGGTTGCACGATTCGCAGGCACGACCGGCTCCGGGATCTGGTGGGCACGCTAGGTTCGAAGGCAGGTCTCGCTCCGGCCTTGGAACCCAAGCACATCGTCCTCGGGGGTACCAAGCCAGCAGACATCTTCTTCCCCATCGGCATAGGTGACGGTAGAGCCAGGGCGGTAGACTGTGTGGTTGCGAACCCCCTGGCCTCTTCGCATGTACAGGGGGCGGCGCGAGCGGTGGGGCACGCAGCGGTCAAGCATCAGTCCTGGAAGCGCGATAAGCACGGCAAAGCTTGCAGGACAGCACACATTTCCTTCTCCGCTTTTGCGGCCGAGGTCTTTGGGGGGCTGGGGCCGGAAGCAGCCACGCTGTGGCGGCACCTGAACAAGATTGCCGCGGAGCGTGCGGACGGGGATAAGGTCTTGGCCTCGGCCAAATGGAATGAGCGTCTGGCCGTGTGTGTACAGCGGGAGGTGGGTGCCACGCTGTTGAAGCGGGGGGCCTTGTGTTTCGGCCTTGGGGGTGATCGTGATGCAGTGCCGGCTGATACTGTCGAACGTACCCCAGACTACTACGTCACACCTGACGACGCCCCAGACGATCGCTTCCCTACATACGTGGACGACCACCTGTACCGGCTCGCTGAGCAAGACTGTGAGATTGTTGAGGAACCAACCCCTGATCCACGAAGTGCGGCTGATGTTGATGAGGCTACTGCGGCGATGGAGAGGTGGTTACAGCGGCAGGCGCGCAAGAACCCTGTTCATCAGTCTTCCGTCGTCGTGGAAGTAGCTCCCTGCGAGGACCCAGCTGCGGCCTATGAGAAGCTGCATGAGGGTGACTCCCCTCCTGCCCTAGCGGTGCAGCTGTCCGCCGTCGGATGCTCCACTCCCGCGAACTTCCGCTACACCGTGGGTGACTGCTGTTTCGACGCTATGGCACACTTGAGCGGGAAGAACGCGGGGTCCCTGAGGCAGGTTGCGGTTGCACAGGTAGTCCAAGACGCGGACCTGGCGGCACGGGCTGAACCGAATGTCGCCGTGTGGTCGCGGCGGATGCTCATCGCTGGGTGTGATCGATCGGATACCTGGGCTGACACTGTGACCGTTGCCGGCCTTGCACGCGCTCTGAACTCGCTGGTGGTGGTGTTTGTGGGTGGTCATAAGCCTTCGCTCTTCACCCCCTCGAGTGCGACGAATTACCAGAATGTGTTTGCGCTGGCTCACGACGGCCGCACGGTGGGCCACTTCACGCCGGTCACCATCCCGGAGAAACTGAGGCAGTACTTCCTGATGCAGCCTCCGACGCCGCGCCTGCCGTCGCTCACTTGTGTGTCCCGCGTGGCAATGCTGGACTACCCTCAGGACGGAACGAGAGAGGATTTCGGGAAATGTGAGGTGTGCGGGTCTGCTGTCCTCGGCAGTGAGCAGCACTGGCAGTGCGGGGAGTGCGTGGCTTGGGCGTGCCGGCAGTGTCGTCCCCTCAGCTGCTCTTCCTGCCCACGGGCTCCAGCGGTTGTCAGCTTACCGAGTTCCTCAGGTGTCACTGCGCGCACACATCCAGCAGCGGACCCCAAGAGTAATGACTTGTTGCAGGAGCAGCGGGATAAACGCGTGGCCACGAGTGGGGCTACCATCAAGAAGAACAGGGACCAGCTTCGTGCCCGGTTGCGTAAGGCTCCGACGGATGCCATGGATGTAGAGAGTGGCTATTCAAACACCACCCCAGCCCTCTCTACCTCCTCCGCGCCCCAGGTCGTGCAGACCCCTGTCCAACCTGGCACTTCGTCGCAGGCGCACTCTGCATCGGACGAGTCTCAGCAGCATCAGACAAATACGGAGAGTGGCTATTACAACACCCACGCAGCCCTCCCCGTACCCGCGTCTGATGTGGCTGTTCCCTCATCCACCAGCACGAGAGAGCAGCCTCACGCTGTTCCGCAGGTCGCTACGTCGCAGGCGCAGCCATCAAGGACCCATACGGAGAGTGGCTATTCAAACACCACCCCAGCCCTCCCCGTATACACGTCCTCTGAGGCAGCTCACTCTCACGCTGACACGAGTGAGCAGCCACACGTCGCCTCGCAAGACAGTGCGTACTCCGCGGACCTCCTTGGCGGGTCCCAGCACGCAGTTCCCTTGCCTGGCGCAACCTCGGTCCCCAGCACAGACACACCATCGGAGAGTGGCTACCAATCCGCACCACCAGCCCTCCCGAACCCTGTGCCGGTATGGAATGACATAGCGCCCTGCCCCGGGTTTGACTTGCCTATTCCAGAGACCGCTGATGAGTGGGAGGGGTTGTTCTATCCCACTACCACTCATTTCAGCTCCCAAGGCGGGGACTCTATGACGGCGGCGGAGGCTTTCGAGTACTGTGGGCGGTGGAGGACTGCAGTGAGGCCGATGTTGAGTCAGGAGGAGCTGAGGAAGGCGTCGACGCTGTGCAATCGCCTGAGGAGTCTTGTGCAGACGCGCCTTCGCTCCGCCGCATAGACTTTAGAGACTTCTTTTTACTTTTTCTCCCCTCTCCCCCCCCCCCCCTTCTTCCCTTTCTCCTTCTTTTTTGGCTATTTTTATTTCGTTCACATAGCCTAGATTCGGACCTGTTTTCAGGCCGACCGTGTACAGCCGGGTAGAGCTAGACAACGCCAACAGCTGTGGCCCAAGGAGGTCCTCAGTGTTGTCTGCCAATCCCCTTAACCCAACAAAAGACTACAAAATAAAAACAATCTAGACAAAGCCGCCCCCATCCCCGTCCAGGCAAAATAAAAAAAGTAAAAGAATGCCCTTCCTCAGTCCGGAAGTATCACCTCAACCGGTTACCTGCCGTAAAAGAGAGAGAGGTTACAGAACTATTGTAAGAAATTAAATTAAAAAAAAAAAAAAAAAAAAAAAAAAAAAAAAAAAAAATTTGATGTTTTGAGCATCTGTGGGTGAATCATATGCACTGCTACAGTGGCCTATTATTGGGTGTTTTCCTTAGCAAATTCCTTCACAAAACTCATTTTTGATTTTGGCAAAGGCAAATTTCAGGCCAAAAAAAAGTCACCCCTGGTAGTAGGTCCTTGGGTGTCCAAACATGCCAAAAACACAAAAAAATTGATGTTTTGGCCTTCTGTGGGCACCTAAAACGCACTTCTCTGCCCAAAAAACGAATCATTCACATTTCAGAGGTCCTGCATGAAAATGCCCATTTGAGCCCAAATTTTCGGTTTTTTTTCAACATTTCTTCAACACAGGCCCCGCCAGGTGGTCCGAGGGTCCAAAAAAAAATTTTTTTTTTTCGACCAAAAATTTTTTTTCGACATCTACTTTTTCAAGCCTGGAAAAAGAACTGGTATTTTCCTACATTGGTTTTTACTCTATGACGTACCCCTACCGGTATTTTCCCAGGCTTGGAAAAGTAGATGTCGAGAAAAAAATTTTCAAAAAAAAAAAAAAAAATTTTTTTTTTTCGACAACTACTTTCATGGATGTAGAAAGTACTTCACGTACTTTTTTTTTTTAAAAAAAAGTAAAAAAGTACGTGACGAAAAATGGAAAAAAAAAGTACTTTTTTTTTTTTGAAAAAAAAAAGTACTTTTTTACCCATTTGGGTGTGGGTTCATATTTCGTGAAAATTTTAGTCACTAAAATTTTGTCCATTTTTCTGTATATCCCCCACCACAGAATGGGCGGATTCCGGAAATGCAAATGCGGGTGTTTTCGGGCATTTTTATGGCCGAAAACGCTCCAATATTTTCACGTACGTTGATTTTCACGTGGAAAAAAAAGTACTTTTTTTTTTTTTTTTTTTTTTTTTGTACTCAGGTAGCTACGTAGCCTTCAGGGAGGCAATCGTGTGCTAATACAGAAAGTATCAGTCAAGGCTGTCCTTACAGACGCATGCCAAAGCGGCCGCCACATGGGTGTGGACTTTAGATTGAAGTTTCATCATTGTACTAGCCCAGGGAGGGTTCCCGGCTACCGGCGAGGTCTCTTCCAATCCGTTCCCTAGTTTCCTAGGGGGGCCTCCTTGGCTTCACTGGCTAGGGCTCTGCAGGTCCCTCCACACATGTTGTGTGCCTGCCTTCAGCACCCAGGGTAGCATACCCAGCACCTTTTACCCTCAGGTCAGACCTTCATAGAGTTTCAGGAGGAGTGCCACAAAAGGGCCCCCGGATGCAATTTAACGTCCAGCCCAGGACGTGGATTTTTTTTTTTCAAAAAAAAAAAAGTACTTTTTTCACGGGTTGCCGACGATCGTAGTACGAAATTTTACGATCGTAAAATTTTACGATCGTTACGATCGTAAAATTTCGTAAAATTTCGTAAAATTTCGTAAAATTTCGTACTACGAAATTTTACGATCGTAAACGATCGTAGTACGATCGTAGACGAAATTTTACGAAATTTTACGATCGTAGTACGTTTGCCAAACGAAATAACGAATATCGCTTGAAAGTACCGTTCGATATTCCTTGCATGGTGTGCATGAAGCACACACAAGGTATATCAAACGATAATCAATCAGATAAAACGTTACATCATTGGAAAATTGTTGGCACCGCCGCCCTGTCTTCGTATTTATTACGTCGACAGGCCAAACAACGTTGGGCTCAGAAGAAGCAGTGCTAGACAGTCACTGGGGATCAACATGAGAACCAACTCCCAACAACACAGGCTACCGAAGTAGCAGGTGGGGTGTTGCGGGTGTTTGGGGTGAAAGAAAATCGATTTTGGTAAGTTACAGCAGAAAATTCTTAAGTTTGCAATAGCGAGAAGGGTTACATTGCTCTTGCGAGCTGTGAACCGGTAAGGTTGAGAAGGGTGACACGGCATACAAGTACAAGTACAAGTAAGACGTACCTTCTGCAAAGGCTGAATTCGCAATTCTAAGGGATATGAATTCAGCCCCCACTGTTTTTTTGAGATGATCATTCCATGGTATACTAGGCGTTCCCGAAGAATGAATCACCCCCTCCTCGTTCATGCAAACTCAAGAAAATTCTGAAGTAACTACAACCTGGCGTGCGGGTACAGATGCATTGCTTTGTTCTTTCCTCAAAGTCATGTGTGATCTCTCGGGTCTGTACTAAAGTCAGTGTTTAGATAAGCATCCACTTGACTCGTTCTAACAACCGTTGAAATCTAGAACAAAACAACACACTGCCCCTTCTCACACCAAGCCGCCATGCTTCAAGAGCATGCCCTGGGCAAAAATTACTGTGACAAAAATTAGTATTCTGGGGGAACGCAATATTTTCTTGTGTCTAGTCCTCCGCAAGCAGAGGACAGACTTTCCGGATCCCGAAGTCGAATTTCTTGCACTAGCTATGCTCCCTGGGTTAAATGGCTATAGCAGTGACTGACTAAGAGTTTCATAATAATTAGGGTGGTCTATGGGGTGGGTTAATGGAAAAGTTGGTATATAAACCCGACTTTTACGATCGCCACCTGGTTTTGAAATAATTGCACCAGCTCTTCCGTCGGCACTGCTTCGTTGTCACAATGAAGGGTCGTCGGTTCGGGTACCTGTTAAGAGAAATTGAATGTAAAAGTAGAGACTACAACAAAAAAACAAACAAACAAACAAGAAGCCGCCCCGTACCCCTTAAACGTAAAAGTGACATTTTTGTTGACAAAAAATAGTAACTCTGATAGGTAAGTAAAAGGGAAAAAAAAGTTTTTTCGTTGATTGCACAATTACCCTGTTGGAGGGGTGATTGGCGACCGTATCTGAGGAACTATTTCTCCTTTAAGCTACGCTTTAGGTATAATGTGGCTCAGTCCATAAACCCACCCCCCTAAAAGGTAACCTTTTAAATTTTTTTCACATTAGATAACTTCCACTCGGACTTTTTGCTCGATTTTTGCTCCTTTGAACTCAGAATAACGTTTCTGAGGTCACAGGAGCAAAAATCGAGCAAAAAGTCCGAGTAGAAGATAGATGAATTAACGTCGAGAGGTAAAAAACTAATTGGGAATTGGGTTTTGCGTTAGTTTCGTAGGTAAACCGTTTCCCGAACAATATTTTTCATTATTTGTGACACTTCTGAGCATCTTCTGGTGGAAACCACCTCCAGAATAGGCCTGGGGCACCTTGTGGGGTGAAATTTCACCAGTTGTCCACCCCAGAATACGAAAAAATTCAAAAGGTTACCTTTTAGGGGGGTGGGTTTATGGACTGAGCCATATTAAAAAAAAAAAAAATAGCTAAAAAATAGCGGACATGTCGAAAAGGGAGAAAACCGGGGGGTTAAAAACATACCTTGCACTCGGCCCGCTCTCCAGGTACAAAGAACATCACTGCACGACAAACCACTATTACAATAGAAAATAACTATTTTTTACCGAACAGAAAGGTCGTTTTATTGATGAGTGTTTTCTGAGTGCACACTCAGTGGGGACAAAATGCAACACTTCAAGGCATGCAATACTCCAAGGAATTTGCTAAGGAAAAGTCGATATTGTGGGCCCCTGTAGTAGTGCATATAGTTTACCCCCAGATCGTCAAAACACCCGATTTTTGCGTTTTTTTGCACTTTTTGGTGCCCAAAAACCCAACTCAGGGGTCGAAATTTTCCCGAAAAAAAAAATTTTTTTTTTTTGAGATTTTTTGATTTTTTGACAAGGCGCTGGCCCATACAAAATGCACTGGTGGTACAGAAAATGACTGGGGAATTAACTCTAGATGCTCAAAATAGCCCAATTCTTGCTTTTTTTGACTTTTTGGTCCCAGAAGGGGACCTAGGGTGTAGTGAGCAGGCCTCAAAAACACTTGTGAAAAAAATTTTTGATGTTTTTTAAGGTTCAAATCGACTTGTCTTTTTGGTTAAAACCACGAAATTTCGGGTTCGCAAAACCGCGTTTTAGACCCCCACAGATGCTCAAAAGTGCCAAATTTTGCTTTTAATGGCCTCAAATCGTCGAAATTAGCCTCTTTAGGGGCGAAAAAAAAAATTCGAGAGTCCCTTTCCCTGGGAGGCAATAGCCACCGGCAACGACACCACTACGAGATTTTACGAGATTTTACGAGATTTTACGAAATTTTACGATCGTAAATTTTCGTAGTACGATCGTAAATTTTCGTAGTACGAGGAAAAAAAGGCTACGATCGTAAAATTTCGTACTACGATCGTCGGCAACCCGTGTTTTTTTCGTTTTTTTTTTGAAATCACGTAAATTTTTTTTTCAAACAACGTCACGTACGTGAAGTATCACGTAACCCGATTTTTGGAAAAAAAGTACTTTTTTTTCGTCACGTACTTTCTACATCCATGTACTTTTTCAAGCCTGGAAAAAAAAAATTTTTTTTTGGGCCTGACCTTGGCACGGATGCTGCCAGATCTGGCCAGATTTGGGGGCCAATTTCCCAGATCTGGCTCGTTTTCCAGATGTGGAGATCTTGTTTCCAGATCTGGCCAGATCTGGCCAGATCTGGGAATCTGGGAAATTTTTTTTTTCAAAAAAAAAAAAAAACTCCCCAGATCTGGCCAGATCTGGAAATCTGGCCAGTTTTTTTTTTCCCTCAGATTTCTGGCTATTGTCTCCCAGGGAAAGGGACTCTCGAATTTTTTTTTTCGCCCCTAAAAAGGGCTAATTTCGACGATTTGAGGCCATTTAAAGCAAAATTTGGCACTTTTGAGCATCTGTGGGGGTCTAAAACGTGGTTTTGCGAACCCGAAATTTCATGGTTTTTACCAAAGACAAGTCGATTTTTGAAAAATCTCGAAAAAAAAAAATTTTTTTTTCCGGGAAAATTTTGACCCCTGAGCAGGGTTTTTGTGTACCAAAAAGTGCAAAAAAACGCAAGAGTCGGGTGTTTTGACGATCTGGTACCGCCATATGCAGTACAGGGGCCCACAATTTCGACTTTTTCTTAGCAATTTCCTTCATAATTTTTTTTTTCTTCGATTTCTGGCAAAGGCAAATCTCAGGCAAAAAAAATTCACCCCTGATAGTGGGTCCTTGGGTGTCCAAAGATGCCAAAAACACAAAAATTTTGATGTTTTGACCATCTGTGGGCGCCTAAAACGCACTTCTCTGCCCAAAAAATGAAAATCGATTTTTCCTTAGCGTTTTTATAGCCGTGATTTTTGGGTATTTTTTCGCAAAGGGAAAAAAAAAAATATCAACCAAAATAGTGGGTCCTTGGGTGACCAAAAATGCAAAAAAAACGTTTTTTTTTGGTGTTTTGACCCTTCAGAACCACCCAAAACGCACTTTTGTGTACCAAAACACGCATATTTCAGATTTCCTCAGCAATTCCTTCACAAGTGCAAGGTGATTTTTGACCAAACTAATTTTGTGCACTTTTTTTGTGGTCACGTAACGCTAAAATCCTCTCCGTGATGCGAGAATTACATGTGAGAATGCGATAATGATTCTCGCATGCGAACGCCCAAAACCACGAAGGAGGACGCAAGCAAGGCTTCAGTGCACTTAGGTACAGGATGCGTCGTTTTCAGTTACAAAAAAGGGTACTGTGAAGCGGTTGAGGCACACACACAGACCCGTTGCAAAATGCATCTGGGACCCACGCTAGACCCCCCAAAAGCTGTAAAACCATATATTTCCATCTCGCGACCCCAGCGGATGTGGACTGAGGTGTTTTTTTTTGGGTGTTTAGAAAGGTTTTTGTCCGATTGGAGAATTTTTTCGGTAAGTGTTGCATTTTGTCCCCACTGAGTGTGCACTCAGAAAACACTCATCAAAAAAACGACCTTTCTGTTCGGTAAAAAATAGTTATTTTCTATCGTAGTAGTGGGTTTGTCGTGCAGTGATGTTCTTTGTACCTGGAGAGTGGGCCGAGTGCAAGGTATGTTTTTAACCCCCCGATTTTCTCCCTTTTCGACATGTTCGCTATTTTTTAGCTTTTTTTTTTTTTTGTCAACAAAAATGTCACTTTTACGTTTAAGGGGTACGGGGCGGCTTCTTGTTTGTTTGTTTGTTTTTTTGTTGTAGTCTCTACTTTTACATTCAATTTCTCTTAACAGGTACCCGAACCGACGACCCTTCATCATAACAGCGAAGCAGTGCCGACGGAAGAGCTGGTGCAATTATTTCAAAACCAGGTGGCGATCGTAAAAGTCGGGTTTATATACCAACTTTTCCATTAACCCACCCCATAGACCACCCTAATTATTATGAAACTCTTAGTCAGTCACTGCTATAGCCATTTAACCCAGGGAGCGTAGCTAGTGCAAGAAATTCGACTTCGGGATCCGGAAAGTCTGTCCTCTGCTTGCGGAGGACTAGGCACAAGAAAATATTGCGTTCCCCCAGAAAACTAATTTTTGTCACAGTAATTTTTGCCCAGGGCATGCTCTTGAAGCATGGCGGCTTGGTGTGAGAAGGGGCAGTGTATTGTTTTGTTCTAGATTTCAACGGTTGTTAGAACGAGTCAAGTGGATGCTTATCTAAACACTGACTTTAGTACAGACCCGAGAGATCACACATGACTTTGAGGAAAGAACAAAGCAATGCATCTGTACCCGCACGCCAGGTTGTAGTTACTTCAGAATTTTCTTAAGTTTGCATGAACGAGGAGGGGCGAATCATTCTTCGGGAACCATAGTTGTATACCATGGAATGATTTTCTCAAAAACACCACGTGGGGGCTGAATTCAATCCCTTAAGAATTGCGAATTCAGCCTTTGTAGAAGGTACGTCTTACTTGTACTTGTACTTGTATGCCGTGTCCACCCTTCTCGACCTTACCGGTTCACATGTACGAATAATATTAGGCAGTGGTAACACCCTTCTCAATTGTGCAAACTTAAGAATTTTCTGCTGTAACTTACCAAAATCGATTTTCTTTCACCCCAAACACCCGCAACACCCCACCTGCTACTTCGGTAGCCTGTGTTGTTGGGAGTTGGTTCTCATGTTGATCCCCAGTGTTTTGCACTGCTTCTTCTGAGCCCAACGCTGTTTGGCCTGTCGACGTAATAAATACGAAGACAGGGCGGCGGTGCCAACAATTTTCCAATGATGTAACGTTTATCTGATTGATTTATCGTTTGATATACCTTGTGTGTCCTACTTCGTAACTTGCACACACGAGCAACGTATATTGAACGGTACTTCAAGCGATACTTCGTTATGTCATTGGGGGTACCTGGAAAAAAAAATTTTCCCAGACGTCCCAGATCTCCCAGATGTGGCCAGATCTGGCCAGATCTGGCCAGATCTGGGACGTCTGGGAAAAAATTTTTTTTCAAAAAAAAAAAAAATTTTCCCAGATCTGGCCAGATCTGGGCGGCCCAGATCTGGAGATCTGGCCAGATCTGGCAGCATCCGTGCCTTGGGACCTTGTGCACCGAAAAATGCAAAAAACGGCAAAATTTTGATGTTTTGAGCATCTGTGGGTGAATCATATGCACTGCTACAGTGGCCTATTATTGGGTGTTTTCCTTAGCAAATTCCTTCACAAAACTCATTTTTGATTTTGGCAAAGGCAAATTTCAGGCCAAAAAAAATCGCCGGGGGGCTTCGCCCCCCGAACCCCCCTATTGGGGGGCTTTGCCCCCCAAACCCCCCACTGGGGGGCGTAAAGCATACGCCCCCCAGACCCCCCTATGCAATTGGGGGCCTGCGGCGCAGTTCGGAACTCTAGTGCATACCTTACCGGAACTCCAAATGGAGGTGTTTTTGTGTTTGCAGCGTTACTACTTGCTATCATGCGCCATCTGACAGCTGCATACAGGAGAACACTATGGTGTCCAGCATCGGGAGTGCGTACAACTCGGCGCTGGATTTTATCGACGTGACGTGCAACTGGGAAGACGTCTCGCATATTCAGTACAAGTGTGAACGGTGCGAAAGCACTAACCAGTTTGCCACGAGGCGGCAGCGCTACCTTGCTCCTCTCCCCAGTGTTCTGTTTTTTATTTTGAAAACTGGGTTGTCTTAGTGTGGACACCCGAGGATGAACTCCACTTTTCAAAACGCTGTTAAGTAACCGCTGATGAACACGCTGATGATATCTCCTGTGTGGGAGATGTCGCACTGATGACGCTAAGGTTGCTCCCCACCGGTCCATCATCACATGGGGGCGAAGCAGACGTTGTGGGTGGGCGGTTCTAGTCCGCTTTATTCTCGTTTCATGCTCGGGGGAAGTTGAGCGTTTTCTTCTTGATTGACGCCCTTTTGGGGCGGTGGGGCCAGGCTCAGGGCGGTTTGTCGGGCACTGTATCAGGCAGTGCAGGCGGCTCAGGTTCTGGTAGAACGGGAGGGGACACGATGGTGATGCGCTGCCTTGGCGTTCCCCGTCGCACAAGGCTTGTAGGGGTGGCAGGGGTGGCGGTATTGTTACGCAGGCGTCGTCGGGGCGAGGTCCACTGAGCGGCACGCGCAGTGATGGTGGTGTCGTAGGCGGGGAGGGGGCAGGTGCCCCAGTCACGGTCGGACAGGGAACTGATGGACCTCGTCAGGTACTTCAGGATAGTGGCAATGCTGCCGGCGCAGAGTTTGGCACGTGGAGTGTGCCCACCAGACCGGAGGTGCACCGATAGGCCGTAGGCAGTGCACCATCGTCACTTTCTCTCCGGGAACGGGGCAGTCCAGCTTGTTCTCGGTGCAGTGCTTCCGGAACCATCGAAGCCAGAGGGACATCACCTTCCCCCGCTCACGCACAGAAAGGGCATGGGCGACCTGTTTGCACTGTCGCAGCGAGATGCCTGAGTATACCCCAAAGCTAATACCCAGCTCAATGTTGCTGATGCAACTGTTGCTGTCCTCAACGAATTCCAGAGACCTCAGCCACGCAAGAAAAGCAGTGTGTCGCTCAGGGCCGTATTTCCACGACGAAGGCGCCCTCAAGGGGAGCCGGCTCCAGTCAAAGTCCACGGAAAGTGACGGGGTGTCCGCAGCCTTGTCCCAGGGCAGGCGGGCTTTGGTACCCAGGCATTGTGTAGGGTAATTGTGTTTGCATACAGCCAAACCAAGACAACGTGGTCACCTTTAGTCCGTATTTGGATCGTAGTGACCAATGTCATGCGCTTAGGTGCCCATCAATGGGTCGGGGAGTGATCAAAGTTAAGGGAAATTATTCTGGCGTAAATGATGGAGCAGATCTGCCGTCACTGCCTCACCCGGTCCCTCCCTTTGAAAAAAAAACACCTCGTATGACTTTCAGAGATGGCAATGCCCAATTCCTACCCTTGGTCTTGCAGCTCAGTCTACAATAGCCCTGCACTAGACACGGTCGTAGACTCGACTAAAGCACTGCCCCCGCATGTGCCTCGTCTTCTTTATCTTCTTATGATGAAAATACTTCTTCAGAGTCCACATTTGCATGCGGGCACCTAATACACCACACGTCGCCTTTTCTCGGTTTCCTAGACCCAGTCTCCCATCACCAATGAGGACACCTTCGGCAGGCCCACTAGTGGATGGGGCGCTTTGCCTTTACTGTCATTCCACCGCGTCTACAAGGGTTTTTGAGCGGACTTGGCGTAGAACCGCCCATACAGTGTCCCCGACACTTCCCGCCCTCTCAATGCGTCCCAACGGTGTTGAACCCTCAGGTCCCCTGGCTTAGCCACTAAGAGAAAACCTGCAGCGTCCGCAGACGCATACACGTCTGCGGCCATCACTGGCTTAGAGGGGCTCAGGGCCGTGTGACGCACTGATTTCGACACGTTGCCGAAGAAGCGCGATCGCGCTTTGTGTGGTTTTGTGTATCCCTTGTGAACCTGGAATCGATAGCAGACAGGAAAAAGAGGATGGGCAGGCAGCACCTGCCCGACCTGTGTTAATGTGAATCAGTGATTGCCTGACAGATGTCTGGGTAACCGTGTATTCTGTGTGGGTATCCATGTCCGGAGTATACACGACGGTGAAGTAAAATGACATGACATGACATGACATGACATGACATGACATGACATGACATGACATGACATGACATGACATGACATGACATGACATGACATGACATGACATGACATGACATGACATGACATGACATGACATGACATGACATGACATGACATGACATGACATGACATGACATGACATGACATGACATGACATGACACGACACGCGCTTTTACATGTGCTTTCCATGTAACTTTTTTTACATGTACTTTACATGTAAAGTACATGTAAAAAGGTAACTCTACTTTTTGGGGCCATATTCTGAGCAAGAATTACCCCTACTAGTTATCAAACACACACACTCCTATTTGTGTACTCCGCGCAAGAGAATCACGGTGCAAACCGAGCAGCAGAACCGAAACACTCATGCATTCTACGCAGCAGACAGACACACACTCCTATTTGTGTACTTCCGCGCAAGAGAATCACGGTGCAAACCGCGCAGCAGAACCGAAACACTCATGCAATCTACGCAGCAGACAGACACACACTCCTATTTGTGTACTCCGCGCAAGAGAATCACGGTGCAAACCGAGCAGCAGAACCGAAACACTCATGCATTCTACGCAGCAGACAGACACACACTCCTATTTGTGTACTTCCGCGCAAGAGAATCACGGTGCAAACCGCGCAGCAGAACCGAAACACTCATGCAATCTACGCAGCAGACAGACACACACTCCTATTTGTGTACTCCGCGCAAGAGAATCACGGTGCAAACCGCGCAGCAGAACCGAAACACTCATGCAATCTACGCAGCAGACACACACACACTCCTATTTGTGTACTCCGCGCAAGAGAATCACGGTGCAAACCGAGCAGCAGAACCGAAACACTCATGCATTCTACGCAGCAGACACACACTCCTATTTGTGTGCTCCGCGCAAGAGAATCACGGTGCAAACCGAGCAGCAGAACCGAAACACTCATGCATTCTACGCAGCAGACATTGTACGTTCTTGGCGCGTGACCTCCAACGCCTTCCCTGACTCAAATTTTCCAAAAATTTAGTGGCCACAAAATTGCCCACTTTCCAAGGTTGTACGTTATTGGCGCGTGACCTCCAACGCCTTCCCTGACTCAAATTTTCCAAAAATTTAGTGGCCACAAAATTGCCCACTTTCCAAGGTTGTACGTTATTGGCGCGTGACCTCCAACGCCTTCCCTGACTCAAATTTTCCAAAAATTTAGTGGCAACAAAATTGCCCACTTTCCAAGGTTGTACGTTATTGGCGCGTGACCTCCAACGCCTTCCCTGACTCAAATTTTCCAAAAATTTAGTGGCAACAAAATTGCCCACTTTCCAAGGTTGTACGTTATTGGCGCGTGACCTCCAACGCCTTCCCTGACTAATTAAATTTCGGACTTGTATTCACGTAGGATGAATACAAGAACGGTTTACAGCTTACCGGGAAATAGGGGGGAGGGAGCGGGGAGGACAATGTCCGTGGAAAAATATATCCTTTCTCTTTTTATTCGTCGTTTGTTGTTTTGCTGATCGCATCCATTTACTAACATGATTCCTATTTTTCAAACACAGAACTTGAACCTGAAAACACAAAGGTGAAAACACCGGCATTGTATTTCCAGAACCCAATGTTATGTGGTGGAGTCAATGTTCCGCAAGCAAGTTTTCAAAACAGGGTTGTTTCTAGGGGGGTCAATTTTACTTCCAGAATCTGGGGGTTTTTACAGGTGAGTGTAAGAAGTTTTTTTGAACCGGGTGAACCCCCCTCATCCACCTGTAAAAAATTACATATTTTCCACCGAACTACACGTTTTCCACCCACCACCAGTGTTGGCACTGGTGAAGAGCGACAACACCCGCACCGACTACACCACGTGGAACGGTGATGGGAGTGATAAAAAAGATATGGCGAAAAGAATAAAGTAGCGTACCGTGCGCCTGCGGCGCAAGCTTACATCACACCCTTCCCATGACATAGTTTGGCTGTAAAACGGTACAATTTTAAGCGCAATTTTAGAAATGTTGCGTACCGTGGCTTCGCCACGAATCTCTGGATACCATGGCCACCTTTACTTTTGTAAATAACTATGTTGGCCCGCATTAAGCTCTACGACACGGGAGAAAGCTCGGAATACACCCAAAAACCCCTGAAAAACCATTTTTTTCCGGGAAAAAATTGACCCCCCCGAGAAAAAAACAAGTAATTGCTATCGGAAAAAAAACGGGGTGTGATGTGGAACTCCATCCTGTAGAAATAATCTACAACACGCCCAGCATTCTGCTCTTCTGCAGGTATGCTAACGCTCTTCGTAAGCTGCCAGACCCACTGGGACGCCAGCATCTGAAACGTTCAAGAAGGGGGGCTGTCCTCTTCATCCAGCACCATCTGCTCGATAGCGTTGTTGTACGTCGGCTCGGCAGGCTCGGCGTGTTCCAGCTCGTAGTTGTCCACAGGCTCCACATTGTCGTCGTCGTTGGAGCAGTGCGGAAGGAACACAGAATGCACAGACTACAACACTTCGATCACACCAGGCGCATCAGCACCTCCAGCAAATCCCCAGGATGCTACGGTGGTTTCGAAAATCGCGCGGAGTTTTCCACAGCACACTCCGTTTTTTTCTTGGCAATTAGTTGTTCTTGTTGTTATTGTTGTTTTCAACCACCTTCCTTCAACCCTTGTAGGACCAGTTGTTATTTTTTTCGCGAAAACATGAAATTACACTTTTCAAGAGAACAAATTAAAAAGGGTCCTTATTTGCATTTTTGGGCTCCGCCCGTGCAGTGGTGGGGTCAATCTCGAAAATTGGACAATTTTTTGGCCACTTAAATTTTGAGAAATATGAGCCCGGTTCCTTATACGTGGGGCCCATTTTCGGCTAAAATTTTCCTCAAAATCTGGTTTTGTAAAATTGACCCTTTACTCCCCCCCCACATCGATTTCAATACTATACCTTACTTCACCTACGGTTACCCTTACAGGGGGGTGAAGGAAGGTAAGTTGAAAACGAGATCCTAGAAAAAACCCTGTTTCAAAAAACAAAAACAAAAAAATAAAAAAGAGTAGCCACACTGCCACGGCAGCGCAGGTTCAATCCCATCCCACCCTCCCGCAATTAACCAAATTTGAGTTATTTGGGGTGCAACTAACGGACGGTGTCCACGTTTGACATTTCCAAAGATTAGGATCCTTTTCGAAAATATCAAATGTGTCCAACGTTGGTACAACTAACCAAAGACCCCTTTTCAGGTCAGCCCAAGGCCTGCACCACGGGTCCACTTTCGGTACCAGCCCCTTTCCAGGTCAGCTAGCTACAGTGTATCACGGATCTTCTCGTAAATTTGTTACGAACCTGTGTGTGTAGTGGACATTATTCGATGCCAATATGTACATACCTAGAGTCCTGCTGCTACATACGGTTAGTTTCGAAAAGCTGACTCTAGGGCGCACCCACCGTTGGTACAACTAACCAAAGACCCCTTTTCAGGTCGGCCTAAGGCCTGCACCGCGGGTTAGCAGTTGAGGATCTTCTCGTAAATTACTTACGAACCTGTGTGTGTAGTGGAGATTATTAGATGACAATATGTACATACCTAGAGTCCTGCTGCTACGGCGCGCGTTGTACATGCGGTTGGCTTCAAAAAGCAGGTGATTGGGCAGGGTTTTCCACAGCACACCCCGTTATGTTCTTCTTAATGTTGTTGTTTTCCCTGGATACCACTTCAAGAGAACAAATTTAAAAGTACTCTTGCTCTTACTCTGCGCAAGGTCTGACGTAGAAATGCCCGCTTTTTTTTTTTTTTTTTTTATTCTCCCTCCGAAACAGCGGCATTTGCATTTCCTGAATCCGTCCGTTGTGTGGTGGGGTCAATTTGCCGAAATGGACAATTTTTTATAAATTTTGGTCAAAATCGTGTACAACCCACGTGGAGAAAAAAAACCCAAAATGTCCGCGTTTTCTGGAATTTCAGACCCCCCCCCCCCCCCCCCCCCCAGTGTTGGCAGAGTACGTGTACGTTGTACTTTTTGTACTTTGTACTTTTGTACTTTTTGACGTACTTTTTGGCGCCCAAATCCGTACTTTATGACCCTATATTTTACCCTGGGAATTCGAAGCAAAATCCGTATTTCCCCTCTCTTCACCCCAATCACACTCAAAAAAGGTTTTTTGTTATTCAATGGTGTTCCGGAGAGGGCCCATATTGACATGTCCTTGACATGTCCCCGACAGTGGGGGGTGTCATTTTGTAATTTGCTTAAGAGTGGGTTTTGTTTTTGCCCGGGAAAATCACCCACTAAGGAAGGGGTAGTGCTCAAAACCGCCCGAAGTCTGGAAGTGGCCGTCTTCTGGGCTATGTAGGCATCATAGGTGGTGCCTACTAGTGGTCTGAGCACACGGAGTTGCGACAACTCGGCCATAGTACCATAGTACCATAGTACCATAGTACCATAGTACCATAGTACCATAGTACCATAGTACCATAGTACCATAGTACCATAGTACCATAGTACCATAGTACCATAGTACCATAGTACCATAGTACCATAGTACCATAGTACCATAGTACCATAGTACCATAGTACCATAGTACCATAGTACCATAGTACCATAGTACCATAGTACCATAGTACCATAGTACCATAGTACCATAGTACCATAGTACCATAGTACCATAGTACCATAGTACCATAGTACCATAGTACCATAGTACCATAGTACCATAGTACCATAGTACCATAGTACCATAGTACCATAGTACCATAGTACCATAGTACCATAGTACCATAGTACCATAGTACCATAGTACCATAGTACCATAGTACCATAGTACCATAGTACCATAGTACCATAGTACCATAGTACCATAGTACCATAGTACCATAGTACCATAGTACCATAGTACCATAGTACCATAGTACCATAGTACCATAGTACCATAGTACCATAGTACCATAGTACCATAGTACCATAGTACCATAGTACCATAGTACCATAGTACCATAGTACCATAGTACCATAGTACCATAGTACCATAGTACCATAGTACCATAGTACCATAGTACCATAAGGTCGCCCAGAGCCCACCACGCGCACATTCTTGAGAAGCCGTTTATAGCTCTGTGCACTGAGCATTTTCCGTACTGCCAACACTGCCCCCAAACCTTTTTTTTTGCCCCCACACTGGTACACCAGCTGCACAAACCCGGCCACAAACCCAGATGTACTTTTTGTGTATTTTTTGTACTTTTTACGTACTTTTTGTACTATTGTACTATTGTACTTTTTACGTACTTTTTGAAATTGGACACGTACTCTGCCAACACTGCCCCCCCCCCCCTAGGCATAGGTGCCCGCCGAGTCGTTTTTGGGCGAGTTGTCGGAACTTTACGATTTCACCTAACAACTCGCCCAAAACTCGGACAACTCGGCCACAACTCGCCCTATACTCGGCACAACTCGCCCTATACTCGGCACAACTCGGCCACAACTCGGCCACAACTCGCCCATTTTTACAGGCAAAAACATACAGGGATGGGAGGTGACGTTGTAAGGTTACACACATGTAACGTTGGTACAACACATGATCTCAAGAAAAACAACCAGGGCTAAGGCCAAACGCCACTCATTACATGCACCTTGTCATATGACTAGTCATAGGTGGTAACTAGGTCGTGGTGGTCCATGGGCCACCGTGCACACTCACGGTTTTTGGTAATTGCTGGGGGGAATGGGATATACTCCGTACATGGATACCCACACAGAACACACGGTTCCCCAGACATCTGTCAGGCAATCACTGATTCACTTCACACAGGTCGGGCAGGCGCTGCCTGCCCATCCTCTTTTCCTGTCTGCTATCGATTCCAGGTTCACAACGTTCACACGTTTAGTCAAAATGCTTTGGGCGACGACTTCCTTTGGGATACACAAAACCACACAAAGCGCACATTCACAGACCAGCTGTGAAGCGTGGGATGCACAAGATAAAACGTGATGTGGTGTACCTGTGTACCTGTGTACCTGTGTACCTGTGTACCTGTGTACCTGTGTACCTGTGTACCTGTGTACCTGTGTACCTGTGTACCTGTGTACCTGTGTACCTGTGTACCTGTGTACCTGTGTACCTGTGTACCTGTGTACCTGTGTACCTGTGTACCTGTGTACCTGTGTACCTGTGTACCTGTGTACCTGTGTACCTGTGTACCTGTGTACCTGTGTTTTTGTAGCCATAAAAAATCCCAAAAAAAAACAACTCGCCCAAAAAAAATGGGCGAGTTGTTGGCCGAATTTGGGCGAGTTGCCGAGTTGTTTTAACTCGCCGGGCACCTATGCCTAGGGGGGGTCAAAAGGGGTAAACAAATTGAAAAAAATGAGTTTTTGTTCCTAAGTGCTAAAAAAATGACCAAAACCAGAAAATACCACCCTCAGATGTCCAAAAATCCATCTGCGCCCGGTTTTGAGCAGTTTTGAGCCTCAAGAAGCCCCGTATCTGCTTTTTTCAAAAATGTACACACAACTTGTACCTGCCCACCCCCTGTAGGTAGAGCAACTCACACATCCATCACGCCTCAGTGTGAGCCAGGGGCCAGAAAAGCCCCCAAGGCCACATATTTTCACCCCAGAACCTATCCCGAAGGGTACCCAGGCTGTTTCGGGGTGTTTAGAGGGACTTGGTGGAACTTAGAACCATGTTTCAAAAAGTGTCAAGGAACTCGTACCAAGGGTTTTCCCACCCAAGGTACTAAGTACTGGTACCCTTTTGAAACATGGTTCTAAGTTCCACCAAGTCCCTCTAAACACCCCGAAACAGCCTGGGTACCCTTCGGGATAGGTTCTGGGGTGAAAATATGTGGCCTTGGGGGCTTTTCTGGCCCCTGGCTCACACTGAGGCGTGATGGATGTGTGAGTTGCTCTACCTACAGGGGGTGGGCAGGTACAAGTTGGTGGCCACGTTTTAAAAAAATGCAAAAAAGTCGCTCAGAAGTGGTCAAAAGTGCCCAAAACCGGGCGGAATTCGATTTTTTGGTCCAAATGGGCCTATGGTGTGGTTTTTTTGACCTCAGGGGGTATTTTTTTTGATTTATTGCGTACTTCACGTTTTTTGACGGCTTAAGGTACCTTGGGTGGGAAAACCCTTGGTACGAGTTCCTTGACACTTTTTGAAACATGGTTCTAAGTTCCACCAAGTCCCTCTAAACCCCCCGAAACAGCCTGGGTACCCCTCGGGATAGGTTCTGGGGTGAAAATATGTGGCTTTGGGGGCTTTTCTGGCCCCTGGCTCACACTGAGGCGTGATGGATGTGTGAGTTGCTCTACCTACAGGGGGTGGGCAGGTACAAGTTGTGTGTACATTTTTGAAAAAAGCAGATACGGGGCTTCTTGAGGCTCAAAACTGCTCAAAACCGGGCGCAGATGGATTTTTGGACATCTGAGGGTGGTATTTTCTGGTTTTGGTCATTTTTTAGCACTTAGAAACCAAAACTCGATTTTTATCATTTTGTTATCGCTTTTTGGGGGCTTTTGACCCCCCCTACCCCCCCCCCCCCCCCCCCAAAAACGCGGACAATGTCCGCGTTTTTTGTTTTGATGCCTTCCCAATACAAAGCCTTCTCGTGAACAGTGTATCTTGGTACATGACCGGCTGTACCGGGGTGGACACGCAACCACGCTGTCCCACATCCATTTCGTGGTTTACATCTGATATCTACTCCCGCTTCCATTTATCAGCCAGATGAACGGGGATCATTTCAAACACAGGGACGCGAATCCTGTGTGATGTAAGGTCCAAAAAAAAAGAGGGAAAATAAAAACGCAGCTAAAACCGCGTGGCCTATCCTTTCTCTCTCTCTCTCACCGCTCCTCTCGTTGCTCCCGCTCCTGCTGTTGCTGAAGCAACTCCTGCTCCTTCCTTTGCAGTGCCTTAGCGGCTGCGGCACGGTTGCCGTTTCCGAGGAAACGGCGTTTGGGCTTTTCTTCGCCCCCTGCACCCCCTCCACCTCCACTACTCCTCTTTGCCCCTACGCCACTACCTGCTGCATCTGTCCTGTCTGGGTGAACAGAATTGATATCAACACTCGCCCAGGCAGGGGGTGCCGGCTGCTGCTGCTGCTGCTGCTGCTGAGACACCCGCAGAGTGGACTGCATCGGTTGCTCCTGCTGAGAACCTTGCAACGTGCTCTCTTGTGACCGTACCGTACCGCCCCCTTGACCCTGCGACACATTCTGCGAGGAAGGAGCACCACTCTCCCCCAACGGACGTATCGGTGAGCTGTTCGGCTGCGACACCCCGAGGTCGAGATCCAGATCCAAATCAAGGTCGAGACAGAAACCGTCGTCAGAGCCGTCCTGCCCAGACGAGGAGCTGCATGCTTGCGAGGCTTGCGTGCCTCCTTTGGCCTCTCGCACGATGGGTGTCACGACGAAACGGTTCTCATTGGGGACAGCCGAGGTTGAGGTTGGTTCCGCTGCTGCAGGCTTGACAGGTGTGGGCGTAGGCGGCCACCCTGCCATGAGCGACGGCAACGGCTGCGATGACGCCAGCGAGCTCTGCGAGAGGTCCAGCTGTGTGGGAATAGGGAGCTGCTGGATGTGGTGTGGGTCGTGCTGCTGCTGCTGCTGCTGCGCCTCGCGTGCCTGCTTGGTGGCCTTGGTGGAGACCCCTGCAGTGTGTGGTGCAGCAGGGGGCGGAGGGGGCGCAGTCCTTCTCGAAGCAAAGAGGGCTGCCATGGTGTCGCATTCCTGTTGGAAAAATAATTTAAACAAATGAAACAGCGGTGTTAACCGTAATTGTGTAGAACAGACAAAAACAGGAGAACACACACACACACCTCTGGTGGGAATGCGTACCGCTCGTCGCAGTGCTGTGCGGGGGTGTCGCCCTGGCTGAACACGACGTGCGAGAAAAGGGGGTGGTCCCTGAGGCCGAGACGCGTGACAAGGTCGCTCAGGGAGGCGTTGAGATCGCGGTCGGGGTCCTGTGGTGTGGGTGTTTGGGGTGACTAAACGTAGTTGTGGATGCACGGATGAACACCTACACATTGCCACATGGTGTTCGAGATCAATTTCTGTGCAAACAAAAAAATACACACCTCACTTGCTAGCGACTTCAGCGGGGGCGGCCCTGACGTGGACGCTGCCTCACCACAGGTCATATCCATGAGCGATACCGACACGACAGCGTCCTCGAGCGTCACCTCCTCCTTCCCGAGGAGAAGACTGTGCGCCTGGGCGAGGCGGATGAGCGACTCCAACATACGGATAGTACACCTGCTTTGGTTGAGCTTGCTGCGGTTCTCCCTTTGCCAGTTGAAGTAGCGCTCCAGGAGCGCAGTAGCGGCAGGGGCAATGGGGGGCGGACCTTTTGCCTTTCTCGACTTAATCATTTCAAGGTACACTCTCATTCTGTCTACCGGCCAGAGCGAATCGTCGTCGTCGGCCTCCAACGCCTCAGTATTTTCACGCTGTGAAGGTTTTTGGCTGCTTGCGCTTGGTTGCGGTGCTGAGTCTGGGTCGTACGGCCTTTCGCAGGCACGCTTCAGAACAAAGGACGCAAGCTTTTCATCCCAATCATTGCAATGAGAATCCATCAGGACCATGATCAAATCAAACCTCGAGAGCAGTGGAGTGGCTATGCCGATATGCGCTTCACCCTCTACTACGGACTGATCCTTCTTTGGGTTGCACGCTGCAATGATCGAGCAGCGTGTGTTGAGCGTCGTGACCAACCCCGCACACCCGTGGATGAAGCTGAACGAGGAGGTTCAGGAAACTCAAGCATTGCAATGACGAAATATTTGATTGATTCAGACTCAGTGACTACGCACTTCGAGTCACAGTTGATGCTGCAAAGCACAGCGGGACGACTAGACCTGGCCTTCTGCCTAGCAATACGACTCCAGCATTGGGTGGAAAATTTTTAAAATAATTTTCAAGATAAAACTCTGAATAACTGCGTAAAAAGAACCCCACCTTTTTTATTTTTGTCCTATAATTTTGTCTTATTCCCTTTCTTTACCCGAAGATCAATCAACTAAACGAAACCTAACGACAAAGGGGAGAGGGGCGACAAGGCACAGCCTAGCACCTGCACAACACGCAAATTACAAGACAACCGTCCCATACGTATTTGGTGACGCCATTATCGGAGCAGAACAAAGAGAACAGGCACACAACCCACCACCTCTCCCACTACAAAACCTTTCTACTTTTACAAAGGGGAGTGAGGGGGGGTTTTTTTTAGGGGTTTCCAAAAAAGAAGAAAAAAAAATTGAGATAAACGTAACTCATGGACACATCTATTGAAAAAGTTCTAGCTGAAACAGTTTCTACAGCCCCCTTCCTCCCCCCCTAAGGACCCCCCTTCACAACCAGGGTTTTTTCTAGGGGGAGCGGGGGGGGACGGCGTCCCCCCCCAGATTTTGGGGGGAAACGCGTCCCCCCCCGGGGGGGGACGCATTTTGACTTGGGAAAAAAGGATGGGGGTGGTTGGGGGTCACCCGCACAGACCCCCATTTGGGACACAACGTACGTAACCCGCACCAGAAAAAAAAGGGGAGGCAGGGAGTCGAGCGCGCGCGCGCGCGCGCGCGCGAAGCGCGTCTTATCCCCTTCCTGGCATCATTGTGAAGAGGATATAGCGAGGTGAAGTTTCAGACCGTGCCCCCAATTCACTCAATCTTTGCACCATTTGACGGACCGAACAAAAGAGTGAGAATAAGGGATCGGCAAAAATTAAAAAGTAGCGTACCGTGCGCCTGCGGCGCAACTCAAAACTTATGAGCGGAATACCACAGCCCTCTACCATAGTTTGGCTGTACAAATGTTCAATTTTAGGTCACAATTTTTTGAAATGTTGCATACCGTGGCTTCGCCAGAAAGTTCTGATATCATGACCGCCGTTTCTTCTTGTACTGAGGGAAGGTTCCGTGGAACATGAGAAAAAGGGTTGGTTTGGTTCTTGATGTTCGTTACCATCCCACGTTATCACGTATTTACGTGAAATGAACGGGCTTTTTTGCGCGGAGCGCGAAAATTATAGACCCCTTTTTGGACATATCTTCACGGTTTTGGAAAATTTTTCCATGAAGCTAAGCGGAAACCCTGCTTGCACCTGCGAAAAAAAATTTTTTTTTGGGTGGTTTTTTTGCGTCCCCCCCCAGATCTGAAAAAAAAAATCCTAGAAAAAACCCTGGACAACAAAAAAAAAAAAAAACTCAATAATTATCTATGGTGCGATGCTTGGTGATCGATCTGTGAGGAGACGTGTGGAGTATCCTCGCGAGCCTGCAGAGGCAAGACGTGACTTGGAATGGTCGAGGTGCTGTTTGAGGAGAGTTGAGGAGCGCAGCATTTCGGACTCCGCCTGTTTGTGGATGGTCTGCGAATCTTGGAGGTCCATGTCTAGACGTGCAAGCTGTGACTGCAGCCGTGCAAACTTCCCTTGCATAGGGTCTGCCACGGTGCGCGACACAGCCATCCCCAAACCCAGCGGGGAGACCCGTTCCTCGACTTCGTCCTTGTCCCGCTCGTTCTTCTCCACCAAGCTGTTCACAGAGGTCTGGTACGCATGCAACTTTTCAGCGTAGTCTTGCTTTGTGACCTCCAAATTCTTGAACGCATCTGCACGGAGCAGCATTTTTGCTACTAAAGGGTCTGCTTCGCGAGCCTTCACCAGACGCCGTTGCGCATCCGCTTCTTCCACCAGCTCTGTGTTGTGTTTTTCTAAATCCAAATTTTTCTCCTCCAAAATAGCGCACCGTTTCTGCGACTCTTCCGTCAATACTGAAACAGCATTGTATTGCGAGGTGAGTGACGTTATCTCTGACTCGATGTGTTGGACCGTGGTTTCGAGGTTGAAGCACTTGGCATCACGTTGCTCGAGAAGGGTCTGCGTGCGTTGGACTTGGTCCACCAGGAGTGCGGTGTGCACCTCCGCCTGGACCAAGGCATTGCCAGCCTCCGCCAGGTCTGCCGCAAGCTTTTTGCCTGCAAGCGTCTGCTCCTCGAGCAGGGCCTCTGTTTCGTGGTAGCTCCGCTGCGCGCGCGTGAGCGACTCCTGCAGGGTGGCTACGTCTGCCGTTGCGGAGTGCGCTGTGCGCTCGAGATCCGCATTGCTTGAGCGCAGCGCCGCCAGCTCACTGCAGGCCTCATCACGGGAAGCGAGCTGCCCCCTCAACGCTTCGGCCTTCCCTTCAGCAAGCTCACACCCCGCTTCTGCGTCTCTCTGCGCCCGTTGTGCCTCCTCCAATAGCGTAGTGGCCTGCTGAAGGCCTTTCTGGCTCTGTACCAAGGCTGCACTCATCGCACCATGGCGTCCATCTGCATTAGCTTTGTCCTGCGCAATCTGAATCAACATCTCAATCTTCTCCACCGCACCTATTTCGCACAAATCATTAACATCCAGGGCCCGCATAACAAAGGGATCCGCGCGGTTCAGAACATCAATAATAGATTGGTGTCGGAGGGTCTGCTTCTCTGCGTCCTTTTCAAGAAGGGCGACACGTTGTGTGTAGGTGGCGACGATGGCACGGAGTTCGCTGATTGCAGTGTCCTTTTGTTCGTTTTCGCGCTGCGCGCTGTCTAGATCTGCCAGACGTTCGGTGCATGACGTCAACTTCGACGACAACACAGAGTTATCGTCATTGAGCGCCACGATACGTTCTTGAAGCTCTGCCGCTTCGTGCTGGAGGTTCAACTCCGAGGCCTCACCTTGACGTACCACGCTTTCCAAGACTAAAATCCTTGTTGCCTTTGCGTCGCGCTCTTCGGTTAAGAGCTCGAGCTGCTCCCCGAGGCGACTTAGTTCTTGCTCTAGTGTTCGGAGCAGCGTTTCGTGGGTTGTGTTGCGTTCGGTTCGCTCTTGTGTGAGGACGGCTTCCAGCCGGTGGACCTGGTTGCGTAGTTTGTCTGATTCCGTTGTGAGCTTCGCTGAGGCGGTGCTTGCCTCAGTCAGCTCTTCGCATCGCTTATCCAATGCCTCCATGAGCTGTGCGATTTGTGCGTTCAGCTCTGCAGTCCTGCTCTCAGCCACCCCCAGACCACCTTCCTTTGACGTAATCGTTGCGAGAAGTGCATTAATTTGGGTAGCGTCCTGCTCGATTTTACGTCGCGCATCGTTTAAAGAATCCTGCGTTCTAGTAAGCTCAGTGGTCGCGGCGTTGAGTGCATCAGACTCCTCGACAGTGTGACTGACCAATCTTTTCAAGAATAGGGTGGCGTGGTCGATGGTTAAAGTGTGGGCCGTGGTTTGGATGTCAACCCTCGCAAGGCTTTCGGAAAGCTGGACATCGCGTTGTACAGAGGCGCACCGTGCGTCACTCAGATCGTCCTCCACCTGCCCTATCTGCAACGACAGCTGCGCCACCTCCCGCGCATTTTGCTGCAGAGTTTCACGTTGACACCACGAAAGGTTGTCCTTCTCTTCATTGAGCGCTGCTTCTTGTTGGTCCAACCCTGCTCTAGCCTCTGCCAGCTCCTCTAAGGCTCTTGCAGCGGCAACCCTGTCGGAGTTGTTGTTGCACAACCGTTTGAGATGTTGGATTTCCGCATCCCTTTCGGTGCATTCTTCATGCAAGATGTTGGCAACCTGCAGGACGGTGGTCAAGAGTTGTGAGGTGTTGAAGTTCTCAAGGCGTGTTCCCAGAGCGGCACGACGTTGCTTGAGGGCATCTCCGTCTGCAGTCGACCCCAAAGACGACTGTCGCAAGGAGGACGTAGTCGACATCATGGCATTCATATTCTGTGTCTCCCGTTCCTCGTCGTTGCTCACCATTCCTTGCATTTCTTCGAGAAGGCCAAGAAGCTGTCGATGAGCGCCTCCCCAGTTCCCTTGAGGGTGTTGTGTAGAGTTGAGCTCTGCGATGCAAGCGAAAGAAGTGTCCTTCATCGCGTTTTGGTCGATGTAGCCTTCGGCCTTCTCCAAGCCCTGCAGCCGTGGAAGCAACTCAGGGAGAAGTTGGGAAAAGGTTGCGTAAGATTTTTGAGCAATAGGGCTGAACGGCTCTTCCGAAGCGTCGCATTCTCCGCCTTCGCCAAGGCGGCCGCGTAGGTCGCGTACTAAGAGGTCCCTTTCGTGAAGCTTGTCGAGGAGACGTTCGCCAACGTTGACACATTCCAGGATCTCCTCCTCCCTCTCGGCAAGAAGCTCCTTCATCTCCTCCAGTTGGCGGAGCTGTACTAAAATGCTTGGTCGACGCTGGCCTGTGAGTTGATCGTCAGCACTGAACGTTGCGGTAGACGTCATTGACGCGATGGAAGCGGTGCGTACTGGGAGGGACAGAACCTGGGATTCGGTTTCCTGCCGTTGTGAGGGCGATCTGGTCATGAAGCTGGTTGACCTCGTGCGTACCATGCCCTTGAAGCTTTTCAGTGCTCGGGAGATGTCTGCAGCGTTGTGCGCCTCGGCAAGCTTCTTGCGTGGTGTCGCAGTGCAGGACTGCGACTGCATGTCGCAGCTGCTGCTGAGTGTTTTCTGTAGGGCAACTGGCGGCTCGAAGAGAGAGTGGTGGAGCATCCCATGCGGCGGGCCGAGAGCGACGCTGAGGGGTGTCGAGTCACCGCTGACAGACGCGCCGCTGATAGAGGACCGTGCGGAGGAGCGTCTGCTCAGCGGGTCGTTGCGTGTGTTGCTTGCACTATGCCGGCGGGAACGTCGCAGTAGTGCTGACGCCGCTTCTGCTGCTGCTTGTGCTGTCGCCACCGGAACACCTGCCGACAGGTCCAAGAGGGGGATAGTCGCATCTTGCGGCGAATGTGTACTGTCAGACATTGCCTGTGGTGTTGTGTGGAGGGGAGGGAGAGGGGAGGGGAGGGGGGGCGAAAGTGGTGTGGTGCAAACGCCTCTGGCAGGCAGGTGCTGATGCTTCGTGGTGTTGTGGAACCCCTGCGGTGTTGCTAGGGAGTTGACTGGAGGGCTGTGAGCAGACAAAAAAAAGGGTTGTGGGGAAGAGGAACCGAGGCGTGTCACCTAAAGGTAAAGCTTGGGTTGTGCTCAGAGGAGCGGGGTTAAAAAATTCCTTAAGACACAAGATTGGTGTTTTAAGGAAAGTGTTGTGAGGGTTGTGCATCGGAATTGAATGCAGGTGATGTGGATCATGAAGAAGAGTTTAAGATTTGCGAACCGCAGCGCGAGACGTATAACTGGTACGTCGGGGGCGCTTGGTTGGCAGGTTCCCTACAGCTTCGCAGGGGGCATGACAAAAGAGTTCACACCAGACACAGCATTGACCCTCTCCAGTGCGTCGTACATCTTCTCCCAAAAGGCGTCCAACTCCACTGCTGTCGCCACGTACACATTCTTAGGCTTTGACGTGTCGTAGCCCCAAATATCGCACACAGTCTGTCCTGCACACAGGTGACCCCCTGTCACAACGTCGACGTGGTAGTGCTTCACTGTGAACAGCTCTGGTGCAATGCAGTAGGCGGATGAGCGACTCTAACATACGGATAGTACGCCTGCGTTGGTTGAGCTTGCTGCGGTTCTCCCTTTGCCAGTTGAAGTAGCGCTCCAGGAGCGCAGTAGCGGCAGGGGCATTGGGGGGTGGCCCTTTTGCCTTTCTCGACTTAATCATTTCAAGGTACACTCTCATTCTGTCTACCGGCCAGAGCGAATCGTCGTCGGCATCCAACCGCAGCACCATGCGGAATAAGGTATTGTCTACCGTAAAGGTGAGTAGGGATGCTCCTGAAGGGATCCTGAAGGAACTCAGTTTACAGGAATCAAAATACAACTCCAACGAAGCTGCACACAAGAATGGCGCAACTTAAGGAGAATGTCCGGCATTGTTATAACGCTCAGTGTCTGCCCCTGCATCAATGAGCACCTGCACCACGTCTGCATGTTTTCTCTCCACAGCAAAGTGCAACGCAGTGTGGTTCCTGCTGCCGTGGTGAGTCAGGTCCACCTCCGGCAAGCTCACGAGATAGCGCACAGTATCGGTGTGTCCATAATACGCTGCAAGGGTAAGACACGTGTCTCTTCCGGTGTCTGTGGCACGTACATCCGCACCTGCTTCGACCAACATCTTCACAGTTGTGAGTTCTCCTGAAATGCTAGCCAAGTGCAGAGGCGAACATCCTTGAACATTCTTTGTCTCAATGTCTGCCCCTGCATCAATGAGCACCTGCACCACGTCTGCATGTTTTCTCTCCACAGCACAGTGCAACGCAGTGTGGTTCCTGCTGCCGTGGTGAGTCAGGTCCACCTCAGGCAAGCTCACAAGATAGCGCACAGTATCGGTGTGTCCATAATACGCTGCAATGATAAGACACGTGTCTCTTCTGGCGTCTGTGGCACACACATCCGCACCTGCTTTGACCAACATGTTCACAGTTGTGAGTTCTCCTGAAAAGCTAGCAAAGTGCAGAGGCGAGCGTCCTTCATCATTCTTTGTCTCAATGTCTGCCCCTGCATCAATGAGCACCTGCACCACGTCTGCATGTTTTCTCTCCACAGCACAGTGCAACGCAGTGTGGTTCCTGCTGCCGTGGTGAGTCAGGTCCACCTCCGGCAAACCCACAAGATAGCGCACAGTATCGGTGTGTCCATGAAACGCTGCAAGGGCAAGACACGTGTCTCTTCTGCGGTCTGTGGCACGAACATCTGCACCTGCTTTGACCAACATCTTCACAGTTGTGAGTTCTCCTGAAACGCTTGACACGTGCAAAGGCGAGTGTCCTCTTCCATTCTTTGTCTCAGTGTCTGCCCCTGCATCAATGAGCACCTGCACCACGTCTGCATGTTTTCCTTGCACAGCAAAGTGCAACGCAGTGCGGTTCCTGCTGCCTTCATGATTCAGGTCCACCTCCGGCAAACCCACAAGAGAGCGCACAGTGTCGGTGTGTCCCTGATACGCTGCACGGAGAAGACACGTGCTTCCTTCCGCGTCTGTGGCACGTACATCCTCACCTGCTTTGAAAAATTTCTTCACAGTTGCGACGAACTTCATCATTGTTGTGTTGTGAGTTCTCCTGAAAATGTACACAAATAAAGGGTGAGAAAGTTGCACCAGATCACACTACGCCCTCACTAATCAGGATTGAACCAAAGGGAAACAACGCTTTGAGACTACCGTGAGATAAACGGTGACCATCTCCCTGCGAGACAAGAACATAGTACTGCCCCTTCCCCTCCACCCCACCATCAACAACACAACTCAACGAGATGCGACGTCCCGTCCCCCTTGACGAGTGTGAAGAGCCCCTCGGACAATGGTGGCACCTCAACCACTGATGCCACACCCACACCTCCTGCATCAGGCTCTGTCTGTGGGGTGTTGCTGGCAGACGTGGGGCTAGGTTCAGGTGACTGTCCGTCAATGGTGGAGGTTTTCTCCAGAAACACTAGTTTTCGCCACCCAGGAGAGAAACCCAGAAAACCCAGTTTTTTTTTTCCAAAATTTTGGATGGCACCCTAATACCCTGGTTTTAAAAACGCCCCCCCCCAAAAATAAAATAAAACACCCCTGAAGGAAATATCCTCCGTTGAGTGGAGGATCTCGAGAGCAGTGGTCCTTAAAGTGTCTCTGTGGGTGTTATCAGCTCAAAAAAAAGGGGGCCGCATGTGGACGGCACACCGGTTGTCGAGGAATGATACAGAGAAAAAAACGAGTGCGTTTGACCGCTGTAACGATTGGAAGTTTAACAGGGTCTGATGGTTAGTGAAACGCTGTTGACGACTCAGTTGCGCTGTGGAGGCTGCTCCGTGAGAGAGGGCGTGTCCATGCATGGTTTCGAATTTGCAAAAAGCGGCGTGCTGTGTCGTGTGGAGAGCCATGCATTGAATGTGTGCTGCAAGGTTGTCGTTGCTGAAAGGTATTGCGCTTGGTTGGCAGGTTCCCTACAGCTTCGCAGGGGGCATGACAAAAGAGTTCACACCAGACACAGCATTGACCCTCTCCAGTGCGTCGTACATCTTCTCCCAAAAGGCGTCCAACTCCACTGCTGTCGCCACGTACACATTCTTAGGCTTTGACGTGTCGTAGCCCCAAATGTCGCACACAGTCTGCCCCGCACACAGGTGACCCCCTGTCACAACGTCGACGTGGTAGTGCTTCACTGTGAACAGCTCTGGTGCAATGCAGTACATCACTGCGCAGGGGTCGTGCAGGGGTGGTGAGGGGAAGCCGAATACGGTCTTGTAAGATGCGGTGTAGAAGTTCATCATGTCAAGAACGACACGTGAGAGGTTTGAGTTGTGCAGTCTTGCCTTGATGCTGTCCTGCACCTCATCTGTCACACACACTGTGTGCGTCAGCTCAAGTGGCGACATCACCACCTTCACAGGAAGGTTGAAGACAATGTCTGCAGACTCCGGATCAAATATCATATTGAACTCCGCAACAGGATGGCGGTTGCCAATGCCAAGCGCACCACCCATGATCGAAATCTGCCGCACATTCTTCAAAGCTTCTGGGACAGTGCGGAAGAGCAAGGCGATGTTCGTCATTGCACCCACTGCAACGACGTCCACTGGTGTGGGTTCATTCATGATGGCGTGCGCCATGCCTTGGATCGTCTCCAGCAGTGTTGCTGTGTGGTTTGTGGGCAGGTCTGCTGTGTATGCATCGAGTAGAGATGACCCATCCATCCCTGACGTGCCGTGGATGACTGACTCATGGTGGGCTTTGATGAGAAGAGGGCGGTTGGCACCTTTCAGCACTTTGGTGTTGTGGTATTGTGGCCCGCACAGTGAAAGCATCTTTGCCGCATTTCTGGTGGTCTTCTCGACGTTCACATTCCCACACACAGTCGACACACCAAGCAGCTTTACAAGCGGTGACCCAGCTGCAAGCAGGATCGCAATTGCGTCGTCATGCCCTGGATCGCAGTCCAACCACATCGGTGTGACCATTGTTGCAGCCCTCTTCATTCGTTTTCCTGTGGGATAGTTTGGCTGGTGATGGTGGGGATGAGTGAACAAAGCGTGCCGGTCTCAAACCTTTTTTGTGTTATCTGAAGTCAGAAGACATTGTACAGTGCTTGATAATACCACCTCCAACGGTCTACACTTAGAACCAATACTATAGGTTCTGGGGGGAAATAGTGATACTGTACTGAGGATACTGACAAAGAATCAAAACGCCATCCACAATGGCTTCTTGTGGACCACCAGTAGGTGCAAAGCCATAAAGGTTGCGTCCCAGCAAACCCTCCACCCGTTTATGGGGTTTTGCATTTTGAATTTTTCAGCAAAAAGTCAGTTACTTTTCTCGGGGGTACGGCGACCATAATCTACAGCGTAAACTAGAGCCCCTCACAAGACTAGATTTATGCAGGAGGTGGGTCATAATAAAGCGTTGTCATTGTCTCCAAAGAAAAATGAATTAAAAGTTGACTTGAAATACAACAGCCCTCTCGTGAACAGTGTACCTTTGGTATATGACCGGCTGTACCGGGTGGACACCCAACCATGCAGTCCAACATCCATTTCCTGGTTTACATCTGAACCTAAAATTTTTGGTGCGTTGCAGTGTGTCCAGAAACTCACAGCACAGAACATCACGAAGGGGCGACAAAAGAGTTCACACCAGACACAGCATTGACCCTCTCCAGTGCGTCGTACATCTTCTCCCAAAAGGCATCCAACTCCACTGCTGTCGCAATGTGCACATTCTTCGTTTTCTCCGTGCGGAACTGACACACAGTCTGCCCCGCACACAGGTGACCCCCTGTCACAACGTCGACGTGGTAGTGCTTCACTGTGAACAGCTCTGGTGCAATGCAGTACATCACTGCGCAAGGGTCGTGCAGGGGTGGTGAGGGGAAGCTGTTGTACACAGTAGCATAATATGTCATGAGGTCGAGAACGACACGTGAGAGGTTTGAGTTGTGCAGTCTTGCCTTGATGCTGTCCTGCACCTCGTCTGTCACTCGCACGGTGCGGGTCAGCTCAAGTGGCGACATCACCACCTTCACAGGAAGGTTGAAGACAATGCTTGCCGCCTCCGGGTCGCAGTACATATTGAACTCAGCACAGGGCGTTTTGTTGCCTGCACCAAGCGCACCACCCATGATCGAAATCTGCCGCACATTCTTCAAAGCTTCTGGGACAGTGCGGAAGAGCAAGGCGATGTTCGTCATTGCACCCACTGCAACGACGTCCACTGGTGTGGGCTCATTCATGATGGCGTGCGCCATGCCTTGGATCGTCTCCAGCAGTGTTGCTGTGTGTTTCTCCGTTAGATCTGCGGTGAATGCATCAAGAACAGGTGATCCATCGAGCCCTGTACCCTCCTTTAACACTCTCTCGTGGCAGGGCTCCGCAAGAAGAGGGCGGTTGGCACCTTTCAGCACTGTGGTATTGTGGTATTGTGCCCCGCACAGGGTCAATACTCTGGCCGCATTTCTGGTGGTCTTCTCGACGTTCACATTCCCAGACACAGTCGACACACCAAGCAGCTTCACAAGCGGTGACCCAGCTGCAAGCAGCATCGCGACTGCGTCGTCGTACCCTGGGTCGCAGTCCAGCCACATCGGTGCGACCATTGTGCCCCTCCACTCCTGTGGTGGTAGTGAGGTGGTGCTGAATGGGGGAAAGAGCAAGGTGAAAAATGATCCGAGGCGCTTCCCACTCCGCAGGTGTCCCCTCTGCACTTTTCTGGTCTTTTTTTTTTTTTTTTGAAAACTTGGTTGTTTTAGTGTAGACACCCGAAGATGAACTCCACTATATTTTTTTTTTCCAAACCCCAAAAGTTTTGCAGGCGTTATGCTAACCATCGTTCCAGAGCCTCACCAGGAAGTAAGGGGAGTCGGCGTTTCCGTAGCAACATAACTGTTTTGCGTCCAAGGTGACATAGTTTGGCAGTAAAAATGTGCAATTTTAAGCGCAATTTTTAGAAATGTTGCGTACCGTGGCTTCGCCAGGAACTTTTCGTTTTAGCAAAATACGTACGTAAAATTTACGGAAACTGACGATAGTTACCAACGACAGTGCCATTTTATGTCAACATTTCTTAGAAATGTTGCGTACCGTGGCTTCGCCAGAAACATTTGGGTGTCATGACCGCCGTTTCTCTTGTAAATGTACTGAGGTTACTGACAATTCGTGTACCACGTGTGCCTGGTGTAAATATCAATGAAGTGCCGAACTCCGCAGTTGGACAAAAAAACCGAGGAATTCTCACATTGCCGGAGGCCCCAACTTGAGCTGGGTTGCGGACCCGGGCGTGCGAAGTGCGCCCGGGCTCGACCGAGTTTTGATCTACAAAAACCCACAAAACCTATGTAATCCCCTGTTGCATGGTTAACCGCGAGGAAAAAAAAATGCAATTTTCAACTTACCTTCCTTCACCCCCCCTGTAAGGGCAACCGTAGGTGAAGTAAGGTATAGTATTGAAATCGATGTGGGGGGGGGAGTAAAGGGTCAATATTACAAACCCGGATTTTGAGGAAAATTTTGGCCAAAAATGGGCCCCACGTATAAGCAACCGGGCTCATATTTCTCAAAATTTAAGTGGTCAAAAAATTGTCCAATTTTCGAGATTGACCCCACCACTGCACGGGCGGAGCCCAAAAATGCAAATAAGGACCCTTTTTAATTTGTTCTCTTGAAATGTGTAATTTCATGTTTTTGCGAAAAAAATAACAACTGATCCTACAAGGGTTGAAGGAAGGTGGTTGAAAACAACAATAACAACAAGGACAAGTAATTGCTTAGAAAAAACGGGGTGTGCTGTGGAAAACTCCGCGCGATTTTCGAAACCACCGTAGCATCCTGGCGATTTGCTGGAGATGCTGATGCGCCTGGTGTTATCGATGTATTGTAGTCTGTGCATTCTGTGTTCCTTCCGCACTCCAACGACGACGACAATGTGGGGACCCTGTGGACAAAAACGAGATGGAACACGCCGAGCCTGCGGAGCCTACGTCCAACAACGCTATCGAGCAGATGGTGCTGGACGAAGAGGACAGCCCCCCTTCTTGAACGTTTCAGATGCTGGCGTCCCAGTGGGTCTGGCAGCTTACGAAGAGCGTTAGCATAGCAGAATGCTGGGTGTGTTGTAGATTATTTCTACAGGATGGAGTTCCACATCACACCCCGTTTTTTTTCCGATAGCAATTACTTGTTTTTTTTTTTTTTTTTTTTTTGCTTTTAATTTCAATTTCGTAACCTCTCTCTCTTTTACGGCAGGTGACCGGTTGAGGTGATACTTCCGGACTGAGGAAGGGCATTCTTTTACTTTTTTATTTTGCCTGGACGGGGATGGGGGCGGCTTTGTCTAGATTGTTTTTATTTTGTAGTCTTTTGTTGGGTTAAGGGGATTGGCTGACGACACTGAGGACCTCCTTGGGCCACAGCTGTTGGCGTTGTCTAGCTCTACCCGGCTGTACACGGTCGGCCTGAAATCAGGTCCGAATCTAGGCTATGTGAACGAAATAAAAATAGCCAAAAAAGAAGAAAGGGAAGGGGGGGAGGGGAGGAAAAAGGGGGGGAACTGGTCAGGTCTACGCCGCGGGCGACAGGAGGTCCTGCAGCCAACTTTTTTGCCCTGTGCCCCCCGCGCCCGTTTTCTTATTTCATTGGGGCAGTGTTTTTTCTAGGATTCGGGGTTTTTGGCTGACGGGGTTTTGTGCAGAAAAAATTTTGCACCACTAAAATTACCAGAGGGGGGTGCAGGCTGAGGACCCTGGCAGTTCTCTCAAAAAATCTTAATGTACACACTTTGTTGATTCTAAAAACGGGGTGGGGAAAAAATCGCGAATAGAAAATATGGGTGAGATATTGAAAAGTTGGAACGCTTCCTCACCCAGATCACACTAAAATACAAAGGTTTGGGTTTGAATCGGTTGGGTTCTTCTCAGACGGTAGAACACAAACTTCCATTTCATTCCTTTTTTTTTTTTTTTTTTTGAAAAATATAAAAGATCCTCTCGAAATAGTTCAAGATTGAACTGAGAGAAAAATAATAAGAAAAAACCCCAAACCCTCCCAGACCAAACGGTCTAACCTGTTGTATTGACATAGTGTGGGGGAGAAGTGAGGAGCACGAGAATCGTCTTCGCGTATACTAAAAGATTTCCTAACATATGTCACAAGTGTCATGTCCCCGAAAAAAAAAAATTTTTGTCTCCCCGCAGAAACGGTCATAGGCGAGGCGGATGAGCGACTCCAACATACGGATAGTACGCCTGCTTTGGTTGAGCTTGCTGCGGTTCTCCCTTTGCCAGTTGAAGTAGCGCTCCAGGAGCGCAGTAGCGGGAGGGGCAATGGGGGGCGGACCTTTTGCCTTTCTCGACTTAATCATTTCAAGGTACACTCTCATTCTGTCTACCGGCCAGAGCGAATCGTCGTCGGCATCCAACAGCATCACCATGCGGAACAAGGTATTGTCGACCGTAAAAGTAGGTAGGGATGCTCCTGAAGGGATCCTGAAGGAACTCAGTTTACAGGAATCAAAATACAACTCCAACGAAGCTGCACACAAGAATGGCGCAACTTAAGGAGAATGTCCGGCATTGTTATAACGCTCAGTGTCTGCCCCTGCATCAATGAGCACCTGCATCACGTCTGCATGTTTTCTCTCCACAGCAAAGTGCAACGCAGTGTAGTTGTTGCTGCCTTGGTGATTCAGGTCCACCTCCGGCAAGCTCACAAGATAGCGCACAGTATCGGTGTGTCCACAACACGCTGCAAGGATAAGACACGTGTCTCCTCTGGTGTCTGTGGCACGCACATCCGCACCTGCTTCGACCAACATCTTCACAGTTGCGAGTTCTCCTAAATCGCTAGCCAAGTGCAGAGGCGAGTGTCCGTCATCATTCGCGGTCTCAATGTCTGCCCCTGCATCAATGAGCACCTGCACCACGTCTGCATGTTTTTGATGCACAGCAACGTGCAACGCAGTGTAGTTCTTGGTACCTTGGTGATTAAGGTCCACCTCCGGCAAGCTCACAAGATAGCGCACAGTATCGGTGTGTCCATGATACGCTGCAATGATAAGACACGTGTCTCTTTGGGTGTCTGTGGCACGTGCATCCGCACCTGCTTCGACCAACATCTTCACAGTTGTGAGTTCTCCTGAAATGTTAGCCATGTGCAAAGGCGAACGCCCGTTGTCGTTCTTTTTCTCGGTGTCTGCCCCAGCATCAATGAGCACCTGCATCACGTCTGCATGTTTTTCTTGCACAGCAAAGTACAACGCAGTGTAGTTCCTGCTGTCCTGGTGATTCAGGTCCACCTCCGGCAAACTCACAAGATAGCGCACAGTATCGGTGTGTCCCAGACACGCTGCACAGATGAGACACGTGCTTCCTTCGGCGTCTGTGGCACGAACATCCGCACCTGCTTTGACCAACATCTTCACAGTTGTGAGTTCTCCTGAAAAGCTAGCAAAGTGCAGAGGCGAGCGTCCTTCATCAGTCTTTGTCTCAATGTCTGCCCCTGCATCAATGAGCACCTGAACCACGTCTGCATGTTTTCTCTTCACAGCAAAGTGCAACGCAGTGAAGTTCTCGCTGTCTTCGTGATCCAGGTCCACCTCCGGCAAGCCCACAAGATAGCGCACAGTATCGGTGTGTCCATGAAACGCTGCAAGGGTAAGACACGTGTCTCTGTCGGCATCTGTAGCACGAACATCCGCACCTGCTTTGACCAACATCTTCACAGTTGTGAGTTCTCCTGAAATGCTAGCAAAGTGCAGAGGCGAGTGTCCTTCATCACTCTTTGTGTCAATGTCTGCCCCTGCATCAATGAGCACCTGCACCACGTCTGGATTTTTTCCTCGAACAGCATTATGCAATGCAGTGTAGTTCTTGGTACCTTGGTGATTCAGGTCCACGTCCGGCAAACCCACGAGATAGTGCACAGTAGCAGTGTGTCCATCATACGCTGCACGGATGAGACACGTGTTTCCTTCCGCGTCTGTGGCACGTACATCCGCACCTGCTTTGACCAACATCTTCACAGTTGCGAGTTCTCCTAAATCGCTAGACACGCGCAGAGGCGAGCGTCCATCATCATTCCTTATTTCAATGTCTGCCCCTGCATCAATGAGCACCTGCACCACGTCTGCATGTTTTCTCTCCACAGCAACGTGCAATGCAGTGCTCAATGCAGTGTTCTTGGTACCTTGGTGATTCAGGTCCACCTCAGGCAAGCTCACAAGAGAGCGCACAGTATCGGTGTGTCCCTGATACGCTGCAAGCAAAAGACACGTGTTTCCATCGTTGTCTGCGTCTGCGTCTGTGGAACGTACATCCTCACCTGCTTTGAACAACTGCATCACAGTTGCGACGAACTTCATCATTGTTGTGTTGTGAGTTCTCCTGAAAATGTACACAAATAAAGGGTGAGAAAGTTGCACCAGATCACACTACGCCCTCACTAATCAGGATTGAACCAAAGGGAAACAACGCTTTGAGACTACCGTGAGATAAACGGTGACCATCTCCCTGCGAGACAAGAACATAGTACTGCCCCTTCCCCTCCACCCCACCATCAACAACACAACTCAACGAGATGCGACGTCCCGTCCCCCTGACGAGTGTGAAGAGCCCCTCGGACAATGGTGGCACCTCAACCACTGATGCCACACCCACACCTCCTGCATCAGGCTCTGTCTGTGGGGTGTTGCTGGCAGACGTGGGGCTAGGTTCAGGTGACTGTCCGTCAATGGTGGAGGTTTTCTCCAGAAACACTAGTTTTCGCCACCCAGGAGAGAAACCCAGAAAACCCAGTTTTTTTTTTCCAAAATTTTGGATGGCACCCTAATACCCTGGTTTTAAAAACGCCCCCCCCCCAAAAATAAAATAAAACACCCCTGAAGGAAATATCCTCCGTTGAGTGGAGGATCTCGAGAGCAGTGCTCCTTAAAGTGTCTCTGTGGGTGTTATCAGCTCAAAAAAAAGGGGGCCGCATGTGGACGGCACACCGGTTGTCGAGGAATGATACAGAGAAAAAAACGAGTGCGTTTGACCGCTGTAACGATTGGAAGTTTAACAGGGTCTGATGGTTAGTGAAACGCTGTTGACGACTCAGTTGCGCTGTGGAGGCTGCTCCGTGAGAGAGGGCGTGTCCATGCATGGTTTCGAATTTGCAAAAAGCGGCGTGCTGTGTCGTGTGGAGAGCCATGCATTGAATGTGTGCTGCAAGGTTGTCGTTGCTGAAAGGTATTGCGCTTGGTTGGCAGGTTCCCTACAGCTTCGCAGGGGGCATGACAAAAGAGTTCACACCAGACACAGCATTGACCCTCTCCAGTGCGTCGTACATCTTCTCCCAAAAGGCGTCCAACTCCACTGCTGTCGCCACGTACACATTCTTAGGCTTTGACGTGTCGTAGCCCCAAATGTCGCACACAGTCTGCCCCGCACACAGGTGACCCCCTGTCACAACGTCGACGTGGTAGTGCTTCACTGTGAACAGCTCTGGTGCAATGCAGTACATCACTGCGCAGGGGTCGTGCAGGGGTGGTGAGGGGAAGTCGAAGACATGGTCGTATGTTGCTTTGAAGAAGTTCATAAGGTCGAGAACGACACGTGAGAGGTTTGAGTTGTGCAGTCTTGCCTTGATGCTGTCCTGCACCTCGTCTGTCACACACACTGTGTGCGTCAGCTCAAGTGGCGACATCACCACCTTCACAGGAAGGTTGAAGACAATGTCTGCAGCCTCCGGGTCGCAAATGATGTTGAACTCCGCAACAGGATGGCGGTTGCCAATGCCAAGCGCACCACCCATGATCGAAATCTGCCGCACATTCTTCAAAGCTTCTGGGACAGTGCGGAAGAGCAAGGCGATGTTCGTCATTGCACCCACTGCAACGACGTCCACTGGTGTGGGTTCATTCATGATGGCGTGCGCCATGCCTTGGATCGTCTCCAGCAGTGTTGCTGTGTGGTTTGTGGGCAGGTCTGCTGTGTATGCATCGAGTAGGGGCGACCCATCGAGCCCTGTTGCCCCATGTATGTCATGATCGTGCTTCAACTTCGCGATCAATGGACGTGACGCACCCTTCAGCACTTTGGTGTTGTGGTATTGTGGCCCGCACAGTGAAAGCATCTTTTCCGCATTTCTGGTGGTCTTCTCGACGTTCACATTCCCAGACACAGTCGACACACCAAGCAGCTTCACAAGCGGTGACCCAGCTGCAAGCAGGATCGCTGTCGCATCGTCATGCCCTGGATCGCAGTCCAACCACATTGGTGTGACCATTGTGCAAACAATGCTTAAGACTCTGTTAGAGCAGATGACAGAGAGAGATGAAGTGGAGACGTCTGCTAAAAAAAAATAGTTCTTTATTATTCCACCCTCTAACCCTCTACCTTCCGCTGCGTTAAGCTTTTTCAGGCGGGGCTTTGCCCCCCCCCCCAAAAAAAAAAAAAAAGGCTATCTAAAGCTATTACACTGCCCTACTTGAATGCCGATAGACAGGCCGTTTCACTACAGTGTCTCATTGCTAAAGGGATTGCTGGGGTGGGGGAAAGGGTTTGAAGATGAATGTGCCTCTCACGGAGACAGAGGTCGTGGAAGTGCGAACGTTGCTATGAACATTAGACACCTGAAAAAGAGAAATGCCTGAGGGCTAATAGGCTGCACAGACACTCTCTCAGGGCACCCCCCTCAGTGAGACCCCCCCCTGCAAAAGACAAAGAGTTTTGAACAGAGGGGCGGGTTGAAAAGAAAGGATCAGATTCATATACTTTCAGTTCACAGAATTGAAAGTATTTGAGAGGGTCAACACGAAGACAGGAACAATTGAGGTGATAACACTAAATAGTGCCACACTGTGCACAGCCGTCTCATAAAAAAACTACAAAGGGCTGTTGATACATAGGCTGTGGGGGCAGAACGTTCCGATGATTCGTACAACCTCTTTGCAGAGAGGTGAACAAATCATGCACGGTACCACATCGGTGGGGTAAAACCTAAGGTGGATTTTGGAATTATTGGGGAAACTCAAAGGAGCGGTTTTTTTACCCCCGATGTTTGTTGTGTTGCTGGACACCATATACGCCCCGTCTTTTGCAGGCCGTCATTGAATTGATCTATAGTTGGCTCGAAAGGCAACAACCCTCTCGTGAACAGTGCATCGTGGTACAAGGACTGCTTGGTTGGGGGGTCCACCCCGGTACACCCGGATCATATATCCATTTCGTGGTTTGCATCTGATATGTGCTCCCGCTTCCACTATCCGTATACTATGCAAAGCCGAGACGAGCCAAGAAACGGTAGGTTAAAAACACAACCAACAACAAAGAGAACAGGAGCATGCGCCACCTTGCAAGAATAAAACTGTGGTATTTTGTTTGTTTGTATGCAAAGTTGACGGGGAAAAAAACACACAAGGCACACGACTGGAAGTACATACCTCAGGTATGCGCCACAGATCTTGGTACCCAGCAACATGATCACCCCCAGGTCGTCCGCCTGACCCAATCCAGGGATAAAGTCAGGAATGAAGTCAATTGGGCTGATAACGTAAATGACGGACAACACAACATAGGTTAAGAGCGACCAGTCGCCGTTTGCCTCTGTTTTATTACTCATCGTTAAGGTTTTCCCTGGTTCAAGGAATTATGTGAGGAGAAAAGTCATGCAAAGATATTGGCAAAAATAAAAAGACGCCTTTTTTTTAGCCCTGGGTTAGCGAGCATTCTTTTGCAAAATATTCTGCGCAAAAAAAAAACAATCCAATTAGCAATTCATGCTGGACGGATCTACAACACACACACACACACACAATCGCCAAAATAGGTGTAAAACAAAATCTGTTTGGCGCACAAAAAACAAAAATCATTTGGACCCTAGACCATCATCCCAAACTGGTATTTCTCTCTTTCCTTCCGTTGCATTCACAACACCATACCCCATTTTTTTTTTTCTATTTCAGAATATCATCCTCACGACGAACACACCGCCTCTCCACTACAAAGGTTGGACCTATCAACACACAAATCAACGTTACAAAGTACACGAGATGCTGACCTATGACGCAGATGCAGCCTCATACCACCACCATCTCGCAAGCTTTAGGCTTTCAAACCAAACACAAGAGTTGAAACGTACTAAAAACTCTCGGCGCCAAACACTTCGCACAGACGTTCAAAAGTACCCTCCCCATCATCAACATCATTCACACTGCTTTTATATTGCAACCCCTCTCTCTCTCTCGATCCCTAGCGGCGGTAGCCCCAAAGCTTTGAACAGATGAAGAGGAATATCGCAGTGTCGTCCATCTGGCCTAGGACCGGGATGAAGTCGGGAATAGCATCGATGGGGCTGAGGATGTAGATGATGGCGAGCACGAGGTAGACAGGGGTCCAGTCGATGGATTGCTGCTGCTGCTGCTGCTGCTGCTGTGGTGCCCTGCTGCGCGCCCCCGCTGTGTTCTGTTGCGCGCGGGTTGGAGGAAAGCGTCGTCTCAATCGTCGATCTATGTCCGCCTGGTCCGCAGAGTCCCTTCGGCATATTTCGCGTTGTGCATAGCTTGGGTGCTGGTGTGCGACCTCCTGTCTGCACGTCGGACACTTCGCTGACACCTCCACCTCAGCCACGCGAAGCAGACAGCCTCCACAGAGGGAATGCCCGCACCCAAGCTCTACTGCATCTCGCAGTGTCTCCAAACAGACCGGGCAATCAATCATTCAAAAGAAGAAGAGGTTTTTAGGTGGATTGTAAAAGGGGGGGAAAGGGGGAAACTATGCAAGAAAGGGGTTGAGTAAATGAGTGAAGCTGGAAAGGGAGGGGATAAATGGAAAAAAAAGTGGTTAAAAAAAAAACGAAAAATTGGTTCTCTCTGTATTGCCTTGGTTTTAACTGCAATAGATAAGGGCAATCAAGATTGCTTTTAACTTTGCTGATGATACTAGACTTACCGTATTCGTACAAATTATCGACCGTACTAATGTTCGACCTTTTCAGGATTTTTTCTGGAAGTTCGATCTTTTTTACGATTACGGTGCTATCTTCTGTCTTTTTTTGGTTAACACTCCTTCGTGGAAACAAGAAAAAGGGGGGAGGTAAAAAAGTTAATTTCTGAAAGAGTTATTTCACCTTTTTTTGTTCATTGCGCCACCTGTTTAGGGTTGCAGGTAGCGGGGAGAATCACTGAGGTTTACTGAGGGTTGTGGCTTCATTTATTGGAAAAAAATACACACAAAGAAAACAAAAAAAAAAGGGGGTCGGGGGTGGCTTTTCCCATTACACACATCAATCTAACTTAGATGGTGGTTTGTGTTTTCTTAGAGTGGTCCCCTTCTCCACCTGACAGAATTAGCTGTCATAAATTTTCCCCTTGAGTTCATTTGCGAAAGAGTTCTAGATGGGGAAACTGGGGGGAGAAAGGTACATAAAAAAACTGGGAAATGTTCTCACTTATTTCGTTTGGGATTTGAAAATGGTGAGCGTGTGGGAAACCCATGGTATCACAAAAAGTCGCAAAATTACAGTTGTCTAAGAATATTGGGGTTCAAAAAAATGGTGGGAAATTAGTCAAAAGGAAAATCCCAAAACGCGCCTAATATTTGGACGGCAAAGTTGGACGACTGTCTTGATATATTTTTTTTGCAGCGCCGCCAACCACACCAGCAGTGGTGACTAGCTGAAGAGTTTGTGCAGTTGACTCTCTATCTCGGACACAACCTCGTTCCCTCCAGGGAGCTGCGCTGCGTCATGAGACATCTGTGTTGGAGGGGAATTTTCTTTTTTTTGGAAGTTTTGGTACTCGCGCATCACTACTTTATTTTTGTGACAAACTGCTGTAAGCCTTTCGGTTCAATAAGAAATGCTCCTTTTTTTAAAAACAAGCAATACACACCTCCTGCTTCTTCACCATCCCCAGCAAGCCGAACCCCGCTGCGCTCTCTGGCGGCGTGTCGTAACAGGACGCCACACCCGCACCCCCTCCTCCTCCTCCCCCCACACCACCCCCCACTAGATGCGCTGGGGGTGGCACTGAGAGGACCGGCAGCGCAGTAATAGCAGCGACTGGCTGCGCCATGGGTACCACCCCTGCCCCTGCCACGGGCACTGCTGGCGAAGCAGACCGCCGAGAGTCACCCAGATGCGACACACTGTTCGCCCGCGAGAGCGCAGGCTGCACACTACTGTACACAGAGCTGATGCGTTGTGGCGAATGCGACCTCACGTCCATGCGGTAACCACGGGCAGCCCCTTCCATGCTCTTCCCCACCATAGGCCTCGGTGGTGGCTGTGCATATGCAAACACCGATGCCGCCTCCACCGCCGCCAGTCTCTGCCGCAATGCATCGATGCGGCGCCTCTCACGCTCAGGCGTCAGCCCCTCAGGCAGGCTCCCCGCCAGGTCCCGCTCCCTCGGCGTGCCCTCAGAGGGCGGGTCCTCCGTGGGTGGTGCCGTGTTGGTAGGTGTCTGTGATGTGTGCCCACCGCTCTTGCTGCGCAGCGGAATGTGGTTGAAGGACCCGCCACCTTCCCGCAGCTGTGCGCGTGGGCTGAGCGAGGTCTGTTTGGAGCTGGGGCTTTGCGCGGATCGAGAGGTTCTGTTAGAAAGAGGAAAAGAGTTGAAAATGGAGGCGTTTTTGTGGGAAATGGCGGTAGTTTAAATAAGATTGACTTGAAATACAACAGCCCTCTCGTGAACAGTGTACCTTGGTACAATGATCGGGTGTACCGGGGGTGGACACCCAACCATGCAGTCCTACATCCATTTCGTGGTTTACATCTGATATGTGCTATTCCCGCTAGCCAGATGAACGGGGATCAGTGAACGTAATTAGGCCTGCGTGAACGTAGGGTCCGGTTGGGGTACTCTGCCCGTTACGCAGTGTGAGAGGCTAAAGTTTTTTGGTGTTTTTTTTTTGTTTTTTTGTTACATACGATCCCCATGGTAGCGCCCTTCCGTTCTCTAGCGGCTGTGCTCCCCGGATGCCAAAGAATTCCCTGAAGGTAGAGTGTTTGTGTAATATTTAAACGAACAAAGAAATCAGGCACCTCTCTTACTCGCTCCACATCTTGGTAGAAAAACACACACATACACACGCACATACCACGGCTTCTTCTCCGGACCCACCGGCTCGCTCCCTTCCCTCTCATATCCTTTCTGGCGTGGCTGCGGGCTGTGCGACGATGGTGGCGTGCGTGGGGCACTACCTCCTCCCCCCCCTCCTCCCCCACCCCCCTTCCGCACGACCCTCAGGACCGAGACATGGAAGACCCGCTCCATCTCCAGCGACCCCGGTATCGCCAGCGCCGACGCTGGGGAGATGCTGCCTTCCTTGTTGGTGGCATCCTTCATGCGGGTGATGAGGGTGTCCTGCGCTTCCCATGGAAGCGTGCGTGCGTGGCGAGGAATTCTGTTGCCTCGACCACCGAGTGTTCCGGTCCATGGGATCCCGCCTATGGAGCCGTTCGAGTTGAGTCGTACTAAAGCGTCTTCACCTCGCCTTTGAAGCACCCAGCCGCGACAGCCGTTGTAGTGTGGTTCGTGCTGCAGGCCATGGATTTCCACTTCGTCGCAAGCTGCATAACGGCGTCGCCCTGTCCCCGGTGATTCCTCCACCTCCGCAACATCGACATCGCCAATCTCAGGAGACGATGCCACAGAGGACTCTCTCGATCCGGGGCTTGCCTCAGGGGTGCCATTCACCTCGCATCGTTCCTGTGATGCTGTGAGACGAGCCTGCAAATTGATATTCAATGTTTCCAGTCGAGATACTGCTGCTAGCAATGGCCCAGTGGAGCCAGGAGGAGGGGGTGTTTCGTCAGTGGGAGGTGGTGTGGACGCTCTGGGTGAAGGTGAGCGGGTGTGTGTAATAGAGGTAGTAGACCCCTGTTCCCACCCAACCCCGGTCCATACAGCTCGGCCATATCGTGATGACGGGGGCACCTTAATAGTGGTGCGGAAGGCCCGTTGCCCACACCCCGAACACATCTTCGGCTCGCGTGGTGGCAGGGTCTCCCCACAGCAGATTGAGTATACTGGCATTGTAAAGGGTGGGCCTACAACTATGTCCGCATTAAAAGAAAATGGGATGAGGAGGTTCTTATGTGTGGCCTGGAGGGTGGGTGGTGTGTAAATAGTTCAGGGGTAAAAACAATGGCGGTTGCGGAATGGAGGATGCGATATATTATTATGTCCACACCATCCCATCGGAATAACGTGTTGTCTACCGTAAAGGTGGTTGAAGATTCTCTCCTTAAGGAAACTCAGTGTACATTCATGAAAACAACTCCAACAAAGCTGCACACAAGAATGGCGCAACTTAAGGAGAATGTCCTGCACTGTTCTAACGCTCAGTGTCTGCCCCTGCATCAATGAGCACCTGCACCACGTCTGCATGTTTTTTATGCACAGCAAAGTGCAACGCAGTGTGGTTGTTGCTGTCTTGGTGATTCAGATCCACTTCCGGCAAACTCACAAGATAGCGCACAATATCGGTGTGTCCATCATAAGCTGCAAGGATAAGACACGTGTCTAAATTGTCGTCCGCGGCACGTACATCCGCACCTGCTTCGACCAACATCTTCACAGTTGTGAGTGCTCCTGAAAGGCTAGCCATGTGCGCGGGCGACTGTCCTGCATCATTCCTTGTCTCAATGTCTGCCCCTGCATCAATGAGCATCTGCACCATGTCGGCGTCTTTTTCATGCACAGCAAAGTGCAACGCAGTGTTCCTCCAGCTGTCTTGGTGATTCAGGTCCACCTCCGGCAAGTCCACAAGATAGCGCACAGTATCGGTGTGTCCATAATGCGCTGCAAGGATAAGACACGTGGCTCCATTGGCGTCTGTGGCACGTACATCCGCACCTGCTCCGACCAAAATCTTCACAGTTGTGAGTTCTCCTGAACGGCTAGCCACGAGCAGAGCCGAGTGTCCTTCCTTCGTCTCAATGTCTGCCCCTGCATCAATGAGCACCTGTATCACATCTGCATGTTTTCTACTCACAGCACAGTGCAATGCAGTGTAGTTGTCTCTGCCTTGGTGATTCAGGTCCACCTCCGGCAAACTCACAAGATAGCGCACAATATCGGTGTGTCCATGATAAGCTGCAAACCTAAGACACGTGGTTCTTCTGGTGTCTGTGGCACGTACATCCGCACCTGCTTTAACCAACTTCATCATATTTGTGAGTTGTCCATAAATGCTAGCCATAAGCAGAGGCGAGTGTCCTTTAGCGTTCTGTGTCTCAATGTCTGCCCCTGCATCAATGAGCACCTGCACCACGTCTGCATGTTTTTTCTTCGCGGCAAAGTGCAACGCAGCGAGATTCTTTTTGCCTTGCTGATCCAAGTCCACCTTCGGCAATCCCACAAGATAGCGCACAGTATCGGTGTGTCCATAATACGCTGCAAACATAAGACACGTGGTTCTGTCGGCGTCTGTGGCACGTACATCCGCACCTGATTCGACCAACATCTTCACAGTTGTGAGTGCTCCTGAAATGCTAGCCAAGAGCAGAGGCGAACGCACTCTGTCGTTCTTTGTCTCGATGTCTGCCCCTGCACCGATGAATACCTGACACACTGCAGGGTCCTCCCACATGGCTGGACAGAGGCGCGACGTCTGACCTGCACTGTCCTCGGAGTCGTGTGGGACAAAGGCGACGTTGCTGCAGACTGACTTCCAATGCTGCAAGAGGACCTCCGTGCACGCAGTGTGGTCTGTGTGGACACACTCACTCAGCAGGATCCCGAAGCCCATCTGCGTTGTCTCGACATACGGAAGAAGCAGTGTGAGGCATTCATTGTGGTTCCCTCTGCATGCCTCGTGCACAGCTTCGAAGGCGACCGTTTCCGTTTTGCTGCCTGGGGAGAGCTTCTTGAGTGCTGCCCGCACGGCAGCGGTGTTGCCGTTCCTGACAGCCTCCAGCAGGTCCTTGTCAGAAAGCTTTGTTCTTTTTGGTGGGTTCTGGTTTGGTGTGCTGTCTGCGTGCTGCTTCGACATGGTGCTGTGTGTATTGCTGTGAGGTTGATGATGCTTTGTGTTATATGCGAGGTTGCGGGGATGGAGGGAAGGATCTACAAAAGAAGCTGACCCAGGGTGCAACACACTCAGCGCTGCTCTACCAGGGCCTGTCCTTGCGTAACGTTCTGTGTCTCACTGCACAACAGGAAGAGTGTCCTCCGGCTCAAAAGACTCGAGACGAAGGGCCTTCATCCTTCAATAAACACTGTACACGTTGTTGATTTCACCATTGGCATGATTTCACGGGGCTAGGTTCATCCCCTAGGTCTCGAATACCACCACCATCCTGCCCACCTTCTGCCACCAGAACAACATGCGGCAACCGTTCTAACACTGTAACCTTATCATCATGGAAGGGCTCTGCTGTGTGAAAGGGTTCGTTGCGATCGTGCGACACCCAGCCGCAGATGCCGTCTTCCCCGAGGATGTAGATTGGGATCGACTTTGCGAGGTTTGATGTCCATGCCCGGAGATTTTCTAATCTGGCGGTGCAGTTTGCGTAGCGGAGTTGCGCGGGTGTACCGGGCACATCCTTTGGGGGTGATTCAAGAAGCAGAACCAAACAGGAGATGTTTTTGTCAAGACATCGGCAGCGGCTGTACTGTCAGAACAAAAATGTAAGACATTGCTTCAAGAAGATTTCGCTCTTTCCACCGTTGTGTGGTGTTTCGTGGAAGTTGCCACCGGACCAACATCAGGTGGCTTTGTGTAGGATTATTGTGTAAGGTCCACGCAAGGGCATCGCAAGGTCCGTTCGTAGTCCATTGTTTTCACTACGTTCCTACCTCGTGCCCTCCTACGTGGTACAAACGTCGCTGATTGTGGCTAATCCTTGCGAGTGCAGCGTGATGACGGGGGCACCTTAATAGTGGTGCGGAAGGCCCGTTGCCCACACCCCGAACACATCTTCGGCTCGCGTGGTGGCAGGGTCTCCCCACAGCAGATTGAGTATACTGGCATTGTAAAGGGTGGGCCTACAACTATGTCCGCATTAAAAGAAAATGGGATGAGGAGGTTCTTGTGTGTGGCCTGGAGGGTGGGTGGTGTGTAAATAGTTCAGGGGGAAAAACAATGGTGGTTGCGGAATGCAGGATGCGAGATATACTTTTATGCAAAATCCCCTCCAAAAATGAAAAACCCCTAGATGATTTGGGTGTGGTCTCTGATCTATCTGTGCGGCGGATATATTTCCCCCAACACAGCATCGTTGGTCAGGAACTCTTCAACGTGTCAGTTGCAAAGGAACAGTACTCATTTACACACCATCATAATATTATTATCAAAAAAAAAAAAAAGAATAATCCATTGTCTACCGTACTACTCCAACGAAGCTGCACACAAGAATGGCGCAACTTAAGGAGAATGCCTGGCATGGTTCCAACGCTCAGTGTCTGCCCCTGCATCAATGAGTACCTGCACCACGTCTGCATGTTCTTCCAGCACCGCAAAGTGCAACGCAGTGAAGTTGTCGCAGTCTTCGCGATCCAGGTCCACCTCCGGCACACTCACAAGATAGCGCACAGTATCGGTGTATCCATGACAAGCTGCAAACATAAGAGACGTGTTTCCTTCGGCGTCTGCGGCACGTACATCCGCACCTGCTTTGACCAACATCTTCACAGTTATGAGTTCTCCTAAAATACTAGCCATGTGCAGAGGCGAGCGTCCATCATCAGTCCTTGTCTCAATGTCTGCCCCTGCATCAATGAGCACCTGCACCACGTCTGCATGTTTTCCTTCCACAGCAAAGTGTAACGGGGTGTAGTTCCTGCTTCCTTGGTGATTCAGGCACACATCCGACAAACCTGTAAGATAGCGCACAGTATCGATGTGCCCATGATACGCTGCAAACATCAGACACGTGAGTCCCTCGGCGTCTGTGGCACGCACATCCGCACCTGCTTTGACCAACATCTTCATAGTTGTGAGTTCTCCGGAAAGGCTAGCCACGATCAGAGGCGAGTGTCCTTCATCATTCTTTGTCTCAACGTCTGCCCCTGCATCAATGAGCACCTGCACCACGTCTGCATGTTTTTCTTCCACAGCAAAGTGCAACGCAGTGCTGTTCCTGCTGCCTTCATGATTCAGGTCCACATCCGGCAAGCCCACAAGATAGCGCACAGTATCGGTGTGTCCACAATACGCTGCAATGATAAGACACGTGGCTCTTTCTGCATCTGTGGCACGCACATCCGCACCTGCTTCGACCAACATCTTCACAGTTGTGAGTGCTCCTGAAATACAAGCCACGTGCAGAGGCGAGCGTCCATCATCATTCCTCGTCTCAATGTCTGCCCCTGCATCAATGAGCACTTGCATCACTTCTAAATGTTTTTCCTGCGCAGCAAAGTGCAACGCAGTGTTGTTCCTGTTCTCTTGGTGCTGCAGGTCCACCTCCGGCAAGCACACAAGATAGCGCACAGTATCGGTGAGCCCAAAACACGCCGCAAGGATAAGACACGTGTCTCTTCGGGCGTCTGTGGCACGTACATCCGCACCTGCTTTGACCAACATCTTCACAGCTGCGAGTTCTGAAAGGCTAGCCACGTGCAGAGGCGAGCGCCCATCATCATCCTTGGTCTCAATGTCTGCCCCTGCATCAATGAGCACCTGCATCACGTCTGCATGCTTTCCTTGAACAGCTAATTGTAACGCAGAGAAGTTGTTGCTGCCTTCGTGATCCAAGTCCACCTCCGGCAAACTCACAAGATAGCGCACAGTATCGGTGTATCCACCATAAGCTGCAAACATAAGACACGTGTCTCTTTCGGCGTCTGTAGCACGTACATCCGCACCTGCTTCGACCAATATCTTCACAGTTGTGAGTTCTCCTGAAATGCTAGCCAAGTGCAGAGGCGAACGTCCTTTGCTGTTCTTTGTCTCAATGTCAGCCCCTGCATCAATGAGCACCTGCACCACGTCTGCGTGTTTTCTTTCTACAGCACAGTGCAACGCAGTGTAGTTGTTGGTGACTTGTCGATTCAGGTCCACCTCCGGCAAGCTCACAAGATAGCGCATAGTATCAGTGTGTCCAAGACACGCTGCGCGGATTATGGGCGTGTCTCTTCCTGTGTCTGTGGCACGTACATCCGCACCTGCTTTGACCGACATCTTCATAGTTGTGAGTTCTCCTGAAAGGCTAGATGTAAAAAAAAAAAAAGGGGGGTTTTCTAGTTGTCGGTCCGGTTAGATTGTTAGAATTAACAATAATCTAATTATTAGAGAAAAGTTAGAGTTTTCAAATTTTAACCTTTAACAATCGACTCTAACAATTTAACAATGCTCTAACAATTGGATTGTTAGAGAAAAGTTAGAGAAAAGTTAGAGTTTTCAAATTTTAACCTTTAACAATCGACTCTAACAATTTAACAATGCTCTAACAATTGGATTGTTAGAGAAAAGTTAGAGAAAAGTTAGAGTTTTGTTACACACCCGGTGGCTATTGCCTCCCGTAGAAAGGGACTCTCGAAATTTTTTTTTTGCCCTACACGGTGGAGTGTGACCAAAATGGCCGGACCCTTTTGGCCGGACTAAAGGACGGACCCCTGAGTCCGGCCAGGCGGACCCCCGAGTCCGGTTGGCCGGACCCCGAGTCCGGCCAGGCGGACCCGTGGGTCCGCCTGGCCGCCCCAGGTACCCAGGTACCCAGGTACCCAGGTACCCAGGTACCCAGGTACCCAGGTACCCAGGTACCCAGGTACCCAGGTACCCAGGTACCCAGGTACACGGTACACTGTGTACAAGGAAAAAAGTCGTGAAAGAGCAACCACAGCTCCACATGACAAACACAAAAGTGTCCAGTCACGTGGGGCATTCATGCACTGAGGAGATAATGATCCAACAATTTACAAGAAAGATTACTTAACCTACTGCTGGAAATTGCCAGGTCGTAGTAACACACAAAGTGTGCCTCCGTTCGGGAAGACCGGATATTCTAGAGACCAAAAAGGCCTCAAGAATATCTTCCGGTAGTCAAGGTAGAACCGAGTGAACGGCCCAAGACCCCCGTGGAGAAGTTAAATGTTGTAATGCTATCAGGTAGAAACTGCGAACACTGTCTTACCCTCCTCAATGCATGGTGGTTGATGTCTTCCACAACAAATTTCCTGTACCCAGGTACCCAAATTCCCAGACCCACGCAGTACCACGTCGCAGTACTACGCAAAATTTACCACCAGACCCTGTCTTCGTGCACCTTAAGTACAACGCCGCAGACAGGCCAAACATGCGTTGGACTCAGAGGAATGCCCGCTGTGCAGGTATCAATGAGAACCAACTCCCAGCAACAAGGGGCGCCTTTTGGCGGGCGTTGTTGAGGGTGTTTGGGGTGCAAAGTTTTCCACAATTTTGATGCGCGGGTACAGAAGTGTTATCTTGTTATTTCATCTCTAGAAATTTAAATGTTCAATCGCGTTTAACTACCACGAGGGCTTGTTCAGTGAACCCACGAGGGGTCGAAGGGGGTTGGTTATCCCATATCTATCAAAGGTTGTGTCGACCAGGCGAATCCACTATGTTACGCTGTACGTTGTTAAATCCGAAGAAATAACGCTTTAGCAGCCGCAGGAAGTTTGTTAAAAAGAGTGCCTCACGCTACACAAACCACCACCCGCAATTGACTTAGATGATAACTAGAGAATTCAGAACAAAACAACACCCTGCCCCATACACACTAAATTGTCATGCTTCAAGAACATGCCTGGGCCAAAATTACTGTTGACAAAAAAGGCAACAAGACCACCCACAAGGAGTGTGAAATGTGCACTGGTTTTCTGGGGGAACGCAATATTTTCTTGTGCCTCGTCCTCCGTAAGCAGAGGACAGACTTTCCGGAAGGTTTCCAAAGTCGAATTTCTTGCACTAGCTATGCTCCCTGGGTTAAATGGCAATAGCAGTGACTGACAAAGTGTTCCCACCCCCCAGGTCTTCGTCCACAAACCCAGAATAGATTGATGTGGGTGAAGCCTTTCGGATTTTTAAGTTGTTGATAGAATGTCGAAGAGCGGCGAAACTTCTCATCGCAATCACGGATGCAGTTCAGATTTCACGATCCTGTGATGAGTGTAAATGTGGGGTATGATTAAGTTATGGTGTATAAACGCAGTACTGTAAAATCGTTTACAATTCTTCCGTCCCTAATACAGAAGAAAGTATCACTCAAGGCTGTACTTTAAAAAGTAGACACAAAAAATACCCACAAACATAAATTAAATCATCACGTAATGTGAGGGGGTGACAAAATCCATTTACTGACTGATATTTCAACTCGGTTAATTAGGGTGTGACAAATTAAACGATTTTACAGTATTAAAGATGAGGTTAATGAAGAGAGTGGTAATAACTATGCATTGCCGTGAAATAAAGTAGCCTTTTTTTTACACTACAGCGGGTTTCCTGCTGCACAATGGTTCCCAAGCGAAGCGAGGGGACCATGTATACGTGTATTTACCGAGCGAAGCGAGGTGAATATTATGTGCAGCAGGTAACGAGCACGCCTGCAGAAGTTAAAAAACGGATGCCTTATGACAAGCAATACGTAAGTTTATTCCGATTACACAAAGTAGGGGTAGTCTACAAGCACCAGCCAAAAAGAGTGAGATGGGTGATCAGGGAAAACAAACACCACCACACAACAACTTGACAACCACTTAAGGAATGAATCTACACTAGTGCCTGACAGTTAAACATAATATTATTTACATACCTTGTCTTCATCGTAACCTGCGCCTTCGCTGCTGTCAAGGTGCCTTCTCTGGGTACAGTGCCCAGTGTCCAGTACAGAAAAAAAATTCGTCTAAAAAATCTAGTACGCAAAACCACATTTTAGACATTTTAGACCCCTACAGAGGCTCAAAAGTGCCAAATTTTGCTTTTTATGGCCTCAAATCGTCAAAATTAGCTACTACAGTACACGGGGTATGACCGTATTTTGGCTGAAATTTTGACTTGAAAATTTTTTTCAACATTTGCCCAATCTGAGGTTTTCTTTGGATTTTTTGGGCCATTTTATGACCTACCACGGCCAGTTTTGGGCAAAAAAGTTATTTTTTCTTTGGTCAAAAATCGCCTTGTCTCACCACTGTTTAGTGTAGTATAGTTCAAATACGTGTATTTGGTGAAACCCCAGATGGTCAAAACACCCGAATTTTGCGTTTTTTTGCATTTTTCGGTGCCCCAAGACCCAACCCAGAGGCCAAATTTTTCCCGAAAAAAAAATTTTTTTTTTTCAGATTTTTCGATTTTTTGCTAAGGCGATGGCCCATACAAAATGTACAGAGTGCACACAAAATTGCCGTCGAATAAATTCTAGATGCTCTAAACTGCTCGTAAGTGCCTTTATTTGCATTTTTAGTCCAGTTTTGAGGTCATATGGACCCACCAAGGGCATTTTTGTGATGTCAAAAAAAAAAAAAATTTTTTTTTTTTTTGGGTCCGGCCAACCGGACTCAGGGTCCGGCCAACCAGACTCTGGGTCCGGCCAGGGGTCCGGCCAGGCGGACCCCTGAGTCTGGTTGGCCGGACCCCGAGTCCGGCCAGGCGGACTCGGGGGTGAGTCCGGTTTGGCCTCAGGCCAGGCTGGTCAGACTCCACCGTGTATATAGGCCTAATTTTGACGATTTGAGGCCATTAAAAGCAAAATTTGGCACTTTTGAGCATCTGTGGGGGTCTAAAACGCTTTTTGCGCAGCCGATGTTTTCGTGGTTTTTACCCAAAGACAAGTCGATATTTGAACAATTTTTCACAAAAAAAAAATTTTTTTTTTCGACATCACAAAACTGCCCTTGGTGGGCCTCACCCCCATATTGTCCTCAACACTGGGCAAAAATGCAAATAAAGTAGTAGTGGGTTTGTCGTGCAAGGATGTTCTTTGTACCTGGAGAGTAGGCCGAGTGCAAGGTATGTATTTAAACCCCCGGTTTTCCCCCTTTTCGACATTGTCCCGCTCGGATGTAAATTGAAGCTATTTTTTTTTTTTGTCAACAAAAATGTCACTTTTACGTTTAAGGGGTACAGGGCGGCTTCTTGTTTGTTTTTTTTGTTGTAGTCTCTACTTTTACATTCAATTTCTCTCAACAGGTACCCGAACCGACGACCCTTCATCGTGACAACGAAGCAGTGCCGACGGTGCAATTATTTCAAACCCAGGTGGAGGCCGTAAAAGTCGGGTTTATAAACCTAACTTTTCCATTAACCCACCCCATAGACCACCCTAATTATTATGAACCTCTTAGTCAGTCACTGCTATAGCCATTTAACCCAGGGAGCATAGCTAGTGCAAGAAATTCGACTTCGGGATCCGGAAAGTCTGTCCTCTGCTTGCGGAGGACTAGACACAAGAAAATATTGCGTTCCCCCAGAAACTAATTTTTGTCGCAGTAATTTTTGCCCAGGGCATGCTCTTGAAGCATGGCGGCTTGGTGTGAGAAGGGGCAGTGTATTGTTTTGTTCTAGATTTCAACGGTTGTTAGAACGAGTCAAGTGGATGCTTATCTAAACACTGACTTTAGTACAGACCCGAGAGATCACACATGACTTTGAGGAAAGAACAAAGCAATGCATCTGTACCCGCACGCCAGGTTGTAGTTACTTCAGAATTTTCTTGAGTTTGCATGAACGAGGAGGGGGTGATTCATTCTTCGGGAACGCCTAGTATACCATGGAATGATCATCTCAAAAAAACAGTGGGGGCTGAATTCATATCCCTTAGAATTGCGAATTCAGCCTTTGCAGAAGGTACGTCTTACTTGTACTTGTACTTGTATGCCGTGTCACCCTTCTCAACCTTACCGGTTCACAGCTCGCAAGAGCAATGTAACCCTTCTCGCTATTGCAAACTTAAGAATTTTCTGCTGTAACTTACCAAAATCGATTTTCTTTCACCCCAAACACCCGCAACACCCCACCTGCTACTTCGGTAGCCTGTGTTGGGAGTTGGTTCTCATGTTGATCCCCAGTGTCTTGCACTGCTTCTTCTGAGCCCAACGCTGTTTGGCCTGTCGACGTAATAAATACGAAGACAGGGTGGCGGTGCCAACAATTTTCCAATGATGTAACGTTTATCTGATTGATTTATCGGTTGATATATCTTGGCAATGCTTGTGTGCTACTTCATGCACACCCAAGCAAGGTATTTTGAACGGTACTTTCAAGCGATACTTCGTTATGTCATTGGTGGGAGTTAACATGACATTATTAGATTAGAATGGTTAGTATGGTTAGAGTATTGCTATTGAGTTTATTAGAGTGTACCTGTGTACCTAAACTCTAACTAAACTCTAACAATACTCTAACCATACTCTAACAATCTAACAATGTCATTGTTAACTCTAACAATTAACAAAATTCTAACCAGACCGACAACTAGAGGGTTTATTTTGAAAATAGAAAAGTTTATAAAATGATCCTAAGACTCTCGTACTTAGTTACCTTATCATATTCGTTATCGCACAGCTGCGCTGGCTTCTACAAGAATGAAAATATATTAACAATGTATCATAATAGGGACACCCATATGATCTTCTTGTACACCACCTTCTCCTTCTTGTCGTTCTTATCCCGGTCTGTGAAGGAAAAGGTTAGTTGCACAGCGTGCTTCCCGAGCTGGCTGGTCTGGTATTTTGCGACTCGGATTGTGGCGAGATACAAGCGAGGGAAGGAGGTTGATCCCACCGGTGCCGAGGATGTATTCTGGCACCGATTTGACAGAGAACGGCGTGCCAGCGTTGCAGGTAAGCACGGCAAGGTATCCCAGAGCGGTGTTGTCGTTCGCTCCCTCCTTGCTGATCCGCAGTGATATCCGCTTTGCGCAGTCAAAGGCAGTGTCCGTCTGGTAGACAATGCATTTCAGAAGGGAATGAAAGATTACTTGAAATGCAAAGCCGGCTCGTGACGGTGTACTTTGGTACATGACAGGCTGTACCTGGGTGGACCTAACCATGCAGTCCTACAGCCATTTTGTGGTTTACATCTGATATGTACTCCCGCTTCCACTCATCAACCAGATAAACGGGGATCATTGCGAACACAGGGACTGGAGGGTGGGCGGTGCATAAATATTCCAGGGGTAAAACACAATGGTGGTTGCGGAATGGAGGATGCGACATATACTTTTAAGCAAAATCCCCTACAAAAATGAAAAACCCTATATCGGGTATGTTCTCTGATCTATCTGTGCGGCGGATACATTTCCAACACAGCACGGTTGGTCAGGAACTCTCCAACGTGTCAGTGCAGCTTTGTTGCAGTAGTACCTACAGCAAAAAAGAATAATCCATTATCTACCGTACTACTCCAACAAAGCTGCACACAAGAATGGCGCAACATAAGGAAAATGTCTAACGCACAGTGTCTGCCCCTGCATCAATGAGCACCTGCACCACGTCTGCATGTGTTCTCTCCACAGCAAAGTGCAACGCAGTGCAGTTCTTGGTGTCGTGGTGATTCAGGTCCACCTCCGGCAAGCTCACAAGATAGCGCACAGTATCGGTGTGTCCATGATATGCTGCAAACATAAGACACGTGGCTCCTTTGTCGTCTGTGGCACGCACATCCGCACCTGCTTCGACCAACATCTTCATAGTTGTGAGTTCTCCTGAAAAGCTGGCCAAGTGCAGAGGCGAGCGTACTTTGTTGTTCTTTGTCTCAATGTCTGCCCCTGCATCAATGAGCACCTGCACTATGTCTGCATGTTGTCCCTGCACAGCAAAGTGCAACGCAGTGCAGTTCCCGCTCTGTTGGTGATTCAGGTCCACCTCCGGCAAGCCCACAAGATAGCGCACAGTATCAGTGTGTCCAAAATAAGCTGCAAGGGTAAGACACGTGTCTCTTCTGGTGTCCGCGGCACGCACATCCGCACCTGATTCGACCAACATCTTCACAGTTGTGAGTGCTCCTGAAAGGCTGGCCAAGTGCAGAGGCGAACGCCCTTTCTCGTTCTTTGTCTCAATGTCTGCCCCTCCACCGATGAATACCTGACACACTTCAGGGTCCTCCCACATGGCTGGACAAAGGTACGCAGTCTGACCTGCACTGTCCTTGGAGTCGTGTGGGACAAAGGCGACCTTGCTGCAGACTGACTTCCAATGCTGCAAGAGGACCTCCGTGCACGCAGTGTGGTCTGTGTGGACACACTCACTCAGCAGGATCCCGAAGCCCATCTGCGTTGTCTCGACATACGGAAGAAGTAGTGTGAGGCATTCATTGTGGTTCCTTCTGCATGCCTCGTGCACAGCTTCGAAGGTGACCGTTTCCGTTTTGCTGCCTGGGGAGAGCTTCTTGAGTGCTGCCCGCACGGCAGCGGTGTTGCCGTTCCTGACAGCCTCCAGCAGGTCCTTGTCAGAAGACTTTCTTCTTTTTGGTGGGTTCTGGTTTGGTGTGCTGTTTAAGTGTCGCTTCGACATGGTGCTGTGTGTATTGCTGTGAGGTTGATGATGCTTTGTGTTATATGCGAGGTTGCGGGGGTAAAAGGACTCTGAATCGACCCCTGAACGGCCTGTTCCTTTGTAAGGAAGAAAAGGCGGTCTTTGTCCTGGTCCTGTTCTGACATGATCTCGACGGTTAAGACGCTGTTCTTTGGAATGATGTCTTTGAAGTGATTTGGTGGTACGACAGTCAAGTTGCCGAAGATCGAGACACGTGAGTCTACCTTGTAGTCGAATATGTTGAACCCTGCGTGGGGTGATAATTGCGGGGCAAAGAACTGTGCTGTGAACTGTGCGAAGGCCTCGTTTGAGACCGGTACATTGCCGGCATTGCAGCGCACGTAGAAGGTGTACTTCGTTGGGTTCGCTGGCGTCTTCACAATCAGGTTTCGCAGCAGAAACTGTACCCTCCCTTTAGTGACGTTGGTGTCTAGTCAGTGTCGAAGACACAAAGACACAATGCAACTTAGTGTCTTGCATGGCAGCGGATTTCCTTGTCACTTCGTAAGCTGTTCTTACTATGTTTGGTCTGCCGTTACCCCAACACTGCATGACATAAAGGCGTGATGACACGGAGACCTTAATAGTGGTGCGGAAGGCCCGTTGCCCACACCCCGAACACATCTTCGGCTCGCGTGGTGGCAGGGTCTCGCCACAGCAGATTGGGTATACTGGCATTGTAAAGGGTGGGCCTACAACTATGTCCGCATTAAAAGAAAATGGGATGAGGAGGTTCTTGTGTGTGGCCTGGAGGGTGGGTGGTGTGTAAATAGTTCAGGGGGAAAAACAATGGTGGTTGCGGAATGGAGGATGCGATATATTATTATGTCCACACCATCCCATCGGAATAACGTGTTGTCTACCGTAAAGGTGGTTGAAGATTCTCTCTTAGCACACCTCAGTGTACATGCATGAAAATATAACTCCAACGAAGCTGCACACAAGAATGGCGCAACTTAAGGAGAATGTCCGGCATTGTCCTAACGCTCAGTGTCTGCCCCTGCATCAATGAGCACCTGCACCACGTCTGCATGTTTTTGATGCACAGCAAAGTGCAACGCAGTGAAGTTGTTGGTTCCTTGATGATTCAGGTCCACCTCCGGCAAGCTCACAAGATAGCGCACAGTATCGGTGTGTCCAAAATACGCTGCAAGGATAAGACACGTGTTTCCTTCGGTGTCTGTGGCCCGCACATCCGCACCTGCTTCGACCAACATCTTCACAGTTGTGAGTTCTCCTGAAATGTTAGCCAAGTGCAGAGGCGAGCGTCCTTCATCATTCTTTGTCTCAATATCTGCCCCTGCATCAATGAGCACCTGCACCATGTCCGCATGCTCTTCCTGTACAGCAAAGTGCAACGCAGTGTAGTTCTTGGTACCTTGGTGATTCAGGTCCACCTCCGGCAAGCTCACAAGATAGCGCACATCGGTGTGTCCACAATACGCTGCAAGGGTAAGACACGTGTTTCCTTTGGCGTCTGTGGCACGCACATCCGCACCTGCTTTGACCAACATCTTCACAGTTGTGAGTTCTCCTGAAATGCTAGCCAAGTGCAGAGGCGAACGTCCTTTGCTGTTCTTTGTCTCAATGTCAGCCCCTGCATCAATGAGCACCTGCACCACGTCTGCGTGTTTTCTTTCTACAGCACAGTGCAACGCAGTGTAGTTGTTGGTGACTTGTCGATTCAGGTCCACCTCCGGCAAGCTCACAAGATAGCGCATAGTATCAGTGTGTCCAAGACACGCTGCGCAGATTATGGGCGTGTCTCTTCCTGTGTCTGTGGCACGTACATCCGCACCTGCTTTGACCGACATCTTCATAGTTGTGAGTTCTCCTGAAAGGCTAGATGTAAAAAAAAAAAAAGGGGGGTTTTCTAGTTGTCGGTCCGGTTAGATTGTTAGAATTAACAATAATCATAATAATTATTAGAGAAAAGTTAGAGTTTTCAAATTTTAACCTTTAACAATCGACTCTAACAATTTAACAATGCTCTAACAATTGGATTGTTAGAGAAAAGTTAGAGAAAAGTTAGAGTTTTGTTACACACCCGGTGGCTATTGCCTCCCGTAGAAAGGGACTCTCGAAATTTTTTTTTTGCCCTACACGGTGGAGTGTGACCAAAATGGCCGGACCCTTTTGGCCGGACTAAAGGACGGACCCCTGAGTCCGGCCAGGCGGACCCCCGAGTCCGGTTGGCCGGACCCCGAGTCCGGCCAGGCGGACCCGTGGGTCCGCCTGGCCGCCCCAGGTACCCAGGTACCCAGGTACCCAGGTACCCAGGTACCCAGGTACCCAGGTACCCAGGTACCCAGGTACCCAGGTACCCAGGTACCCAGGTACCCAGGTACCCAGGTACCCAGGTACCCAGGTACCCAGGTACCCAGGTACCCAGGTACCCAGGTACCCAGGTACCCAGGTACCCAGGTACCCAGGTACCCAGGTACACGGTACACTGTGTACAAGGAAAAAAGTCGTGAAAGAGCAACCACAGCTCCACATGACAAACACAAAAGTGTCCAGTCACGTGGGGCATTCATGCACTGAGGAGATAATGATCCAACAATTTACAAGAAAGATTACTTAACCTACTGCTGGAAATTGCCAGGTCGTAGTAACACACAAAGTGTGCCTCCGTTCGGGAAGACCGGATATTCTAGAGACCAAAAAGGCCTCAAGAATATCTTCCGGTAGTCAAGGTAGAACCGAGTGAACGGCCCAAGACCCCCGTGGAGAAGTTAAATGTTGTAATGCTATCAGGTAGAAACTGCGAACACTGTCTTACCCTCCTCAATGCATGGTGGTTGATGTCTTCCACAACAAATTTCCTGTACCCAGGTACCCAAATTCCCAGACCCACGCAGTACCACGTCGCAGTACTACGCAAAATTTACCACCAGACCCTGTCTTCGTGCACCTTAAGTACAACGCCGCAGACAGGCCAAACATGCGTTGGACTCAGAGGAATGCCCGCTGTGCAGGTATCAATGAGAACCAACTCCCAGCAACAAGGGGCGCCTTTTGGCGGGCGTTGTTGAGGGTGTTTGGGGTGCAAAGTTTTCCACAATTTTGATGCGCGGGTACAGAAGTGTTATCTTGTTATTTCATCTCTAGAAATTTAAATGTTCAATCGCGTTTAACTACCACGAGGGCTTGTTCAGTGAACCCACGAGGGGTCGAAGGGGGTTGGTTATCCCATATCTATCAAAGGTTGTGTCGACCAGGCGAATCCACTATGTTACGCTGTACGTTGTTAAATCCGAAGAAATAACGCTTTAGCAGCCGCAGGAAGTTTGTTAAAAAGAGTGCCTCACGCTACACAAACCACCACCCGCAATTGACTTAGATGATAACTAGAGAATTCAGAACAAAACAACACCCTGCCCCATACACACTAAATTGTCATGCTTCAAGAACATGCCTGGGCCAAAATTACTGTTGACAAAAAAGGCAACAAGACCACCCACAAGGAGTGTGAAATGTGCACTGGTTTTCTGGGGGAACGCAATATTTTCTTGTGCCTCGTCCTCCGTAAGCAGAGGACAGACTTTCCGGAAGGTTTCCAAAGTCGAATTTCTTGCACTAGCTATGCTCCCTGGGTTAAATGGCAATAGCAGTGACTGACAAAGTGTTCCCACCCCCCAGGTCTTCGTCCACAAACCCAGAATAGATTGATGTGGGTGAAGCCTTTCGGATTTTTAAGTTGTTGATAGAATGTCGAAGAGCGGCGAAACTTCTCATCGCAATCACGGATGCAGTTCAGATTTCACGATCCTGTGATGAGTGTAAATGTGGGGTATGATTAAGTTATGGTGTATAAACGCAGTACTGTAAAATCGTTTACAATTCTTCCGTCCCTAATACAGAAGAAAGTATCACTCAAGGCTGTACTTTAAAAAGTAGACACAAAAAATACCCACAAACATAAATTAAATCATCACGTAATGTGAGGGGGTGACAAAATCCATTTACTGACTGATATTTCAACTCGGTTAATTAGGGTGTGACAAATTAAACGATTTTACAGTATTAAAGATGAGGTTAATGAAGAGAGTGGTAATAACTATGCATTGCCGTGAAATAAAGTAGCCTTTTTTTTACACTACAGCGGGTTTCCTGCTGCACAATGGTTCCCAAGCGAAGCGAGGGGACCATGTATACGTGTATTTACCGAGCGAAGCGAGGTGAATATTATGTGCAGCAGGTAACGAGCACGCCTGCAGAAGTTAAAAAACGGATGCCTTATGACAAGCAATACGTAAGTTTATTCCGATTACACAAAGTAGGGGTAGTCTACAAGCACCAGCCAAAAAGAGTGAGATGGGTGATCAGGGAAAACAAACACCACCACACAACAACTTGACAACCACTTAAGGAATGAATCTACACTAGTGCCTGACAGTTAAACATAATATTATTTACATACCTTGTCTTCATCGTAACCTGCGCCTTCGCTGCTGTCAAGGTGCCTTCTCTGGGTACAGTGCCCAGTGTCCAGTACAGAAAAAAAATTCGTCTAAAAAATCTAGTACGCAAAACCACATTTTAGACATTTTAGACCCCTACAGAGGCTCAAAAGTGCCAAATTTTGCTTTTTATGGCCTCAAATCGTCAAAATTAGCTACTACAGTACACGGGGTATGACCGTATTTTGGCTGAAATTTTGACTTGAAAATTTTTTTCAACATTTGCCCAATCTGAGGTTTTCTTTGGATTTTTTGGGCCATTTTATGACCTACCACGGCCAGTTTTGGGCAAAAAAGTTATTTTTTCTTTGGTCAAAAATCGCCTTGTCTCACCACTGTTTAGTGTAGTATAGTTCAAATACGTGTATTTGGTGAAACCCCAGATGGTCAAAACACCCGAATTTTGCGTTTTTTTGCATTTTTCGGTGCCCCAAGACCCAACCCAGAGGCCAAATTTTTCCCGAAAAAAAAATTTTTTTTTTTCAGATTTTTCGATTTTTTGCTAAGGCGATGGCCCATACAAAATGTACAGAGTGCACACAAAATTGCCGTCGAATAAATTCTAGATGCTCTAAACTGCTCGTAAGTGCCTTTATTTGCATTTTTAGTCCAGTTTTGAGGTCATATGGACCCACCAAGGGCATTTTTGTGATGTCAAAAAAAAAAAAAATTTTTTTTTTTTTTGGGTCCGGCCAACCGGACTCAGGGTCCGGCCAACCAGACTCTGGGTCCGGCCAGGGGTCCGGCCAGGCGGACCCCTGAGTCTGGTTGGCCGGACCCCGAGTCCGGCCAGGCGGACTCGGGGGTGAGTCCGGTTTGGCCTCAGGCCAGGCTGGTCAGACTCCACCGTGTATATAGGCCTAATTTTGACGATTTGAGGCCATTAAAAGCAAAATTTGGCACTTTTGAGCATCTGTGGGGGTCTAAAACGCTTTTTGCGCAGCCGATGTTTTCGTGGTTTTTACCCAAAGACAAGTCGATATTTGAACAATTTTTCACAAAAAAAAAATTTTTTTTTTCGACATCACAAAACTGCCCTTGGTGGGCCTCACCCCCATATTGTCCTCAACACTGGGCAAAAATGCAAATAAAGTAGTAGTGGGTTTGTCGTGCAAGGATGTTCTTTGTACCTGGAGAGTAGGCCGAGTGCAAGGTATGTATTTAAACCCCCGGTTTTCCCCCTTTTCGACATTGTCCCGCTCGGATGTAAATTGAAGCTATTTTTTTTTTTTGTCAACAAAAATGTCACTTTTACGTTTAAGGGGTACAGGGCGGCTTCTTGTTTGTTTTTTTTGTTGTAGTCTCTACTTTTACATTCAATTTCTCTCAACAGGTACCCGAACCGACGACCCTTCATCGTGACAACGAAGCAGTGCCGACGGTGCAATTATTTCAAACCCAGGTGGAGGCCGTAAAAGTCGGGTTTATAAACCTAACTTTTCCATTAACCCACCCCATAGACCACCCTAATTATTATGAACCTCTTAGTCAGTCACTGCTATAGCCATTTAACCCAGGGAGCATAGCTAGTGCAAGAAATTCGACTTCGGGATCCGGAAAGTCTGTCCTCTGCTTGCGGAGGACTAGACACAAGAAAATATTGCGTTCCCCCAGAAACTAATTTTTGTCGCAGTAATTTTTGCCCAGGGCATGCTCTTGAAGCATGGCGGCTTGGTGTGAGAAGGGGCAGTGTATTGTTTTGTTCTAGATTTCAACGGTTGTTAGAACGAGTCAAGTGGATGCTTATCTAAACACTGACTTTAGTACAGACCCGAGAGATCACACATGACTTTGAGGAAAGAACAAAGCAATGCATCTGTACCCGCACGCCAGGTTGTAGTTACTTCAGAATTTTCTTGAGTTTGCATGAACGAGGAGGGGGTGATTCATTCTTCGGGAACGCCTAGTATACCATGGAATGATCATCTCAAAAAAACAGTGGGGGCTGAATTCATATCCCTTAGAATTGCGAATTCAGCCTTTGCAGAAGGTACGTCTTACTTGTACTTGTACTTGTATGCCGTGTCACCCTTCTCAACCTTACCGGTTCACAGCTCGCAAGAGCAATGTAACCCTTCTCGCTATTGCAAACTTAAGAATTTTCTGCTGTAACTTACCAAAATCGATTTTCTTTCACCCCAAACACCCGCAACACCCCACCTGCTACTTCGGTAGCCTGTGTTGGGAGTTGGTTCTCATGTTGATCCCCAGTGTCTTGCACTGCTTCTTCTGAGCCCAACGCTGTTTGGCCTGTCGACGTAATAAATACGAAGACAGGGTGGCGGTGCCAACAATTTTCCAATGATGTAACGTTTATCTGATTGATTTATCGGTTGATATATCTTGGCAATGCTTGTGTGCTACTTCATGCACACCCAAGCAAGGTATTTTGAACGGTACTTTCAAGCGATACTTCGTTATGTCATTGGTGGGAGTTAACATGACATTATTAGATTAGAATGGTTAGTATGGTTAGAGTATTGCTATTGAGTTTATTAGAGTGTACCTGTGTACCTAAACTCTAACTAAACTCTAACAATACTCTAACCATACTCTAACAATCTAACAATGTCATTGTTAACTCTAACAATTAACAAAATTCTAACCAGACCGACAACTAGAGGGTTTATTTTGAAAATAGAAAAGTTTATAAAATGATCCTAAGACTCTCGTACTTAGTTACCTTATCATATTCGTTATCGCACAGCTGCGCTGGCTTCTACAAGAATGAAAATATATTAACAATGTATCATAATAGGGACACCCATATGATCTTCTTGTACACCACCTTCTCCTTCTTGTCGTTCTTATCCCGGTCTGTGAAGGAAAAGGTTAGTTGCACAGCGTGCTTCCCGAGCTGGCTGGTCTGGTATTTTGCGACTCGGATTGTGGCGAGATACAAGCGAGGGAAGGAGGTTGATCCCACCGGTGCCGAGGATGTATTCTGGCACCGATTTGACAGAGAACGGCGTGCCAGCGTTGCAGGTAAGCACGGCAAGGTATCCCAGAGCGGTGTTGTCGTTCGCTCCCTCCTTGCTGATCCGCAGTGATATCCGCTTTGCGCAGTCAAAGGCAGTGTCCGTCTGGTAGACAATGCATTTCAGAAGGGAATGAAAGATTACTTGAAATGCAAAGCCGGCTCGTGACGGTGTACTTTGGTACATGACAGGCTGTACCTGGGTGGACCTAACCATGCAGTCCTACAGCCATTTTGTGGTTTACATCTGATATGTACTCCCGCTTCCACTCATCAACCAGATAAACGGGGATCATTGCGAACACAGGGACTGGAGGGTGGGCGGTGCATAAATATTCCAGGGGTAAAACACAATGGTGGTTGCGGAATGGAGGATGCGACATATACTTTTAAGCAAAATCCCCTACAAAAATGAAAAACCCTATATCGGGTATGTTCTCTGATCTATCTGTGCGGCGGATACATTTCCAACACAGCACGGTTGGTCAGGAACTCTCCAACGTGTCAGTGCAGCTTTGTTGCAGTAGTACCTACAGCAAAAAAGAATAATCCATTATCTACCGTACTACTCCAACAAAGCTGCACACAAGAATGGCGCAACATAAGGAAAATGTCTAACGCACAGTGTCTGCCCCTGCATCAATGAGCACCTGCACCACGTCTGCATGTGTTCTCTCCACAGCAAAGTGCAACGCAGTGCAGTTCTTGGTGTCGTGGTGATTCAGGTCCACCTCCGGCAAGCTCACAAGATAGCGCACAGTATCGGTGTGTCCATGATATGCTGCAAACATAAGACACGTGGCTCCTTTGTCGTCTGTGGCACGCACATCCGCACCTGCTTCGACCAACATCTTCATAGTTGTGAGTTCTCCTGAAAAGCTGGCCAAGTGCAGAGGCGAGCGTACTTTGTTGTTCTTTGTCTCAATGTCTGCCCCTGCATCAATGAGCACCTGCACTATGTCTGCATGTTGTCCCTGCACAGCAAAGTGCAACGCAGTGCAGTTCCCGCTCTGTTGGTGATTCAGGTCCACCTCCGGCAAGCCCACAAGATAGCGCACAGTATCAGTGTGTCCAAAATAAGCTGCAAGGGTAAGACACGTGTCTCTTCTGGTGTCCGCGGCACGCACATCCGCACCTGATTCGACCAACATCTTCACAGTTGTGAGTGCTCCTGAAAGGCTGGCCAAGTGCAGAGGCGAACGCCCTTTCTCGTTCTTTGTCTCAATGTCTGCCCCTCCACCGATGAATACCTGACACACTTCAGGGTCCTCCCACATGGCTGGACAAAGGTACGCAGTCTGACCTGCACTGTCCTTGGAGTCGTGTGGGACAAAGGCGACCTTGCTGCAGACTGACTTCCAATGCTGCAAGAGGACCTCCGTGCACGCAGTGTGGTCTGTGTGGACACACTCACTCAGCAGGATCCCGAAGCCCATCTGCGTTGTCTCGACATACGGAAGAAGTAGTGTGAGGCATTCATTGTGGTTCCTTCTGCATGCCTCGTGCACAGCTTCGAAGGTGACCGTTTCCGTTTTGCTGCCTGGGGAGAGCTTCTTGAGTGCTGCCCGCACGGCAGCGGTGTTGCCGTTCCTGACAGCCTCCAGCAGGTCCTTGTCAGAAGACTTTCTTCTTTTTGGTGGGTTCTGGTTTGGTGTGCTGTTTAAGTGTCGCTTCGACATGGTGCTGTGTGTATTGCTGTGAGGTTGATGATGCTTTGTGTTATATGCGAGGTTGCGGGGGTAAAAGGACTCTGAATCGACCCCTGAACGGCCTGTTCCTTTGTAAGGAAGAAAAGGCGGTCTTTGTCCTGGTCCTGTTCTGACATGATCTCGACGGTTAAGACGCTGTTCTTTGGAATGATGTCTTTGAAGTGATTTGGTGGTACGACAGTCAAGTTGCCGAAGATCGAGACACGTGAGTCTACCTTGTAGTCGAATATGTTGAACCCTGCGTGGGGTGATAATTGCGGGGCAAAGAACTGTGCTGTGAACTGTGCGAAGGCCTCGTTTGAGACCGGTACATTGCCGGCATTGCAGCGCACGTAGAAGGTGTACTTCGTTGGGTTCGCTGGCGTCTTCACAATCAGGTTTCGCAGCAGAAACTGTACCCTCCCTTTAGTGACGTTGGTGTCTAGTCAGTGTCGAAGACACAAAGACACAATGCAACTTAGTGTCTTGCATGGCAGCGGATTTCCTTGTCACTTCGTAAGCTGTTCTTACTATGTTTGGTCTGCCGTTACCCCAACACTGCATGACATAAAGGCGTGATGACACGGAGACCTTAATAGTGGTGCGGAAGGCCCGTTGCCCACACCCCGAACACATCTTCGGCTCGCGTGGTGGCAGGGTCTCGCCACAGCAGATTGGGTATACTGGCATTGTAAAGGGTGGGCCTACAACTATGTCCGCATTAAAAGAAAATGGGATGAGGAGGTTCTTGTGTGTGGCCTGGAGGGTGGGTGGTGTGTAAATAGTTCAGGGGGAAAAACAATGGTGGTTGCGGAATGGAGGATGCGATATATTATTATGTCCACACCATCCCATCGGAATAACGTGTTGTCTACCGTAAAGGTGGTTGAAGATTCTCTCTTAGCACACCTCAGTGTACATGCATGAAAATATAACTCCAACGAAGCTGCACACAAGAATGGCGCAACTTAAGGAGAATGTCCGGCATTGTCCTAACGCTCAGTGTCTGCCCCTGCATCAATGAGCACCTGCACCACGTCTGCATGTTTTTGATGCACAGCAAAGTGCAACGCAGTGAAGTTGTTGGTTCCTTGATGATTCAGGTCCACCTCCGGCAAGCTCACAAGATAGCGCACAGTATCGGTGTGTCCAAAATACGCTGCAAGGATAAGACACGTGTTTCCTTCGGTGTCTGTGGCCCGCACATCCGCACCTGCTTCGACCAACATCTTCACAGTTGTGAGTTCTCCTGAAATGTTAGCCAAGTGCAGAGGCGAGCGTCCTTCATCATTCTTTGTCTCAATATCTGCCCCTGCATCAATGAGCACCTGCACCATGTCCGCATGCTCTTCCTGTACAGCAAAGTGCAACGCAGTGTAGTTCTTGGTACCTTGGTGATTCAGGTCCACCTCCGGCAAGCTCACAAGATAGCGCACATCGGTGTGTCCACAATACGCTGCAAGGGTAAGACACGTGTTTCCTTTGGCGTCTGTGGCACGCACATCCGCACCTGCTTTGACCAACATCTTCACAGTTGTGAGTTCTCCTGAAATGCTAGCCAAGTGCAGAGGCGAACGTCCTTTGCTGTTCTTTGTCTCAATGTCAGCCCCTGCATCAATGAGCACCTGCACCACGTCTGCGTGTTTTCTTTCTACAGCACAGTGCAACGCAGTGTAGTTGTTGGTGACTTGTCGATTCAGGTCCACCTCCGGCAAGCTCACAAGATAGCGCATAGTATCAGTGTGTCCAAGACACGCTGCGCAGATTATGGGCGTGTCTCTTCCTGTGTCTGTGGCACGTACATCCGCACCTGCTTTGACCGACATCTTCATAGTTGTGAGTTCTCCTGAAAGGCTAGATGTAAAAAAAAAAAAAGGGGGGTTTTCTAGTTGTCGGTCCGGTTAGATTGTTAGAATTAACAATAATCATAATAATTATTAGAGAAAAGTTAGAGTTTTCAAATTTTAACCTTTAACAATCGACTCTAACAATTTAACAATGCTCTAACAATTGGATTGTTAGAGAAAAGTTAGAGAAAAGTTAGAGTTTTGTTACACACCCGGTGGCTATTGCCTCCCGTAGAAAGGGACTCTCGAAATTTTTTTTTTGCCCTACACGGTGGAGTGTGACCAAAATGGCCGGACCCTTTTGGCCGGACTAAAGGACGGACCCCTGAGTCCGGCCAGGCGGACCCCCGAGTCCGGTTGGCCGGACCCCGAGTCCGGCCAGGCGGACCCGTGGGTCCGCCTGGCCGCCCCAGGTACCCAGGTACCCAGGTACCCAGGTACCCAGGTACCCAGGTACCCAGGTACCCAGGTACCCAGGTACCCAGGTACCCAGGTACCCAGGTACCCAGGTACCCAGGTACCCAGGTACCCAGGTACCCAGGTACCCAGGTACCCAGGTACACGGTACACTGTGTACAAGGAAAAAAGTCGTGAAAGAGCAACCACAGCTCCACATGACAAACACAAAAGTGTCCAGTCACGTGGGGCATTCATGCACTGAGGAGATAATGATCCAACAATTTACAAGAAAGATTACTTAACCTACTGCTGGAAATTGCCAGGTCGTAGTAACACACAAAGTGTGCCTCCGTTCGGGAAGACCGGATATTCTAGAGACCAAAAAGGCCTCAAGAATATCTTCCGGTAGTCAAGGTAGAACCGAGTGAACGGCCCAAGACCCCCGTGGAGAAGTTAAATGTTGTAATGCTATCAGGTAGAAACTGCGAACACTGTCTTACCCTCCTCAATGCATGGTGGTTGATGTCTTCCACAACAAATTTCCTGTACCCAGGTACCCAAATTCCCAGACCCACGCAGTACCACGTCGCAGTACTACGCAAAATTTACCACCAGACCCTGTCTTCGTGCACCTTAAGTACAACGCCGCAGACAGGCCAAACATGCGTTGGACTCAGAGGAATGCCCGCTGTGCAGGTATCAATGAGAACCAACTCCCAGCAACAAGGGGCGCCTTTTGGCGGGCGTTGTTGAGGGTGTTTGGGGTGCAAAGTTTTCCACAATTTTGATGCGCGGGTACAGAAGTGTTATCTTGTTATTTCATCTCTAGAAATTTAAATGTTCAATCGCGTTTAACTACCACGAGGGCTTGTTCAGTGAACCCACGAGGGGTCGAAGGGGGTTGGTTATCCCATATCTATCAAAGGTTGTGTCGACCAGGCGAATCCACTATGTTACGCTGTACGTTGTTAAATCCGAAGAAATAACGCTTTAGCAGCCGCAGGAAGTTTGTTAAAAAGAGTGCCTCACGCTACACAAACCACCACCCGCAATTGACTTAGATGATAACTAGAGAATTCAGAACAAAACAACACCCTGCCCCATACACACTAAATTGTCATGCTTCAAGAACATGCCTGGGCCAAAATTACTGTTGACAAAAAAGGCAACAAGACCACCCACAAGGAGTGTGAAATGTGCACTGGTTTTCTGGGGGAACGCAATATTTTCTTGTGCCTCGTCCTCCGTAAGCAGAGGACAGACTTTCCGGAAGGTTTCCAAAGTCGAATTTCTTGCACTAGCTATGCTCCCTGGGTTAAATGGCAATAGCAGTGACTGACAAAGTGTTCCCACCCCCCAGGTCTTCGTCCACAAACCCAGAATAGATTGATGTGGGTGAAGCCTTTCGGATTTTTAAGTTGTTGATAGAATGTCGAAGAGCGGCGAAACTTCTCATCGCAATCACGGATGCAGTTCAGATTTCACGATCCTGTGATGAGTGTAAATGTGGGGTATGATTAAGTTATGGTGTATAAACGCAGTACTGTAAAATCGTTTACAATTCTTCCGTCCCTAATACAGAAGAAAGTATCACTCAAGGCTGTACTTTAAAAAGTAGACACAAAAAATACCCACAAACATAAATTAAATCATCACGTAATGTGAGGGGGTGACAAAATCCATTTACTGACTGATATTTCAACTCGGTTAATTAGGGTGTGACAAATTAAACGATTTTACAGTATTAAAGATGAGGTTAATGAAGAGAGTGGTAATAACTATGCATTGCCGTGAAATAAAGTAGCCTTTTTTTTACACTACAGCGGGTTTCCTGCTGCACAATGGTTCCCAAGCGAAGCGAGGGGACCATGTATACGTGTATTTACCGAGCGAAGCGAGGTGAATATTATGTGCAGCAGGTAACGAGCACGCCTGCAGAAGTTAAAAAACGGATGCCTTATGACAAGCAATACGTAAGTTTATTCCGATTACACAAAGTAGGGGTAGTCTACAAGCACCAGCCAAAAAGAGTGAGATGGGTGATCAGGGAAAACAAACACCACCACACAACAACTTGACAACCACTTAAGGAATGAATCTACACTAGTGCCTGACAGTTAAACATAATATTATTTACATACCTTGTCTTCATCGTAACCTGCGCCTTCGCTGCTGTCAAGGTGCCTTCTCTGGGTACAGTGCCCAGTGTCCAGTACAGAAAAAAAATTCGTCTAAAAAATCTAGTACGCAAAACCACATTTTAGACATTTTAGACCCCTACAGAGGCTCAAAAGTGCCAAATTTTGCTTTTTATGGCCTCAAATCGTCAAAATTAGCTACTACAGTACACGGGGTATGACCGTATTTTGGCTGAAATTTTGACTTGAAAATTTTTTTCAACATTTGCCCAATCTGAGGTTTTCTTTGGATTTTTTGGGCCATTTTATGACCTACCACGGCCAGTTTTGGGCAAAAAAGTTATTTTTTCTTTGGTCAAAAATCGCCTTGTCTCACCACTGTTTAGTGTAGTATAGTTCAAATACGTGTATTTGGTGAAACCCCAGATGGTCAAAGTGCAACGCAGTGCGGTTCCTCCTGCCTTGTTGATCCAGGTCCACCTCCGTCAAGTTCACAAGATAGCGCACAGTAATAAGACACCTGTTTCCTTCCACGTCTGTGGCACGTACATCCGCACCTGCTTCGACCAACATCTTCACAGTTCTGAGTTCTCCTGAAATGCTAGCCATGTGCAAAGGCGAGTGTCCGAAAGCATTCCTTGTCTCAATGTGTGCCCCTGCATCAATGAGCACCTGCACCACGTCTGCATGTTTTTCCTTCACAGCAAAGTGCAACGCACTGTAGTTGTTGCTGTCTTGGTGATTCAGGTCCACCTCAGGCAAGCTCAGAAGATAGCGCACAGTATCGGTATGTCCACAATACGCCGCACGGAGAAGACACGTGTTTCCTTCCGCGTCTGTGGCACGTACATCCTTACCTGCTTTGAAAAATTTCTTCACAGTTGCGACGAACTTCATCATTGTTGTGTTGTGAGTTCTCCTGAAAATGTACACAAATAAAGGGTGAGAAAGTTGCACCAGATCACACTACGCCCTCACTAATCAGGATTGAACCAAAGGGAAACAACGCTTTGAGACTACCGTGAGATAAACGGTGACCATCTCCCTGCGAGACAAGAACATAGTACTGCCCCTTCCCCTCCACCCCACCATCAACAACACAACTCAACGAGATGCGACGTCCCGTCCCCCTTGACGAGTGTGAAGAGCCCCTCGGACAATGGTGGCACCTCAACCACTGATGCCACACCCACACCTCCTGCATCAGGCTCTGTCTGTGGGGTGTTGCTGGCAGACGTGGGGCTAGGTTCGTCCCCTAGGTCTCGAATACCACCACCATCCTGCCCACCTTCTGCTACCAGAACAACATGCGGCAACCGTTCTAACACTGTCGGCGCACCCAAACACCCGGTGGCGTGCACCAAACCTGAAAGCACTGTTGTCGCCCTTGGCAGGACAGTGTGCCCCGCACCTTTCGCGCCACGTTGTTCACGGAAGCTGTCGAACAGACATAGCACCTCCATCTCTCCGAAGGTGAGTTTGCGAAGCGTGGAGACTCTATCATCATGGAAGGGCTCTGCTGTGAGAAAGGGTTCGTTGCGATCATGCGACACCCAGCCGCAGATGCCGTCTTCCCCGAGGATGTAGATCGGGATTGACTTTGCGAGGTTTGATGCCCATGCCCGGAGAGTTTCTAATCTGGCGGTGCAGTTTGCGTAGCGGAGTTGCGCGGGTGTACCGGGCACATCCTTTGGGGGTGATTCGAGAAGCAGAACCAAACAGGAGATGCTCACTGCGACGTCTACCCCACCGAGGTGGCCCTGCAGAAACGATGCCAGCAGCCCTCTTTGCAGTGCTGTTGCACCCCATACCCCGGTCACCCCCACTACCGCACGACCCCCGCCCGACACATTACGCAACGGTGCCTGGCATGGGAGATGCGGCAGCACCTTCACCTCATCCGACCCATCTGCAACGTACACCAGCCTCCCCACCACACCTGCTGCAACACTCCTCGCAAAGCCGACATACCTGCTCCGTGAACGAAGCCCCTGCACCACCACCACACAAGACGCCCCAAGCACCGCATCATGCGTTGCACCCTCCTGGGTGCTCTTCCGCAATCCCATCCCTATGCACTGTGATGCCGTGCCATGTGTGCTGGTCGCAACCCCCACAAGGCCGTTGTCACTACCCAGAGTGGATTCCCATTGCGTTAAGGCCCAGGAAACCCCGGGGCCCTCAGGGAGCAGCGCACTGCTGCATGCGTCAACGCGGCGGTGGAGTTGTGCTGAAGATGTAGGTTTGGAAATAGTGGGTGGCATTTGGTTACTTGCCTTGTGTGAGGCACATCGAGAAGTACGGATAAGTCAACGACATGTCGTGAGAGAAAAGGGGGTTGATGGTGGGGGTGTAAGTATTGCTGGAGGGTCAGGCTTTTTTCTAAATCGGGTCCAAAATTTCCCAAAAACCGAAAATCAATAGTAAAAAAAGTGCGCAACATACCTGTGCATTTCCCCCAAAAAAAAGTGCGTTCCCCCCCCCCCCTGTAGGGGGAGCAGTGAGACCCTTTTTTCTGTCACACCCCCCAAAAAATCAGGAAAAAGTGTAAAAAAAATATCCGAAAACACAAAACCACCCCAGAAAACACATTTGTGGGACTATTTCTTACGTTTTGGTGCCTTTTTGGCACTTTTTGGCACTTTTTTTCTCGATTTTTCGACACTTTTTGTCGCGTTTTCACCCAAATTCCCCCTTTTCAGAGGGGATTTGATACAAGGCGATTTATCAAAAAATTCAAAATTTTGAAATAGCCCAAAACAAGAGGAAAAGTGGTTTTTTCCAGTCATATGTGTGCACGGAGTGATTTCCGTGGGGTTTTGGAGCCAAAAGTCCAGTTTTTTTCATGTCTTTGCTGAAAATTTTGAATTTTTTTTATACACAAAAACCACATTTTAGCCGGGAGGAAGAAGTGTGACAGAAGTGTGACATCGGAGAGGTTTCGAGCCAGAGGTCACCAAAATGGGCAAAACCATCTGAAAACAATTTTTTCCACCCCCAGTGGGGTCCGGCAATCACTTTCGAGTGGTTTTGGGGACTTCTGTGAAGCTGTGGACAATTTTTTTGGGGTTTTTATGTGTGTAAACATGCTAAGAAGTGAGGGCAGTACTGCTTTTTTAAGTGTTTCAGACACTACAGAATACATCTGGGGCCCACACAGGACCCCTAAAAGCTGCAAAAACCATACATTTCCACCCTGGGACCCCACCGGATGTGGACCGAGGTGGTTTTCGGGTGCTTAGAAGGCCTAATGTCTCCTCAAATATTTTTTTTGAAAAGTGTTGAAAATTGACCCAATAGCGTTACGCGAGCGTTACGCATTTTTGGCCTTTTTTTCACAAAAAACCGATTTTTTTTAATCAGGAAAGTCTCTGTAGAGGTTGTCAGGTGGTTTAATGGGATATTTGGGTGATCCCCAGGGCGATTTGCGGCCAGGTACGACCTTTTTGGTGGATTTCTTCACCTAAATTTCAAAAAAATGGGTTTGTGACAGTATTTGTACAGGGATTTAGACGCCACTGACCCCCCTACCCCCCCCCTGAAAGTGCGTTTTGTCGCATTTCCGAGCCGATCCCGGCATGTGGTGGGGTCATTTTGGAAAAATGGACATTTTTTTGAGTAGTTGAATAATAATCCACAGTACAGTATACACAGTTTTCACAGTATACACAGTATACACAGTATACACAGTATACACAGTATACACAGTATACACAGTATACACAGTATACACAGTATACACAGAATACACAGTATACACAGTATACACAGTATACACAGTATACACAGTATACACAGTATACACAGTATACACAGTATACACAGTATACACAGTATACACAGTATACACAGTATACACAGTATACACAGTATGCACAGTATACACAGAATACACAGTATACACAGTATACACAGTATACACAGTATACACAGTATACACAGTATACACAGTATACACAGTATGCACAGTATACACAGAATACACAGTATACACAGTATACACAGTATACACAGTATACACAGTATACACAGTATACACAGTATACACAGAATACACAGTATACACAGTATACACAGTATACACAGTATACACAGTATACACAGTATACACAGTATACACAGTATACACAGTATACACAGTATACACAGTATACACAGTATACACAGTATACACAGTATACACAGTATACACAGTATACACAGTATACACAGTATACACAGTATACACAGTATACACAGTATACACAGTATACACAGTATACACAGTATACACAGTATACACAGTATACACAGTATACACAGTATACACAGTATACACAGTATACACAGTATACACAGTATACACAGTATACACAGTATACACAGTATACACAGTATACACAGTATACACAGTATACACAGAATACACAGTATACACAGTATACACAGTATACACAGTATACACAGTATACACAGTATACACAGTATACACAGTATACACAGTATACACAGTATACACAGTATACACAGTATACACAGTATACACAGTATACACAGTATACACAGTATACACAGTATACACAGTATACACAGTATACACAGTATACACAGTATACACAGTATACACAGAAAACACAGTATACACAGTATACACAGTATACACAGTATACACAGTATACACAGTATACACAGAAAACACAGTATACACAGAAGACACAGTATACACAGTATACACAGAAAACACAGTATACACAGTATACACAGTATACACAGTATACACAGTATACACAGTATACACAGTATACACAGTATACACAGTATACACAGTATACACAGTATACAGCCCGCTGCAGGCGGAGGAAAAATAGAACTGTGTTATTTTTTTCTTCAAAAATGTTGCTTTTGGACAGTTTGAGGACATGACGACCACCATTTTTTTTTCTCGGTCACTTTATCCCTAAGAAACCCACCTACCTTCTACCGAGTAAAAAAAGTGCGCTGGCTGGGACCTTATAGCCGGGAAATAAAGTGCGCACATTTTATTTTTTCAAAACCCCAATATCAATACCTGATTTAGAAAAAAGCCTGACTGGAGGGTGTGTGATTTTTTTTTTTTTTTGAAATTTGCCCCACTCTCGTCACCAGGTAGCGGGCTGGACCTAAAACTGCATCCGGGGGGGTCCTTTCGTGGTTCTAGCTAGAAGCCCTGAAGGTCTTGGCCTGAGGGTAAAGAGTGCTGGGATGGCTAACCCTGGGAAACGAAGGTGGTCACACACTGTGGAGGTACACACCCGATCCCTAATGAGTCAACACTACACCTAGGTGGCGGCCTATTACTCGTCTAGTAGGCAAGGGGGAAGTACAGACACCACCGCACTCTTTACAATGATAAGAATATTAACTAAAACTCCACATTAAGTGTGACTCTCACTTACACCTCTGGCGGGCGCACTTCTTTTGCGTTTATCGCTCTGCAAATTTATTTGTGTTAAGAAGTCTCGCAGACGAAAACGTTGGCCACTGACTTTGTGCAGTGAAGAAGGCAGACAGGCACGTGTACTCCCCTAAAAAGGGTAAAAGGGGGTTTTGAAGTCATCTTCAATATGGAGCTGAGAGTGCAGAAAAATACGGAGACGTCCTTTCACGGCATCAACTTGAGGAAAAAGTTATCAGATGCGCAACACAAAATGGAGGCATTCAAAAGATGCCAACTTGCAGTGATAATCAAGCTCGAAGCTGATATCCCGACACTGTACGCCCAGACCCTCCAATCCTCAACCGCCGCACCTACCAGCACCACACACAAAGCGGTGACTTGAAGTTCACGTGGCCCGAGATGACCCGCAAAGGTTTGAGGGTGAAGGATGGGAACATGCTGAGACAATATCAGTGCATGGTCCTGGAAACAGGACTCACCACTATCTCCACATACAAAAGGCCATCCATGCACGGTCACCGAGTTGTGATAACTTTCCACAGAGACTGCAGCGGAGACATCCCCAGCGGGAGACATCACTGTCGGAGTGAGTGTCCCCTCTGTTCTAATGGACGGTCTCAGGATGTGAACATCCACGTGCAAAGGCTTACGTCCGTCTACATTATCTTGATGATGAAAGCAACCGCAATGACGTACAGCTGTTCGGCGAAGCAGTTCCCGATGACGACGACAAAGCAGGTCCACATGAATGCGATGCTACTGATGACAACGACGGCAGCAGCTATACGCTTGTAAGCTGAGGGGGGGGAAACACCCCAAAAGAATAAATATTTGCGCTTACAGAACCTGACTGGGTGCTGGGAATCTCGAAAGAGGATATTTCGTGGAAGGGCTGAAGCTCGGTGGAGAGCAAAGTACTCTTAGGACAGTTGACGCCACGGACATTTGGGTATGGGAGGGTTTTGGAGTGGTTTTGGAGTGGTTTGGGAGGTTTTGGAGTGGTTTGGGAGTGGTTTGGGAGTGGTTTGGGAGTGGTTTGGGGGTCGCGCACGCACTTGTGCTGGGAAGCATGCCACCACAGGGTTCTCGCTATCACCGGGGTTCCGTTGGTACCCACAAGAAAAAAATCGGGGGGGAAACTCAAATTTTTGGAAAATTCTTCAAAAAAAAAACGAGGATTTTTGCTGGGAGCAAACCCGCATGAGGAGGTTCTGTATTGCCTTGAGGGTGCGGGTGGTTCAGGGGTAAAACACAACGGTGGTTGCGGAATGGAGGATGCGATATATACTTTTAAGCAAAATCCCCTACAAAAATAAAATACCCCCATTCTCGGATGTGGTCGCTGATCTATCTGGGTGGTGTATTCATTCCCCCAACACAGCATGGCTGGTCAGGAACTCTCCAACGCGTCTGTTGCAAAAGAACAGTGACCCAGTCACCCATTTACACACACCAACCCTTCGGAATACTGTATTGTATACCCTAAAGCTGGCTAGGAACTCTCCATAAGAAATCCTTAAGGAACTCAGTTTACATGCACGAAAATACAACTCCAACGAAGCTGCACACAAGAATGGCGCAACTTAAGGAGAATGTCCGGCATTGTCCTAACGCTCAGTGTCTGCCCCTGCATCAATGAGCACCTGCACCACGTCTGCATGTTTTCCTTGCACAGCACAGTGCAACGCAGTGCTGTTGTTGCTGCCTTGCTGATTCAGGTCCACCTCCGGCAAGCTCACAAGATAGCGCACAGTATCGGTGTTTCCCTCATACGCTGCAAGGATGAGACACGTGTTTCCATCGGCGTCTGTGGCACATACATCCGCACCTGCTTTGAACAACATCTTCACAGTTGTGAGTTTTCCTGAAATGCTAGCATAGTGCAGAGGAGAGCGTCCATCATCATCCTTCCTCTCAATGTCTGCCCCTGCATCAATGAGCACCTGCACCACTTCTGTATGTTTTTGATGCACAGCAAAGTGCAACGCAGTGCGGTTGTTGGTTCCTTGGTGATTCAGGTCCACCTCCGGCAAGCTCAGAAGATAGCACACAGTATCGGTGTGGCCACAACACGCTGCACGGATAAGACACGTGTTTCCATCGTAGTCTGTGTCACGTACATCCGCACCTGCTTCGACCAACATCTTCACAGTTGTGAGTTCTCCATAAATGCTAGCCAAGTGCAGAGGCGAACATCCTTGATCATTCTTTGTCTCAATGTCTGCCCCTGCATCAATGAGCACCTGCACCACGTCTGCATGTTTTTGATGTACAGCAGCGTGCAACGCAGTGTAGTAGCCGCTGCCATGGTAATCCAGGTCCACCTCCGGCAAGCTCACAAGATAGCGCACAGTATCGGTGTGTCCAAAATACGCTGCAATAATAAGACACGTGTCTCCTTTTGCGTCTGCGGCACGTACATCCGCACCTGCTTTGACCAACATCTTCACAGTTGTGAGTTCTCCATGACTGCTAGCCAAGTGCGGAGGAGAGCGTCCTTTATCATTCTTTGTCTCAATGTCTGCCCCTGCATCAATGAGCACCTGCACCACGTCTGCATGTTTTTCCTGCACAGCAAAGTGCAACGCAGTGCAGTTGTTGCTGCCTTGTTGATTCAGGTCCACCTCAGGCAAGCTCACAAGATAGCGCACAGTATCGGTGTGTCCAAAATACGCTGCAATAATATGACACGTGTCTCTTTCGGCGTCTGTGGCCCGCACATCCGCACCTGCTTCGACCAACATCTTCACAGTTGTGAGTTCTCCTAAATCGCTAGCCAAGTGCAGAGGCGAGCGTCCATCATCATTCTTTGTCTCAATGTCTGCCCCTGCATCAATGAGCACCTGCACCACGTCTGCATGTTTTTGCTGCACAGCAACGTGCAACGCAGTGCGCTTGTTGCTGCCTTGGTGATTCAGGTCCACTTCTGGTAAGCTCACAAGAGAGCGCACAGTATCGGTGTGTCCACAACACGCTGCACGGATGAGACACGTGTTTCCTTCCGCGTCTGTGGCACGCACATCCTCACCTGCTTTGAACAACTTCATCACAGTTGCGACGAACTTCATCATTGTTGTGTTGTGAGTTCTCCTGAAAATGTACACAAATAAAGGGTGAGAAAGTTGCACCAGATCACACTACGCCCTCACTAATCAGGATTGAACCAAAGGGAAACAACGCTTTGAGACTACCGTGAGATAAACGGTGACCATCTCCCTGCGAGACAAGAACATAGTACTGTCCCTTCCCCTCCACCCCACCATCAACAACACAACTCAACGAGATGCGACGTCCCGTCCCCCTTGACGAGTGTGAAGAGCCCCTCGGACAATGGTGGCACCTCAACCACTGATGCCACACCCACACCTCCTGCATCAGGCTCTGTCTGTGGGGTGTTGCTGACAGACGTGGGGCTAGGTTCATCCCCTAAGTCGCGGATACCACCAGCATCCTGCCCACCTTCTGCTACCAGAACAACATGCGGACGCCACCAAGAAATGAACACACCACCACGACTTTCTACCCAAAACTTCATTTCTCGGAAAATTTCCCCGAAAACACCCAAACTTGGCCCATACACTTTAGGACACATGCCACGCCGACATGGCTAAAAAAACACCCCAAAATGGCGGGGGGTTATAAATCGACCCATCACTACATGAGTGGAATTTGATAGAGAAGTGGAGAATGTGTAGAAAGAAAAGAGGACGTAGTGCATAGGGCTTTTAAATCTTCTGGGTTATGAGCAGGTAAATAGAGAGATATTAGGGAAAAGAAGAAAGGCAGAAAGGGGAAAAGGGGAAAAGGCACATCAGCTGACAAGCAGATTCCTTTTCACATGTAAAACAAAGTGAATGGTGAAGTTGATAGTGCAAAACGACTCAGGGGGGCGTGGAAGAAAACATACCCCCCTTTTAAGAGAACAACGAAAACTCCAGATGGGGAAACTCTTGGCCTGTTTTTTTTTAGTTCGCCAATTTGTTTTCTCCATCGATTCCTCCTCCCCAAAAAACAAATCTTAATGGCAAACAAGCAATCAATAAACACCCAATCGAAAAAAAGGGAACGTTGCACTATCAGGCTACTTGCTTTTAAAAAGGAATAACTACAGCAACGACAGTGGCGTCATCTGGGCATGCCTCTTATGGGTTGCGGTGACCAGAATGACGCATCCGTTGATCGCGCCCTCCTTGCCTTCCTGGATCGACACCCGCACTGCAGCTTCTCCTGCCGCTTTGATGGTAACAAACTGCAGGGCCTTCACCAACGTTTCTACGAGAGAGACCGACGCCACATCCTTTCGTTGGTCAAACCCGATCACAATCTTTTGGGAGCCTCTTGTGGTGCACTTTCCGACCACCACGCCACCGACAATGACGCTGTCGTCTTTTGCGAGATTGACCCCTTTGCCAAATTGAATCATCCCGTCAGCAAGCGGTGTCAGATGTTCATCACGAGGAACACTCCCACGGCTTTTACGCAAAATGCTGACCTCATCGATGCTGCTCAGCTCCACCGTAAAAATCGCACCCTTGAAAGACTTCTTTTTTGGAGGAAGCTCTGCAATGACGCATGGTGTCACCTCAACAGCTTTGCCCCCAGCCCTGCTCGGAGGCACCCTCCCTATTGTACGATCAAAGGACAGCAATGGCGGGTGGACGGACACCCATATGATCTTCTTGTACACCACCTTCTCCTTCTTGTCGTTCTTATCCCGGTCTGTGAAGGAAAAGGTTAGTTGCACAGCGTGCTTCCCGAGCTGGCTGGTCTGGTATTTTGCGGCCCGGATTGTGGAGAGAACTTGTTGTTTGGTTGCATCCTCCTTGAAGTCGACGCGATAGCCGTTCCAGGATTGTGTGAAGAAGACGGTGCTGGGTATGTCGTATTTTTCATCCATAAAGAGACACTCAGATGCGTGATGGCGGGGTGTCGAAAGAAGACCAATCTCGAAGCAAGAATTTCCATATTTGAGTTCGGAAGTCAACAGAAGCGAGGGAAGGAGGTTGATCCCACCGGTGCCGAGGATGTATTCTGGCACCGATTTGACAGAGAACGGTGTGCCAGCGTTGCAGGTAAGCACGGCAAGGTATCCCAGAGCGGTGTTGTCATTCGCTCCCTCCTTGCTGATCCGCAGTGATATCCGCTTTGCGCAGTCAAAGGCAGTGTCCGTCTGGTAGACAATGCATTTCAGAAGGGAATGAAATATTTTGTTCTCCATTTTCGCACATTTGTCGTCAAAATAAATCTTTAATTGAAGCGAATCTGTCTGCACCAAGGTTCCGATAGCTACCTTCCCACTATGTATCACCCCATCCACGTTGGTAAAAGGGCTCTGAATCGACCCCTGAACGGCCTGTTCCTTTGTAAGGAAGAAAAGGCGGTCTTTGTCCCGGTCCTGTTCTGACATGATCTCGACGGTTAAGACGCTGTTCTTTGGAATGATGTCTTTGAAGTGATTTGGTGGTACGACAGTCAAGTTGCCGAAGATCGAGACACGTGAGTCTACCTTGTAGTCGAATATGTTGAACCCTGCGTGGGGTGATAATTGCGGGGCAAAGAACTGTGCTGTGAACTGTGCGAAGGCCTCGTTTGAGACCGGTACATTGCCGGCATTGCAGCGCACGTAGAAGGTGTACTTCGTTGGGTTCGCTGGCGTCTTCACAATCAGGTTTCGCAGCAGAAACTGCACCCTCCCTTTAGTGACGTTGGTGTTGGTGCCATGCAGCAGCAGAGAGAACGACGGAGGCGTATCGTGCCGTGCCTTGCGTCCTACCCCTTCCCCACCACTCCATCCCATGAGCACGGAGCCTGGAGAGGAACCTACTTCTTGGCATTCTTCGTATGATTTTCGGTTGTCGTGGACCCAGACTGCGCCGTCCTTATCCTTGTGGACGAGCTGTTCGGTGCTGTCCAGGCGGTCTTTGGTAGCATGGTAACGGTCCAGCTGCGAGCCAATCGAGGCCACATCCACGAGAGCATCGACATCCCCGCTTTCGACCATGATGTAGCCACCTTCAAAGGTGAGAGTATCTGGATCATACACCTCGAGGTTCGGCAGCAAACAGCATCCAGCCTGCTCAGCGACGGACCCTATGATGCACTCTATGTTGGAGTAGTCCTTGAACTCTGTTGCGTCGTCGGTCGGAACAATCTGCACGACAACCCCACTCGTAGAAGTCGTTGGGATAGAAGGCACAGTCAACTCCGTCACAACAATCATCACAATTTTGACCAAATTCTGCGGATTCTTCGACGTATGCACATAAGTCACCTTCCGCAAAACGGTCTTCACATCATCCGCCGGCAACGACGACGCAACATACAGACACAACGACGACGGGTCTGTCGTCTCAATGAAATACACCTCCGGCGCAATAAGCTGCGTTGACCTGATACCTGAGGGGACACCCGAAAAGCCACGTGGCCATGGAACCGCCTCTGAACCGGTTCCGGTCACACCCTTAACCGAAATATGATCACCAAACTCTTGCCCCTCTGTGATTTTAAAGGTAATGAGCGAGACCGGAAATGCGTCACGCTGGGACTGCAACACTGCTATCGCTAGGGGAGGCGACCCTTCTTTGAAGGTCACCGATTGGACTGTTTGGGGCAACACTAGGTGGGGTGACTTTGTGTCTATTGTGATCCGTTTACAGAGCACATCCATATTGCCAACCACAAGCTCAATGACAAGACAGCGCAGCCCAGACACACACGCCATAGTAGTATCACAATAGTACACCAAGGTGTGCAGCAGACACTCCACCGCCTCGATGCACGCAGAGTACCCTGTAAACGTGATAGACACCTCCTGGCTATCCTTCAGAAGCTTTCCGATAAGGATGTCTTCATGGTACACATAAAACTCATCTTTCTCCTCAAGACCAGAGTCTGCTGCCTCCAACCGAATGACCGGAGACAGTGCCGTATCTAAATCGATGTGGTCGCCTTCAGACAACGCGTCTAAAGTGATTTTGAGGTGCCCTTCATCGATTTTGTCAGTATCTTCATCAACAACCCTGGCAGCCCGGCAGACCTGAAGGGGCTGAATAAAGGCGGCATGACGTACAAGGTTTTCACCAAGAAATTGATGCGGGAAGCTGTACGTCAAAGTGTCGGAAACAACGTGGATTTCGGTTGGTTCGTCAACATTTATGACATTAATGTCAAGCGAAATCGCATACTGCAATGCAGGAACCAAATCCGGCTTTGCAACATTCTTGAATTTCCGCGACTTTCCCTTCGCAGCCACGGGAGACACATTCTCGGGGGCCAACACCTCCAGGCCCTCCTCCTCCTCCTTCCGCTCCTTCGAACCGCAGATAAAATAAAATTCGAGCACACGCTTTGGCCTGCTGGGTGCGGTGGAGTCGTTCCTGAAGCACATCCGTTTACAAATCTGCTCGCACGTTGCCCAGGTTGCGTCTTCCGTTAACTGAATGCCGAGATACACATTTTTTGAATCATTCCCTGCGCCCTTCGGCAGCCAAGGATACGATACCGAATGGCCCGCGGAGACACCGGCTAGCTTTCCATATTTGATATAGCCGAGAGTCGCCCCTGTGTTTGTATGGGTGATTGCAAAGGAACTCTCGACGGTGACGCCTGCACCCAAGGTTAGATAGTCCTCGCTGCTCCACCCCTGAGTAGATCGTAGGGAGATGAAGCCACCAGCGGGGGTGATGCTTTTGGAGGGCATCGGGACGAATTTGGTTTCCCCCTCTTGTTGTGTGGCCTTCATGCATTTGAGGCAGAGCTTCGCTTCATCTCGCGCCTTTTGCGACAAAAAATCCAATCCCGTAAACGACACACACTGCATCAACGGCATCGCTCCTTTCCCTTCGACGTAAACAATCCCTTTGTCCTTTTCTGGCAGATGGATCAAAGGCGCGATGACTTCTAAGTATCTGGAGGCATGTATTGTCCTGCCGTTGACGTGAAATGTAATCGCAATTTTACGGAGACCTGCAGAGGACGCATCAAAGCTTGTCACCTTGAAGGAAAGAAGCTGGAGAAGGATTTCACATTGTTCGATGACTTCGCCAAGCATGGTGCCCGCAAATACGACCTTCAGCTTTGGGGTATGCTGGGTGTCAACACTAACAAAGCTTCCACGGTGAAAACGGTCCGCTACACGAGCATCAGCCACCGATGTGCGCGCAGAAAACGGCAATGTATGGGCATCCGTTTCCTCCTTCACCTCATACGTCATTGTCCCCAACACCCTTGACTGATACGACAACTCTCCAGTCGGGTCCACGGATGCCCCCTGAAAGACAAGAACATCAGACAGATACTTCTGCGGAAGCACCTCCACAGCAAGAGTCGCTACCTTCACAATCGAAGTTGCCTCCGGCTTTTCACCCTGCTCAATAGTAATTCGAGTGTAGTTGGAGATCGGGCAAGGGACGGAGGAGCCGAGGATGAAGTAGGTCACCTGCTCGGCGGCTGCGGTTATCATATGGATTTTGATGGAGCCGCTGACGAAGTTTCCGAAGCGTGCTAGGGCCTGTTCGATGTTGCGTTTTTCCTTTCGTTTTGCCCAGTCTTGGTCGTTCTCCTTAGGGTGGCGGCCTTCGATTAAATCGAGCTGGAGTTGTGCAGAGGACGCCCGCTGGCGGACTTCGGTTAGGTCGTATTTGAGGTGGACCCGTTCGCTTTCCCATTCGGTGCGGTCCTGGTGGGCCTGGTCGGCTTTGGCTTGGAGAGTGTCGATTTTGAGCTGGAGGCGGTTTTTCTCGCGCTCGCTTTCTTCATCCTTTGCCTTTTCCCATTGCCGTTCGCGTTGGTTTTGTTCTCGCTCGCGTTGCATGAGAAGGCGTTCGCGTTCGAGCTGCATTTTTCCGGAGTTGAGTTCTTCCTCCGTGTTGGAGATCTTTTTGAGCCGCACTTCTTGTTCACGGATGAGAGATTCACGGTCCTTTTCGCGTTGTTTCATAGTGTCGACTTCACGGCGGCGGTGCTGCTCCATTTTTTCTTCTTTTGCTTGATTTTTACGCATCTCTTCTGCAAGCTGCTCGCGCAGCTGCTCAACCTCTGCCGCACGCCCCTGCCGGCGGACCTCCTCTGCTCGGATCTCCTCCATCTCCTTCTCCTCCACACTGCGTGCCTCTGCCCGCGCTGTCTCGCGCTCTGCATAGATCCGCATAGTCGCCTGCCGTTCTTGCTCTCTCTGCATTAACAGCTGCAAGGCTGCGTTACGTTGTTGTTCGTTGTCTTCGTGTTGTAGCTTCTTTTCAAGGTGCCGTCGCTTTGCCGCCTCAGACAGCGAAGCGCCTATCCGAATACAAATCTTAACATGCTTCGATGTGTCGCTAAACACAACGTCGGTAGTGAAGTGGTCTTCATCGGTGGAAAGGTGCACCGCAGACATCACAGAGCCAGGTGAAGAAATATTCCTTAACGTCAGCTTGCAGTCGCATGGATGCGTGGCTGAGGTAGTCGAAATGACGTGCTTCTCCACCTCGGCGGTCTCAGGGTGTCCTCCACTGAGTTCGCTTCGCAGCTCCTCTCGCAATGTTGCTGGCGAGTCGGGTTTCATGAAGACTGTGATTGCAGAGCGTTCCTCATCACCCTTCTTCCGTGGTGGTGCAGGAGACGGCGACGGCGACGGCGACGGCGATGGTGAAGGAGTGTGTGTTGGTGCGGGCGTGACTTCTCTACACAGCCCTTTACTCCGCCCCATCCCTACCTTGTCTTTCCAATCTAATTCGAGTGAAGTGTCGCCGATAGATTTGAAAAGCTGGAAGTAATGCGGCCCAGCAGTGACCCCCACCCCAGTCGGGTTGCGCGAGGTGTCGTAAATCTCATCGGCAGTGGAGGTTGTGGTGAGGGTCTTCACAACGGTAGGGGGTCTGGGGGAGAACACAATGTCCTGCCGTGCGCCCTGTCTGTCGTCACTGCGGGGCTCTTCTCTCTCGATTTTTCGGTTGAGAATTTCATTCCAAACTCCGGAGAAAAGAGCGGTACGCCACATCTGCCCTGAGATATGCTTCGCTAATGCATTTGACCCGCCAGACACTACCAAAGATGTTCCAAAACAGAAGGCCACGAAGGCCTCTGTTGGCTTAGGGAACACATCATTGTGCCCTGCCTTAGATCGGCGCTGTGGTTGTGGAACCGCAGGGACCTCCCAACCCAAGGGAACACCCTGCCGCCACGAATGCCATTCCAGGGTACCCTTTGCAAGGTTCTTTCCAAGCTTTGCATAGCAGTAGTCATAACCCTCATTGCCCTGAAGCACATCGCAGAAGCGCAGAAGCAAGGCATCTTGCGAATTTCCTATTGCAGGACAGAACAGCGTGCCCAACCACCGTGGGAGAAGAACGTTATGGCCGCCTGGAAGATGTTTCGCAGTTTGTGACAGAAGAAGCCACTCACAACGATGGGTCGAAGCCATGGGTGAGCCTCCGTCCGAATCGTCTGATCCATGCGCATCACCAAAACGCAGATAGAAGATATCCCTGTTAAGCGGTGCCTCCACTGTGGGAACACCTTGCGAAGACAGCGCACTGCGCCCCCCATAGACCAGCACCCCTTCCGCGACCCCGACCGCGCTTGCGCCATATAACAGCGGGTGGCCATCTCGCGTCAACACCGGCTTCTTTGCACTGAGCCCTTCGTTGAGCTCTGCCAGCACGTCGTCCTGTGTACCTTCTTCTGAGGTTTCCCGCGACTCAACTGGTGCAGGCATCGTTTCCACCACAGACATCGTTTCGGTGTTGATTTCGATGCATTTGAGGTTCGCCGTTTTCCCAGAACAGCCTCCGATCAACGCCAGAACACCATGGGTGACAGCGGACATATGCCTGGTGAGAGGTGGTGGGCCTAGGCCGTCAGGGAAGTTGATGCGGTGCCATGTCGCTCTGGGTGCACGGTTCGCGGTGGTGGTGATGTCGCAGTAGAAAAGATCTGCGAGAACCTTGCCGTGGGGGTTCTGCCCGCCGTGGAGGAAGAGGCGCCCCGTTGTGGTGTCGAAGGACAGCGCTGCGTGCATGCGTGCTGTGGGGAACACCTTCGTCTTCGAGGAGAACTGGACACGCAGAAAGCGCAGGGTCTCAGCAGAGGTGCACACCCACAAATCATTCGCGCATGTGTTCCCTGTGTGCGGGTCGCGTTCCGTCTCGCCACCAAACAGCGCAACCCTGCGCCTGACAGTGTCGACAGCAATGCAGGCGCCTGCACGGCCAGGCAGACGCACCTCATCGTACGGGGCTGTCATGTGAGAGGCTCTGTGTGCATGGTTTGGGTTGTTCCTGTGTGGTGAGGTGCGTTAGTTGGGGGATGTTGTTGACATGAATAAGTCGTCTAAAAAAGAGTGGTCCAGAACATCGGAGGCGCCAGGTGATTCGTCTGAAAACGCTGAGTCAAAAGGGAATGCATAATATGTATAGTGTCGGGGAAATGGAGCTTAGAACCAGAACAGTCAAAGTCTCTTGGCAAGGTTGACAGGCAGATGTGAGGGAGTTACCCAAATGACCGCCAGAGGACCTTGTCCTTACTGGGGGGGAGCTATTAAAGTATACGTATACTTTATTCGGCGGGAATTACTGCTTAAATGGCCAAAAAACACGTATGGCAAATGATAATTTATTATGAGATCTCATAATAAATTATGAGATCATTATGCGCTATTATGCGCGCTCATAATAATCGCATAATGCATAATAGCGCATAATAGCGCATAATAGCACATAATAGCGCATAATGATTATGCGCTATTATGTGCTCATTATGTGCCCTACCCCAATGCCCCAAACCAGAAAATACCACCCTCAGATGTCCAAAAATCCATCTGCGCCCGGTTTTGAGCAGTTTTGAGCCTCAAGAAGCCCCGTATCTGCTTTTTTCAAAAATGTACATACAACTTGTACCTGCCCACCCCCCGTAGATAGAGCAACTCACACATCCATCACGCCTCAGTGTGAGCCAGGGGCCAGAAAAGCCCCCAAAGCCACATATTTTCACCCCAGAACCTATCCCGAGGGGTACCCAGGCGGTTTCGGGGTGTTTAGAGGGACTTGGTGGAACTTAGAACCATGTTTCAAAAAGTGTCAAGCACCTGGTACCAAAGGTTTTCCCACCCAAGGTATCTTAAGCCGTCAAAAAACGTGAAGTAGGTAATAAATCAAAGAAACCCCCCTGAAGTCAATAAAAACCACACCATAGGCCCATTTGTACCCCAAAAATCGAATTCCGCCCGGTTTTGGGCACTTTTGACCACTTCTGAGCGACTTTTTTTGGGTGGGGGGGTGGGGGGTACGGCACATAATGAGCGCATAACGCCGCATAATTGGCGCATAATAGCGCATAATAGCACATAATAGCACATAATAGCGCATAATAGCGCATAATATCACATGTATTATGAGATCTCATAATAGCGCATAATATATTATCATTTGCCATACGTGAAAAAACGAAAAGGGAAAAAAAAAAAAAAATCACTGTTATTTTGGGGTTTCTAGTGGCCGAAACCTCGCGAAAACACCACCATTGACATTTTTGGGCCAATCCCAGCCAGTGGTGGGGTCAATGTGGAAAAATGAACAATTTTTTGGTGACTTAAATTTTCACAAATCTGAACCCCATCAGCACCAATCGTGTAAAAACTGATACACGCGTTATAGGTCAAAAAGACTCGTTTCTCAGCACAAAGTGACCCCATCACAGCACGCACAGAATCCGGACCACCGAAATCAAAAAAAAATTTTTTCGATTTTTTGTGCAAAACTTGCTGAAAAAATTTTTTAGTAAGAAAAATGTACACAAAAACCGTATACTTTATTTCACAGATTTCCACGCTCAAAATGGGTTTCCGCGCCGTATACTTTATTACCCCCGTATACTTTATTAGCACCGTATACTTTATTAGCCCCCCCCCAGTAATGATACCTTCTTCTTTGGGGTTGGGTTTTTTTTTTTTTTCCCAAAAAATTTCCAGATTTTCCAATTTTTCCAGCAGGGGCAGGGCACTCGTCAATCCCCCTTTTGGCCAAACGGGGGTGATTTGGAGTCCCGAGCTTTCGCCCCGTAAAAGCGGTCGCTGCGCGCGCTTCGCGCGCGCGACTCCCTGCCAGTGCGGCGAAGTGAGGCGCTTTCTCCTCTCTGAACAAAATCGAGGGGCGGGTGGGGAGGGTGAACCACAAGTCGTAGTGGGTGTCAGCCTTCTGATCAGTAACCTCAGTACATTAATAGTAAGTAAGAACCGGCGGTCATGGCACCGAAAGGTTCACGGTACGCAACATTTATAAAAATGTTGCCAGAAAAAATGGCACTGTCGTTGGTAATTACTCATCAGGAAAATGCGCACCGCGGGAAATCGGCGCCTCAATAAAGTATTGCCATCAATTTTACTTCCCATATTTTGACAATGAAATATTCTGGCGAAGCCACGGTACGCAACAGAGCTGTAGGCTACCTCTCGTATTTTAGCTGCGCCGCAGGCGCACGGTACGCTACTTTTTTTTTTTGAAAAGTGCTTATTTTGACAGATCGGGCTCCTTGCGGAACGTGGTGGCACCACTTCTGAAAAAATACCAAGCCCACGTGTACTAATTTGCACAACTGCAGGTTTTTTTTTTTTTTTTTTTTTTTTTTTTCCCCAAAATCAGGGTATTTCCTAATTTGCTTCCGCTTCCGGGGATTTGGAAAAAATTGGCCAGGGAAAAAAATTGCGGGAAAAAATTAGGGGCGTATTTAAAGTGCTTATTTTTTGATATTTTCCCGAAAAAAGTATATTCGCTGTTCTGGATCGCTCCAATCATTCAAATAAAGCAGTTTTCGGGAATTTTTATTTTTACCGATGTTGCCAGGGTTTTTTCTAGGATTCGGGGTTTTTGGCTGACGGGGGGGCACAGGGCAAAAAAGTGCATATATTTTTTTTCTCGCGGTTGACCATGCAACAGGGGAGTATGTAGGTTTTGTGGGTTTTCGTAGATCAAAACTCGGTCGAGCCCGGGCGCACTTCGCACGCCCGGGTCCGCAACCCAGCTCAAGTTGGGGCCTCCGGCGGAGAATTCCTCTGTTTTTTTGTCCAACTGCGGAGTTCGGCACTTCATTGATATTTGCACCAGGCACACGTGGTACACGAATTGTCAGTAACCTCAGTACATTTACAAGAGAAACGGCGGTCATGGCACCCAAAGGTTCCTGGCGAAGCCACGGTACGCAACATTTCTAAAAATTGCGCTTAAAATTGCACATTTTTACTGCCAAACTATGTCACCTTCGACGCAAAACAGTTATGTTGCTACGGAAACGCCTACTCCCCTTACTTCCTGGAGGCTCGCGAGAGCATGATGGGGAAGGTGAAGGGGGGCAGAGTGGTAGGGGGGTGGGTCACCCACCCCTACCACTCTGCCCCCCCGCGCCCCCCCCCGCCGGATTTCACGGGGGGGCACGAGGGGGGGCGCGCCCCCCCTCGAAATCTCAAAAAGTCTGACGGGGGGGCGCGCGCCCCCCCGCCCCCCCTCCAGAAAAAACCCTGATGTTGGGTACCGTGCGCCTGGCGCTGCCTGTTCCTACCAGTTTCTACAGGCAAACACTTGGCCCCTTTACCTTACACTGACGGGTTTTGACCAAAACCAAGGACTTGTCCATTTCGTCAAATTGACCCCACCACAGAACGGACGGATTCCGGAAATGCAAATACCGGTGTTTTCGGGCATTTTCATGTTCTCAGGATCAGGGAGAGAAAATCTGGGTTGTGGGATTTACCTGGTCCCCTTTTCCTTACACTCATTTTGACCAACACCAAGAACTTGGCCATTTCGGCAAATTGACCCCACCACAGCGCGGACGGATTCCGGAAATGCCATTCGCGGTGTGTTTTGGGCCTGAAAACCTACCGTTTCTTCAGGGAAAAAATTTGCTTCCGGATGTCGAAATTTTCCGGAAAAGTTCCGAAATTAGGAAACACCCTGCCCAAAATCCCGATCGCGATCGTGATTTAGAAAAAAGCATGGAGGGAGGGGTGATAAAAAAAAAACGCTACATAAGCTCTCGAGGTGGGAATGTCTTATTATTGTGGGGGAGGGGGGAGAGAATAACAAAGACGAGAGTCTCGTCTCTCAAATAAAAAGTCAGAGAAAGAAATACCAAAACGAAACCTCTTTCCGGTCGAAAACCATGTTTAAAAGACCACGGCTGCTTTGTCATAAATACTGCACACAAAATACTGACCCTCAATACAATCCCAAACCACACTCGTTTTGTTACATACACAGAGCACCCAAATGAAACCTCAGACACAGGGTGTCTGTGGGAAAAAAGAAGTGAAGGCGGTAGTTGGTTTGTGCACGCATTCATATTCTAGACGATGCCCAACAATGACAATCAATTCTCCGACATCTGCCGAAGCGACTCTTCACAATAGAACACTCCTTGTGCAAACACAACCACGAGCCATCGCAGTATGGTCCACTTCGCAGCTCATCCTAAATACCTGCTTTTTTTCTGAGGGGAATTTCAATCTTTGAGTGGCTCTGTAGTGTAAAAGCTGCATTTTTACACTGTACCCTAATTTTTTTTCGCCTGCGGCGCCATCAATATTATTTTTTTGCTCCGCAAAAAAATAGAGGTCCGAATATCTTCGCCTGCATTTTGCGGCCGAAAAAGACAACTTTGACCAAAGCTGCAAAAAGGTCGGCGCACGTAGCGCGCCCGGGTTTGGGACTTTTTTGCATTTCGAGGGGCCGGTGGCCCAGAATCATAGTTACATTTTACCCTGTGAATCTCACTGGTGTAATGGCCAAAAATTGTATCAACCATGAACTTGTCCATTATTTTCGAAATAACCCGCTACAGTGAGGTGAATGCTCGCAAAACCCTCTACAACCCGTCGGTAGATATACAACCCCTACCCCCGCCAGAGGACAAATCCCCACAAAAACATACTGCCAAAAGTTACTGCAAACTAGATACTTGGCACTTCCCAAAAATTTAAGTGATGGAAATTTTGGCCATTTTTTTAAAGTGACCCCAACACAGGCTGGGATTGGCCCAAAAATGCAAGAAACAGCGCTTTTGGGTGGTACCCTGCCTCGAAAATGTGAAAAGTGGGAAAATCACAAGGTAATAAAAACAGGTAAATTTGTCTATTTAGGTTAAGGAAAATCTGGAAAATAGGTACTATTTAGCCGCATGCGTGCACTCAATCCTGCAAAGTCGATGGAGGTTAATGATTCGCAGAAGTATAAGAAGTGGTCCCCAACGCTTGTGACGCTGCCCAATCCTGCAAAGTTGAATGGCTCGCCGTTTTGTTTGCCCTGCAGCGCTGCCTCCAATCTTTTTAGAATTGACAACAAGTTGTTTTATCAAAAAAAAAACACAGAAAAAGTACAACCCAAAGGCGAAGGGCAGGCGAGGGATGGCAACTGGTCGTGGCTTTCCCCCGTTTTGTTCCGCCACTAGCATTCTTCCGCCAGGTAAGGATGTTGTTCTTCGCCTCCTCACAACAAGGCGCATTCCATTGCACACTCCTGACCCCGCTCAATGCAGACAGCCATCAACGACATGCAAGAGCGAGCAACGCCGACAGAAGTCCTTCCCAATGGTAACGACACCCCCTCAGCCCCTGAAAGACAAACTCTCTGCCAAAAAGCCAAAAAAAAGTCGTCACCTATTTCGCTGACATTGCTCAACCCCGAGGTCGACGGACGTCACATGCTAACACATGACAAGAAATAGCCCCTCAAGCACAGTCACGCGGCGAAACACACAGAGAGGCCAACCGTTCGCAATGCAGAGAGAGCAAGAAAGCGCTGAAGTATCCTTGGTAACACTGCACACAACCTCCGTCAACTGCGAGTAACAGTTCAGGAAGCGACCCCCTATTTCTGTTTACTACCGACTAAAGTCAAGTCGCGTTAACACATTGCCTTGCAAGAACCCATACGAACCGCAGTCGCAACCTCCGTCCGGATTGTCCAGTCGCTAAGCTCTCTTGTGTAGGTCTGTCTCGTGAAGTGCTGAAATGGCAGCAAACTTTTTTTGCCATCAGCACAATCGTGTCACTCAGCTCCTTGATGCCCTCCTCTTCACGCAGCACCTCCCCTCTGACTCATCTGAAAGCTGTCCTCCTGCAACCCTGCTGCAGACGCCACCTTCAGATCCAGGTGTACAAGCTCATCATCCACTCTCAAAATCATTTTCCCCTCAAAAATGCAGAATTATGCGATGTCGCATAATTTGGTATATGGAGCTATTTCCCTGATTGTTGGAGTAGTGTAGTTGCCTCGGTTGTGTTGCCACAGTTTGTGCAATCTCCACTGTGTTTTTTTTTGAAAATTGGTTAGTGTAGCCACCCTAGAGTGTGGTCCACTACACTCAACACTTCACATCATCGTGTTATTTTTTTGTTTTGTTTTGTGCTGTGGCGCGGAGGGGGTGTGGACAAGCAAGAAACAAAGAGATAACAGGGAAGCTGCAATATGCAGGTCCCAAAAAAAAATGTCCTTTTTCTTCTTCTTCTCTCGCAAAGCGCAAAAACGCTGTACATTTTTTTTTTTGTGAACCCCTAAGGACAAACGGGGGGCACCTCCCTCCCTCCCTCCACCCCCTGGCCTCCCTCTCTCTCTCACTTGCTCTCATTCTGCTTACTTCCTCAATGCCGCCAGCTTTTTGTTCTTCTTTTCAATGTAGTACCCTTTGAACTGCGGGGTTTGGTGGAAGGCACCTATGACGGCGTCATAAAGCGGCTCGAGGTCGTAGCCAGCACGCTCCGCCTCGTCAAGGAGATCGTCTACGAGTAGTGCAAAGCCGTCGTGCACGTCTTTCACTTTGGCAGCCGAGCCTACTAGCATGGCCTGTATTACAGATGACGTCTTCTGTGCGCGTTGGTACAGCGCCTTTGCACCCATAAAGTCGTGCAACGAAAACGCCTTCTTGATCGAAAGGGCAGTAAGATTGATGTCGCCGATAACATCTGACCGTTGCAAGATCGACTCCATCCGCTGCAGGTCGTTGACGGTCTTTGCTGCGGCAAAGAGGCCTTTTCGGATATATCTGTGATTGGTGTGTTGTGCTTGTTGTTGACAAAGAAAACAAAAACAATGACCGCTAAGGGTGGGGTAATTTCTATAAAAAAATAAAATATACTCAGATAGCCAAATCATTCCTGGCAGGGATCAATCAAAGGCAATCCTCTTTGCAGAGAAATAGAGCCTTTTGTGGTTGTCTTTCTTTGTGTCTTTTGGGAAACATTTGAATACCTTACGTGCACCTGCCCGAAACGCTCTTTCAGAAGCTTCATTATCCTGAGCAGGTCTTGCACACTTTCTGCACGCTCCAGCACTGCGTGCACCACCTCTGAGTTCCCCCCTTTATCATGCTCATACTCCAGGGGCGAGATGCCGGGGGCTTCTATATGCTGTTTGAAGAGGTCCCATATTTCGTCCAATGTGGCAGACTTCGCGCCTCTGCAGGTGAGTGCACCGAGGACGGCCCTGTCGTAGGAGACAGACGACTCTGCCATGCGTTGCAGAACGCCATGAAAGGTCTTTGGTGTCACCGCCGCCTGAATGATCAAAGCATACACCGGGCCTATGGGGCTGATCTTGCTCCTTTGCATATGCTCGAGGAAGCGGAATGCGTCGGGTATGCCGTCCTCACCTCGCACCTCAAGGAGGTACGCCACGGCTGTCTGGTACGGCCCTGCGTCGGGCCCTTTGATGACCTGCATTGCGTTGAGGATGGGCGACATGTTAGCGTAGGTCGCAGAGGTGGGGGTGCGGAAGCGCGACCGGAGGAAGCTCGCGGAGAGAGTGTCGCGTCCCTGCCGTTTGTCCTCTCTCTCGAGGAGGATGGCCTTCCGTTCGTAGCGACGTCGGTGTGTCAGCTTTGTCTTTGGTCGTTGCTGGTGGATTTCCTGCGTCCGTTCGCTCTCCAGCATGTTCTCCTCCTGCACCTTCTGCCTCGAAGGGTGCACAGACAAAGCAGATGTGTCCACTCCTGTGCACCATCGTCGCCCAACAGAGGCATGCAACAGAGTAGGGAGCTTTCCTGCAAGGAATCGTGTCGCCATTGTGTTGTGTATTTCTAAGGTAGTTTTCGCGTGGTTTCGTTCCCGAGAATCCCCAAAATAACAGTGATTTATTCCTTTTCGTTTTTTGGCCATCCACAATAATTCGCTCTGAATAAAGAAAACGAAAACTTTAAACGAATCCCCAGTAAGGAATCCTGAAGGAAACTCAGTTTACATGCATGAAAAGACAACCCCAACGAAGCTGCACACAAGAATGGCGCAACTTAAGGAGAATGTCAGGCATTGTTCTCACGCTCAGTGTCTGCCCCTGCATCAATGAGCACCTGCACCACGTCTGCATGTTTTCCTTGCACAGCACAGTGCAACGCAGTGTCGTTGTCGCTGTCTTGGTGATTCAGGTCCACCTCCGGCAAGCTCACAAGATAGCGCACAGTATCGGTGTGTCCAAAATACGCTGCAAGGGTAAGACACGTGTCTCTTTCGGCGTCTGTGTCACGCACATCCGCACCTGCTTCGACCAACATCTTCACAGTTGTGAGTTCTCCTGAAATGCTAGCCACGTGCAGAGGCGAGCGTCCTTTAGCATTCTTTGTCTCAATATCTGCCCCTGCATCAATGAGGACCTCCACCACGGCAGCATGTTTTTGATGCACGGCAATGTGCAACGGAGTGTAGTTATTGGTGTCTTGGTGATTCAGGTCCACCTCCGGCAAGCTCACAAGATAGCGCACAATATCGGTGTGTCCATCATACGCTGCAAGGAGAAGACACGTGGCTCTGTCGTCTTCTGTGGCACGCACATCCGCACCTGCTTTGACCAACTTCGTCACAGTTGTGAGTTCTCCTGAAATGCTAGCCACGTGCAAAGGCGAGCGTCCATCAACATTCTTCGTCTCAATGTCTGCCCCTGCATCAATGAGCACCTGCACCACGTCTGCATGTTTTTCTTGCACAGCATAGTGCAACGGAGTGTAGTTCTTGGTGTCTTGGTGATTCAGGTCCACCTCAGGCAAGCTCACAAGATAGCGCACAGCATCGGTGTGTCCAAAATACGCTGCATGGATAAGACAGGTGCGTCTCTCGGCGTCTGTGGCACGCACATCCGCACCTGCTTCGACCAACATCTTCACAGTTGTGAGTGCTCCTAAAAGGCTGGCCAAGTGCAAAGGCGAACGTCCTTTGTCGTTCTTTGTCTCGATATCTGCCCCTGCACCGATGAATACCTGACACACTGCAGGGTCCTCCCACATGGCTGGACAAAGGCGCAACGTCTGACCTGCACTGTCCTCGGATTCGTGTGGGACAAAGGCGACCTTGCTGCAGGCTGACTTCCAATGCTGCAAGAGGACCTCCGTGCACGCAGTGTGGTCTGCGTGGACACACTCACTCAGCAGGATCCCGAAGCCCATCTGCGTTGTCTCGACATACGGAAGAAGCAGTGTGAGGCATTCATTGTGGTTCCCTCTGCATGCCTCGTGCACAGCTTCGAAGGCGACCGTTTCCGTTTTGCTGCCTGGGGAGAGCTTCTTGAGTGCTGCCCGCACGGCAGCAGTGTTGCCGTTCCTGACAGCCTCCAGCAGGTCCTTGTCAGAAAGCTTTCTTCTTTTTGGTGGGTTCTGGTTTGGTGTGCTGTCTGCAGAACGCTTCGACATGGTGTTGTGTGTATTGCTGTGAGGTTGATGATGCTTTGTGTTATATGCGAGGTTGCGGGGATGGAGGGAAGGAGTAACAAAAGAAGCTAAAGGGACTGTTCTTGTACAACGTTCTGTCAATGCACTACCACAGGCGGTGCAGTTTGCGTAGCGGAGTTGCGCGGGTGTACCGGGCACGTCCTTTGGGGGTGATTCATGGCAGCAGCTGTACTATCAGAACGAAAATGGAAGAGATTGCTTCAAGAAGATTTCTAGTTTTCCACCTGATTTTGACCCGAGTTTGGCGGTGTTGAGCGGTGTATGCACAGAAGTGTCTTCAAGAGTGTTTCATGCTCCAGTTGCTGGGGAGCTTTGCTGCCTTGCAGCGTTATTGTTATTCGGGACAAGGCAACATCCTTGTTTACTATCATAGCCGGTAGCACACGGCAGAGTTGCCCTTCAAGGATGTACATGGTGTGGTGAGGTCGAATGCATACCGTTCTCATTGCCAGTCAGGCCCAAACAAAAGGAGTGGAGAAGGTGGGGGTGGGGACACACGACATACGTATGTAAAAGCAGTGGGTGGGGGATACAGACTCATTGTAGTGCACGTTTGCGTCAAATATAGAGGGGTGTGGAGCGGTGAGTGTGAGGACTTTGTAAAAAGCTGCACCCGTTTTTGCGGGTGTTGAGGAAGTTGCCGCACGCTCCAGCACTGCGTGCACCACCTCTGAGTTACCCCCTTTATCATGCTCATACTCCAGGGGCGAGATGCCGGGGGCTTCTATATGCTGTTTGAAGAGGACCCATATTTCGTCCAATGTGGCAGACTTCGCGCCTCTGCAGGTGAGCGCACCGAGGACGGCCCTGTCGTAGGAGACAGACGACTCTGCCATGCGTTGCAGAACGCCATGAAAGGTCTTTGGTGTCACCGCCGCCTGAATGATCAAAGCATACACCGGGCCTATGGGGCTGATCTTGCTCCTTTGCATATGCTCGAGGAAGCGGAATGCGTCGGGTATGCCGTCCTCACCTCGCACCTCAAGGAGGTACGCCACGGCTGTCTGGTACGGCCCTGCGTCGGGCCCTTTGATGACCTGCATTGCGTTGAGGATGGGCGACATGTTAGCGTAGGTCGCAGAGGTGGGGGTGCGGAAGCGCGACCGGAGGAAGCTCGCGGAGAGAGTGTCGCGTCCCTGCCGTTTGTCCTCTCTCTCGAGGAGGATGGCCTTCCGTTCGTAGCGACGTCGGTGTGTCAGCTTTGTCTTTGGTCGTTGCTGGTGGATTTCCTGCGTCCGTTCGTTCTCCAGCATGTTCTCCTCCTGCACCTTCTGCCTCGAAGGGTGCACAGACAAAGCAGATGTGTCCACTCCTGTGCACCATCGTCGCCCAACAGAGGCATGCAACAGAGTAGGGAGCTTTCCTGCAAGGAATCGTGTCGCCATTGTGTTGTGTATTTCTAAGGTAGTTTTCGCGTGGTTTCGTCCCCGAGAATCCCCAAAATAACAGTGATTTATTCCTTTTCGTTTTTTGGCTGTCCACAATAATTCGCTCTGAATAAAGAAAGCGAAAACTTTAAACGAATCCCCAGTAAGGAATCCTGAAGGAAACTCAGTTTACATGCATGAAAATACAACTCCAACTAAGCTGCACACAAGAATGGCGCAACTTAAGGAGAATGTCCGGCATTGTTCTAACGCTCAGTGTCTGCCCCTGCATCAATGAGCACCTGCACCACATCTTCATGTTTTCCTTGCACAGCACAGTGCAACGCAGTGTCGTTGTCGCTGCCTTGGTGATCCAAGCCCACTTCTGGCAAGCACACAAGTTGTGACTGACGACTCCAAAATAGCACTTTATCACACCCCCCTTTCAGCCACACCATTCACGGTATACTAAGCGTACGTAAGAGTTACATACATGACACTGAGATAGGTATTAGGGGTTGAGGGGTTTTGAGGGGTAAATAGGGAGCGTTTAAAAAAAAAAAATGGGAGATGTGGGGGGGCTGGCGTTTTATGTTATTTGTGAATGCACAAACCGAATCTTAAGCAATACGCTGAAGAGAAGTTGCATTGTGGGTGTTGTTCTTCTTATTTCGTTCTTTTTTCCTTACTTTGAAAACTTGGTTGTATTAGTGCAGACACCCGAGGATGAACTACACTATTTCTTTTTTTCCCCGGACAAAATGGGGATGAGAGGGGTGGGTCTGAATTTTGACTTTGAAACAACAAAGCCCTGTTACCTTGATACATGACAGGTGCACCGGGTGCACCCCAAATCATTCAATGAATATGGATGAGCTGCAAGGCAATTTTATTATCTTTCAAATAAAATGAGACTGGGAAACGTATTGGTAGAGAATTTTGAAGAAAAAAAAACGCAGAAATCGGATTGTTGCCCTTTTTTCCTTTTTTGAAATGTTCCCGTTGCCAAATGAAAGACACGGCCAAAGAAATAAAACCTGAAAGAGTGTATTAGTTGAGTACCCTTCTCAGGAAACTCCATTCGAAGTAGACTTGACATAGAACAGCCCTTTCGTGATAGTGGACCTTTGGTACAGTACTGTCTCGAGAGGGATGGAAAAGAGAAAGATACGCTCAAAAGCGCAGAACGCGCTGGACAGAAGAGGTTGGGACAAATGAAAATCTAAGCATCGCCTAGATTCGTCGCCAAATATTGAAAATAAAAATGAAAATAAGCCCCCCCAGCAGTCAGGCCAGGGAGCCACGTAACAAGGCTCGACTGCCACATAGTGGGGGGAGATCTGTGCAGCCTGTATATTCCCCCCGAATTTCGTGGTAAATGGGGAGGCGCTTCCGTTTAACGGCAACCCACAAGAGTAGAACAACAACCAAACTTTTGAGAAACAGACGCCAATGAGACCTAGAGTCTCTCTTCTTACTTGTGTGCTACAGACAAACATGACAACGCTAACCACGACTGCCACGGCAGAGCGGGGTCCCTAACGGTTCACTGGGGGGGATCCACATAGATAAGGAAAACAAAAAATACGAAAGCAAGGAAGAAAACCAGTAGAAAAAAAAAAAAAAAATAGCTATTTATTGGAGTGAAAATAAGTCGTTTTTTTCACCGAGTTGGTGTTTTCAACCCGAGTTACTTTAATTCACGAGCGAAGCGAGTGAATTAAAGTCACGAGGGTTGAAAACACCAACGAGGTGGAAAAAACGCTTATTTTCTACTCCAAGACATAATTTTATCCATAAGTGTGAAGCTTTATTTTCCGAGCCCGCCCAAGTGTCGTGTGAGACCTGTAGTGTGGATCTCCAGTGTCTTGCACCGCTTCTTCTGAGCCCAACGCTGTTTGGCCTGTCGACGTACTAAATACGAAGACAGGGGGGCGGTGCCAACAATTTTCCAATGATGTAACGTTTATCTGATTGATTTATCGTTTGATGTGTCCTACTTCACCTGCACACCCAAGGTTATTGAACGATACTTTCAAGCGATACTTCGTTATGTCATTGGGGGTACTGGTACTGGGTACCTGGGGAAAACACGTACGTTTTTGTTCGCGATAACACGCACACTTTTTGTACGTGATATCGCAATTTACCCTAAAATATATTACCTCCGCTGACATAGCTCGAGGGCTACTCCAACAAGTTTGTAGCTACCACCATGCACACCCGCCCCCACCCCAGTCCAGATACCCTGGGGGAAAAAAAAAACTCAAAAAAAATAGGGTGAGTTTGGGGGTGTTTGGGGGCTTAAGACGGGTGAAAAAAAACGGTGAAAATAAAATTTTTATTTTCACACCCCTCCACGTACTTTTGGGTGGGCGAGGAAAATAAAGCTTCACGCGCGTGGATAAAAAAAAAAATAAGTGAAGTTGAAAAGCAGGGGTGCTCATAAAACAGGGGTTTGGCGGGGTCATAAGTCATATCTCGAATTCGAGATATGACGGTTTTCAGATATGAGATATGATCCAAAAAAAAAAAAAAACCTGGTGGAAAAAAATTTTTGGTGGTGAAAAAAAGGGGGTATGGGGTGCATTTTTGGGCGTTTTTGTCAATCGCATCGTCCGATTCGGTGCGATTGCAGAAAGTGATGGGGTCATTTTGGAAAAATGGACAAAATTTTATTGACTTAAATTTTTTCAAAATATGAACCCATACTCGTAAACAAGGGTCATTTTCAGGTTTGAAAACCCAACTTCAGATGAAATTGTGGTGTTTTGAGTGGGAACACAGTAGCGCCGCAGGCGCACGGTACCCAACTTTTGTCTTTTTTCTTTTTCCCTTTTCTCTGCTTTCTTTTGATTGTGCGAGCCGATTGCTCTCCACGGTGGGGTCATATGTGTGTGCAAAAACACTCTGAAGTACCCTTACTGTGAAATATGAGATTCTCTGGTTTTAGTAAGGAAAAACGTACCGAGCAAAATCGTCAAAAATCTACGGTAGTCGGGGTGCGGGATTCGTGACCCAAAACATCGGTTTTTGGCATTTCTGAATCTTTTCCAGAAAGCGGTGGGGTCATTTCGAAAAAATGGACAAAATTTTAGTGACTTAAATTTTCACAAAATATGAACCCATACTCTTAAACAAGGGTAAAAAAAATTTAAAAAAAAAAAAAAATCAGGATCATATGTCATATCTCGTATGAGCACCCCTGGTTGAAAAGTGCGAAAAAAAAAAAATGTCTCTAGGGCGTAAAACACTCACTCCGTGGGGGAAAAAAAGGTTCTACAAACTACAAAGGAAAAAAAAAAGACAATGAAAATAAACCCCATTTTGGGTTTGTATTTTGACAATGGGCCAGAGGACTTATGACTGTTGTGTCCTCTGCCCTGATTCGCCCACCGCACAACCCAGCTAAGGATGATGCCATGGGACACATACACAGTGCATTATGCGATAATTCATTTCGTTTTTTTTGAAAACTTGGTTGGTGTAGCCACCCTAGAGTGTGCTCCACAAAACTAATTTTTTTTTTTTCCGTCATACCCTTTCCCACGCACTGCACCCCCCCCACCGCAAAGTGCAAAAGGAAGAACGCTGGAATGAATGCACACCACACCTCATTTTGGAGATAATGGCCACAATGCTTATACTGAAGAAAACAACAAGGGTCAGCCCCTTCACAGGATGGCTGGCAGTAGGAAATACGTAACAGATGGAAGGGAAAAGGAGAAAGGGGAGGAGGAAGCGCTACAACAGCTGCAGCACCACGCACAGTACCTCCAACCAGGGCTTATTCCAGATGCTTCTTAGAGGGAAGCTTCTTCTATGGGTGCTGACACCCGCTCATATCCCTCAAAAAAATAGAGTAATAGAAATCCTGGAAATAGCCCTGCCTCCGAAAGGGGCAAAAAAAAAATAGTACCGGCGGCGTGTTCGTGCAAAGAGTATTGTGCACTGACGTCCAAGGGCGTCTGTTCCTTGTTCTTGCACGAAGCTCCGTCCGCTATTGATTTTATTTTTGCACGGAGGAGAGGAAAGGGGATTGGGGGGGAGGGGGGTAGGGGGTAGCAAACCCCACGTAAAAAGTGAGGCAAAAGTGTTTTTTCAGATTTCCGAAAAAAAAATGTTTTCTATGTCATTCTGACCATACTCTCCGACCCATACCCCCCAAAAAACACCCCCTGACTCGGTTTCCACCCGAAATAGCACTTTCTGTGCCCAAAAATGGACAAATTGTATTAAAAAACAAGTACAGACCTATTCACATAAATTGTAATTTGTAATTTATAGGCCTTTTTGAAAAAGGGCATTTTTATTTTAAATAACAGTTTTTATATTACAATTTTCAAAAATACCTTCCCGGATTACGCACTCTCCGTCCTGGGCTGGACGTTAAATTGCATCCGGGGGCCCTTTTGTGGCACTCCTCCTGAAACTCTATGAAGGTCTGACCTGAGGGTAAAAGGTGCTGGGTATGCTACCCTGGGTGCTGAAGGCAGGCACACAACATGTGTGGAGGGACCTGCAGAGCCCTAGCCAGTGAAGCCAAGGAGGCCCCCCTAGGAAACTAGGGAACGGATTGGAAGAGACCTCGCCGGTAGCCGGGAACCCTCCCTGGGCTAGTACAATGATGAAACTTCAATCTAAAGTCCACACCCATGTGGCGGCCGCTTTGGCATGCGTCTGTAAGGACAGCCTTGACTGATACTTTCTGTATTAGCACACGATTGCCTCCCTGAAGGCTACGTAGCTACCTGAGTACAAAAAATAGTAATTTTATCGCCCCCCGCCCCAGCTCGTTTTTGTCCACAGGGTCCCCACATTGTCGTCGTCGTTGGAGCAGTGCGGAAGGAACACAGAATGCACACACTACAACACATCGATCACACCAGGCGCATCAGCACCTCCAGCAAATCGCCAGGATGCTACGGTGGTTTCGAAAATCGCGCGGAGTTTTCCACAGCACACCCCGTTTTTTCTTAGCAATTACTTGTCCTTGTTGCTATTGTTGTTTTTAACCACCTTCCTTCAACCCTTGTAGGGATCATTTGTTATTTTTTTCGCGAAAACATGAAATTATCCACCTGATTTTTACCCCGCGTATAGGCGCGTATAGGCGAGTAAAGGCGCGTAAAGGCCCGTACAGGCACGTATAGGCCAAAACCCACCCATTTTTCCCAGCCTTTACGCGCCTTTACGCGCTATACGCGCCTATACTCGCCTATACGCGGGGTAAAAATCAGGTGGTAAATTACACATTTCAAGAAAACAAATTAAAAAGGATCCTTGGTGTGAACCGTTGTACGCGGTACAACCGCGGGAGACATACGGGCGAACCACAGGGAATCTGGAGGGGGTACCCCTTTTTATTTTATTTTTCCCGTTTTTTGGTGTTTACTCTCACGGTGGTAAGGGTCACACAGAGTCACGGTTCTAACCGAGCGGGGTCGCAAAATTTTCTAATGCGCTGAATTATCCCAAAAAAGTGGTTTTCTCGGGGAAATTTTTTTTTCAACCCCTACAGACTGTACTGTACTGTACTGTACTGTACTGTACTGTACTGTACTGTACTGTACTGTACTGTACTGTACTGTACTGTACTGTACTGTACTGTACTGTACTGTACTGTACTGTACTGTACTGTACTGTACTGTACTGTACTGTACTGTACTGTACTGTACTGTACTGTACTGTACTGTACTGTACTGTACTGTACTGTACTGTACTGTACTGTACTGTACTGTACTGTACTGTACTGTACTGTACTGTACTGTACTGTACTGTACTGTACTGTACTGTACTGTACTGTACTGTACTGTACTGTACTGTACTGTACTGTACTGTACTGTACTGTACTGTACTGTACTGTACTGTACTGTACTGTACTGTACTGTACTGTACTGTACTGTACTGTACTGTACTGTACTCCCAATCCCCTGTGCAAACTGTGTATACTGTGTATACTGTGTATACTGTGTATACTGCGGAAATTGACCAAAAACGAGAACTTGTCCATTTCGGCAAATTGACCCCACCACTGGCCGGACGGATTCCGGAAATGCAAATGCCAGCGTTTTCCTTCACATTCCCGCAAACCCGGAAAAATAAAATAAAACAGGGTACCCCCCAGCCTGGTGTAACCACGGGAGACATACGGGAGAACCACGGGGAATTTGTACCGGTGCCACACCAATCCTTATTTGCATTTTTGGGCTCCGCCCGTGCAGTGGTGGGGTCAATCTCGAAAATTGGACAATTTTTTGACCACTTAAATTTTGAGAAATATGAGCCCGGTTGCTTATACGTGGGGCCATCAGTCAATAATTGAGCCACCGGGACTTTTTCCCGTTTTTGTACAGAAAAATTTTTAATTTCTACTCGTCAAAAAAAATTGTCCGACCCCGCAATTAAAAGATATCGACTCGGAAACCCATCCCCGCTGGGTTTTGAAAACTTTTGATGTCGTTGGTTCACCTCAGATGTGTGAGGGCCTCGACCAAAACCAGTTTTTCCAGTTTTCGGGTATAAGCCTGGGCGGTAGTATTTTACAAAAAAATCCTCAAAATTAAAAAAAAAAACTGTTCGAATGGATTCAGATCGTGCAAAACAGTCAAAATATCACTTTTGACAAAGAAAAAAAAGTGATCCTCACTGTTACGCAGCCACCCTACTGACCCCCCTGGAACCTGGTTTTTGTGTGGGGGGCTCCCTGTACAAAGTCTTAAGGGAAGTCTGAAGGGGTACTGGTTGGTGGCCATTTTTTGCCTATAAAAAATCGGGAAAAAATTTTTTTTTTGGTTCTCGGGAGTCTGTGCGTGCTGTGATGGCGTCACTTTGCCCTCAGAAATGAGTATTTTTGACCTAAAATGCATGTGTCAGTTTAGACTGGCTGTACGCCGTTTTCCACGGTGTACAGCCACAACTACCCATGTACAGAAGAATTTTTGACTTCTACTCATTTCCAGAAATCGTGCGACCCCGCAATTAAAAGATATCGACTCGGAAATCCATCCCCGCAGGGTTTTAATTTTTTTTTGGGGAATAGTCAGTTATGCCCTTTTTTTGAAATGGTCAGAGATACCCGAAAATAAGTTCAGATATACCCGAAAACCAGAAATAGGGCATAACTGACTATATCTGAACTTATTTTCGGGCATTTGAACTTATTTTCGGGTATATCTGAACTTTTTTCGGGTATCTCTGAACTTATTTGGGGTACCCCCTTTGATTTTTTGCCCAGTGGGTGAGTGACCCACCATGAGGGAATGCGACAGCAGAGACAGTATTGAAGTAGCATGGTATGATTTTCACCCCTTACCCCACACACAGTTACTTTTAGTGGGAGTAAATACTTAAACATGGTCCCTCGCTTCGCTTGTAAACCATTAGTGCAGCAGGAAACTCGCTGGAGCGTGAAAAAAGGCTACCTTATTTCGCGGAAATACATAGTTATTACCACTTTTTTCATTAACCTCACCCTTCCCGACTACTGCGTTTGTACACCATAACTTAATCACACCCCACATTTACACTCATCACAGGATCGTGAAATCTGAACTGCATCCGTGATTGCGATGAGCGCCGCTCTCCGACATTCAACAACTCAAAATCCAAGGCTTCACCCAAATCAATCTATTCTAGGTTTGTTTGTGGACGAAGACCTGGGGGTGGGAACACTTTGTCAGTCACTTCTATAGCCATTAACCCAGGGAGCATAGCTGGTGCAAGAAATTTGACTTTGGAAACCTTCCGGAAAGTCTGTCCTCTGCTTACGGAGGACGAGGCACAAGAAAATATTGCGTTCCCCCAGAAAACCAGTGCACATTTCACACTCCTTGTGGGTGGTCTTGTTGCCTTTTTGTCACAGTAATTTTGGCCCAGGCATGCTCTTGAAGCATGACAATTTAGTGTGTATGGGGCAGGGTGTTGTTTTGTTCTGAATTCTCTTTGTTATAACATCTAAGTCAATCGCGGGTGGTGGTTTGTGTAGCGTGAGGCACTCTTTTTAGCAAACTTCCTGCGGCTGCTAAAGTGTTATTTCTTCGGATTTAACAACGTACAGCGTAACATAGTGGTTTCGCCTGGTCGACACAACCTTTGATAGATATGGGATAACCAACCCCCTTCGACCCCTCGTGGGTTCACTGAACAAGCCCTAGTGGTAGTTAAACGCGATTGACATTTACATTCCTAGAGATGAAAGAACAAGATAACACTTCTGTACCCGCGCATCAAAATTGTGGAAAACTTTGCACCCCAAACACCCTCAACAACGCCCGCCAAAAGGCGCCCCTTGTTGCTGGGAGTTGGTTCTCATGTTTGATACCTGCACAGCAGGCATTCCTCTGAGTCCAACGCATGTTTGGCCTGTCTGCGGCGTTGTACTTCAGGTGCACGAAGACAGGGTCTGGTGGTAAATTTTGCGTAGTGTCGCATTCCCTCATGTGTGGGTCACTCACACTTGGCGGTCATGTGCCACTGCGTGGGTCTGGGAATTTGGGTACCTGGGTACAGGAATTTGTTGCGGAAGACATCAACCACCATGCATTGAGGAGGGTAAGACAGTGGTCGCAGTTTCTACTTGATAGCATTACAACATTTAACTTCTCCACGGGGGTCTTGGGCCGTTCACTCGGTTATACCTTGACTACCGGAAGATATTCTTGAGGCCTTTTTGGTCTCTAGAATATCCGGTCTTCCCGAACGGAGGCACACTTTGTGTGTTACTACGACCTGGCAATTTCCAGCAGTAGGTTAAGTAATCTTTCTTGTAAATTGTTGGATCATTATCTCCTCAGTGCATGAATGCCCCACGTGACTGGACACTTTTGTGTTTGTCATGTGGAGCTGTGGTTGCTCTTTCATGACTTTTTCCTGTTCCTGGGTACCAGAGACCTGGACCTGGGTATCTGGGTATACCCGAAAACCAACTTTTTTGGGGTACCCGAAAAAAGTTGGCGATATGGTCAGACATGCCCGAAAATAAGTTGAGAAATAGTCAGAGATACCCGAAATACCCGAAAATAAGTTCAGATATTGGTCAGTTATGCCCTATTTTTGAAAATGGGGCATCTCTGACCAATATCTGAACTTATTTTCGGGTATCTCTGACCATTTCAAAAAAAGGGTAGGGCATAACTGACTATTCCACCTTTTTTTTAAAATTTCGGTGGTAATCAGGGTAGATCCTTATTTTCGCTAAAAACGCTAAAAATCCCAGATTTATTTTCGTTTTTTTCCTTTTTTTTTCTCTCCCGTTTTTGAAATTTTTCCGCGCAGGCCTGACGCTAACTTTCAGGTTTTTGGGAAATCGTGGGGGTTGATGGTTTGTCCGCTCGCGCAGCGAGCGGAAAAATTGAGTGACGGTCTAAAAAAAAAAAATATAACAAGCAGGTTGGTACTGTACTGAGGCAGAATAGTGGTGTTTTTTTACACATCTCAGCTGTCGTAGAACTAAACCCCAGGGGATAATATAGGTTTTGGGGGTTTTCTCTGAAACTCGGTCGAGCCCAACCCAGCTCGTTAGGGACTCCGGCGGAATGTGAGAATTGCTCGGTTATCCTACTGCGGAGTTCGGCACTGCATTGATATTTGCACCAGGCACGCGCAGTGACAGTATATTTACAAAAAGAAACGGCGGTCGTGGCACCCATGGCGAAGCCACGGTACACAACATTTCTGAAAATGTTGCCATAAAACGGCACTGTCGTTGGTAATTTTCAACAGTTACCGTAAATTTTACTTCCAGATTTTGCTGAAACGAAAGTTTCTGGCGAAGCCACGGTACGCAACATTTCAAAAAATTGCGCTCAAAATTGCACATTTTTACTGCCAAACAGGGCTGCAAGCTGCGCCGCAGGCGCACGGTACGCTACTTTTATTATTTCGCATGCTTCTTTTTCCTTCGGCATTTGAACAATTAAATCACATTCTGGCTGTGACCCTTGTCGGACACTGCGCCCTCTGACAAGGGTAATACTTTCTAGAAACATTCTGAAAAGTGGTAGTGCCCGGCATTAGCAAGAAAATTTTCAAAATTAAATAGGCACCAGCAGTTTGGGTAGGCGAGACCGCATTGGGTGAACCTCCGCGAGCGCAGCGAGCGGAAATTTTTTTTCGCAGTTTTTGGGCAAAGTTCAAAATCCCACCAAAAATTAAGTGGGGATTTTCGACAACAATACTGGGGCCCTATGGGTTTTTGGATTTTGGCCTAACAGTGTTGTGTTTCTGCCTTGGTCCGGTTGAAGTCTTTATTACTGGATCTATCGTACAGGTGACCCACACCTGACCTTTAACACACACGCACTTCTTCGAAACCTCCACCCTCAGCACCAACCCTTTTACAATGGTCCGCTTTGCGGGTTTGTGGACATAGTAATTGTGTTCTTCAAAAATATGCTTCAAAATTGTCTTATGCAAGGTGACACTGACTCATTGGTCCTTGTCTTATGAAGTGAAGACAAATATTAAAGGGGCATTGGCGGCCGAAGGCCAGCCAAAAAAACGGTAGCGAACTTTTACTTTTTTTCCTTTGGGAAGGCCCATTATTCCAATCCATGTTACAATGTTACTTGAAATGGGGTCCAAAACCCCCCCCCCCCCCCCCCCAACGAGCAAAAAAATTTTTGGGAATCACGGTTTCCCCCCTAAGTTACAGGGGGGCCCTGTACAAAACCTAAGGGGGGGTCCGAAAAAATTTTCCCACCCACAAAAAATCAAAAAAAAAAAATTTTTTTTTCCGATTCTCGGGAGACTGTGCGTGCCGTGATGGGGTCATTTTGCGCTGAGAAATGAGTTTTTTTGGCCTAAAATGCATGTGTCAGTTTTTAGGTGAAAATACACCCAAAACTGACACATGCATTTTAGGCCAAAAAAACTCATTTCTCAGCGCAAAATGACCCCATCACGGCACGCACAGTCTCCCGAGAATCGGAAAAAAAAAATTTTTTTTTCGATTTTTTGTGGGCAAAAATTGGTCAAAAAAATTTTCCCACCCCAATTTGTACCGTTGAAAAAAAAAATATTCCATCCTAAGTAACAAAATTCCCGCCCCCAGACCCCCCCCCCCCCCCCATTGTTACATTGTAACATGGATTGGAATAATGGGCCTTCCCTTTTGGTTTTCCCCTTATTTTGACTTTCCGGATCGATTGCGGACCGTGGTGGTGCCACTCTGTGGCTGGAAATTAGTAGGTAACCAAAAAAATGGGCCAGAGAAAAAAGGGAAAAAAAAAAGGAAAAAAAAATAAAAAATCTCGAATCCTTATTTTCACTTTCGCTAAGGATCTACCCTGGTGGTAATCGCGATTTTTTTTTTCTTTTTTTTAAATCGCTAAAACTCTCGAAAACACCAGTGGAGAGTCTCCGCGACTCCTGGGGATTTCAATGTATGTAAATCACGCCTAAAAAAAAGTCAAAAAAAAATGTCCTTCTAATGTACCCCAAAAACCGGGTTTCGGGCCACACCCCACAAGGTAATAAAAACAGCTAAATTTGTCTATTTAGGTAAAACAGGTACTATTTAGCCGCATGCGTGGTATACATGCATGAAAATACAACCCCAACGAAGCTGCACACAAGAATGGCGCAACTTAAGGCGAATGTCCGGCATTGTTATAACGCTCAGTGTCTGCCCCTGCATCAATGAGCACCTGCACCACGTCTGCATGTTTTCCTTCCACAGCACAGTGCAACGCAGTGTAGTTGTCACTTTCTTGTTGATTCAGGTCCACCTCAGGCAAGTGCGCAAGATAGCGCACAGTATCGGTGTGTCCAAAATACGCTGCAAGGATAAGACACGTGACTCCTTCCTCGTCTGTGGCACGCACATCCGCACCTGCTTTGACCAACATCTTCACAGTTGTGAGTGCTCCTGAAAGGCTAGCAAAGTGCAAAGACGAACGCCCTTCAACATTCTTTTTCTCAATGTCTGCCCCTGCATCAATGAGCACCTGTACCACGTCCACATGTTTTCCTTGTAAAGCAACGTGCAACGCAGTGAAATTGCCGCTGCCTTGTTGATCCAGGTCCACCTTCGGCAAACCCACGAGATAGCGCACAGCATCGGTGTGTCCCTCATAAGCTGCAAGGATAAGACACGTGTTTCCTTCGTCGTCTGTGGCACGCACATCCGCACCTGCTTCGACCAACATCTTCACAGTTGTGAGTTCTCCTGAACGGCTCGCCAAGTGCAAAGACGAACACCCTTCAACATTCTTTGTCTCAATGTCTGCCCCTGCATCAATGAGCACCTGTACCACGTCCGCATCTTTTCCTTGTAAAGCAACGTGCAACGCAGTGAAGTTGCCGCTGCCTTGTTGATCCAGGTCCACCTCCGGCAAACCCACAAGATAGCGCACAGCATCGGTGTGTCCACCATAAGCTGCGAGGATAAGACACGTGTTTCCTTCGTCGTCTGTGGCACGTACATCCGCACCTGCTTTGACCAACATCTTCACAGTTGTGAGTTCTCCTGAAATGCTAGCCATGTGCAGAGGAGAGCATCCTTTAGCATTCTTTGTCTCAATGTCTGCTCCTGCATCAATGAGCACCTGCACCACGTCTGCATGTTTTGCTTGCACAGCAAAGTGCAACGCAGTGAAGTTGTTGCTGTTCTCTTGGTGATTCAGGTCCACCTCCGGCAAGCTCACAAGATAGCGCACAGTATCGGTGTGTCCAAAATGCGCTGCAAAGATAAGACACGTGCGTCTCTCGGCGTCTGTGTCACGCACATCCGCACCTGCTTTGACCAACATCTTCACAGTTGTGAGTTCTCCTGAACGGCTAGCAAAGTGCAGAGGCGAACGCCCTCTGTCGTTCTTTGTCTCAATGTCTGCCCCTGCACCGATGAGCACCCGACACACTGCAGGGTCCTCCCACATGGCTGGACAAAGGTGCGACGTCTGACCTGCACTGTCCTTGGAGTCGTGTGGGACAAAGGCGACCTTGCTGCAGACTGACTTCCAATGCTGCAAGAGGACCTCCGTGCACGCAGTGTGGTCTGCGTGGACACACTCACTCAGCAGGATCCCGAAGCCCATCTGCGTTGTCTCGACATACGGAAGAAGCAGTGTGAGGCATTCATTGTGGTTCCCTCTGCATGCCTCGTGCACAGCTTCGAAGGCGACCGTTTCCGTTTTGCTGCCTGGGGAGAGCTTCTCGAGTGCTGCCCGCACGGCAGCGGTGTTGCCGTTCCTGACAGCCTCCAGCAGGTCCTTGTCAGAAATATTTTTGCTTTTTGGTGGGTTCTGGTTTGGTGTGCTGTCTGCGTGTTGCTTCGACATGGTGTTGTGTGTATTGCTGTGAGGTTGATGATGCTTTGTGTTATATGCGAGGTTGCGGGGATGGAGGGAAGGATCTACAAAAGAAGCTAAAGGGCTTGTCCTTGTGTAACGTTCTGTCAATGCACTAACACAGGCGGCACAGTTTGCGTAGCGGAGTTGCGCGGGTGTACCGGGCACATCCTTTGGGGGCGATTCAAGAAGCAGAACCAAACAGGAGATGCTCACTGCGACGTCGTTGCTTTTGTCGACACATCAGCATCTGTACTGTTAGAACGTGAAGAGAAGAGACTGCTTCAAGAAGATTTCTAGTTTTCCACCTGATTTTGACCCGAGTTTGGCGGTGTTGAGTGGTGTATCCACAGAAGTGTCTTCAAGAGTGTTTCATGCTCCAGTTGCTGGGGAGCTTCGCTTCCTCGCAGCGTTTTTGTTATTCGGGACAATGCCCTCATCATCACTTGAAGACAATACCCTTGTTTACTACCATAGCCGGTAACATACGGAAGACGTGCCCTGCAAGGATGTACGAGTGAATACCGTTCTCATTGCCAGTCAGGCCCAAACAAAAGGAGTGGAGAAGGTGGGGGTGGGGACACACGACATACGTATGTAAAAGCAGTGGGTGGGGGATACAGACTCATTGTAGTGCACGTTTGCGTCAAAGATAGAGGGGTGTGGAGCGGTGAGTGTGAGGACTTTGTAAAAAGCTGCACCCGTTTTTGGGGGTGTTGGAAATAGTTTTATTGTTCACTTTGTCAAAATCTCTTTGTTTTTCTCTTTGTCTATTTTTCCTGCATTTTTTATTCTCTTCTTTGTACTTTCTTTTGTTTTGGTTGTTGTTAGATAAGCTCAATCGCCTATCGAGTTCTGTGAATAGCACGGAACTCCTTTTCATGTGTATCCATGGAAATCAGTATCATATGTGATACCGGGTTCATGTTGTACATGACTTTGTTCTTTGTCAGCGTGCACGGCTCGACATAGTTAGAGAAAAAATAGACAGAGAGAAAAATTGGAGGTAAAAATTTTTGAAAAAAGGTGTCGTTTGAGAAAAACAAACAAACGGACGCGCTGTGTGAAAAACGAGTGTTTCTCTGCGCGTGATATTTTGTGGGGAAGAATAAAACATTATGAAAAAAGCTCGTTGCGTTCCCACTATCGTTTCCGCTGCGCTCTCACTAGCGTTCCCACTCCATTCGGTTTTCTCTTACTTAGCAAAAAAAAGGAAAAGTTTATGAGATGAACCATCGTGCTTCGTCATAAAATAGTGGGGTTGTGGGGAATGTGAAGTTGATTGAGGGGGAAAAGAAAGAGTGAGTGGAAGGCGCAAAGGGTGGCACTGTTCGTCTGCGGATGCAGAACCCCAGAGAGCACTGGATGCACACGGTAACCATGAGGGGGGTTTGTAAGCGGGTAAATAATTAATGTCCCCATCCAGCGCAAGATGAGGTGTCTGATCACGTAAAGAAGACTTAAAAAAAAAACAAAAAATCACAAAGCTGATAAAATAGTCTTTGGCCTCTTGTGCTCTTTGGCCGCCAATTATAAACTAATCACCCGGCAAAAAAAGAAGAAGAAGAAGAAATGGTGTAGCTGAAGGGGGGTGATTCGCACTTCTTGCGCACTTTTTGCATCCCCCATTCATCCACACCAAAAATGCCACGGTCAAAACCAAAAGGGGATGGGTGGGTTAATAGCTGGAGCGAACTCTGTAAAAAGCTGTGGCTCGTTAGGGATATTTTGAGTGTGAAGCACGGTGACATAAAAAAAGGGGTTGGCAAGATGAGTCACTGTGCTTTGCTTCTCAAGGGACGCACACGGGGAATATTTAAAAACTAATAGCCTTGACCACTCTCTGACAGGGATAAAGCCTGACCCAAACCTATCACCCCGGGCTTCCCTTGATCCCCGTTCGTTACCTTTACTTACAACGTAAAGAATGATGATGTCTCTCGTTGAAAAGAACCCATTGTTCCACTTTATGTGTTAAGAGACAGAAGCAAGCTTTCAACCCCTACCCCGAAAGCCAGTAGCAGCTTTTTTCAGCATCTCCTGCTCGGGCAGGGTCTGAAACTTTTGCGAGCCAATCTGTTTTTATTTTTAGTGTCCATAGTACATATCCATCCAAACCCTACCACGTCAAAAAAGCTGCCCTTCCCAGACTTAACCACCAAAAGCACTATCAACAATCCAGTCACTTTTATGTCTTTGCTTTTTAATATCTTCCTCTCACATTAGTTGCCAAAAAAAAGTACAAAATTACAAAATTCTCGTGAGAAAAAAATCGGCGTTTCTCGGGTTTCCGGTCCCTCCCGAGGGAGGCTGGTGTATCACATTTGTTGTGTCATGGACATAATAAAAGAACACATACCTCTAGCAGCCTGCTGCACAACGGCCCTGGCTTTGCTCCACACGCATCCAGCACCTTGGCCACTATGGTATTCGTCTCCGGCGTGCTGAAGCCGTTGTCGGGGGAGAACAGCTGCGCTGCCGCACGGAACGCAAATGGCGAGATGCCGTCTCCTTCCACATGATGCTCGAGGAAGTGCTTGAGACATTCCACATGCGCCTCCGGCTCCATCGTTAACAACCCCTTATAGTATAGAAACGCCGGCCTCGCAAAGGCCATGTGTTCACTCACATTTTGCAGAATTTTGAGAAGCTTTCCGAGCTCTGCGGGTTTGTCTACTGCCATGAGCTTGAAATCATCGAGAATCATGACCAAAGCTAGAACATGATAGGGACAGAAATACGAGGTGTGCGAGAACACTTTCTCTGCCTCTGCGGAGCCTTCTCTGACGAGGAACAGCAGGCGCAGGATTTCATCGCCGAACATCTTCGATTTGGCACCGTTTTCGATGTCCGGCAATCCCAATGGAGACCAATGCCCTTCTGCTGCAGGAAAGAGCAACGCTTCGCTGTACCACAGCGCCGCAAGAGAACGCAAAATGCACACATAATACACCGAACGTTCATCGCAAAATCGGTGGTTTTTGAATGAAATGCAATCTGCAAAGGCGCCGATACCATCTCCCTTGAACATTTTCAGGATGCTACGACACAACAACAATGTCGCAACACATGACGGTCTTGTTGGAGCCGCGTACACCTGCACCTGCAACGGCAGCAAATTCACATTGTCTGTACTACCCAAAGAAAGAGCTTCGTCACCCACCTCTAAGCACTCCAAGGCATCATCTCGTGCACATAACGCCATAATGTGGATGGACGATTGGAACATCTCATTTACGTTCTGCCCCTTCTTCCCTGCAGGACTGCACTTTAACACAGCCAACGCCTCCTGCAAGACAACCAAGGAGAGAATCCCTTGAGACGCAGTCGACAACATGGCGAGACTCTCCTGTAGGGTTTCTTGACTGCCGAAAAACGCAAGCTCGATGTTTAACATACAGAGCTGCGACCACACGAACGACGCATCTGACAAATGAGGGTGTGCTGTGACCAAAGGCGCTACCTTGGCAGACAACTCCGGAGAAGCACCCGACCGAGAGGAAGACGACAGATGCGACGACACCGATTCGCAATCATCCTTTTCCTTTGCATCCTCATCCTCATCCGACGCAGCCACTCCTGTATCGAATTTGATCACCTTTTGCACACTTGGGCTTTTTGGATTTGGATGAGCCTTAATAGGCAATGTACCTGGGGAAGAAAACGATAGCGTTGGGGTCCGCAAAACGGATGGATGAGGAGGAGGGCTTGACGGGGGTGTTTTCTCCCACCATGCGTTGGAGGTCTGCCGCAACGGTGTCTTCTTCATCTTCGATTTGTGTTTCTTCTTCTTCTTCTTTACCTCCTTGAGTTCGTATTTCTGCTGCGTAGAGTACTCCTTCTCTTTGTCCTGGTTTGTCTCCACCAGGTCCTCCCCGCCGTCCTGACAGCACAGACACTGCCACCAGGATGTTTTCTTTTTCTTCCTCTTCTTTTGTTTCTTCGGTTTTTCGCTGATCTTCTTCTTCTTCGGGCTTGGCTTTTTTTCGATCACCTCCTCCTCCTCCTCTTCTTCTTCCTCCTCGTCTTTGCCGGACTCTGTAATTTCTTCGTCGGTTTTTAAAGGGTTGTCATCGTCTAGCTTGCAGAGGAGAGGAGGTGGGTGGGTTGGGGAGGTGATGGTGAAGAAGTCGCTGTTCTGGTTGCTGAGGAGGCTGGCTTTGGAGGATGCGCGGCTGAGGGTCATCTCCTTGGTGAGGGATATGTGCGAGGAAGGGTCGCTGCTGAAGCTGAAGCTGTCTAAGGTGAGAGCGCTTGCCTTCCTGCTGAGACACGCCTGGGCTTCGGCGTAGCTGCAGACCGCAGGGGGGTCGCTGGGTTTGGTTGTCATTCTCGCTGCACTCACTGCAGCTGCCCCTAAATGGCCAGATTCATAGAGACAAAGACACAACCACATCAGCCACTCACTCCGTACAAAGCTAGACGGAGACCCAAAGTCCAACCCATCGATCGAACTAACCGTCTGCTTCGACGTTTCGTTGAAGGTCGTAACCAGCTCTGCGAGGAGACGAATTCCTTCGCGGTATTCACCTTGTTTGATATGAGATTTAAAGAGAAGTGCAACAAACTGCCAACCTACACGAAATGCCTTCGCTAGACGAAAATGTTGAACAACAAACGGAAGCGCCGGGGAGCTCGACTTAAGAATCACATCAGCAGCAACTTCGTGGAGGCGCTGCCGTTGGGAAACGAGAATGGTGTTATATATCACATCGCGCACTGCGGAGAACTGAAAGCAGACTCTGACGTCGATGGCCTTGCTGGAGAGAAGCTGTGCATTGGTCTTCAGTGACTCCCGCCTGGAGTGCCGCCCCTTCGGCGACAATATGCTAGGACGCAGAGGAGCACCTCCGCTCTTGGACCGTGGTCGTGCCTCTTTGCGCCGTTTCCCCTTCCGCTTCTCCTCCAGAGCTAGGAGCCCCATATCGCAGAGGCTCTCAATGACCTCTCCTGCCTGCACAAAAGCGATTCCATCAATCCCAAGGCAGCTGAATAATAGTGCTTTAGGGACACTGCAACCTAAGACAGCTGCAACGGAGACGACGTGGCGTTCAATAGGGTTGAGGCTGTGGTTGATACGTTGTTTTGTCCACTTTGTTTTTGTAAAGTGTGCAAATATCTATGTGATCTTTTTACTGCAATACGCTGACTGAAACCCCTTTGAGGCCAAAAAAAAAAAGGTCGTGTTTAAAAGGGTGAAAAGAGAAATGGGGTGTTCTTTAGCTCAGTGGTAGAGCATTGGTCTTGTAAACCAAGGGTCGGGGGTTCGATCCCCCCAGTTGCCTCCACCCACAGCGGCCTCCAGTCCTGGGCTGGACGTTAAATTGCATCCGGGGGCCCTTTTGTGGCACTCCTCCTGAAACTCTATGAAGGTCTGACCTGAGGGTAAAAGGTGCTGGGTATGCTACCCTGGGTGCTGAAGGCAGGCACACAACATGTGTGGAGGGACCTGCAGAGCCCTAGCCAGTGAAGCCAAGGAGGCCCCCCTAGGAAACTAGGGAACGGATTGGAAGAGACCTCGCCGGTAGCCGGGAACCCTCCCTGGGCTAGTACAATGATGAAACTTCAATCTTAAGTCCACACCCATGTGGCGGCCGCTTTGGCATGCGTCTGTAAGGACAGCCTTGACTGATACTTTCTGTATTAGCACACGATTGCCTCCCTGAAGGCTACGTAGCTACCTGAGTACAAAAAAAAAAAAGAGAAATGGGGTGTTCCCATACCGATCTATGTTTCTCATGACGCTAGCTTGTAACGACGGCGGTACGACCTGCGCAAGCTGGGTATCGAGGTCGCACTCCAGATGCAAACAGAGCTTGCCTGTCAGGTTCTTCGACACCAACGAGCTTTTTATGAGGGACAGCAGCATTTCTATTGCAATCCCTGGGAAGCCGTCGGACTTTTCGTACAAACTCCGCGCTAAACGGGCGTCGATGTGCGTGCATCTTCGTTCATCCTGCAAGACGTCCACCAATGCGTCATATTGAAGCGGGAGGACGTGAATAAGCATTGTGTTCCGCGATGCCAGCAATCCTTCCATGAAGGCTTCCGCCCCCTTCACAGTCTCAGTGTACAGCAGTGAGTACGGGTCGTCCGAGTCAACGCTGACGTAGGAGTCAAACGTGCTTCGTGTCGCCGATGTCGCCACCTCCACCTGCTCCCTCTTCAGCGGGTCTTTCGCCTGCGCAGCCAAAATAAAAAAGCTTGGCAACGTCAGCAAATACGCGATTGCATCTGCAGAGCACCCATCCAACCATTGAATGTCATCAATGCAAATGACAAGCTTTCCACACTGTGCGCAGAATAGAAAAATCTCAGCAATGACTTGGTGGAGCAGATGCGGTTCTGCCTCGAGGCGAGCCAACACCCCAAGAGACGGGGTCTGGATGTCACAGCGGCGGAGCACAAAGTGCAGGAGCGGGACCGCCTCTTCGAGATGCGGCGGGAAGTTCTCAAGCACGGTGGCAACGTCGTGCTCGAGAAGCACCTTTTCGATCAGAATGCGAATACAATTAAATTGACTCATCATCTGCGACTCTGCACAGGTAATATTCAGGTGCCGCGGTGCAGTATCGTTCAACACAGATGTCATGATGTACGTCTTCCCTATACGCGGCTCCCCCGATAGCAGCACACAGTTTACAGGAGAATCGTCGTCCAACCACTCCGCAATGTGCAACGCAATGTCAGACGTCTCCTCATGCCGACCGTGCAGCTTCAGATCTGTTCCCATCGCGGAGAGCCCGTCCGACTCTGATTCTTCTTCGTCGAAGTCGTGGGGTAGTTTGCGACGTTTTGCGCTTTGCAGTCGTTTTCGTCCTTGGTTGCGTGGTGAGCGTGCGACGCGGTCAGAGTGTGATGAAGCGCATGAGGATCGGGCGTCGTTCCGCCCGGCGGTAGCTCTCTCGCATGCTGACGCGAAGTCTGCTGTGTTGCACACAGAGAGCGACCGTGGCGAGGAGTGGCAGGAGACCACGGGGCTCTTGAGGGTCGCAGAGTATTCACTGCAGGACTTCATCCATTCGTTCTCGGTGGCGTCTTCGCTGATCTCGCTGCAGCGGGATTTGCGCACTTCACGCTTTGAGTCTAGAATATAAGCAGTTGCAGTCCGCGACCTTAGCTTCTGCGATGTGCATGAATCTGCCGATGCTAAGCTCGTTCTGCTCTGCGCTCGCGACTTCTGTGAGGAATGCCCACTGCTCGTCTGGTCGCCCATCAGCATTTCAAAGATCCGTTCCCGCTCTGCTTCTCGCACGATATGCACCGTCTGCAACGGCGCCTCCTGGCCCTTCAAAACCAGAGTATCACCAGTAAGAATTGCGACCCCGTTTGCCTTGATTTTGTCCATATCCTTGCACAAAGAAATGCTCATTTCTGCAAGAATGGAGTAGTTCGAAGCGTCAAAGTCTGCCGCAAGGCACATCAGTCGTGCTGCGATGTTCACCCCATCACCCAGCACGGTGTACTCTTGCCGGAGATGCGAGCCCGTCATCCCACAGAAGACAGGCGCGTAGGAGATGCCGAAGGCGGCTATGGTGTGATGGTTCTTCTTGAGGTCCTTCGCTGCACGCATTGCAAAGAGAACACCTCGGTAGGCGTCGTTGCTGTGGGCAAGGGGGGTGTGTGAAAGTTTGTTTTGCTTTTTGTGAAAGTAGACACCCGAGGATGAACTCCACTATACTAGTTTTTGTTTTTGCTACTTTATTTTTTTGTTGTTGTGTTTCTTTTTAGGAAAAGAAAAACGTTATTTTTCGTTGATTTGATTGCTCAATTACCCTGTTGGAGGGGGGGAATGATAGTCGACCGTATCGGAAGAACCATGTCTCCTTTACGCTACGCTTGGTCTAAGAGGTTGCTTCTCTAGCAAACCCAATAAATAGGCCAAAAAAAAAATATTTCATGGTGGTATTTTGACGCTTTTCTTCCCTAGTATTTCATACCTATGACCATGCAATGGGATCCCAAAGAGACACAGACATATTACACCTTTGTCATCCAGCATGATTTTGTTCAGGATTCCATCGTATTGCGCGAGCGCCTTTTGTATTGCACCGACACAGTGGTTGAGCCTTGAGTGAAGGTCGTTTGGGTGCGCATCACAGCTTATAGAGGCCAGCTTGATGAACACTGTGCAGACGGTTCGGAGCGCTCCCGAAAATTTGCTCATGGTATTTTCCGCTGCCTTTAACACCGTATCAAATACGTACAACCCCGCATGCACTTTCCCCTGCTTCGACAATACCGGATCCACTTTATTCCGTCTCTCAATATACTCCATGACCTTCCCAACCTCGACCTGATTCTTTGCATTCTGTAAGGTACCATTTTCGAATACATGAAATAAGGTGTTTTGGTTGTGAATCATCCGAAAAATCGTTGTCGTGGTATAACATAAAGGCTCTGTTTTGGAGCGCATATCTGCAGTGAAAACCAGCGAAGAATTTCCCCCTAAAGATGCAGCGAGGGTAGACACCTCTACCGGAACTCCGGTAATGAGGTATTTCCATTTGCCGAGAAGGGTGCTTCCCCTGCCTCCGACCGTCATGCCGCAAAATTCCCCGCAGGCTGCTCCCATATGAAGTTTCATGGTGCATTGTGTGACATCTCCACAGTCTCCAACTGAAAATGAATACTCCTCTGCTTCAACGAGAAGCGTGCTGCCACAGAGTAAGGCGGCCTTCGAAGAAAGCTCTTCGCATCCTTCCCAAGCAACCATCATAGCGTCGCCACTAAAAAATATTATATCACCAAAAAACCGATCCACAACAGCAATCAACAGAGAGAAATAAGCGTTTAAATGGGATGTCAGCATTTCAGCGCTTTCCGCGTCGTTCTGCCCCTTCTGCAATGTGGTCGCTATAGATGAAAACCCTGCAATGTCAACAAACAGCAAAGCGCCCTTCAGCTTTAAAACAGACGCAGAAGGCTTCTTCTCCAATCCCTGATGCAATATCTTTGGCAATAATGCCAAGATATCTCGGTTTGATGCCATCAAACACAAGGAACAGAAGAAGAGCAACGGGAGGGAGATATCCCTATATAACCATCATGATCAATCTAGTTCCATTTTGGGGGAGGGAGGGGGAAGGAGGGAAGGAGAGGAGGGGAGATTTGTGGTGTGTACTCTGTTGGAGGTTATTTGAGTTGGGAAAGCAAAAAAACGTCAGGGTTTTGTTGAAAATTCTGGGGGAATACAAAAAAAGATGGTGTGATCACCACAAACCGATTCTCCGTGGTTCTCCCGAAGGTGCTCCGGTAAGGGGGCTATATCGCTGTAGCAGTTCTCCGTGGTTCTCCCGCGGGTTGTCCGTACCCCCTGAATCGCACCAAAAGAGAGGGGAAGTTTAGAAGATGACTCTAAGCCTCGTGCTTAGTCTGATTAGATTACTTCATGTTTTGAACATTGGTTATTCGCTCGTGCTTAGTCACCTTAGTCACCTTGATCACATTCCCACCTGTAGCATAGCACCAAAACGAGGAAGCGATTCGCTGAACGCGCCCCAAATACAACGGCAAAAAAAATAGAGGGAAAAAAAACTTTCTGCTGATCATAAAAGAGCATCTAGAGGAGTGGGATTGTGTGTGACATCCCCAACCCTCGAAGGTGCACCCACACCGACGAGAAAAATGTTTCAGAAGAAAAAGAGGAAGCAGACACAGCCAGAAGGAAGAGGAAAAGGAGAAAAATGTGGTAATCTGCACGACGGTGAAGTAAAAATGACTTGACTTGTGGTTTTACTTCACCGCCGTGTGAACCGGGGAAGGGGATATCTGCTTTTTTTGTTGTGTTTCGAAGAATAAAAAATCGCGGTTCGAATATTGATCATGCTTTTTTTTGATTTGTTTTGTTTTTGTTTTTTTGCTTGCCTTTTTTTGAAAGGGAAAGTGGATGGGGGGGAAGGGGGAGGCAGAGAGAGAGAGAGAGAGAGAAGGAAAAGAGAGGGAGGGGAGGGGGTTGAAATTCTTTGTATTTTTTTTTTTTTTGTGATAAATTTTGTTTGGAGTAGTGTAGTTGCCTCGGGTTGTGTTGCCACAGTTGTGCAATCTCCACTTTCAAAATTTTTGTATACCAAATGAGAGATGTATTCTCACTTTTTTTTTTCTTCTTCTTCTTTTTTCCCCACTGTAACCTACGCAGTAGGCGTGACGCTGACTCCCGGTAAAAAAAAAAAAAAATTTTTTTTTTGGCCGCCGGGTTTGCTTTTGTTTGAAAACGTTATTCCACACAACACTACTTTTTAATTTGTATCACCGACAAAAAAAAAAAAAAATATCGTGACATGGTCTCTGACACCCAAAAGCAAATGGACAAAACATCGCTCTATCAGATATTGGCCTTTGGGGTCCCCAAAGAACACCGCTTTTCAGCACAACGTTTCTTGGAGACTACGAGGTTAAGGTTTGAAGCGAGAGAAAGAACGATTTCGTCAATACTTTGTTTTTTTGAAAGAAAAAAAAGAGAAGAAGAAAAAAACTAAAAGCACAATTTTCCTCACAGTGGGTCGCAATTTTATGGGTGCCTTTTATTATGGGTGACTTAATTATAGGTGAATATTGGGTCCACCCATAACTAGACACACCCGTAAATATGTGACTCGCTGTACTTTTTTTTTTAAAAAAAAAGGGAGGTCTTGAAAGGTCGAATACGGCAGGAAAAAAAGAAGGGAAAAAAAAAACACACTTACTCGATGTGAAGAGAAGCTGAAAGTGCATAACGACCTACCGGACGTAGGCGGAAGGACTGATGTTCTTCCCCGCTTGGAGTCCTTTTATACCAGGCTGTGTCCAGTCTGGCGCAAATTTTTTTGTATTATTTTTTTTGAAATTTGGGAAGCCTCTTTTTTATTTTCAACGGATGTCATCCGGGGGGGGAGGGGGGGGGTCTCCGGGGGGCCCGGTGCGGTAGTCATCAAAATGACAACCTCAAGGACATGTCAAAGGACAACCCTCGGTGCGAGACAACCCCTAGGTTGTCAGTGACAACCTAGGGGTTGTCAAATGACAACCTGAGGTTGTCAAATGACAACCCCTAGGTTGTCATTTGACAACCTTATGCATGTGAAATGCCTTGCAACAGCCATTTTTATTGGAAATGTGGGAGGTTGGTGGTTACCTGTTTGATTGTTGATTGTTGATTGTTGATTGTTGATTGTTGATTGTTGATTGTTGATTGTTGATTGTTGATTGTTGATTGTTGATTGTTGATTGTTGATTGTTGATTGTTGATTGTTGATTGTTGATTGTTGATTGTTGATTGTTGATTGTTGATTGGGGGAAAAGATGACACCGGGTGGAAAAGTGCACCGAATTTTTATTGAAAACGGTTGCACCGTGTTTTGCACCGACCCGACGCTGCAGGGTCACAAGCTGAGCTTTGCGTTGAAGCGGGAGCGCCTTGCCATCGGGGCCAGCATCGGGGTGGTCGACGGTACGTATGATGTCCCCAGCACTCTGTCCCTTGATTCGACGAGGGAGACTTCCGTGATGGTGCAGGTGGGAATTACTCGTGTGGACATACCCGTGGGGGCCCCCAACGCACTCTCTGTGAAAATGGACGGGGCATCATGGATGTCCGTGTTTGGGGAGGACGAAGTTCCTGAGGAGGCTCCTGAGGATCCTGAGGAGACTCTTGCTGAGGCCAGTGACACAGAGGCAAACAAGGAGGACTCCGAAGAGAGTGTTCAATGGCACTAGTCAGGCACGTCAGTCACTTGACCCCTGCATATGTGTATGGGCGGGATTTTTACAAAGGGGGTGAGGGACCCAAATCATCATGAAATCAACAAAAACAGAAATCACCCCCCCCATCTCCTTTTTTTTTAAATAAATTTTTACAGTGCATGGACATTCAACAATCAACAATCAAACAGGTAACCACCAACCTCCCAACCCCCCAACCTCCCACATTTCCAATAAAAATGGCTGTTGCAAGGCATTTCACATGCATAAGGTTGTCAAATGACAACCTATAGGTTGTCATTTGACAACCTCAGGTTGTCATTTGACAACCCCTAGGTTGTCACTGACAACCTATAGGGTTGTCATAATTATGACATGTCATTGAGGTTGTCATTTAGGTTGTCATTTTGCTGACTACCGCACCGTGGGGTGAGCGGAAAAGTTTGGTAATTTGGCAACGGGGGGGTCTAGTACAAAACCGTGGTCACATGGATTTTATGAATTTTCTTCAAAAAAATTTTTTTCGAATTTTATTTATTTGGAAAGATCGGTTACGAAAACGTTCAATTCCGGGGTCGCACGATTTTTTTTATGCCTGTGTGGATGGTTAGGTGATTTTTGGCTGTGGTACCCCCTTTGGGAACGTTTCTACGCAGGTTTCTTAAGGAATTCCTTAAGAAAACCTCCTCTTTGGGTCGCAGCACAGTGGCGTCTCTAAGTTGGATTTCTTTTGAAGAAGGTTTTCGATTTTTTTCCTTTGGATTTATTTTTTACGAATCTTTCAATTCCGACCATTTTTTTTATTCAGGAACACACTCCACGGTACGCAACTTTTGGTGGTGCCGACCCCCCCTTTATGCACTGAAATCCCTATACGTTACTGTATAAAGACCCATGGAGCCTTTAAATTGACTTCACTGTACTGTGTACTGTGTACTGTGTACTGTGTACTGTGTACTGTGTACTGTGTACTGTGTACTGTGTACTGTGTACTGTGTACTGTGTACTGTGTACTGTGTACTGTGTACTGTGTACTGTGTACTGGAGCCACTTTAAATTAACTTCTACTCCACTAAAGTGGTCGATTTTTTTTGTGGTGAAAAGCGGGGAGCTCGGAAATCCACTTCCGCTGGTTTTCGAATTTTTTTACGTCTGTCCAAAAGCCGAAAACTTCAGGTTGCCAAATTTACAATCTTCTCCGGGGGGGGAGGGGGGGGGTTTCTCAAAATCGGACGGATGACATCCGTTGAAAGTAAAAAAGAGGCTTCCCTTTTTCAAAAAAAAAACTCCCCCTGGTCCTCCTTCCCTGAAGCAGGGTGGTCAATCACATAAACCTACCACGTCCACGCGGTTGCTGATGCAAGCAAACAAAACTTGTAAAGATGAATGTGCCTCTCATGTACACACATCTTTCAAAATAGTCAATCAATACTGGGTGTTTGGAAGAAGAAGAAAAAACCGGTAGAGCTTTTTTGGGCACCCAGCAAGGACAAAAAAAAGTTTTAAAAAAAAGGGTGGGGACACGTTGTGTGAAAGCGAAGAAGAGATGCAACGCTGCATCAGAACACATTGGATTTAAAAATATTTTTTTTTGCGTGTTCTGACGATATAAATATGGGGGATGATACAACAGCATCGTTACCACAGTGCATAAAACCTATTATGCATACATAAAACACCACAAAAACGTTTACAAGGTGGAATCTCTTATCTTTCAAAAAAAAAAAAAATGGTAATATTCTGCAAAGAAGACTTGCATTCCTCTTTAATTTTTGCAGGTGCAAAAAACACTTTTACTTTATTTGGGATATAACTCGGTGATACTAAAAAAAAAAGAAAGAAAAATTTGTTCAGGAATGATAATAATGAGTTTTTTTTTTTTTACTGTTTTCCCACAACCTTCCTTCACCTCCCCCTTGTAGGGTTACCCAAGGTGTAAGGTAGATTGAAAATCAATATTGGGTAAAACTCTACCTCACTGAGCCTCTGAAGGCTTGACAGCACCCATCTCCGATGACAACACTGAAGTGTTGCTTGCCAGTGGCAGTATTGTGATGGGAGCCTATTGGCATCTCCCGTGTATTGTGATGTATTTTGATGTATTTTGCGTATGCTAATGTGCTCCCAATCACAATACTGCCACCATTACCCCTCCCCCCCACGTTGGCCCCATCCTCTGAGAGTGCGGCAAAGATTATGCATATTATCACGAAGGCTGTATATGAATTGACAGCCTGAAAAACACCCCTCAAAAAAAAAAAAAAAAAAAAAAAAAAAAAAACGTTTGAATGAACACGAAACAAGAAGGTGAGAAAAATTTGGTAAGATGAGACGAAGCCTCTCTGTGCTGAGTCACCTTGCCAATTCTTCATACTTTAAAAAAAAAAGGGATCGCATATACCCCACAAAGGAAGGTGGGGTGGGGTTTGAAGAGAAAACGAAAAAAAAGTAAAAAAAAAAAAAAATGAAATCTTTTTTGATACTAATTATCCCTTTTTTTGTTGTGTGTGATGGCTGTGAAGAGCTATTGCCCAGAGGGGCAATCAAAAAAAAACAAGTAATTGCTATCGGAAAAAAAACCGGGTGTGCTGTGGAACTCCCCTCTGAAAAAAATATAATCTACAACACGCCAGCATTCTGCTCTTCTGCAGGTATGCTAAAACGCTCTTCGTACGCTGGACCCACTGGGATGCCTGCATCTGAAACTTTTAAACAGTGGGGCTGTTATCTTCGTCCAGCACCATCTGCTCGATCGCGTTATTGGACGTAGTCTCGGCAGGCTCGATAACCATTCAATCGGGCGGCCTCGGCATGTTCCAGCTCGTAGTCGTCCACAGGCTCCCACGCATCGTCGTCGTCACCAGAGCAGTGCGGAAGGAACACATAATGCACAGACGACAACACGTCGTCGATCGCACCAGGCATCGTCACATCAGCACCTCCAGAAAATCGCCAGGATGCTATGGTGGTTTCGAAAATCGCGCGGAGTTAACCACAACACACCCCATTTTTTTTCTTAGCAATTAGTTGTTCTTGTTATTATTGTTTTCCACACCTTCCTTCAACCCTTGTAGGATCAGTTCGTATTTTTTTCGCGAAAACATGAAATTACACATTTCAAGAGAACAAAAAATTAAAAAGGGTTCGCCACCTAAATGGGACGCCGTAAACCATAATTCCTCAGTGTCAGCCGCATCATTTCAATGAAACCAAAAAGTGGCTTATTTGCATTTTTGGGCTCCGCCCGTGCAGCGGTGGGGTCATTTCGGAAAATTGGACAATTTTTTGGCCACTTAAATTTTGAGAAATATGAGCCCGGTTCCTTATACGTGGGGCCCATTTTTGGCCAAAAATTTTCTCAAAATCGACGAAATTAAAATTAGACCCCTTACCCCCCCCCAGAATCATTTCAATACACTACCTGTATTGGTTGCTGACGCGTGTATACAGGAAGGTTGGGAAAAAAGTGGCTTATTTGCATTTTTGGGCTCCGCCCGTGCAGCGGTGGGGTCATTTCGGAAAATTGGACAATTTTTTGGCCACTTAAATTTTGAGAAATATGAGCCCGGTTCCTTATACGTGGGGCCCATTTTTGGCCAAAAATTTTCTCAAAATCGACGAAATTAAAATTAGACCCCTTACCCCCCCCCCAGAATCATTTCAATACACTACCTGTATTGGTTGCTGACGCGTGTATACAGGAAGGTGGGGAAAAGAGGGTGGGATAAACGTTTCATGGGGTGATCAGAGGTACTTTTTTGCAGCTCCAGTCACAAAGAATCATGAAAAATCACGAAAAAACACAAAATCCGGAATGCGAATCACAAAAAATCACAAAAAATCACAAAAAATCACGAAAAATCACGAAAAATCACGAAAAATCACAAAATCTGGAATGCGAATCACAAAAAATCACAAAAAATCACGAAAAATCACAAAAAATCACAAAATCTGGAATGCGAATCACAAAAAATCACAGAAAATCACAAAAAATCACAGAAAATCACAAAAAACACCGCGAATATGGTGATTTGGCCTGAGTGTTTGCAAGGCGTTGATCCTACACTGGGTCGTCGTCAGACACCGTGGCAGTGTGCGGGGCAGGGGCAGATGGGCTAGCTTGACAAAAAAAAAACACAAAAATCTGTGGTGTGGCGCCTTAACCGATTCCCCGTGGTTCTACCGTGTTTCTACCAGTTGTCGCTCCATAAAAGGGGGGGTATAGATGTTAGAAAAATTTCTTTTCTTTTTTTCGCTGGTGAGCTTTTAAATGCCGGCATTTGCATTTCCGGAATCCGTCCGGCCAGTGGTGGGGTCAATTTGCCGAAATGGACAAGTTCTCATTTTTGGTCAATTTTTCGCAGTGCACAGTATACACAGTATACACAGTATACACAGTATACACAGTATACACAGTATACACAGTATACACAGTATACACAGTATACACAGTATACACAGTATACACAGTATACACAGTATACACAGTATACACAGTATACACAGTATACACAGTATACACAGTATACACAGTATACACAGTATACACAGTATACACAGTATACACAGTATACACAGTATACACAGTATACACAGTATACACAGTATACACAGTATACACAGTATACACAGTATACACAGTATACACAGTATACACAGTATACACAGTATACACAGTATACACAGTATACACAGTATACACAGTACACCCAGTACACAGTACCAAAAAAAATCAAAATCAATTTGATTCACAACTCTTCACACCAGTTCACAACGCCACTATGTTAACCGTGATGTTACCATAACATTACCATGGTTGTGAACATTTGTGATCAGGTACCCCCCCGTATAGTACCATTCAATCACTGAAAAATTTCACAGAAATTTCACAAAAAATCACAAACATCTGGAATGCGAATCACAAAAAATCACAGAAAATCACAAAAAATCACAAAATCCGGAATGCTAATCACAAAAAATCACAGAAAATCACAAAAAATCACAAAATCCGGAATGCTAATCACAAAAAATCACAGAAAATCACAAAAAATCACAGAAAATCACAAAAAATCACAAAATCCGGAATGCGAATCACAAAAAATCACAGAAAATCACAAAAAATCACGTACGCTCACAAAAAACCCAAACAAAATCATAATTTCGTTTTTGTAAGCATTTGTAACCGTTTGTAACCGTTGTGATTTTTTGTGATTTTTCTTGACTCGAGCTGCAAAAAAGTACCTCTGATCACCCCATTTCAGGGGACTTTATTATTGCCGGCTTACGGTAGAGCGGTAGTTTTGTTAAAACCGGGGTTTTTTTGGAATAAAAAAAAGCTGAAAATCTGGTTTCCGAATTTTCAAAAAAAAAATGCACAATTTTGTATTCACATCATGCCAGGAAGAAAGATTTTGGGTCGGGCCGATGCAAAGGGTCTCAAAAACATTCGTAAATTTTTCCCTGTATTTTGGAAGTCGAAACGAAGCGAGCTGGAGATGTTCCATGCGGAATGTGACACATGCATAACGAATTTGCGATCGGAGAAGACGGATGAATGCCGAGTTGTATCGCTGCCTGGAGAGGGGTCGGGAACGATCACGACTGCAATACCAAAGCCTGCCTCCAGCAGATGAAAAACGTCAACACCTAGGGGAATTTGAAAATGTTTTTTTGTATGTTTTGAAAGTGCTTTGTGCTCTGTTTAATTTTGCTCGATAGTTTTGTAGACGTGGGGTTGGAGAGGAAGGGCGCGTTACCAAAGCCTGCATCCAGCAGATGAAAAACACCAACACCTATGGGAACAAAACACCTCCAGTCCAGCATTCAGCATTTTCTTTTTTTGGCGCGCTTCTCTGCGTGATACCGAGAAGACGTTGAATATTTAGAATCTAATGTGAACGTGCAAAGAAAACAGAGAAAGTTTCCTAATTTAAATGCAATAAAGTCCCCTGAGAAAAAATATAAAAAAAGCTTGGAAGACTGAAATATGCCACTGAGAGCAGGTTCATCTTACAAGAAAGTGAAACTTGAAGTTGGTGCAAAAAAAGAGGGGAAAAACTGCGTCCAGAGACGAGAAGGGGGGCAAAAAGAGTTTTTTTTTTTTTTTTTTTTTTAATTCTTTCTAGACTAAAACCATACGTAGAGAAAGTGAAGTGGATATCATGTCGACATGTTTGTATGAAGACACGTAAAAGAAGGGTAGCGAAAATAACCCTTGAACGTGCTTAAACGCTCGAAAGTAACCAAAAACAGCCTCGGCGGAATTCTGGAAAAAAATTTCGTTTTTTTTTTTTTTTTTTGGCTTCCCCTCACATTTGCGGTTTTGTGCAGGGAAATAGCTCCATATACCGAATTATGCGACATCGCATAATTCTGGATTTTTGGGGGAAAAAAAAAAAAAAAAAAGAGGGGATTTTTGGGCACTTTTGGGGGCCCCTCGCCCGACCCCCAGATCTCCCAAATGACTGGAATGATGGAATCTTAAATTTTTCGCTCGCTCTGCTTGCAGAGGTACCGTACCCCTTATTTTTTTTTTTGCCTGCGGCGCCATTTTCCTTTTTTGCTCCGCAAAAAAGGGGTTTGTTGAGTGACTGTGTGGTTGTAAACCAGCATTTTTACACCGTACCCTATTTTTTTTTCGCCTGCGGCGCCATTTATTTTTTTTCCATACGGTTAGTGGAACGTAAGGTGCAAGACCAAGCCCCGTAATAAGGGATTGCATTCCGTTTTTTTTTTTGTTATCTCGCAATTTGACCTTTCGCCTCTCCACTCAGGGAGGCTTGCGCGAAGCGCGCAACGACCGCTTTCGACCGGGCGAAAAAAAAATTTCGTTTTCGCATAATTCCTGATTTTGGAGGAAAACCAAGCTATTTCCCTGGTTTTGTGCACCAAAAAAAAAAAAGAGAAAAAAATCCGGTATCATCCGTGTGCGGCCTAATGGATTAGAAAAGAAGGAAGACAAAACAAAAAAGAGAGAAAAGGTGGTTAAAATGGGGTTTTTTTTTAATTTGGTTGAGTTATCGACAGGAACGTGTCCTGTCACTGCTATTTTTTTTTTTTTTTTTTTTTTTTTTTTGAAAAGGGGATTTGGACGGGGGGTTTTTTGAATTTTTTATGTTATTTTTGCTTTGTGCTTTTGTTTTGAAGGGGTGCTTTTTATGAAAAGTACGATGGAAAAAGAAAATTTGAAAGATAAATGTGACTCTCGTGCACACCAGGCACTCCGCTAGGTACTAAAGTTCTGTTGATTGTCAACAGAACTTTTTGAAAATGGGGAAAAAAAGAAAAAAAAAAAAAGTTCTGCTAAGTGGTTCAGACCCGTTCTACCTGTCAAAAAAGCTCAGGAGAAGAAGATATGGAGAGGTGAGTGCTCAAACGTCCCAAAAAAGTCAAAATCGGGCGTTGGTAAAAAAAAAAGTTGCGTACCGTGCGCCTGCGGCGCAAGCATGTACCCCACCAACGTGGACCATCAACAGAATATTTTCAAAATCGGAAATCCTAGCGGAGAGCCTGGTGCACACATCTAAAAAAAAAAAAAAAGTGACACCTGGTACCGTGCAGGGTAGCATGTGAGAGCGTTCACTTAAAAAAATCCTATTCACAACTTTTTACAAATTTTGCAAGGTTGTGGGAAAATACAAATCTAAATAAATCATAAAAGAGAGAGAAAGAGAGAAAGGGGAATCGAAGAAAACAAAACGGGGCTTATAGGACGAACGTAAGCCTCGTATGTTTAAAATAATTAGGTGCAAGACACCTCGTGGATGCGGGAAACAAAAAAAAAGGGGGGAAATAGTTATTGATGCAGGCACTCACAAAAACAAAAAAAAAAATGGTATCAGGAGGCTTGGCAATTTAAAAAAAAAAATTTTGCTTGGAAAATAGTTCAGGTAAGCTGCGGCACAGTCTTTTTTTCATTATTGTTTGTGTACAAGCTTCTGTATCGGTTGTATAGATGCAATTACGTGTCAGCCTTGGGAAGCACGGGTGTGCCTCTTGTTTTTACGTTTTCTGATGTCGCAAGGACTGAAATACTTGTACACTAGAAGCGTGCGCTTCGTGGGCGAGGGCATGTGTTACCTGATATTGAGCTGTCCAGTGCAGCTGTTGAAAATAAATTATTAGTTTCACAATCATACTTTACAATCAAAGAAGAGAAAGCGCAAGGACGTCCATCAATTAAAAAAGGCCGGCTCTTATTTGCTCTGCAAATAAAAGTAGAGTTGAAATACAAAGCCCTCTGACAGTGTACCAATAAAAATGGTTTCCAGAATAAACCGTGCTGGTACTATACGGGGGGGGGGGTCGGTTCGCCCAAAATCAATTTGATTCACAACTGTTCACAACAGTTCACAACGCCACTATGGTTTCCCCTTGTGAAGAGTTGTGTATGTGTTTACCTGGTGGGTATGGTGGGCATGATGAAAAAGCGGTATTTTTCGTTGGCGAAGCTTTTAAACGCCGGCATTTGCATTTCCGGAATCCGTCCGGCCAGTGGTGGGGTCAATTTGCCGAAATGGACAAGTTCTCGTTTTTTGTCAATTTCCGCAGTATACAATATACACAGTATACACAGTATACACAGTATACACAGTATACACAGTATACACAGTATACACAGTATACACAGTATACACAGTATACACAGTATACACAGTATACACAGTATACACAGTATACACAGTATACACAGTATACACAGTATACACAGTATACACAGTATACACAGTATACACAGTATACACAGTATACACAGTATACACAGTATACACAGTATACACAGTATACACAGTATACACAGTATACACAGTATACACAATATACACAGTATACACAGTATACACAGTATACACAGTATACACAGTATACACAGTATACACAGTATACACAGTATACACAGTATACACAGTATACACAGTATACACAGTATACACAGTATACACAGTATACACAGTATACACAGTATACACAGTATACACAGTATACACAGTATACACAGTATACACAGTATACACAGTATACACAGTATACAATACAAACGCCAGGTGGTCTGAAGAGTGATCTGACCATATTCTCCAGGTATAACAGGTACTAAAAAAATGCATTGGCGAAGGAATCTTGCACTTTTGACAACCACAAATTACGTGTGTTTTTCCCGGTTTTTCTATGGACTTATGTCTGGGGGGAAGCATGTTCTTAAGCAGTTCTTGCCACGCAATTCGTACGCAAAAGAGAGCAACTTCCACACCGATTAGGAAAGGGTTTGGGAAGGTATGTACGCGTAGTACAGTACAGTACAGTACAGTACAGTACAGTACAGTACAGTACAGTACAGTACAGTACAGTACAGTACAGTACAGTACAGTACAGTACAGTACAGTACAGTACAGTACAGTACAGTACAGTACAGTACAGTACAGTACAGTACAGTACAGTACAGTACAGTACAGTACAGTACAGTACAGTACAGTACAGTACAGTACAGTACAGTACAGTAGTTGCTAAGGGATAATACGGGTACTTAGCGAAATTATAACTACCGGGACTCACAACGCAGAGTCTAAGGGAGTGCTAGTGGGGTTATAGGACTCATTTATTCACGAGTCAGAGTCAAAAAAACCCTGAGCGACTCTACGCGGCGCGAGAAAAACGCAAAAAACCTGCCGAGAGGGTACACAAAGCTTCCGGGAGTATACAAAAAGCTAGCGAGAGGGTCTTTTTGACCATCCCAAGGTAAAACGGGGGGCATTCATCGAAGCGCGTTCTTCTGTAAAAAGGGCCGCTTTTATCGAAACGCGTTCTTCTGTGAAAAACGGGCCGCTTTTATCGAAGCGCGTTCTTCTGTAAAAAGGGCCGCTTTTAGCGAAGCGCGTTCTTCTGTGAAAAACGGGCCGCTTTTATCGAAGCGCGTTCTTTTGTGAAAAACGGGCCGCTTTTATCGAAACGCGTTCTTTTGTGAAAAACGGGCCGCTTTTATCGAAGCGCGTTCTTTTGTGAAAAACGGGCCGCTTTTATCGAAACGCGTTCTTCTGTGAAAAACGGGCCGCTTTTATCGAAGCGCGTTCTTTTGTGAAAAACGGGCCGCTTTTATCGAAACGCGTTCTCTTGTGAAAATCGGGCCGCTTTTATCGAAGCGCGTTCTTCTGTGAAAAAGAGGACAGCCTGCTCGACGATGGTCACATCTTCGGCATATTTCTTTCATTTTTTCCGTTCATTCCGTGGTGGAGACAGACATGATGGTCGGAGAGAAAGATGCAGATAGTCTTGTAGAGATTCAGACTGGGATTTGGGTGGACAAGCTGTAATTTATAAAATCTTAATTAGTGACGTTCTAATTTATAAAGTCGCTAATTAAATATTTTTCAGATTTAGTCGAATTTATAAATTAGAAATTCACTAATTAGAGGCGGGACTGTACGTATGTGAGGAAGAAGGCTGAGTGGGCAGAGAGTGCCACAAAATATCTGGAAGCCATGCAGTCCGGTTGTCCAGTACCCAGTACCCAGTACCCAGTACCCAGTACCCAGTACCCAGTACCCAGTACCCAGTACCCAGTACCCAGTACCCAGTACCCAGTACCCAGTACCCAGTACCCAGTACCCAGTACCCAGTACCCAGTACCCAGTACCCAGTACCCAGTACCCAGTACCCAGTACCCAGTACCCAGTACCCAGTACCCAGTACCCAGTACCCAGTACCCAGTACCCAGTACCCAGTACCCAGTACCCAGTACCCAGTACCCAGTACCCAGTACCCAGTACCCAGTACCCAGTACCCAGTACCCAGTACCCAGTACCCAGTACCCAGTACTAAAAAATAAAAATCAAAATCAATTTGATTCACAACTCTTCACAACAGTTCACAACGCCACTGTGTTAACCGTGATGTTACCATGGTATTACCATGGTTGTGAACATTTGTGAACATTTGTGTTCAGGTACCCCCCCGTATAGTACCACGTGCAAAAAAACAAAATAAAATTGAAACGATGAATGTGCACAGCACATATAAAAGGCATCTCAACGACACGTCTAAGTTTGACAAAAAAAATAACAGTTTTTTTTTGTCAAAGGCTGAGACCCCTGGCACATCTCAAAAAAGGGGGGGTGGGGGGGAGAAAAGTTAAAACTGATACAAAGGCTTTCCGTGCTTAGTCTGATTAGATTACTTAATGTTTTCCGTGCTTAGTCACCTCTTGCCACGCGGGGGTGGAGACTGTTACTAGGAGATTGTTTAAATAATAAAGAAAAAGAAACGAAAAGTTGAAACGGTGAGTATGCACGCATGCACACAATCTCAAAAAAGACACACACATTTCTGTTTCCCTAATCAGAAACCCTTCCTCAGCTCGGAATACTGTTTCGCCTCTGTTTGCAGGAGCAATCCTGCAACGGGGATTTTTAAAAAAGGGGTTTTTTTTCATTTTCTTTGGCTATACCACCTGATTTGCAAAAAACGGCAAACCCTCCCAACGCCTCCCAACGCCTCCCAACGCCCTCCCAACACCTCCCAACGCCTCCCAACACCTCCCAACACCCCTCCAATTTAGCCCGAATTTTGGGATTTTTTTTTTTGGGGGTGTTCTGTACCCCCTTCTGGAGGGGGTTCCAGGGTGGGGTCCCGGTTCCAAAGTCAAACAAAAAAATAGTGGCAAAGGCAAAGTGGAAATTTGGGAAAAAAGCGAAAAATGTATTAATTTAGATGCCCTCCAAGGGAAAATCCCGACCTCTGGTGCTGTACTGCTACTGTGTACTGTGTACTGTGTACTGTGTACTGTGTACTGTGTACTGTGTACTGTGTACTGTGTACTGTGTACTGTGTACTGTGTACTGTGTACTGTGTACTGTGTACTGTGTACTGTGCGGAAATTGACCAAAAACGAGAACTGTAACTGTACTGTACTGTACTGTACTGTACTGTACTGTACTGTACTGTACTGTACTGTACTGTACTGTACTGTACTGTACTGTACTGTACTGTACTGTACTGTACTGTACTGTACTGTACTGTACTGTACTGTACTGTACTGTACTGTACTGTACTGTACTGTACTGTACTGTACTGTACTGTACTGTACTGTACTGTACTGTACTGTACTGTACTGTACTGTACTGTACTGTACTGTACTGTACTGTACTGTACTGTACTGTACTGTACTGTACTGTACTGTACTGTACTGTACTGTACTCCCAATCCCCTGTGTATACTGTGTATACTGTGTATACTGTGTATACTGTGTATACTGTGTATACTGTGTATACTGTGTATACTGTGTATACTGTGTATACTGTGTATACTGTGTATACTGTGTATACTGTGTATACTGTGTATACTGTGTATACTGTGTATACTGTGTATACTGTGTATACTGTGTATACTGTGTATACTGTGTATACTGTGTATACTGTGTATACTGTGTATACTGTGTATACTGTGTATACTGTGTATACTGTGTATACTGTGCAGTGTGAGAAAATTGTTCATGTATGTACTCAGAACTTGTCCATTTCGGCAAATTGACCCCACCACAGCGAGGACGGATTCCGGAAATGACAATGCAGGTGTTTAAAAACTTCACCAACGAGAAAAAGGCTCACGCCGGTGGGAAAAAAAGTGCCTCACCTCCCAACGCCCGCCAACGCCTCCCAACGCCCGCCAACACCTCCCAACGCCTCCCAACACCTCCCAACGCCTCCCAACACCTCCCAACACCTCCCAACAGCCAGCTAATTCAGGTGGCTATAGAACAAAGATTTCTTTCCGCTATAACAAACACACCGTTTTTTGTTTTTGCTTTTGTGTGCACAAGTTGTGCGGGCAATTTTTTTTGTAAAAAAAAATATAGATAATATTGAGCTGTCCACAGCGTGGATGACGGCACCACTGCTCACTAGATGCATTACCACTTTGCTGGTTTCATCCCCTGTTGCAAGGTGAACACGGTGTGTGTTTTTTTTTTTTAGCTGTTGTTTTATCAACAATGCCCCGAGGTGGGTTCTGTACCCGCAGGGGGGGAGCAAAATATAATACTATGCATCACCCATTCTCACAAACACCGTATATTTATTCAAAAAAATAAAATAAAATCGCTCTGAAATCCCACCAGATGCATATCTTTGATAGTCCAACCAAACGAACGCATTTTGATCCAATTAATAGAAGAAAAAAAAATTAAATCGTCATGCAATTGGTGTGGCTGAATGGGGGAGGGTGCACAAAGTACGCAAGAAGTGCGAATCACCCTTCAGCCACCCCCAGTAATCCTAATATTCCCCCCAGGTATTGTACATACGGTGTTTGTGAGAATGGGTGTGTTTTTTTGTTGTTGTTTTTTTTTTTTTTTTTTGCAGTGCTTATCAGTCACAGCAACCATTTACTGGAAACACAGGACTACATCTGCTGCAACACGGTGCGCCAGAGTTATGAGCCAGGTACACCTGGTCACATTTACCCAGGTACGCAGACGAGATGACCAGGTCTCCCTGGTCATCTGACCAGGTATCCTCTGACCAGCGCACCGTGAAGGAAACGGGCTGGGGGGGGCGGGGGTGGGGGCGGAGAGAGGAGGGGGCGGAGAGAGGAGGGGGCGGAGAGAGGGGGGGGGAGTTGTTGGAGGAGGTCCAGAAGAGAGAGAACGAAAGGAAAATAAACGGAATAAAAAGGGAGAGACGAACCAACACGTGGATTTAAAAAAAAATGAAACAGAAGACGAGGGACACGTAGGAAAGAAGAAAATAAAACATTTTTGTTCTGAGAGATGATACGGGTCTCCCCAGGGCAGATGCGCTAGAAAACAAAAAAAAACAAAAATAGGATGGGGAAGCCTGACCTCATCTATTAAAAATGGCAACTGAATAGTGCAAAAAAAAAAAAAGGAAAAAAAGGAAAAAAACTCGACTTGAAATACAAAGCCCTCTCGTGAACAGTGTACCTTTGGTACATGAGGGGTGGATACCCAACCATGCAGTCTAAAATGATCCTGAGCCCCTAAATCACTAATAAAAATAAAAATAAAAAGTTGATAAGATGGACCTGGCCTCGTGCTTGATCACCTAGAATAACCCGGCTGAAAGACACGGCACACTTAACACAAACAATTCCCTATTTTTTTTGAAAACTTGGTTGTATTAGTGTAGACACCCGAGGATGAACTCCACTATACTAGTTTTTTTTTTTTTGGGGGAGATAAAAGAAACAGACGAAGCGAACCGACTACCAGTCTAAGGATTTATTTATGCCTGGTGCTTTGGGAACATGAAACAAAAGGAAAGAATAATATGCGCAAAAAAGGATGGGTTCGGCGGGGGAGGGATTTTCGAATAATATTTTTGTTATCCACTCGAGTGCGTTATTTTCCACTCTCGTGGATAAAAAAAATTGTACTGTGTAAAAAAAATACGCGTGTATTGCAATTCGCTGTTTTCAAACCTTCACGACTTTTGATTGAAAACAATTTTTCGGTGACATAAACGCTTTTTTTTTACACAAATAGTTAGAAATTTAAAAAGGAAGCCTTGAATTTTGCACTTGTACCTCTGCACACATCAATGTAACATCTTTTATACTATCGTAATAAAGCGGGGGGGATAATCTCACTACAAGATGTCGCTTCTTTTTATTGATATTAGAAGCCAAAAAAAAAAAAAAATAGAGTTGAAATACAAAGCCTTTTTAGCCTCGAGGCTGAGTACTTCATTGATGAAGAGTTTTTGTACTCAGGTAACTACGTAGCCCTCAGGGAGGCAAGCGTGTGCTAATACAGAAAGTATCAGTCAAGGCTGTCCTTACAGACGCATGCCAAAGCGGCCGCCACGTGGGGTGTGGACTTAAGATTGAAGAGTTTTTAAAAATATTTTTTTTTGTTCGCTAGAGTGGTACTGATTGTTTTGAAGTGTCCACAATCGCCCAACCAAATAGGCGGGTTCTATGTGCAATGACATCTTCAGAACTCAGATCTGCGTTTAAAAAAAGTGGAGTTATTTCATCTGGTAATCGAAAGTCTGAGGGAGGGGGGGAAATCCCCCTGTGTATCCCGATGGAGTTTTTTGTTGTGTCGACAATCGCCTAAGAACCTGAATGGGGCTAATAGGGTCTGTACTCAATGTTGGCCGAAGCCTTTGTACTACGGAAGGTATAGACCATGTGTTTTTTTTGGCTTCGATATCACATCAAATAGTGTTCGTAAGAGATGGGGGAAAAAAAACTTGAACATTATCGTAAAAAAGGTTGACTTGAAATACAAAGCCCTCTCGTGAATAGTGTACCTTTGGTGCATGACTAACTGTACCGGGGATGGACACCGAGCCAGGCAAAGTTTGAAAAGTGCAAACGTCTCACCGTTCATCGGCGGACACAGGCACCTGGTATAATAAATGATCGAAAGACGAGAGACAAATTGTATTCGTTTTTTTTTTTTTTTTTTTTTTTTTTTTGATAAATTGTTCAGGCTCTCCGCTAGGATTTCCGATTTTGAAAATATTCTGTTGATGGTCCACGTTGGTGGGGTACATGCTTGCGCCGCAGGCGCACGGTACGCAACTTTTTTTTTTACCAACGCCCGATTTTGACTTTTTTGGGACGTTTGAGCACTCACCTCTCCATATCTTCTTCTCCTGAGCTTTTTTGACAGGTAGAACGGGTCTGAACCACTTAGCAGAACTTTTTTTTTTTTTCTTTTTTTCCCCATTTTCAAAAAGTTCTGTTGACAATCAACAGAACTTTAGTACCTAGCGGAGTGCCTGAAATTGTTGGAGTAGTGCAGTTGCCTCGGTTGTGTTGCCACAGTTTGTGCAATCTCCACTGTTTTTTTTTAAATTGGGGGAGAAGGAGATGATTACCGTTGTTCCTCAAAGGGAGGGAATTTTTTTTTTTATTTTGAAGTTTTTTTTTGTTGAGAGGGAGGGAAGATATTCCCCCCCATTTGTGTGCGTTATGAGTTATCGAGAATTGCCCACCAAGAGGCAGTTCTATTGTATGCGGGGGGGAAACCTCCCGCATGCTACAAAGGAAGGAGAGAGAAAAAAAAAACAATTGTTTGGAATAGACGAATATCACGGTCTCTATGATAAGCAAGCCTGAAAAAAAGGAGGAGAGAATAGAAACGAAAGAGAAAATTTTTTTTTGTAAATTTTTTGTAAAAAGAACCCTAAAGCCGCACCTTGCAAAGGTCAGCTGAGGGGGGATGGTATAACATCTGGTTTTTACCGCGAAAAAAGCGCGTATAGGAACGTATAGGACCGTATAGGGCTATATGTCTATACGCGGGGTAAAAAATCAGGTGGGTATAATGGTTTTTCAGAAAGAAAAAAGAAAAATCAAAACCGGCGTCTTTTTTTTTTTTTTTTTGCCATATTTTGATATTATTCTTCCGATTCTGTTGAGCCAAAAAAAAAAAAGGAGGAAAGTTTTTATTTATCAAAAAGAGGGTATGCCCTGTTCATTGCTAGGGACCTCTCCAAGAAATAAATAAAGCGCAAATACAAATTAAAAAAAGACAAATTTTCGCTTTTTAAGAAAAAAGGAATCACATAAACAACGTTTTGACGAAAGGAGAATAACCCAAACACACCCTCAAAAAAAGTTTTGCTTTTTTTGCTTGAATATAATAAAAAAACGTTCAACCCGCCTACCGCGCTACTACAGTAGGTAATTCGTTGAGAGACGTTGAAAGTGCAAACGCCTCACCGTTCATCGGCGGACACAGGCACTGGTTCTCCGCGGGTTATCGAACCCCAGAGAGCACTTAAATAAACAAAAAAAAAAAAAAAAATGAAAACCAATATGATATGTCTCATGTTGAGACACCCCCCCTCAAAATGATTACTGGGGGGGGTCGAATAGTAGATCCCCCCTTTGAATAGTAGACCCCCCCCTAAATTTTAGACTCCAATTTTTTTGACCCTATTTTAGGTGCTCGAAAGTGGAGTCTGACCCCCATGTCCAGGTCACAAAAATGCCCGATGAGTCCAATAAAGCAACAAATTTCATGTTTTGAGTAGTTGTGGTAATATGTGGAAAAAAAATTATACAGGGGGGATCTACTATTTAGGGGGGATCTACTATTCGACCCCCCCCAGTAAGATATATTATTTTCGAAAGATGGAGTTTTTTTGCACATCAGTACGAAAAAAAAATACTGTGGGACGTGCTGTTGACAGCTTTGTATGTCTTTTTGGCATTTCCCCTTTTTTGTTGGTATTCAAACAGATTATTTGATTCGTTTGAACGGCATCAACCTCACGACTGACCCACCTACGATGCCAGCCCCGGATGAAAGCATCCGTAGTACCGTAGTACCCTGTACCCTACAACAGAAGGTGTAAAAGGAAACCTAATGGCTTGGGCCGTAAGTGTGAACGGGGGGCGGTGCACAACCGCTTGTCGGCCTGTGGCCTACCTTCATTTATATTGCAGCAAAAAAAAAGGGGGGGGTAGGGGGGGCAAAAAGTATTCAAGAGGTGGACAAAAGAAAAGATACTGTATTTTTTTTTTTCTTTCAAAGAAGGGGAAAAAATGTGAAGAAAAACGAGAGAAAAAAATAGGGGGGGTTGAAACATAATAAGTATAGTTTTGCAGTCGCTCATTCGAACGCTTTTTTTGTTCATGGGTGGATATGTATTTTTTTTTGTTGCACGAATGCAAACTACTTTAGTGTGTTTTTGTTTTGTTTTTCTAATGCTTGTAGGATCGGAAACCACCATGTCAAAAAAGACAGGTTCTGTTGCACACACAAAAAAGAAAATAGAGAAGTTGAAAGTTGCGAACGCCTAGTCGTACACCAGTGAACGCATGCTCTGACTAAAAAAAAAAAACACAAAAAAAAAAAAAAAAAATTGACAGATGCATACACCTCACAGGCGCACACCTTAAAAAATAAGTAAAATAATACTGCCCGCAGGCTGGATGCGTGTGTGTGTGTGTGTGTTTTTTTTTCTTCTTCTTCTTCTTCATCTTCTTCGGATAGGAATTTAACGGCTTCAGTTAAAATCCTGGAGAGCTTTTTTTATTGAAATAGTCCAAGGGAAGGATGGGGACATTTTTTTTTTTCTTTTTTGGAGCGGAGAAAAGAATCTAGGGGGGAGAGGTCGAGTTGGTTAACATATCCTTGTAGGACGCAAGGCGAGCACTTTTTTTTTTTTTTTTTCCCCCCCTTCAAAAAGCTTAACCCTTTATGGACCACGGCCGTATTTTGCGATTTGCTATGATTGTCTCTCACATAGGTAAAATGAGATCCGATGCATATTTTTGATCGTACCTGGCCGCAATTGAAAGATTTTGAGCAGATCTTTCAAATGGAGCAGAAATCGAAATAAAATGAGAAAAATGGAAAATGGAAAATTGAGGAGAGCTGATATTTTTTTCTGAAAATTTTGAAGAAAAAAATTATTCCGGCTGCGCACCTGTTTTTTCGGTTTTCGAAAATGGCTTTATTTGAAAGATCGGTTCAAAATCTTTCAAAAGAAAAAAAAAATCGATCAAAAAAGTCCTAGTAGATAATGTCTCACTGCATGGAGAGAAGGTATCAACCAACTACATATACCGTAATTGTACAGAGGTTGGACAGTACAAAAGTTGGGGCTTTTGGGACTTTTGGCCAACTTGGCATGGTGCTGAACAAAGGTGAACGCCGCATCCCCCGCACATGTAATCTGTTTTCAGACGCCTGTTTCCCAAGCAAGAAGAAGTTGTCGACCAACACCCTCCTGCCAGTGTCTCTGTACCTTGACCGTGTTGATATACAGTAGGACAAGAAACTTGGCGACCAAATAATATTGGCGGATTTTGGGGGTTTTCTTGCAATTGGCGACTTTTTTGGTCGCCAATATTAATTGGTAGGGTAGTGGTTCGTAGTCACAGTGGTTGGGAAGTGGTTTTTTTCGCAATTTTGGTAAAGTTTTTGTGCCTCACCATGTGTATTTTTGGGTGACTGCGTGAGTGCGTGGCGCGGAGCTAATATTCGACTTTCTTGAAAGATACGCTGCACCTGGTGCACTGAAGGGGCACATTTTTTGTACTTGACCGCTTTCCCACCAAATAACTTGCCGACCAAAAAATATTGGCGGATTTTGGGGGTTTTCTTGCAATTGGCGACTTTTTTGGTCGCCAATATTACTTGTCCTACTGTAGATTTTCTGTACAATGTCCCTCAAAAGACAAAATGCAATAAATACACGGAGAAGAGGCACATCCAGTTCAGGGTCAGGAACTGCAACGACGCGTGTTACTTTGCCCAGTCGCGGGTATTTTCCATTATTTTAGTTTCGTTCTGAAGACCGTACAAAATGGTTCCCTGCACACCAAAGTTTGAATCCTCTGATGACTCAAGCGCGTCAGAATGGTACATTATTCCCAAAAAATGACCCAAAATACCCTATTATGTGATAATGCCGGGTGTGGATGAGAGGGGATGAGAGCGTCAAAAAAAATCGAATATTGCGTCTTTTGAAAGATTTCGCACAAAATCTTCTCATTAAAAAAAAAAATTTTCAAAAAGTCCTAGTGGAAGCCAATTTAGGTGGTTGCGTGGACATATATGTCCCCTCTGGTCCTTAAATGGTTAAGACGGTTTTTCCACTAAGGTGAAAGCCTAAAAAGAGCTTTCCAAAACTAAAGTCTATTGTGCGAGAAGCAGGGATGTAAGAGGGTTTCGAAAAAACGCTCCTACGTTGCGCCTGCATCATTGGGCACGGGCTTCTTCACAGTAACATCGATGGTCGACCCGTGTGCGCATGGTATACGCGTAGACGCTTTCGGCACCAATGAAGGAACCTACTCACAGGGTGCCATTTACCATCGATTGATAGAGTGGTCTTGATGTAAGATGTTTGACCCATTACCCAATATTTACTTCACCATTTTTTTTTAAATACCGGCAGTGGGGTCATCTAGGCAAGATCGGGACGTTCTGAAGCTCAAAAAAAAAATAATCAAAATGTACTTGAAAGATGAATGTGTCTCACTGTGCACACGCATCTAAATAAAACAACATGCAACACAGAAATTGGCAATATCCCACAAAAAAGGGGTTTCCCAAAACCTGTCAAACACACTCGGAACAAAACAGACCAGAACGGAAGTCCCCCCTCCTCCTCCTTCCCCCCCAAAAAAAAAACTTAGTTACCCAAAAAGGACGTTGAATTTCAGAAAGCAAAAAAAAAACCCCTCCCCCCTGATAGTGCCCGCAACCCAACACACCCAACGGGCAACGATTTTTTGACCTGCAAACCCCTACGGTAACAGCGGCAAATCATCTGGAGAGGAGGAGGTGTCGTGCTCGGATTCAACCCGGACACCGACGGCGTCTGCGAAGAGGGGTGCGGAGAGGCTGAATGAGACTTTTCTGAGAAGCGCGTTGCGAGGGCTGGCAGAGCGGTTGCGGGAGACGAGGATGGACTTTGTTGAGGGTGAGCCAGCGGGCGACCACTGTGGAGACCCTGCAAGACTGGTTGCGACAGATGCAACCATCATTGGCGAGCACGATGAGTTGGTTCCCAGGGTGGTTTCTGTCAATGTCGTAGTATTCGTGCTTGCGCTTTGAGCCGAATGCTTTCTAAACTGATATAAGGTCTCGTACTGAGAAGAGTCCCTGGTTGGAAGCTTCATCGACGCGGGAATGTCCAGCCTCGTGCCCTGCATCGCTTCCGAGAGAGACACCCCAGAGCATTGCTGTTCCCCCTCCTTCGCGAGCATCAACTTAACCACAATGCTGACCTGCATTAACCGTCTCTTCGCAGCCTCAGAGGAAACGATTCTCTCCCGTTTCTCCTGTTCTGTTTGCTCCAACACCCCGCTCGGGCGAGTCATTGTTTCAAAAAGGTGAAGGCGAAGAGGAGGAGAACAAAATGAACAAAATAAAGGGATCTCGCACAAGAAAAAGAGGAATGGGGGAGGGGGGAGAAAAGTGGGGGTGCTTGAGGGGATGGGTTGAGGGGATGGGTTGAGGGGATGGGTTGTGCGGGTTTTTGTAGACCCGGTTCCCTGTTGCAGTGTGGGGTGGTGGTGTGGGGTATGGGATTACTTGAGATATCGACGAAAAGTGTAGCACAGCGTATCTCATCATCTAAAACTGAGGGGTTAATGAAAAACAGCGGGGGCTTATATAGGAGGGTAAAACGAGGCTGACCGACTTTTCACCAAGTCTTACTGAATCAGTAACTAAAACTCGGTCAGGCAGGCTGTTTTTTTTTACAATAGGCACGTAGTTTCACAATATGCAAAAAAAAATTGGCATTTCCGTCCGCGCTGTCGCAAACCCGCAAACCCGCAAACTCGTAAACACGTTGATGTCCTGGCAAGCACGTTTGATTTCGTCGTCGAAGGTGCGACGTTTTGCACCCTCTATAAAAAACACCGGTACGTTACTTTGAGGAGGGCACAGGTGGCGTCGGGTGCGAAGCGCTGGCGGTTACACACTGAATGGTCAGGCAGTGTGTCCCTGACATGAGTGCCAGCGTTCCAACCGCGTACAAAAAACTGAACGCCGCAGGAAAAGTACAACTTCAACCAAGATGCACGTACAAGAACAATGGCATTCTTCTAACCCTCAATAGCCCCTGCATCAATGAGCACCTGCACCACGTCTGCATGTTTTCTCTTCACAGCAACCTGCAATGCAGTGTAGTTGTTGCTGCCTTGGTGATTCAGGTCCACCTTCGGCAAACTCACAAGATAGCGCACAGTATCGGTGTATCCATAATACGCTGCAAGGAGAAGACACGTGTCTCCTTTGGTGTTTCTGGCACGCACATCCGCACCTGCTTCGACCAACATCTTCACAGTTGTGAGTTCTCCTGAACGGCTTGCCAAGTGCAGTGGCGATAATCCTTGATCACTCTTTGTCTCAATGTCTGCCCCTGCATCAATGAGCACCTGCACCACGTCTGCATGTTTTTTATAAACAGCAGCGTTCAACGCAGTGTGGTTGTTGATCTGTTGGTGGTTCAGGTCCACCTCCGGCAAGCTCACAAGATAGCGCACAGTGTCGGTGAGTCCTAAATACGCTGCAAAGATAAGACACGTGTATCTTCTGTCGTCTGTGGCACGCACATCCGCACCTGCTTTGACCAACATCTTCACAGTTGTGAGTTCTCCTGAACGGCTAGCCAAGTGCAGAGGCGAGCATCCTACATCATCCTTTGTGTCAATGTCTGCCCCTGCATCAATGAGCACCTGCACCATGTCTGCATGCTTTCTCTTCACAGCAACCTGCAACGCAGTGAAGTTGTTGCTGCCTTGCTGATTTAGGTCCACCTCCGGCAAGCTCACAAGATAGCGCACAATATCGGTGTGTCCATCATAAGCTGCAAGGATAAGACACGTTTCTCTGTCGGCGTCTGTGGCACGCACATCCGCACCTGCTTCGACCAACATCTTCACAATTGTGAGTTCTCCTGAACGGATGGCCAAGTGCAAAGGCGAACGCCCTTTGTCGTTCTTTGTCTCAATGTCTGCCCCTGCACCGATGAATACCTGACACACTGCAGGGTCCTCCCACATGGCTGGACAAAGGTGCGACGTCTGACCTGCACTGTCCTTGGAGTCGTGTGGGACAAAGGCGACCTTGCTGCAGACTGACTTCCAATGCTGCAAGAGGACCTCCGTGCACGCAGTGTGGTCTGCGTGGACACACTCACTCAGCAGGATCCCGAAGCTCATCTGCGTTGTCTCGACATACGGAAGAAGCAGTGTGAGGCATTCATTGTGGTTCCCTCTGCATGCCTCGTGCACAGCTTCGAAGGTGACCGTTTTCGTTTTGCTGCCTGGGGAGAGCTTCTTGAGTGCTGCCCGCACGGCAGCGGTGTTGCCGTTCCTGACAGCCTCCAGCAGGTCCTTGTCAGAAGGCTTTCTTCTTTTTGGTGGGTTCTGGTTTGGTGTGCTGCCTGCGTGTTGCTTCGACAACATGGTGCTGTGTGTATTGCTGTGATGTTGATGATACTTTGTGTTTTTTGCGAGGTTGCGGGGGTAAAACGGCTCTGAATCGACCCCCGGCCGTGACCTCCCCAAAGAAAAAAAAATTTCCCGTCGTGACGGCCGTTATACTTGTATGTATGTCCGCATTAAAAGAAAATGGGATGAGGAGGTTCTTGTGTGTTGCCTGGAGGGTGTGGGTGGTGTGTAAATAGTTCGGGAGAAAAACAATGGTGGTTGCGGAATGGAGGATTCGATATATACTTTGAAGCAAAATCCCCTACAAAAATGAAATACCCCCCATATCGGACGTGGTCTCTGATCTGTCTGTGCGGCGGATATATTTCCCCCAACACAGCATGGTTGGTCAGGAACTCTTCAACGTGTCTGTTGCAAAAGAACACTAACCCATTTACACACCATCACCGCAATCTGCAAACCCGCAAACCCGCAAACCCGCAAACCCGCAAACCCGCAAACAAATCTGCCCCTGCATCAATGAGCACCTGCACCACGTCTGTATGTCGTTCTTCCACAGCACAGTGCAACGCAGTGTAGTTGATGGTGTCTCGGTGATTCAGGTCCACCTCCGGCAAGCTCACAAGATAGCGCACAGTATCGGTGTGTCCAAGACACGCTCCCTGGATAAGACACGTGTTTCTTCTGGGGGTTGGGGAACGCGAATCCTATTTGAGCATGCTTCGGGTCTGGGGAATTTTTTCTTTCTTTGTGATTATTTGATGACGTGTGGACACGTCGCTTTTTTCGCGTGAACTCCACCACGTAGCCATTCTTCGCGTGTGTCTCGTTTCGTGGATACCGCAATCGTATCTGCAGAATTTCCACTGATCTTCGCAATTTCTTGCCAAGATCAGTGGTCTGCAGATTGACACAATGTACACTTTTAAGCGCCAAAACGTGTGTGATGGATATTCGGGACTATGTGGGGTCCGGGAGGGGTATTTTGGGGGTTTCAGGCAAAAAAACGAAAAAAATATGACCGTAACAGGGTGTGCAAAGTGTCTTGGGGATGTCTTGGGGACGTCTTGGGCATTTTTTTGACCTAAAAACACCAAAAAAACACTTCCAAAAGTGTCAAATATGTCCAAAACAGGTTGGAATGGACTCACAGGCCACTTTTGGGGTATATTTGTGCCAAAGGAGGCTTTGTGATGTCAAAAAATATCCCGGTTTTTGATTTTTTTTCTCGAAAAATCGCTATTTTGCCCAAAGTGGCCAAAACGTGAAAAAAGCCGTTTTTTCACTATTTTTTTCCATTTTTTTGTATTCTGGGGTGGCTTCTGGGTCGTTTTTCGACCCACAGGCCCCCTGTGACCCACTCTGAGGGTGTTTTTCACCCGCAGTTGCCTTGGAGATGACCAGATAATGCCAAATGAATTTTCCGTGCGCAAAAAATGGCTGGAGTCGTACCCCCTAGGCATACCTAGAAAGCGAATATGATATTCGGCCTATATTCGGATCCAAAATTCTTGGGCCATATTCGGCCTATATTCGGATCCGAATATAGGCCGAATATCATATTCGCCCTATATTCGGATCCGAATACACAGAATCTAGACTGCAGAAAGGGTGTGAGTGAGTTTGGATGGGGGTGGGTGGGGACATGAGGTAGCGAAACGCGTGTATTGGGGGGTGGGTGTGGGGGTCTTTTGATGATCGGTGTCTTTGCAAAAACAAGAGAAGTTGAAAGCACAAAAAGCACTGTTGATGGAAAAGAGGCAATACAGAAAGTATCAAGGCTGTCCTTACAGACGCATGCCAAAGCGTCCGCCACGTGGGTGTGGACTTAAGATTGAAGTAGTAGTAGGAGTAGTGCAAACAAAGAGGGGTTTTTTTTTGTTTTTTTTGAAAACTTGGTTGTTTTAGTGTAGACACCCGAAGATGAACTCCACTATACTACACGCGTCTAAGTGATGCCGGAGTTACTCCATGCAATGCTCATGGCGGTCGTCGTCGTCCAGTCTCGATTGGGCGGCGGCGGCGGCACTGGCTTCCTGGCTGCAGTCAACCCACGGTCGGGTGGGGGCGGCGGCGGGGGCTTGTTCTTCAGCGCCTTGTGAGGCGTCTTGACCTTCCCACCGGTGGTGCACGTCATGGTGGGGGTCGCTGTTGTTGTGGCTCCTGCGGGGAAGCAGGCGCCGGGTGTCTCGTCTTCGGTGCAAGTCGCTGCTGCTGCTCGCACCAACATCGCAAGCGCTACGGCCCGCGGTGTCACGTCATGTGGCGGTTGCACCGCCGTTTCCTCTTCTGCCACCTCTATCGTGAGCTGCGAGATCAGCCCCGATAGAGTGCATGCAGCTGACACCAGGTCGGCCGCATCACACCACTCATCCTCAGTCATCGCTTCAGCCGTCATAGCCCGCGCCTGAGCAATCGCCATATCATATCTCCTTAAAAGGAGAGTCATATTCGCGTGTAGTATGGTGGGAGAGGGCGAACCCCCTCCCTTCCTCCTGTATGGGGGACTCCACAATGAAGTACAGTACATTTTTTTTTTTGTTTGCTCATGAAAAAGCAGCTCGAGATGATACCAGCATTTAGAACACTGGTATCATCTCGAGCTCCTCGGCGAGAGGCTCACAGTCGGAATCTGACGATTCCGACTGCTCCACCGCCTCGCCGAGGAGCCCCTTCTTGTCCTGAAGCAATCCAAGGAGCTTGCCGTTCTTCCGCAGCATCAGCTTCTCAATAAACTTTTCCTTAGATAAATTCGAGGAGCGTTTATTTTTCATTGCACTTAAGGAAGAAAATAATCCATCAACTGAGGTTACGCTGATCGGGGTTGAAAGCCATCCATGGACGTGTGGCGCTAAATTCGGGAAGCGTAACCCTCCACTGCCTCTTGGACTCCAGAACTCGAACAGGTCAGTAACATCCTGAAACAAAAGGGCTTCGGCGTTGAGGTACAGGATGAATTCGTTCCACACGGTCGGTTCGCGCAAAGCATAGAAAATAGCACCCCATTTCTGCATCTCTGCGTCCTGACACTGTGGCTCCCCTGTCGGCAGGTCATCATCATCATAGTCCCCGGAGAGGATGACATTGCAGTCAAAGAATATTAACTTCTCAAACCGGTCTCTCGACTTGTACTCGGCCCATGCTGCTGATAAACACTCGCGCATATTCGCAGAGTAGTCGCTGTTGGTGAGTACCCTCTGAATCTCTGGAAACCACCAGCTCGCTGCAATTTTGGTGCCGGGATTTTGCACCTTTCTGAGGAATGGAAGAAGAGGTTCGATATCGTTTGCAAATGCCGACACTTCGCGTACATGATCCTGCCACCTGTCCGTTTTGACAAGTTCAACGAGGGAGAGGAGAGACTGGTTCTTTTTCTTTCTCCCCATTTCACTATCGAGGAAAGATACCAGGGGTTGATGTCTGTCTCTAATGTGTATAGCAAGGTCGGCCATGGCTAACCACCGGGTGTCGCTGGTGAGTGATGGTGTCTTCGGCGATGCCGTATCAACATTCTCAACGTCAACATCGATCGTTTCGCTCAACACCTCCTTTGCTTTGGCCAGAAGCTCTTCAATATCATCTATTTTCGGCCCCGGAAGCAAACGTTGCATGCCCCTGACACTTTTTTTCTCCACAGCGACTTTCAAACGAATCCTGGTGTCTTGTGTGTCCGCCGCCGACTCACGCGCGTTGCTGACAGAAGATTCCTGGAAATTGAGCCAGCGCACTCGTCGGCTTTTACAAGAGAAAAGCTGACTAAACGCTGTACAAAAAACATATGACAGCTGGTAGTTAATTTTTACGTGTGCTTTCAGTGCCGAATTTGTCACGTGGCCAAAACACCAACTGGCTTCCTCGTTGACCACATTTATCGATCCATAATCAGCAACCACGGGAGAATGCGCGATATTAAATTTTTTTCGAGCTGTGTTGATAGCATCCTTCACATCTCGACCACAGTGGACTTCTCCAGTATCTTTTACGTCCATATGAATGAGGAGGGCTTGGCCTGCAACGAACGCTACAATGCACAATGTCGAAAAACCCAGGTGTCTCTGTCCTGCAATAAAAATTTTGGGATAGTGGTCATTTGTTTATTAGCATACCCGATCCATCTATCCCGAGAGGGATTGGTTTCCCTTCAACCAACTTCAGTAGCACACCCTCGATCTCCTTCACGAACTTCGTGGAGCGGCCCAGGACCGTTTTCCCGGTTGGGAAGTCCTCTCCGAAGAGGGGACGCACTGGCAGCGACATAATGTCGGCTTGGCGTTCTGTGAGTCCGCAGACCAGCACAGCCAATGCCCATGTTGTGACAAACGCCGCCAACCCCATCACCGGCGTCAACACCTGCTGCCGCTTCTCCTTCGTGTCACCAACTGGAGCTGCAGCCTTCTTCTTCTTCTTCTTCTCCCTACGCTCATTATTTTTGTGGCGGTCGCTTTGGACGTGTACCTTGGCGGTACTACTTTCACCGTGTTGCACCACTCCACGGCAATGTACACAAAAAAGAACTGTGTCGTCTCCCTTTCGCCCTGTTTTCTTCGCTGCTGCCTTTTCCTCGAAGGGGAGCTCATCAACCTCCATTACCTGAGATTTTTTTGTTATTTGTTACATTTTTTTTATTTTTTATTACTTTGTATTCACCCTAGTCACTTTAGCGCCGCCGTAGCAGTGTGGCCCCTCATTTTGTTCTATACTGACCGGTTTTTTAATACATTTTTAGCGATACATACTTCATAACACTCTGCAATTGATCGGTCGTACTTCTCCAGCGCGGTTAAACGACCCTGCGCGGTTACCGACGATCCCGCCTTCGCCTCCGCCGACACCTCCTTCAGCTTCTTCCGAGACTCTATGGTCTCTTTGCGCTTCTCCGCCGGGGTCTTCTCTATCGCGCCGCCTTTCTTGGCTGGTGGCTTGCTTGCAGTCTTTGTAGAAGGCTTATTCGTTGCCTTCTTCGCTGATTTTTTCACTCTTTTCTTTGTTTGTGCCCTGGTGGAAGAGGAATCGCTCGCGTCCGTGTTGCTCGAGACAATGGTCGTCTCGTCGACCTTCCTCTTTCTGCTTTTTGGGCCCATTGATGATATTTTTTTTAGCGTTTAAACTGATAAATTCCTGTTGATAGTGTAGGGGTGCACCGAAAAGAATTCACCGAAGCACGTCATATATTGTGCAAACCTAAACGCGATAATTTTCGGCGAAAATTCATGGAAAGCCCGCGGGGCTTCGAAATACAAAAGTGACTTTCTTTCTTCTTTTTTTTTGGACTTTTTTTTCTCTTTTTTTCCCCTTCCCCCCCATTTTTGGATTTTCCGAGCCAATTGCGGAACGTGGTGGGGTCTATTTCAAAAATATGATACATTCCTGTTGGTGATACGTGTATTCGGGTCATATTCGGCCTATATTCGCCTATATTCGGATCCGAATATAGGGCGAATACGCATATTCGGATCCGAATATAGGCCGAATATCATATTCGCTTTCTAGGTATGCCTAGGGGGGGGGGGGGGGGGCGGGGCTGTATATATACGTACCTCGGGCACTTTTTGAACGTATATATACGCTACGTATATATACGTTCAAATATACGTTATACGCTATCTATACGTTGCACCCATTTCCTACAGCAAATAAGCGGTGCTCGTCATCGAGCAAACCCCCCGAGACTTTGTCCCGTCGGGGCACCTTGTAGTCCGCCTGCGGCGGCAACCGACGCACGGTGTCGATCATCTCCTGAATCCTCTCAGAAGAGGAGGTGTCCAGGGTTGTCCTGTGTAGAACAACCATGAGGCAATCACGCGGTCAGCTTCGTGGGCACCCATCATTGTTCTCTGCACATGAGCGTCAAGAGGCCCGGTGACAACCTCTGTTGCCCCCTTTGCGGAGGTCTTCGCCTTCTTCTGCTGCCGGTGCACTGCTGCTCCCCAACTCCTCAAGCACTATGTGTGTTCCTCTTCCGTTTTGTGGAGAGGAAGGTGAGACCCGGGCACTTGGAGACGCCGTTCTCGAAGTGCGCTTATTCCGGGATAACCCCCGTCGCATAGGGGACTGGTACAGTACAACAAAGGGCAACGTATAGGTAACGTATATTTAGCTTTTTCCTCCCCCAGCCGAACGTATATATACGTTGGAACGTATTATACGTATAATACGTATACTTGCAGCCCCGGGGGGGGGGGGGGGGCAGCCTGAGTAATAAAAAAGGGGGGTTTTCGGCCCAAAAAGCCCAGACCCCAGACCCCCGGCCACAACCTAGTGCGTAATAAGGGGATGGGGTAGTACTGTACCCAAAACCCCGTTTTTCGGCGTTTCCGGAGTCCACCCAGAAAGTGGTGGGGCCATTCTGAAAAAATGGACAAGTTTTTCGGTGTTTAAATTTTCACGACTTTTCTTGGGTACAGTTTTACGTGTGCTTTTCCGGGGCCCCATCTCGAAAAGGGTCACACTGGCCTGGCCCTGGCCCTGGCCCTGGCCCTGGCCCTGGCCCTGGCCCTGGCCCTGGCCCTGGCCCTGGCCCTGGCCCTGGCCCTGGCCCTGGCCCTGGCCCTGGCCCTGGCCCTGGCCCTGGCCCTGGCCCTGGCCCTGGCCCTGGCCCTGGCCCTGGCCCTGGCCCTGGCCCTGGCCCTGGCCCTGGCCCTGGCCCTGGCCCTGGCCCTGGCCCTGGCCCTGGCCCTGGCCCTGGCCCTGGCCCTGGCCCTGGCCCTGGCCCTGGCCCTGGCCCTGGCCCTGGCCCTGGCCCTGGCCCTGGCCCTGGCCCTGGCCCTGGCCCTGGCCCTGGCCCTGGCCCTGGCCCTGGCCCTGGCCCTGGCCCTGGCCCTGGCCCTGGCCCTGGCCCTGGCCCTGGCCCGGATGCTGAAAACATGAAAGTGCCCGAAAACATCGGCATTTGCATTTTCGGAATCCGTCCGTTCTGTGGTGGGGTCAATTTGCTGAAATGGACAAGTTCTTGGTTTTGGTCAAAATCCATGTAGGGTAAAGAGGGCCAAGGTAAATACCACAACCCAGATTTTCACACCCTGATGCTGAAAACATGAAAATGCCCGAAAACATCGGCATTTGCATTTCCGGAATCCGCCCGTTCTGTGGTGGGGTATATACAGAAAAATGGACAAAATTTTAATGACTAAAATTTTCACGAAATATGAACCCATACCCAATACAAGGGTAAATGACAAAAATTACCATAAAAACCCCCCAAAACCCAAAAGCCCAGACCCCAGACCCCAGGCCACCTTCCTTATTACGCACCCTGGGGGGGGGGGGGGGGGGGGGGGTCCCTGTACTGCAGTGTTATACAAGGGGAGGCCAAAAAAAAATTTTTCCCACCAATTTTTACACACAAAAAATCGAAAAAAAAAAATTTTTTTTTTCGATTCGCCCGAGTCTGTGCGTGCTGTGATGGGGTCAATATGCGCTCAGAAATGAGTATTTTTGACCTAAAATTCATGTGTCAGTTTTTACACGATTTTTGGCCTGAAAACCCATACATGCATTTTAGGTCAAAAATACTCATTTCTGAGCGCAAATTGACCCCATCACAGCACGCACAGACCCGGGCGAATCGAAAAAAAAAATTTTTTTTTTCGATTTTTTGTGTGAAAAAATGGGTGAAAAAAAATTTCCCCCCTTATAACACTGCAGTATACAGGGGACCCCCCCCCCCCCCCCCCCCCCCCCCCCCCCCAGTGTTGGCAGAGTACGTGTACGTTGTACTTTTTGTACTTTGTACTTTTGTACTTTTTGACGTACTTTTTGGCGCCCAAATCCGTACTTTATGACCCTATATTTTACCCTGGGAATTCGAAGCAAAATCCGTATTTCCCCTCTCTTCACCCCAATCACACTCAAAAAAGGTTTTTTGTTATTCAATGGTGTTCCGGAGAGGGCCCATATTGGTCACACACACACACATGGTTATAGAAGTGTTAGTAGAAGGCGGACTCGCCTGGGTTTGGTGATCTCGTGATTCCAGATATCTCTCTGCTGAGTGTGTTACTATTCGAGCTGGTACTCGTGCGGACGCAGCTTCGCTCTGTTGGGCTGATACACTTTGCACCTTTCGCTGGCCAAGGGGCGGTAGAGTCGCAGACGCAGGGTGAGCTGAAGGCAGTGCAGGAGGGAGCAGAGGAAGGAGGCAAAAGAGGGGTTTACTGACTGTCACATAGCGGGGAAAGGTATTGTCTACCGTAAAGGCAGGTGGAGATACTCCTTAACAAATCCTTAAGGAAAAGGAAGCACAGCTCCCACATGTAGCAAAAATATAACTTTAACCAAGAGGCACGTACTGCATGGCAGCCTTAGTCTCTTCGTTAATGCAGACGGAGAACCAGTGCAATCCCAACGCCTCCTTGACAGTCTCTACGTCTGCTACCCGCACTCTTTCTGAAAAAACCACCTGATTCGGGGGTGAGTTTGGGGGCGTATGGGGGCGTATGGGGTCGTATGGGGGCGTTTGGGGGCGGGTACTATTTTTTGGTTGGGGTCCCAGTGTGGGGGCAGGCGCGGGAGTACACAGGACACGTACACGTACACGTACACGTACACGTACACGTACACGTACACGTACACGTACACGTACACGTACACGTACACGTACACGTACACGTACACGTACACGTACACGTACACGTACACGTACACGTACACGTACACGTACACGTACACGTACACGTACACGTACACGTACACGTACACGTACACGTACACGTACACAGTACACAGTACACAGTACACAGTACACAGCACTTTCACACTGTTAATGTAGAGGAGAGGCGGGAAAGTTGGACCACGTCTATCTCCGTCGAAGCACATACAAAGGGAATATTGAACTCTGATAGGCATAGTTCCACATCCACCGTTGCCGTGTCATCGCGTGCGGCAGTGGCGGCCGCATCGGCGGAGTTGATGTGCTGGTTGGTCGAATGGCCTCGGGCCCATGGCATCTTTGGGGTTGCTGGTTGGTTCAGTACAGCGACCGCGGGGTCTTGTGTGTCGGAAGAGGTTTGTCTCGCGAGCCAAACAACTCGTACGAACACAAATATGCGTTCGCTTGTAGTTTTTTTTTCCTTACACGTAGTGTTATTAGAAACTCGAGTAATAAAGCCAACGTTTAATCGCCTGATACCGACTATTTTCTCCTCCCCTTTAAAAATCACTTGCGCCAAAATTCAGATCTCATACACTGCTTTTGGCTGCGTTCAACGAAAATAATCTTCCCCCTTTTTCTAGTCGAGTAATCAAGATCAGTTGGCGACTGTATGAGTCGAGTTTTAGGGAAATATTCATATTGGAACCGAAACTTTGGGGAACCGGTCATTTCGAAACCGGGAACTGGTCCCGGGAACCATACGGGGGGAACCGGTGCCCTGGTTCCCCTGGCGCTCACCAGCACCACGTAGGATTGGGACGAAAACCTGGGGGTGGAACACTTAGTTAGTCACTGCTATTGCCATTAACCCAGGGAGCATAGCTAGTGCAAAAAATTTGACTTTGGAAACCTTCCGGAAAGTCTGTCCTCTGCTTTCGGAGGACTAGGCACAAGAAAATATTGTTTGTTCCCCCAGAAAATCAGTGCACAATTCACACTCCTTGTGGGTCTTGTTGCCTTTTTTGTCAACAGTAATTTTGGTCCAGGCATGCTCTTGAAGCATGACAATTTAGTGTGTATGGGCAGGGTGTTGTTTTGTTCAAGGAGATGGGATATGTACGTGTACGTGTACGTGTACGTGTACGTGTACGTGTACGTGTACGTGTACGTGTACGTGTACGTGTACGTGTACGTGTACGTGTACGTGTACGTGTACGTGTACGTGTACGTGTACGTGTACGTGTACGTGTACGTGTACGTGTACGTGTACGTGTACGTGTACGTGTACGTGTACGTGTACGTGTACGTGTACGTGTACGTGTACGTGTACGTGTACGTGTACGTGTACGTGTACGTGTACGTGTACGTGTACGTGTACGTGTACGTGTACGTGTACGTGTACGTGTACGTGTACGTGTACGTGTACGTGTACGTGTACGTGTACGTGTACGTGTACGTGTACGTGTACGTGTACGTGTACGTGTACGTGTACGTGTACGTGTACGTGTACGTGTACGTGTACGTGTACGTGTACGTGTACGTGTACGTGTACGTGTACGTGTACGTGTACGTGTACGTGTACCCCCTTCGACCCCTCGTGGGTTCACTTAACAAGCCCTAGTGGTAGTTAAACGCGATTGACATTTACATTCCTAGAGATGAAAGAACAAGACAACACTTCTGTACCCGCGCATCAAAATTGTGGAAAACTTTGCACCCCAAACACCCTCAACAACGCCCGCAAAAAGGCGCCCCTTGTTGCTGGGAGTTGATTCTCATGTTTGATACACTGCACAGCAGGCATTCCTCTGAGTCCAACGCATGTTTGGCCTGTCTGCGGCGTTGTACGTAAGGTGCACGAAGACAGGGTCTGGTGGTAAATTTTGCGTAGTACTGCGACGTAGTACTGCGTGGGTCTGGGAACCTGAGTACCTGGGTACAGGATATTTGTTGTGAAAGACATCTTCCATCATGCATTGAGGAGGGTAAGACAGTGGTCGCAGTTTGTACTTGATAGCATTACAACATTTAACTTCTCCACGGGGGTCTTGGGCCGTTCACTCGGTTATACCTTGACTAGCGGCAGAGGCCTTTTAGGACTCTATAACTCCTCTATTCCCGAACGGAGGCACACTTTGTGTGTTACTACGACCTGGCAACTTCCAGCAGTAGGTTAAGTAATGCTTTCTATCTCCTCAGTGCATGAATGCCCCACGTGACTGGACACTTTTGTGTTTGTCAAGTGGACTGTCTGGTCACTTTTCAGTGACTGGCGGGTTGGCTGTGGTTCAACAAGTTTGTAGCTACCACCATGCACACCCCGTCCCCCCACCCTAGTCCAGACACCCTGGGAAAAACTTTTTTTCCAAAAAAATTGGGGTGAGTTTGGGGGCGTATGGGGGCGTATGGGGGCCGTATGGGGGCGTTTGGGGGTATGTTGATTTCCCGGAATCAGGTGGAAAAAAGAAAATGAAATTGAAAAAAATGCAGCCAGAACAGGGCTATTTCTAAATATGGGGTCCGGGGGGCCCAAAATCCAATCCGGGACACAATTTTTTTGGCAGATTTATTTTGTGCCAAAAACGTCCTTATTTGCATTTTTGGGATTCACCCGCGCAGTGGTGGGGTCAATCTCGAAAATTGGACAATTTTTTGACCACTTAAATTTTTTGAAAATATGAGCCCGGTCACTAATACGTGGAGCCCATTTTCGGCCAAAAAATGCTGCTCAAAAAAATTTTACCCTGAAAATTTTTCAGCCCCAAAACATACCGCGATTGGCATTTCCGGAATCTGTCCGCGCTGTGGTGGGGTCAATTTGCCGAAATGGCCAAGTTCTTGGTTTTGGTCAAAATGAATGTAAGGGTAGGCACAATTTTTTTTTTGTTTAATGCTCGGTCGGGTCCCAAAAAGTTCCGCGCGCGCGCGCAGAAAAAAATGCACCGTTTTTTCCGGGTGTCGGTGGGCTGTAATTGGGCGTAATTGGGTGAAATTGGGCAAAAATGCCGTTTTTTGCCGTTTTTTGCACTTTTGACTTGCTTTTCGGTCCCCACCCCCAAATTTTCCCACTTCTGTGCTGTTTCCCTACAAATCAATATAAAATCGAAAACGGCGATGAAAAAGATGCCTTGGTGAGTGGTCACAAATGCTGCACATAATGCGAGAATGGAGGACACATGTACCGTTTCCCCCATTTGACCTGCAATAAATAGCGTAAACCCGCTGCTTTTAAACAGCGGCATTTGCACTTTCGGAATCCGTCCGTCCAGTGGTGGGGTCAATTTGACGAAATGGACAAGTTCTCGTTTTTGGTCAATTTCCGCACAGTACACAGTACACAGTACACAGTACACAGTACACAGTACACAGTACACAGTACACAGTACACAGTACACAGTACACAGTACACAGTACACAGTACACAGTACACAGTACACAGTACACAGTACACAGTACACAGTACACAGTACACAGTACACAGTACACAGTACACAGTACACAGTACACAGTACACAGTACACAGTACACAGTACACAGTACACAGTACACAGTACACAGTACACAGTACACAGTACACAGTACACAGTACACAGTACACAGTACACAGTACACAGTACACAGTACACAGTACACAGTACACAGTACACAGTACACAGTACACAGTACACAGTACACAGTACACAGTACACAGTACACAGTACACAGTACACAGTACACAGTACACAGTACACAGTACACAGTACACAGTACACAGTACACAGTACACAGTACACAGTACACAGTACACAGTACACAGTACACAGTACACAGTACACAGTACACAGTACACAGTACACAGTACACAGTACACAGTACACAGTACACAGTACACAGTACACAGTACACAGTACACAGTACACAGTACACAAACAACCTGATTGCCAAAGCCAACTTCCGAAAACCATTACCTGTACCGATACACAAACTCCACGGTAAAAAATAGTATGAAAAAGTGTTATTATTGGGGTAAACGCCAGGTGGTCTGAAGAGTGGTCTGACCATATTCTCCAGGTAAAACAAATACCCAAATAATGCATTGGCGAAGGAATTTTGTACTTTTGACTATCACAGATCACATGTGTTTTTACCGGTTTTCTATGTACTGGTTTTGCTGGGAAGCATGCCACCAGTGTTACAATTTTCCAAGGTAAAAAATGACCTATGTACGTACGTATGTGAGGAAGAAGGCTGAGTGGGCATGTAGTGCCACAAAATATCTGGAAGGCATGCAGTCCCCTGTCCGGTTACCAAAACCCGCCCGTCATAGGCGTTCCCACTTTTCGGTGCCACACCCGAAAAGCGGGTGTCGTCACACCCTCTAGTTGAGTATCCCGTTTGACCCGCTCAGAGGCTGGACCCCACCGTGTGAGCAAGCAAAACAGGTCACCCCCTGGTAAGCCCCCCTCAAAAACACCTGAGTTGTACTAGTGGTGTGACTGGGTGTAATTGGTTGTAATTGGGTGTAATTGGGCTGTAATTGGGCGTAATTGGGCGTAATTGGGCAAAATTGGGCTGTACTTGGGTATAATTGGGTATAATTGACCCCAAGTGGGTCCAGATGGGCTGTGTTGGGTCCGGTTGGGTGGGTGAAAAAACGGTACAAAAAACACACAAAGAAAAAAAAACACACACAGAGACACAGCAAAAATAAAACATCGAAGCCAGGCTGTTTTCTAGTTCTGGAAATTTTCCGGAAAATTCCGACATCCGGAAGCAATTTTTTTCCTTGAAAAAACAGTGGGTTTTCAGCCCAAACATGCCGCGATAGGCATTTCCAGAATCCGCTCGTTCTGTGGTGGGGGATATACAGAAAAACCGGCAAAATTTTAGTGGCATTAATTTCCACAAAATATGAACCCATCCTCATAAACAAGGGTCTTTCAGGTCGGAAAATCCAAATTCGGATAAAATTGTGGCGTTCCTGACTGGGAACAGGTAGCGCCGCAGGCGCACGGTACCCAACTTTTGTCTTTTTCTTTTCCCCTTTTCCCTGCTTTCTTTTGATGCGCGAGCCGATTGCTCTCCACGGTGGGGTCACATGATAGAATTATATCATGTGACCCACTCGTATATGGAGGATTCTGTGTTTGAAGATATTTGGTTGATTTTTCCCGTGGAGGAAGACGGGAGGGAAAGTCAAGATAACCTGTTGACGTAAGGCAATGTTTTTTTTTCTTCCATGTTTTTTTTTTTTGGAATCTCAAAATTTTCCGCGCGCGCGAGCATTAAACAAAAAAAAAAGTGTGCCTACCCTAAGGTAAAGGGGCCAAGGTAAATCCCACAACCCAGATTTTCTCCCCCAGATGCTGAAACATGAAAATGCGCGAAAACACCTGCATTTGCATTTCCAGAACCCGTCCGTTCTGTGGTGGGGTCAATTTGCGTTCTTGGTTTTTGTTAAAATGAGTACGGTGCCAGTGTGATGCTAGTGTAGAGAACAAGTTTTCTAAGAAACCCCCTCATAGCGCCTCCGGCATGCGGCCTGGTGCGCCCTCTAGGATTTTTCAGAATACACCAAAACCCCCGTTATTTGCACAATCTGGAAGAAAACTTTTCAACACAAAAAAAATCGGCAACTTTCTTCAAGCAGAAAGCCCATCCCCCCTCTCTGTAAGTACTGTAGTACGTGCAATTGTTTTGGCAGCCCTGTATATAAGCCCCGTGCAAATTTTTTGGCAACTTTCATTTTCCAAAAATCAGGGACAGGGACAGGTTTTTAGAAATAGCCCTGAGCCAGAAGGTGCAAAAAAAAAAAAAAAAAAACGGAAATCTAATCCAAAAAGAAAAGAGAAGAGGAGAGTCTTTTCATACTTTCCGGCACCATTGCCTTCAGCTCATCTGCGGTTGGTTGTGGAGACATGCAGTCTGGCCAGTTCACCTCTGAATTGCGCCCTGAGGCTTGCCATGTCCTCAGCGTAGACCGTAGCAGTGGTGATTGTGGTTGAGGCTGCGCCAGCTCTGATCTGCTGTACGACCGCCGACACTGCCTCCAAGAACAATGGAATTGTGCTAACCCTCAATGTCTGCCCCTGCATCAATGAGCACCTGCACCATGTCTACCTGTATTCTTTCTACAGCAACCTGTACCGCAGTACGGTTCCTGCTGCCTTGCTGATCCAGGTCCACCTCCGGCAAACAAACAAGATAGCGCACAGTATCGGTGTGTCCAAAATACGCTGCAAGGATAAGACACGTGTCTCTGTCGGCGTCTGTGGCACGCACATCCGCACCTGCTTTGACCAACATCTTCACAGTTGTGAGTTCTCCAAAAATGCTAGCATAGTGCAGAGGCGAGCATCCTCTATCATTCTTTGTCTCAATGTCTGCCCCTGCATCGATGAGCACCTGCACCACGTCTGCATGTTTTTGATGCACAGCAAAGTGCAACGCAGTGTTGTTGTCGCTGCTCTGTTGGTGATTCAGGTCCACCTCCGGCAAGCTCACAAGATAGCGCACAGCATCGGTGTGTCCATTATACGCTGCAAAGGTAAGACATGTGTCTCTTCTGTCGTCTGTGGCACGCACATCCGCACCTGCTTTGACCAACTTCCTCATAATTGTGAGTTCTCCTAAAAAGCTAGCCAAGTGCAAAGTCGAGCGTCCTCTATCATTCTTTGTCTCAATGTCTGCCCCTGCATCGATGAGCACCTGCACCACGTCTGCATGTTTTCTCTTCACAGCAACCTGCAACGCAGTGCGGTTCTTTCTGCCTCGGTGATTCAGGTCCACCTCCGGCAAACCCACAAGATAGCGCACAGTACCGGTGTGTCCATCATAAGCTGCAAGGATAAGACACGTGTCTCTTGTGGCGTCTGTGGCACGCACATCCGCACCTGCTTTGACCAACATCTTCACAGTTGTGAGTTCTCCTGAACGGCTAGCCAAGAGTAAAGGCGAACGCCCTTTCTTGTTCTTTGTCTCAATGTCTGCCCCTGCACCGATGAATACCTGACACACTGCAGGGTCCTCCCACATGGCTGGACATAGGTGCGACGTCCGACCTGCACTGTCCTTGGAGTCGTGTGGGACAAACGCAACGTTGCTGCAGACTGACTTCCAATGCTGCAAGAGGACCTCCGTGCACGCAGTGTGGTCTGCGTGGACACACTCACTCAGCAGAATCCCGAAGCCCATCTGCGTTGTCTCGACATACGGAAGAAGCAGTGTGAGGCATTCATTGTGGTTCCCTCTGCATGCCTCGTGCACAGCTTCGAAGGCGACCGTTTCCGTTTTGCTGCCTGGGGAGAGCTTCTCGAGTGCTGCCCGCACGGCAGCGGTGTTGCCGTTCCTGACAGCCTCCAGCAGGTCCTTGTCAGAAAGCTTTCTTCTTTTTGGTGGGTTCTGGTTTAGTGTGCTGTCTGCGTGTCGCTTCGACATGGTGTTGTGTGTATTGCTGTGAGGTTGATGATGCTTTGTGTTATATGCGAGGTTGCGGGGGTAAAAGGGCTCTGAATTGACCCCTGAACGGCCTGCTCCTTTGTACCGGTACATTGCCGGCATTGCAGCGCACGTAGAAGGTGTACTTCGTTGGGTTCGCTGGCGTCTTCACAATCAGGTTTCGCAGCAGAAACTGTGCCCTCCCTTTAGTGACGTTGGTGTTGGTGCCATGCAGCAGCAGAGAGAACGACGGAGGCGTATCGTGCCGTGCCTTGAGTCCTACCCCTTCCCCACCACTCCATCCCATGAGCAAACATAATAGTGGTGCGGAAGGCCCGTTGCCCACACCCCGAACACATCTTCGGCTCGCGTGGTGGCAGGGTCTCCCCACAGCAGATTGAGTAGACTGGCATTGTAAAGGGTGGCCTACAACTATGTCCGCATTAAAAGAAAATGGGAGGAGGTTCTTGTGTTGTCTGGAGGGTGGGTGGTGTGTAAATAGTTCAGGGGTACAAACAATAGTGGTTGCGGAATGGAGGATTCGATATAGTATTTTATTGCCCTGGTGAAAATTTTTTGCACTCTATTATGTACCCTCCACCCCCACTTTATACAACTCTACTCACTTTATGGTCACTCCATAAAGTGATTTTTTCACTCCATAAAGTAACCCATTTCCAGCTATTGTGCCCCATAGAAAGGGACTCTGCAAAAAAAAATTTTCGCCTATATAGGGCTAATTTCGACGATTTGAGGCCATTAAAACCAGAATTTGACACTTTTGAGCCTCTGTGGGGGTCTAAAACGCGGTTTTGAGTTTCCAAAAAAATCTTCCCAACATGCAATACTGTTGTGCAAATAATTTCACTCGAGAATCGGTGAGGGACACGAACCGATTCGAGAGTGAAATTATTTGCACAATTTGGAGTTGATAAGGTAGTTTTATTCCCTGTAATAAAATTTTTGAGCACTCTTCAAATTTGGAGTTACTATAGTGGTTTGTGGGTGTATTTTACTTGAGGCTTGATTTCCCCTATCTCGACCCAATAAAATACACCATCTCTCCCATTCCCCAGAGAAAATACACTTTACACTAGAACACAAAAAATGTCCCAGACAAAAAAGAGAGCCCCAAAGAGGAAGGCCGAGCCCGAGACTGATTCATCGGAGTCTGAAACTGACACAGATGAGGAATCCGAGGAGGAAGCCAAGGGAGCCAAAAAAACCACGAGACGACCTGCTACCAACAAAAAGCGGCGAATCCTACAAGAAGGCGTACGATGCTTTTGTCAAACAGATGAAGCTTGGACGCCGCAAGCCCACCGAGACCGATGTTCTGCGCTACGTGCAACACCTCAGCGAGGTGAAGAAACAGAAGGTGAAGACCCTTTGGACTAAGTCCTCAATGGTCAAGGCTGTGGCCAAAATTTTCGAACCTGACTGACTGGCCAAAAGTGACCTTGTACCTGAAGAGGCTGGAGGAAACCAGTGCCCCACCAAAAAAAGCCAAAACGTTTGACACCGACCAAATTAACGAGCTGATCGCAATGTCTGCACCGGAGGGCATCCTCCCGGAAAAATTTGCTTTGAATGTTGCGTTCTTTCTTGTTGGGTTCTACGGTGGTCTAAGGCAGTGAAATAATGACCTATTATTTGTTGTTAATAAATAGCTAATGCCCACACCATTATGTCACACCATCCCATCGGAATAATGTGTTGTCGACCGTAAAGGTGGTCGAAGATTCTCTCCTTAGAAAAACTCAGTGTACATTCATAAAAACAATTCCAACGAAGCTGCACACAAGAATGGTGCAACTTAAGGAGAATGTCCCGCATTGTTCTAACGCTCAGTGTCTGCCCCTGCATCAATGAGCACCTGCACCACGTCTGCATGTTTTTCTTCAACAGCGAAATGCAATGCAGTGAAGTTGTTGGTTCCTTGATGATTCAGGTCCACTTCTGGCAAACTCACAAGATAGCGCACAGTATCGGTGTGTCCATTATACGATGCAAGGATAAGACACGTATCTCCATCGGCGTCTGTGGCACGTACATCCGCACCTGCTTTGACCAACATCTTCATAATTGTGAGTTCTCCTACATCGCAAGCCAAGTGCAGAGGCGAGTGTCCTTCATCATTATTTGTCTCAATGTCTGTCCCTGCATCAATGAGCACCTGTACCACATCTGCATGTTTTTGATGTACAGCACAGTGCAATGCAGTGTAGTTATTGGTTCCTTGGTGATTCAGGTCCACCTCCGGCAAGCTCACAAGAGAACGCATAGTATCGGTGTTTCCATGATGCGCTGCAAGGATAAGACACGTGTTTCCATCGGCGTCTGTGGCACGTACATCCGCACCTGCTTCGACCAACATCTTCACAGTTGTGAGTTCTCCTGAAATACTAGCCAAGTGCAGAGGCGAGTGTCCGTCAGCATTCGTTGTCTCAATGTCTGCCCCTGCATCAATGAGCACCTGCACCACGTCTGCATGTTTTAGATGCACAGCAACGTTCAACGCAGTGTTGTTGTTGCTCTGTTGGTGATTCAGGTCCACCTCCGGCAAGCTCAAAAGATAGCGCACAGTATCGGTGTGTCCATAATGTGCTGCACGGATGAGACACGTGTTTCCTTGCGCGTCTGTGTCACGTACATCCGCACCTGCTTTGACCAACATCTTCACAGTTGTGAGTTCTCCTGAAAGGCTAGCCAAGTGCAGAGGCGAGCGTCCATCATCATTCTTTGTCTCAATGTCTGCCCCTGCATCAATGAGCACCTGCACCACTTCTGTATATTTTTCGAGCACAGCACAGTGCAACGCAGTGTAGTTGTCCCTGGCTTGCTGATTCAGGTCCACCTCCGGCAAGCACACAAGATAGCGCACAGTATCGGTGTGTCCAGTAGAAGATGCAAGGATAAGACACGTGTTTCCTTCGGCGTCTGTGGCACGCACATCCGCACCTGCTTCGACCAACATATTCGCAGTTGTGAGTTCTCCTGAAACACTAGCCAAGTGCAGAGGTGAGCGTCTATCAACATTCTTTGTTTCAATGTCTGCCCCTGCATCAATGAGCACCTGCACCACGTCTGCATGTTTTTCGAGCACAGCATAGTGCAACGCAGTGTAGTTGTCGGTTCCTTGGAGATTCAGTTCCACTTCTGTTAATCCCACAAGATAGCGCACAGTATCGGTGTGTCCTGAATACGCTGCAAGGATAAGACACGTATCCCTTCTGTCGTCTGTGGCAAGTACATCCGCACCTGCTTTGACCAACATCTTCACAGTTGTGAGTGCTCCTGAACGGCTGGCCAAGAGTAAAGGCGACCGAGCTTTGTCATTCTTTGTCTTCATGTCTGCCCCTGCATCAATGAATACCTGACACACAGCAGGGTCCTCCCACATGGCTGGACATAGGTGCGCCGTCTGACCTGCACTGTCCTTGGAGTCGTGTGGGACAAAGGCGACCTTGCTGCAGACTGACTTCCAATGCTGCAAGAGGACCTCCGTGCACGCAGTGTGGTCTGCGTGGACACACTCACTCAGCAGGATCCCGAAGCCCATCTGCGTTGTCTCGACATACGGAAGAAGCAGTGTGAGGCATTCATTGTGGTTCCCTCTGCATGCCTCGTGCACAGCTTCGAAGGCGACCGTTTCCGTTTTGCTTCCTGGGGAGAGCTTCTTGAGTGCTGCCCGCACGGCAGCGGTGTTGCCGTTCCTGACAGCCTCCAGCAGGTCCTTGTCAGAAAGGTTTGTTCTTTTTGGTGGGTTCTGGTTTGGTGTGCTGCCTGCGTGTCGCTTCGACATGGTGTTGTGTGTATTGCTGTGAGGGTGATGATGCTTTGTGTTATATGCGAGGTTGCGGGGATGGAGGGAAGGAGATACAAAAGGTGTGAAAACGCTGGTTTAACACCACTGAGTCACGAAAGAAACCCTATTTTGGCGCACCTCGAGTGGAGCGAGCAGAAACATATGTGTGCCGTCATGCCAGTTATCTAGGGGGGAAATCCCCAGCAGACTCGCATGATAGAATAAAGACACCTTAAAACCTTTCAGCTCGCTTCGCTCGCGGAGATACACCTAAATTTAGTTCCGCTGGTTTCGCTCGCTGAGGACCAGATGACCGTCGTGATAGAAACGGAGGGAGCTAGTCTCATGCTCCAATATACAGAAAATTTTAAATCTTTCCATTCCGACCGGTTTCGCGCTCACTATCCTCAACGTTTTCAAAACGGGCACTGTTTTTCCAACTATCGCGCAAGGGGTTAAAATCGTTCAGGAAAGACTGTTCCCAAATGTATGAAAAATACAACTTTAAACAATATGCACGTACAAGAACAATTTCATTCTTCTACCCTCGTGTCTGCCCCTGCATCAATGAGCACCTGCACCACGTCTGCATGTTTTCTCTTCACAGCAAGCCGCAACACAGTGCGGTTCCTGCCGTGATTCAGGTCCACCTCTGGCAAGCACACAAGATAGCGCACAGTATCGGTGTGTCCAAAATACGCTGCAAGGGTAAGACACGTTTCTCTTGTGGCGTCTGTGGCACGTACATCCGCACCTGCTTCGACCAACATCTTCACAGTTGCGAGTTCTCCTGAAGTGATAGCCAAGTGCAGAGGCGAACGTCCATTGTCATTCTTCGTCTCAATGTCAGCCCCTGCATCAATGAGCACCTGCACCACGTCTGCATGTTTTTCCAGTACAGCAGCGTGCAACGACGTCTTGTTGTTGCTCTGTTGGTGATCCAGGTCCACCTCCGGCAAACTCACAAGATAGCGCACAGTATCGGTGTGTCCAAAATGCGCTGCTTGGATAAGACACGTGTATCTTCTGGGGTCAGCGGCACGTACATCCGCACCTGCTTTAACCAACATCTTCACAGTTGTGAGTTGTCCTAAGCGGCTAGCCAAGTGCAGAGGCAAGCGTCCTCTATCACCCGTTGTCTCAATGTCTGCCCCTGCATCAATGAGCACCTGCACCACGTCTGCATGTTTTCTCTCCACAGCAACGTGTAACGCAGTGTAGTTCTTGGTACCTTGGTGATTCAGGTCCACCTCCGGCAAACAAACAAGATAGCGCACAGTATCGGTGTGTCCATGATAAGCTGCAAACATAAGACACGTGGCTCTTTCGGCGTCTGTGGCACGCACATCCGCACCTGCTTTGACCAACATCTTCACAGTTGTGAGTTCTCCAGAAATGCTAGCAAAGTGCAGAGGCGAACGTCCTTCAACATTCTTTGCCTCAATGTCTGCCCCTGCATCAATGAGCACCTCCACCACTTCTGCATGTTTTTGACAAACAGCAAAGTGCAACGCAGTGCGGTTCTTTCTGCCTTGGTGATCCAGGTCCACCTCCGGCAAGCACACAAGATAGCGCACAGCATCGGTGTGTCGATGATAAGCTGCAAACATAAGACACGTGGCTCTTTCGGCATCTGTGGCACGTACATCCGCACCTGCTTTGACCAACATCTTCACAGTTGTGAGTTCTCCTGAACGGCTTGCCAAGTGCAAAGGCGACCGCCCTTTCTTGTTCTTTGTCTCGATATCTGCCCCTGCACCGATGAATACCTGACACACTGCAGGGTCCTCCCACATGGCTGGACAAAGGTGCGACGTCTGACCTGCACTGTCCTTGGAGTCGTGTGGGACAAAGGCGACCTTGCTGCAGACTGACTTCCAATGCTGGAAGAGGACCTCCGTGCACGCAGTGTGGTCTGCGTGGACACACTCACTCAGCAGGATCCCGAAGCCCATCTGCGTTGTCTCGACATACGGAAGAAGCAGTGTGAGGCATTCATTGTGGTTCCCTCTGCATGCCTCGTGCACAGCTTCGAAGGCGACCGTTTCCGTTTTGCTGCCTGGGGAGATCTTCTTGACTGCTGCCCGCACGGCAGCGGTGTTGCCGTTCCTGACAGCCTCCAGCAGGTCCTTGTCAGAAAGCTTTGTACTTTTTGGTGGGTTCTGGTTTGGTGTGCTATTTAAGTGTCGCTTCGACATGGTGTTGTGTGTATTGCTGTGAGGTTTATGATGTTTTGTGTTATATGCGAGGTTGCGGGGATGGAGGGAAGGATCTACAAAAGAAGCTGAAGGGCTTATCCTTGTGTAACGTTCTGTGTCTCAATACACTAACACACACAGGGAGCACTCGAAAGATGAGAGAGGAAGGATCTTCATCTTCAATAAACAGCGTACACTTTGTTAAGTTCACCATTGGTATTATTTTCATTTAAAAGATTGATGTCAAAACCTGGGGGGAAATGCAAAAATAGAAACTGACATTCAGGATAAGATAGCAAGTGAACAAGGAAACACGACGCGGTCCAGAGGGACCTGACAAGTGAAATCACTTGTCATAAAAGTGACAAGTGAAATGACATGTAAATCACTTGTCATGACAAGTGATTTTCTATTGGGATATAGGCTATTTACTTGTCATGACAAGTGATTCACTTGTCATTTCACTTATCACTATGACAAGTGAAATTGGTCCTGGACCGCGTCGTGAACGAACCATACAACCCCTCCCCCCCCCCTAGGGTCAGCGACTCCTGTAGGAATTTTTGTCACTTTTATTATTTTTGGTGTTTTGGGCCTTTTCCTGGTCACCACTGGGTGAAAAACCGCCCAGAAATGGGTCAGAAACGCCCTGTGACCCGAAAATTCATGATAAGGGCACCTCAGAATATGATAAAATGCAAAAAAATAGTGAAAAAGTGGCTTTTTGACGGTTTTGGCCATGTTGGGCAAAATGGCCATTTTTGGTGAAAAAAATCAAAAAAACAGCAAAATTTCGACATCATGACAGCTGCTTGGGCACAAAACTGCCCCAGGGAGGTCCTGTGAGTCCATTCCGACCTGTTTTGGACACTTTCGGTACTTTTTTTCGCCGTTTTTTGGTGTTTTTGTGGTCAAAAAACAGGTACGAAAATACCCTACTCATACCCTACTCAGTAACATCGCAAGCCTGTAATCACTTTCTGGGTCGGTTTTTTCGTGAAAAACGGCTGAAAAGTCACTCCGGGAGCCCAGATAGTTCCAAATATCCCCCACACACCCATAAAAACACCTCAAAAGAATGCCCGGAAAACATTTTTAAAAACACACTTTTTTCAAAAAGGCCATTATAGAACCTGCCCAGATGACCTTTTTGAAAAAAGTATGTTTTTAAAAACGTTTTCCTGGCATGTTTTTGAGGTGTTTTTATGGGTGTGTGGGGGACATTTGGAACTATCTGGGCTCCCGGAGTGACTTTTCAGCCGTTTTTCACGAAAAAACCGACCCAGAAAGTGATTACAGGCTTGCGATGTTACTGAGTAGGGTATGAGTAGGGTATTTTCGTACCTGTTTTTTGACCACAAAAACACCAAAAAACGGCGAAAAAAAGTACCGAAAGTGTCCAAAACAGGTCGGAATGGACTCACAGGACCTCCCTGGGGCAGTTTTGTGCCCAAGCAGCTGTCATGATGTCGAAATTTTGCTGTTTTTTTGATTTTTTTCACCAAAAATGGCCATTTTGCCCAACATGGCCAAAACCGTCAAAAAGCCACTTTTTCTTTTTTTTTTTTTTTTTTTTCCACATCAATTTTTTTTTTTTTTTTTTATTCTGTAACCTCTCTCTATTTTACGGCAGGTGTGACCGGTTGAGGTGATACTTCCGGACTGAGGAAGGGCATTCTTTTACTTTTTTTTCTGTGTGTTTGTTTTCTTGTTGTAGTCTTTTTTGGTGAAGGGGCTTGGCCGACGACACTGAGAACCTCTTTGGTTCATAGCTGTTAACGACGTCTGGTCCTACCTAGCTGTACACTCTAATTCTAAAAATAAAATAAAATAAAACCAATAGGCAAAGGGGGAGGGGGGAGGCTAAAAGCCAAACAAAAGTAAAGAATGAAAAAGAAAAACTCAAGTGCTCTGGGACGGCCGCGAGTTCCTGCTCCGCTTTAGGCCCCGCAGACGGTTGTAGAGGGTGTAAGCCTCTTCCACCTCGTCGGAGCTCATCGACGGCTTCTTCGCTTCTTTCCACAGGTAGAGGCAGGTGAGGGCGTCATCCACCGACTGCCAATCCCCTCCCGCTGCCAGCGACTGGTGCTGAAGCGTGTTCGGGTAGAACGTGTCCTTCCACGCCTCGGCGGTCGCTGGACACCCCATGTTGTTGAATCCTGGGCAGGGCGCCATACCGGCATAGAACGGCACGTTGGTCGGGAGGGCTGTAGGTGCGGGTTGAGAGCCACTCTCCGATTGCGTGTACGTGCTGGGGGCCGAAGTGGCGTCAGACATGGGGACTGCGAGTTCTGATTCGTCGATGAGGTCCATAGAGAACTCGCTGCCCTGCGATGCGGCGGGCGGCTGCTCTCTCGGGTGGACGGAAGAGGGAACTGCCTCAGAGGAAGAAGATACGGGGAGGGCTGAGTGGGTGTTTGAGAAGCCACTCTCCGTACCGGTCTGAGGTTGTGTTGCCCCGTCCGAACCAGGGTGTGACTGCGCAGAGGCGCCGGGACGGGCAACTGCTTGTGCGACAGGGGGCACCGAGGACGCGACCGGAGTAGGGAGGGCTGAATGTGTGGTGGAGTAGCCGCTCTCTTGTCCCTGGACGTCTGATGATGCCTGTCTCATGTTGCGTTGCGTCTGTGCCCTCCGCGCCTTTGCAGTCTCCACTTGGCTGGTCACGCGAGCTTCACGCTGTACCTTCACCAAGTTAATGCTCTTGGGGTCAATCATCTCGTGCGCGCGCGCAATGATCCTCGCCGCGCATGGCTTGCTGGACACTGGCAGGGCCCGCGGGCAGGTTGAGGGGAGGGAACGACACGGCACACACACCCAAACTGAGCACTCCCGACACTCCCAATGACGTTCACGACCGAGGACCGCAGCCGAGCACAGCTCGCATTTCCCGAAATCCGCCCGTGAGTCTTCCAGGGGGCAGTCCAGAAGCCCCTCGCGTGACACACAAGTGAGAGGCGGCAGGCGCGGGGTCGGTTCATGCATGAGGAGGAACTGCGTCAGCTTCTCGGGGATATTGACCGGCGTGAAGTGACCTGCGGTGCGGCCATCGTGGGCTAGTGCGAGCACCCGACGGTATCCCACTTCGCCTGAGGGGGTGAAGACCGACGGTCGATGGCCACCAATGAACACCACCACCAGGGAATGCAGAGCTCGGGCCAGGCCGCTAACCGTCACCATGTCAGCCCAAGTGTCAGGACGCGCACACCCAGCGATGCTCATCTGTCGCGCCCATACTCCGACACTTGGTTCAGCGCGAGCCGCTAAGTCCTCGTCTTGGACCACCTGTGCAATCGCCGCCTGTCTCAGGGACCCCGCACTCCTCCCGCACTGGTACGCCACGGCATCGAAGCAACAGTCGCCCACTGTGTAGCGGAAGTCCGCGGGAACGGAGCACCCGAGGGAGGACAGCTGTAGCGGCAGGGCCGGCGGGGGGTCACATGTCTCCAGCGCCTTGAATGCTGTTGCAGGGTCTTCGCAGGGAGTGGAGGGTACTTCAAGGGTGGACGGATGGGTGGATTCCTTGCCCGCTTGTCGGCTCAGCCATGCCTCCATCGCTGCCGTGGCTTCGTCGACGTCATAAAGGGGATCAGGGGCGACGGGAGCGACAGGTTCCTCTTCAACTTCACAGTCGTTCTCAGACAAGCGGTACAGATGGTCATCCACGTACGAAGGGAAACGGTCATCGGGAGGGTCTGGCGAGACGTAGTAGCTTTTGTCGAGGGACACTGCTTTCGCTGGCACTGCTGTGCGCGTGACCGCAAGGCTGAAGCACAGGGCGCCTCTCTTCAGCAATGTGGCGCCCACCTCCCGCTGGACACACACGCCAGACGTTCGTTCCACTTGACCGATGCCAGAACTTTATCCCCGTCCGCTCGCTCCGCAGCCATCTTGTTCAGATGGCGCCACAGCGTGTCTGCCTCCGGACCTAGCCCCCCAAGGACCTCGGCTGCAAAGGCTGTGAACTTTTTCACTATTTTTTTGCATTTTATCATATTCTGAGGTGCCCTTATCATGAATTTTCGGGTCACAGGGCGTTTCTGACCCATTTCTGGGCGGTTTTTCACCCAGTGGTGACCAGGAAAAGGCCCAAAACACGAAAAATAATAAAAGTGACAAAATTCCTTAAGGATTCCTACAGGAGTCGCTGCCCCTATCCCCCCCCCCTTAGGGGGGGTCACAAGGGGAGGACAATGCATTTTTTCAGGGTTTTTGAATTCTACGCGCAGCGCAGTGTCCGACCCCACAAGTCACTACCCAAGACCCCCCGGAAAACGTCCTGGAGGCCCGAAAATACCAAAAATAGTGACCGGAAGTGACCAGAAAATCAAAATTCCGAAAAAAAAAGGGGTCTTGGGACAGGGTCTGTACCTTGCTTTTTCCTATTTTTTAGCACATAAACGAGATATGGCCATGGCAACAGCCCATGACTCATATTTTAGGAAGTAAAGGATACATCTTGCCTAATGTCATCTAATTGCGTTTGAATACAGCCAAAACAAGACAAGACGGTCACCTGGCATCTGTATTTTGTGGGTCGTAGTGACCAATGTATACACGCGCTTAGGTACCCACACCATTAATAGGCCAGGGAGTGATCAATTTAGGGAGGAAAATTAGTCAGGTGTAAATTATCGAGCAGATCTGCCGTCACTGCCTCACCCGGTCCCTCAGGGTACCTTCCTTTTAAAAGAATCACCTCGTATGACTTTCCAGATATTGCAATGCCCAATTCCCCCCCTTGGTTTTGCAGTTCAGCCTTCAATAGCCCTGTACTAGACACGTATATGGATATCTAGTCATAGACTCGACTAAAGCACCGCCCCTCATCTGCCTCGTCTTCTTTATCTTCTTCAGACCCCACACTCAGATTACTGTGGGAGGAAAGAGATATCCCTCCTGAAGACGGACAGGCACGCCACAAAATATAGCGGCAAGAGCGGGGCGTCCTCAAAGCACACAGGGACAAGGAACGCCGTATTGGGAACTTAGGCACACTGCTCCAATGTGGCAAGGCCAGACTGCTTGACGACAAGCAATACGCAATGACCCGCGAAGAGGACGCGTGGGAGGCCCAATGCCACACACGTCACTTTCCTCCCTTTTCGGGTGTTTTCTTAAACCCAATCTCCCCAGGGCTTGCAGAATCGCCTCTGAGGACACCTTCAGCAGGCCCACTCCACAGTGGATACGGCGCTTTGCCTTTACTGCCATTCCACTGCGCCTACACAAGGATTTTAGACCGGACTTGGCGTAGAACTGCCAATCCAGTGCCCCCGGTACTTTTTCCGCCCTCTCAATGCCTTCCAACGGTGTTTTTAATGGGTTTTGATTGCACCCCGATTTGAAAGGTGCCAAAGTACAAACCCTGTCCCAGGCCGTTATTTTTTTTTTGAAAAATTCGAATTAGACCCCCACAAGTGCTCAGAAGTGTCCAAAACCAGGCGGAATTGAATTGTAGGTCACCTGGGGACCATATTTTCTGGTTTTTCAGGGTGATGTCCATTTTTTTCTCAAAAAAAATTTTTTTTTGGTCGGTGTCCTCACTTTTAACATGGGATGTGACCCCCCCTACCCCCCCCCCCCTTCTCCAGATTACCCTTTTTCAGGCACGATGTGTGGACGTAAGCCCAACTCACACCACACCCCATTTCCTTTCCCCCCCCCATCCCGCCTCTCCACCACTTTCTTTCCCCCATGACACAACCAACCCTTATCTGCAGGCTCTGCACCATATCACTCAGAAGAGTGCTGCGATACTCACATAACGGCGCATCGGAGTATACAACGTAAAGAGACCATACCCAGAGGAATATTCACAGCCTCCTCCTGACACATTCTCTCCCACCCCCGCCAATCTTTCCTCTTTTTTTTCTTTGAAATCCCCCGGAGTTGTGGCATCTGATGTGCACCCCCCTCCCCCATCCCTTTTGTATCGCCTGTCTCTGCATGGCCTGTCTTCTCCGTGCAGAGGGGAGAGAGAAGAATTGGATACATTATTGACACCAAAAATCGAGTTGATCTTGTTGAGAACGGTATGCAGTGCGCTGTCGTTGATGAGGCTTGGTGCGTGCCTTCTTTGCATGGTAGATACGCTTCTGTAGTGGCGGCGGTGGGGGGAAGGCGACGGTGAGGTTCCAACGTTGGGGGCGGGGCTCTGGGGGGTTCCGTTCTCGGGTATGCGAGCGGAGGAAACGGGTGAATTTTGGAGAGGAGACCTCTGGTGGAGGGGCAGGCAGCGGGTCACCTTTCTTTGCACCTTGGCTGGTCGAGACGAATTCGACACTAAGAATCTTCTTTTCGCCCTCCTCATCGTCGTTGTCGTTGTCATCATCTTCATCGCGAGAATCACATTCCGCAGATTGGCTGCGAACCTGCGTCTGCTGCTTCGGCGCAACCTTTACAAAATTCAGCGGACTCTCTCTGTTCGCACCCTGATTCCCCGCCTTCCCTTCATTTAGTAGATCCGACACTGTTTTAAACCCTGCCTGCTTTTTCAAGGCTTCCCGGTTTTTTAAGGCGCCTTCTGAAGCTCCAAAAATTTTCATCCAATGAGTGGATCGTCTTGGACCACGTTTTTCTCGTACCCTCGCCCAATCGATCCCGCCTTCGTATTTTGGCAACCCGCACTCCAACCGGGAGACAACAAATTCGTGGATGTTGTCTGTCTCTAAATGGGTTGCATGGGGTTCCAGAATGCGGAGTTTCATTTGTTGGGAAACCTCTCCGTCGCCGTCTTTCGTTGAGATATGCCCTGCGTCGGTCGCATGAAAATGCTGGAGAAATGCTTGCACACCTTCGTAGCCTAGAATTGCTAGAATCTCTTGGGGTATGATAAATTCGTATGGCTGTGGAGGTTTGCTCTCAGAATAGCGTAATACACCGTAAAAATGCCAATGACAGCGATACAACACATCATGCAAGAAACTCACTAACTCACTGTATTCCTGCGGAAACATCCTCGCAATATCGGGAACCCCTATGCTCACGTTAAATGCGGAGCGATCTGAATACCCTTCTCTCGTAGACAACCCGGTTTGAAACGCCCCGATATCAAAGGTGTCTTCAGGCTTCGCTCCTCCTCCCCTCCCGGATACATCGGGGAATGAAGCTGTCAGGATTAACCCCTCTTGTGGTGTGGGGTCTGGTTTGGGAGTACGTTTTTTTGTTTCTGTGGAGGAAGGAAGAAAGAGCATGCCCGAGGTGTCGATGCGGAGTGCCGAGAGGGCTGCCTCGGTGATGTTTGTTAGGTCAATCTCTGGGGGGCGGCGGCCGTGCTGGCAGCGGAGGACGATTGTGTCTTTGGCATCTTTTCGTGAAATGGACGCATACTTTACCCCAAGGTTCAAAGGAGGGGCCAAAGGAGCATCGTAATCCCTCGCAGTTCTGATAGACGTACACTGCAACAAATGAAGCTGCCCGTCTACATCAAATTTCAAAAAACAGACCATCCCAGTAATAAACGCTCTTTGGTGTTCTTCAACGTGCTTCGCGAAGGCCTCCAATTCCTTTCCTACCTTGAGCTGTACAAAAGGAGAGACCGGGGCGGAACAGGAGAGTGATGGAGGTCCATCGAAGGTGCAGCAACGATCTGCTGGGGAGACCCAGACGTGAGAGAGGGAGTGTTTGTTGCGTCGGGAGGAGCAGAGCATGGCGTGAGGCGACCAGGTGGCTTGGAGCACAACGTTGTACGTTGGCTTTGGGATGACAAATTTTTGAAGAAGACCGGAAACCCCGTGGGCACGTGTTTGAAGAAAGCGAAGAAGTTCGTCAGTATCATAGTACTCAATGGACAGTACGCTCTCTCCATTGGCATCAGTGTGTTGTGTAAGGAACTCCGCAACAACGTCCTGCGGGCTCTTCGCCATCTTCGCCCACTGTGTAAACAGCTTCGACAACACAATCTCCTTCCCCAGCTTCTTCTCCATCTCCTGCACATCCGTGCTCCAACTGAACCATACCCTCGGAAACCCCTGCTCAATCACCACCGTCTCTGGGATCCGAATACTCGGCTCAGAAGAATGCAACGATTTGTTCCATACCAGATTATATATCTCAGATACCAACCCATCACCGTCAACCCGACCACCCCGTATTGTCTTGGAAATACCCCGTTTAGACACAGTCTCGGTGGGAGGCATAGCAGTAGTGATGACAAAGGAAAAGGAAAAATAGTATGAATTAAACGGCAAGGTCACTGCTAGGTCTCCGTCATTGTGTGGTGGGGTTGTGATGCTCTTATAGCGGTCTGTGTGGTGAGGTGGGGGTTGTGTGGTGGGATGACTAGTTTACATAGGGTAGGCACCTGACATAGCGACCTTTAACTACCCGTCTTGAAACACGGACCAAGGAGACTAACATAGTGTGCAAAGGCTTAGGGTGTCAAACCCACGCACTGAAAGGGAGATGTGCCAATCCAGGACGCAGCACAGCCCGATCCTGATTTACTGGAAAGGGATTTGAGGTAAAGTACACTTTGTTGGGACCCGAAAGATGAACTATGGGGGGTGCATGTTGGTAGATAGAAATTGGGGGGCGGTTGGTAAAAGAAAAATGGTAGTTGTTGAGCCACGATGCTACTCTCGGATGAAAACTTAAGAAGTACCCTGCGGACCAATAATTGTAAGGTGTGAAAGGAAACCTAATGGGTTGCCCAAAACAATTTGGCGGGGGTGAAGTTATTGACCAATCGACAATAATGAACCTCATGAAAGCACAAAGGCACCCTGCGGTTAACAACATTTTATCAAAAAAAAAAAAACCAATTTTCCTCTTTTTTTTGAAAACATTTGTTGCATTTTTTTTTTTTTTTGAAAAAGCTCAGACCTAATAAGCGACACAAGATAAATATTTGGGGAAAATAAAAAAAAGGAGGGTTTGAAAGATGAATCTAAGCAGCACACTTCGTCATCTTTCAAATAGAAAAGAGGGGTTTGTTGTGAATGCAGGTGTTTCTAAGTGAGGCCATGCATTCAGGATTGCAAAAAAAAAAAGGCAAAAAAAAAAAACAAAAATTGTTTGGTCACAATGACAGTTTTCTACAACATCATTTTCTCCTAATAGTAGGGAAGGTGTTAACCAAAGGTTGCACACCTACTCCTGTAGAAAAAGAAGAAAGAAAAAAGAAAAAGAGAATAGTTGGTAAGCCAACCCTAAGGCTCGCCTCCCCTCGTCACCCAAATAAACCATTAATAAAAAGCGTGGTAGTAAAATAGAATGGATCATGGATATGGTTTACTTTTTTGAAAGGAAAAATGTTGGAATAGTGTAGTTGCCAACCGCAAGCTCCACTGTCCCTGAAGTCACTCACTTTTTTCCCACAAACTTCTTTCAGCCCCTGTAGGGCAACCCAGGATGTGCTGTGGAAAACCCCGCGCCCGATTTTCAAAACCACTGTATCATTATGTTTTTTTTTTTTTTTTTGTGGAAAATCTGACCCCAGCCACCACAGCAAGCGGACTGACCCAGCTGACACCTCCTTTTTTAGAAATACATAGTGTTTTGTCATCGTGGAAAATAAAAGAAAACTTGAGATGCACATGTACCTCTCGTGCACACACACATCTAAATAAAGGGAGTGTTTAATTGTCAAGCAATGTATTGTAGATAAACCAAAATTGAAAACTTGAAGGACGAATCATACAATACAACGAGGCCGAATCGACCTCGCTAAGACCGGCTGAGGCGTGCCTGAGGCGTGCCAAGAATACTCAGGCGTGGCTGAGGCGCGATGGTAAGTATTAGCACGCCCCAGCCACGTCTCAGATACATTTTCCAGACATGCCTATTTTCAGGCGTAGTCTGCCTCGTTGCATTGTAATGACGAATGTCCCTCTCGACTTACACACACATCCGTTTCAAAAGAAAGAAAGATTATTTCATACATTCAATAAATTGAAAGCATGTTTCAAATGATGAATATACCTCGCGTACATACATCTTTTAAAAATAATAAATCGAGAGAGGGGGAGATAGAGAGAGAGAGACGGAGGGAGGAGAAATAACAAATATTAAAATTAAAATTAAAAAATTCCGTTTTACGCGAAAGGGGGGGAGAAGCGTGGGAGCTGAACGAGAGAGAGAAAAATGGTGCCGGTCTAAATATATCCACCCACACTGCTTTGTGTTCCAAGCTCTCCGCACAACCCTCCCTTTTTCCCTTTTTTTTTTTTTTGCTTTTTTTTGAAAAATTGTTGGAATAGTGTACAGTCCCGCCTATTATTAATAGCGTTTTATTTTATAAAATCCTAATTAGTGACGTTCTAATTTATAAAGTCGTGAATTAATTTATTTTTCGGGGGGGAATACTAAGTTATTGAATTTATTTTCCCCGGCGGAGCCGAAAAAATTTTTTTTGCCTGCACAAGTGACGACGGGTTTGTGCGGGTTCTGTTGGAGGAATGTGTGGAAAAGGAGGTGTGTAATCAGTGATACACGGAGGTAAAAAACGGTGCGGTCGGTGGTGGCTGTGCGGACGCGCATGCCGTTCACCTCCATGGTCTATTTCGCCCACGAGATGAAAAGACCTGGCACCAGGAGTCGGTTACACCGAGGCGTGTCCCGCCTCGTCTTCACCACCATCCCCCTCGCAAGCGACGCAAATCGGTTGGCTGTTGAACTTGCGGGTCATCCCCGTAAGGTTGAGAAACCTCTTCAGCTCCTCGGGGTTCAAAAGAGCCTTGGGTGAAGTACGAACCGCTCTCTTTTTGTGGGTTTTGTACTTGGAGATGGTGGGAGCAGAAATATGGCGTCCTGGGTGAGCGTCATTCCACCACGCCATCACATCAGCGTGCGGTCTGTCATCAGTGCCTGCGTCCGCCGATGAACGGTGAGGCTGGCACTTTCAACTTCTCTGTCATCCGCCATGGCGTTGTCTGTGATGGTGACAATCTCCGGGGCGGTGAGGACAGCCTGCTCGACGATGGTCACATCTTCGGCATATTTCTTTCATTTTTTCCGTTCATTCCGTGGTGGAGACAGACATGATGGTCGGAGAGAAAGATGCAGATAGTCTTGTAGAGATTCAGACTGGGATTTGGGTGGACAAGCTAATTTATAAAATCTTAATTAGTGACGTTCTAATTTATAAAGTCGCTAATTAAATATTTTCAGATTTGGTCGAATTTATAAATTAGAAATTCACTAATTAGAGGCGGGACTGTAGTTGCCACATGAGCAAGCTCCACTGCCCCTAAAGTTTTGTTTGTTTGTGTCGATAATCACCTACGTGCCCACTTTGGGTGGGGTAACCAAGGTCTGTGCTCAATATTTTGCCTTTTTTCTGTTGGTAATTTTTTACTATAAAAGAGACGTACATGAAACGCGCTAAAAACGCAGCTCGATCGAGGAAAAAAAATAACTTGGAAGGAGTCGGGGCTTAGTTATTTTTTTTTTTTTGGTACGCGTCCGGGACCCCCCTCAAATTTTGAGCGCGCGCGCGCAAAAAAAAATAAAATACCAAAAAAAAAATAACTTGTTTTGGCCTGCAAAATCAATGTTGTGCCCAAAAAAAAATATTTCGAAAAAAAAATATTCGAAAAAAAAATTGTTGAAATTTTCCAACTTTTTTTTTTATACTTTTCCATGCACACCACACCGGCATATTTTTTTTTATTTTTTATTTTTTATTTTTGGATTTCCAAAAATTTGAGCGCGCGCGGACGCGTACCAAAAAAAAAAATAACTAAGCCCTCGTGAAAACTTCAATAAAAAAATAGGTGGATGACGCAAATATCCCTTGACCTTGCTACATTCTATAGGCAACCTCTGAGGAAATCCTCTAAATGGTTTCCAAAGGGAGCTTTTTTTTTGTGTCTGCCTCATAAAAACTGTAGTACAAAGGCCATGGTATTGCATCCCTTCCACCATTCTTTTCGGTCCAAAAAAAGCAGTGTTTCCCACGGTGAGATTTTGGGGTGAGAAATCTCACAAAAAAAAAAAAAAAAAAAAAAGTGAGGTGAGAAATCTCACCTGCAGGAAAAAAAAAAAAAAAAAAAAATCATGGTTGAACCACGTGAGTACCATGGGGAACTGGGTTGCTGACCGCACCATCCAGGCTGTACCTCAATTTTTTTTTGCCTGCGGCGCCATTTTCCCTTTTTTGCTCCGCAAAAATGGGTTAGGTGTGTGACTATGTGCTGTAAAAAGATAGATTTTTACACTGTACCCTAATTTTTTTTCGCCTGCGGCGCCATTTGTTTGATTTTTTTTTTGCTCCGCAAAAATCCCTATGTTCCCAATGTCCCTGGTCAGCAGTGCTGAGAAATTTTGGGCACAAAAACAAGCTGACCCCCCAATCTTCCAACGACAGTGACATTTATGTCAACAATTTTTAGAAATGTTGCGTACCGTGGCTTCGCTTGGGTGCTATGCCTGCCATGACTGCCGTTTATTTTGTAAATGTACTGAGGTTACTGATAATTCGTGTACCACGTGTGCCTGGTGCAAATATCAATGAAGTGCCGAACTCCGAGAAATTCTCATATTCCGCCGGAGGCCCCCCAACTTGAGGTAAGGTGGGGACCCGGGCGCGCGAAGCGCGCCCGGGCTCGCCACACCTATACAAAAACCCGCAAAACCGCAAAATCTCACCTATTTTCAGAGTTAGGTGAGATGCTGGGAAACACTGAAAAAAAGAAAGAAAAAAAGAAAAAATAGTACCTCTGACGAGGTAGGTCAAAGGGAAAAAAAGGTTTTTTCGTTGATTGCTCAATTACCCCGTTGGAGGGGGGGGTGATTGGCGACCCGTATCGGAGGAACTAGTTATCCTTTAAGCTGCGCTTGTAGGAATTATTTCATATGCTTTCTATTCTACTGAATGAAAAAGGTATTTAAAAAAAAAAAATTGCGCAAACACACATTGCACTCTTCTGTCAACTTCCTGTAAACTTTAAAATAAAATAAAAAAATAGAACACGACTCTTTAAAGACTTTTCCTTCCATGTCAAAAATAGTGGACACGGACACACATTGAGACTCACAACCCACCGCATTTTGGGTAGCATTTTTTTTTTTACTTTTTCAGGGTTTTTTCTAGGATTTTTTTTTTCAGATCTGGGGGGGGACGCAAAAAACCCACCCAAAAAAAAAATTTTTTTTCGCAGGTGCAAGCAGGGTTTCCGCTTATCTTCATGGAAAATTTTTCCAAAAACGCGAAGATATGTCCAAAAAGGGGTCAAAATTTTTCGCGCTCCGCGCAAAAAAGCCCGTTCATTTCACGTAAATACGTGATAACGTGGGATGGTAACGTACATCAAGAACCAACCCTTTTTCTCATGTTCCACGGAACCTTCCCTCAGTACAAGAAGAAACGGCGGTCATGATATCAGAACTTTCTGGCGAAGCCACGGTACGCAACATTTCAAAAAATTGTGACCTAAAATTGAACATTTGTACAGCCAAACTATGGTAGAGGGCTGTGGGATTCCGCTCATAAGTTTTGAGTTGCGCCGCAGGCGCACGGTACGCTACTTTTTTGATTTTTGCCGATCCCTTATTTTTTCACTCTTTGTTCGGTCCGTCAAATGGTGCAAAGATTGAGTGAATTGGGGGCACGGTCTGAAACTTCACCTCGCTATATCCTCTTCACAATGATGCCAGGAAGGGGATAAGACGCACTTCGCGCGCGCTCGACTCCCTGCCTCCCCTTTTTTTTCTGGTGCGGGTTACGTACGTGGTGTCCCAAATGGGGGGTCTGTGCGGGTGACCCCAACCACCCCCCATATCCTTTTTTTCCCAAGTCAAAATGCGTCCCCCCCCGGGGGGGGACGCGTTTCCCCCCAAAATCTGGGGGGGGACGCCGTCCCCCCCCGTCCCCCCCTAGAAAAAACCCTGAATTTTTTCTTTTTTCTTTTTGATAAATTGTTGGATTAGCGTAGTTGCTCGGTTTGTGTTACCACAGTTTGTGCAATCTCCACTTTCACATTATTATTTTTTTTTTTTTTTTGGATCACTTCTTTCATCTCATTCAAATTGGTTCGTTTTAAAATCCCTTCCTTTTTTTTCGTTGTCTTTTTTTTCACTTTTTTTTTAATAACGCATGGACGGCATTTCTGCACTGGTCATGAATGTTTCAATGTCGAGAACGTGCTTGATAGCGTGGGTTACATCAGGGACGTTCAGGAAGGTGAGATAGGTCCCCAGGGGGTTGTAGGTGGGCTGTGCTGCGCATACTTGCCATCTCTCGGGGAGCAGATCTCTGAACTTGAGGGAGCCAATGTGGGCCCCGAAGGGGTGTTGTCCGAACTTGCAGATGTCGGCGAAGACGACGGCATCTACACCCTCCATTGCCTCAAGCAGGCCTGTCGAGATACCGCTCAGGTATGGGTTGTCAATGACCTTGACGTCAATGTCGTAGCGCTCCTTCATCTCGCGTGCTGCGAGAATCGATGTCTGCACACCATTGCCGTATGTCACAACTGCCGCTGTTGCCTTCTTAGAGCCATACACAGTGACCTCATCGAAGGAGCCGATCTCCCCCGCCTTCGTGTACGGCATCTCCAAAAGGCAGTCCTTCTCCGCAATGTTCATGTGCTTCTGGTTCAGCAGGTTCGTGCAGTCCACACTCATGACAACGCGCCCCTCCCGAGCCTGCTTCACAGCATGGCGCATGCCTCGTGCATATTCAGGCCCGTTAGAGTAGCACACCACATCAAGACCCGGCGGGATGTGCAGCATGTTGTGGGTATGGAAGTTCCCTCCAAAGACACCTCTGTCAAAGCCCTGCAGGCGCACGACCATGCCGTTCGGCTGGCGTCCCTTTGAGAGCCAGTTCATGAGCGCAGCCTCGAAGAACTGGTCGACACCGCAGTCGAGGTACTTTGCGTAGGGGATCTCCACGATGGGGACGAGGCCGATCTGTGCGTAGCCGACACCGAGGCCCATGAGGACAGACTCCTCGGGGGGGAAGTCCTTCACCCTGTGGGGGTACTTCTTGGCAAGGCCGTCGGTCACGAGGTAGTATCCACCGTGCTCGACGTCCTCACCGACGTAGACGACGTCGCTCTGCTCGTCGAGGATCTCGTCGAAGACACGCGTCATGTGCTTGCGCATCACGTGCTTGTCCTTCGCCTTGTACTCAATGTTCCTGTCATTCGGTGGTGTCAACACCTGCGTCTCCGGCACCACCTCAGGCGTCCACAGCGGCTGTGAGGTGTGCGCCTGCACCACCGCCCGCTCCGTCACCTTGGGCTCGGTCACCGCCTCGTTGAAGGCTGTCTTGCACTCCTCCCAGGTGTTGTAGTACATCTCGTGCAGCTCCTTGTATGTGACAAGGCCGTCCTTGACTGCCTGTGCAGATGCATAGGCCAGAGGGTTCTCCGCTGCAACAGAGTTGATCTCGTCGGGGGTCAGGTACGCCAGCTGCCTGTCCGTGGCAGCATGCCCAAAGCGACGTGGTATGTTCTTGTACAGAATAAACGCTGGGCGGCTTGTGTTCCGTGTGTACTCCACCGCGGCCTGTGTCTGCTCGTAGATGGCACCCATGTCGCGCCCGTCACACTCAAAGTACTCCATGCGCAGCTTCTTGATGTACTCCTTCTGCAGCCAGTTGTACCCCTTCAGCGAAATGGCAATCCCGTTGTCCGAAACGCCAAACACAATAGGACACTTAAAGCCACGGTGCTGTGCGTACTCCGCCATGTTCAGCGAGGCGAGGTACTGTAAAATGGCGTCATAATAGGGGGGAAATTGCAACTAGAAAAAAAGGGTGCAAAAGCGTTTCATACACAGTTACCCGTAAGGACATGGTATGACATGACGGGCTACAAATCCCAAAACAGGGTGAAATAACACGTTAACGACAGGACCACCCTGTTACTTGACACTGACATAACCTCTCATAAAAGGCGTACCCCTGACTATTGTAAATATCTGCCTAAGATCTTTGGAAAAAACTTGAACGGGCCACGTTGCACAATCAGGTAAATGAAAAAATATAGATTGAGTACATTTGCACAAAGTAGAAAGCATAAAACCAAAACTAGGGAGTTGGTCTGGGATCAAAAGGGAGAGGGAGGAGGGAGGAGGGAAGGGGCAGACCTGAGCGTGGTTGACGGACCCGTCACCAACACTGACGAAGGAGACGGCGTTGGGCTTGAGAAGCGACGGGATGCGGAGCTGGCCTGCAAGTCCCTGGCCGAGTGCACGCCCCACTGCTTGCGGTGCCTGTGGACAAAAAGGAGGACGATTTTTCGAAAGATACAAAACATTCACCCACAAGTATTCAACATTTAAACTGAGGAAAGGACCTAGGGTGCTCAAACACATCCTCGAAGGAAAGGACCTAGGGTGCTCAAACACACCCTCGCGAATACTAACATTATCTTCACATATTTCACAAAGAGATCTACCATCATATGCCAATGACATATCCCTGAAAAAGAACCACAAGCCAGATCCAAACGCATGCTTCACCTATAACATTCTCAGGTGGCTTACCCCAGAACGACGACATACCTGCGATGCGAGCGTCGATGAGACGAGGAAGTCGTACGGACCACCACCGATAGCACAGTGGTGCCCACCTGTGACGGGGTCGTATGAGGACACGACGTGGCCACGCGCCCTGTCGAGGAGGATCTCTGAGAGCGTACGCCCTGCCTTGAGCTGGCGTGCGATGGATGCACCGGTGTGTCGGTAGTGAAGCGCCATTGCGTCCTCGGGGCCCAGCACAGCACCGACACAGGCGGCAAGCTCCTCTCCTCCGGGCCCAATGGTGTAGAACCCGAGGCCAAGGGAGGACGCGACACGCGACTCAACGTGCACCAGGGAGGTGGCGTACGCTGCCTGCAGGATCATACGCGCCTGATCTGCCGTCACTCCACTCGCACTCAGCGACGAAAACCCCTCCGGCGCCGTGCACGCCCCGTTCTTCAGGTCCTCGCCAAAGTCGTGCGCCATCCGCATCTCAAGGATCTTCTTGAGGTCCGCCTCCCGTGTCGTGCGGAGGTCATGCAGGGGGATCTGCTCGCCTGCTGCGTCAATGGTATGGCTCTCAGAGCTTCCTGCCTCGTGCCCCCACCACTGGTCACGGCTGGGAACAATGACACGCTCATTGCTTCCACGCACGTACTGCCATCCCCACGGCTGCAGGCGGGGAGAGACACGCCTCATAGTGGAGGCGGTGTGTGAGGTGATCTGAAGGTGGTGTGGTGTTGTGGTGTGGTTTTAATACCTAGTGAGGGTAATTCTTGCGCAGAATATGGCCCTTATGGTGTGGCGTGGTTTGATAACAAATTTAAAGTGGGCAACGCCTGAACGGAGTATAACACAGTGTGGTGGTAGTGCAAGGTAGGTGTGGTCAGAATGGAAGGTGAAAAGGGTAAGGTAAAGAACAGCAGAGATGACTGCCATCTCAACGCAATAGAAATTGAAGAAAAGTTTATAAGATGATCCTAAGCCTCTCGTGCTTAGTCTTGAATGCCTCGAGGTTGAGAGATACTAAGTGGCGTCTCAGGATGGGATGGGGTGTCTGTATTAAATTTGAAGGCCGAACTAAAATTGAAGATGTGGATAAAAGTGTGTGAGGGGAGGGGTAGGTAATATTGTTTTCGCTTCGGGTGATTTTGTTTTGTTTTGTTTTTTTTTGTTTTGCTTTTTTTGCTTTTTTTTTTTTTGCTTTGTTTTTGCTTTTTTCGCATGGTACCTTTTTTTTGACATAATAAAGATAAATCCTTCCCTTTTGCTATTTTTAAGAACAAAATAAAATAAATAACAAACGCAAAATAAACAACTTACATACAAAATAAAAACAACAATAGCGCCCCCGTCCTGATTCAGAATAATAATGAGCCATTCCTGCATATTATAACAACCAAGATTAGATATCGATGCCTGCTGTTGTGGTGTTTATCTACACTCGCAACAGAACTGTGTTTTTGTATTTCAAAAAGAAGGAAAAAAAAAAACACAATTTTTTACTTGGTTTCCCAACAGAAAAAAGACTCTTTGTAACCCCGTTGATTATTTTCTTTTTTTTCTTCTTTTTTTGAAATTTTTGGCGAATGGAGGTGATACCACATAAACAACTTTTTTTTTCTTTTTCTTCAGTGGCGGGGAAAGCTAATACTTCTTAACAAAAAGGTTACTCCCCTCCTCCTCTCCCACCATTTTTTTTTTTTTCTATTCTTTTCTTTTTTTTGTTGCTAAAAAAACAACACCTCAACTCTCGTAAATAGACATCTGATGTGAGGGTTCGTTTCTCCAAATACAAAAAGAAGTACTTCAACATACGCAATCAATAAATTGATAGCATAGGAGGAGGGAATAAAAAATGTTCCCATCTTTCTTTTTATGTGGTATGTTTTACCACCACAAAAGAAATACTTTTTTTTTTTTTGTTTTTTTTTGACTCCCCATTTTTTTGTTTGTTTGTTTTTTTTTTTTTTTTTGCTTTTTGCGCGCTTTCTTTATTATAAAAAGACGGGCTGTTCAACTGTTTTCGTGGTAGTGACTAGGTTACCCCACAACCCAAGCAGGATGGACACACAAGGCATCAAAGATTATTGCCCCACATGCCCACACTCCTCCCATATTTTTACCAACCCCCCCCCCAAAAAACCCCCCACCACCAACCCTCCCAACTCTCACTTACAAAAAAACCCTCCCTAGTTGCCCTCGATTTCCACAGATTTCAGATTGATGACGGAAGGGCAAAAATAAAATAAAAATGTCTATGCCTGGTCCTTTCCGATGAGGACGAGGTCATCGGACATGTAGTAGTACGGGGGGATCTCGAGGTTAAGCGGGGCAGGTCCCTTGCGGATACGGCCAGAGAAATCGTAGTGCGATCCGTGGCATGGGCAAAGGTACGCGCTGTAGTCACCTCCTCCTGAAATGGGAATGCATCCCAAGTGGGTGCAGATTCCGATCATGATGGTGAAATCAGGGTTCTTGTGACGCTGCTCGTCAGTCTCGGGGTCCTTAAGTTCGGACATCGGGGTGTTTTTCGACTCCTCAATCTGCTCAGGTGTTCTGTTGTGCACAAACACCGGCTTACCCATCCACATGATGGTCTTCACCTGTCCAGGAGAGAAGGAAGAAATGTCGAATTCAAGGGTAGACGCAGCCTTCATGTCTGCCTTGGGTCCGAAGGAGAGGAGAAGTCCGACAATCATGGATTTTCCCACGAAGAGGGTCAGAGCTCTGGGGACAGCGAGCATTCCGTAGTACTTGACGCGGTTGGCATGGTCGTCGGTGGGGCGGGGCTTGAGCATGTGTCTGATGTACTTCTCGTCGGTGTTGGGGTAGCCGACCAGGATGTTCTCGACCTCCTTGCCGAAACGGTCCATGCGTGTAACGGGAGAGCCGCCCTCGTATGTGTTGAATGTCACCTTGTCAACAAGGTCCAGGCCAGGGTCCGTCAGCTTTGCGAAGTTCGCGCGCGTCGCTCCCGCTCCAAGCTTCGCAATACTGGCGTCGTCAATCGGCTGGCACGTCGCCTGCCAGTTAAAGTGCGAACGCATACCAGGTCCTGCAGTGTTCGCCAGGTTCTGAACCGGGTACCCGGTGATCGGGATCTGGGGGGGGAAGAAGCTACGCGCCTGGCCGGCCAGGGCGGTCCTTGCGGAAACAACAGTTGCTTTGCGCATTTTTTTTTATTTTTCCTTTTTTAGTGACCTGTTGAAATGGGGTGAAGGAGGAAACGGAGATAAAGAGGGTGAGGGTGGCAGACCGTTTTCAGAGCGTCAAAGAAGGGGAAAAGAGAGTTGAAACGCACTAAAACGCAGCTCGGTCGTGCTCATGCAAAGGGTGGGACGTTGGAGTGTTCTGCACCGTAAGATAACGGAGGCGGTTCACCGCCGATCGAACGCGCTACCGCTTTTTCCCCCAAGACTAAATGGCCCGCTATGATTTTGAGCGTGTTACCGCGGGAGCATAGCAGGGGACCCTAAGGCGGACTCGAGAAGACATGAAAAAAATATTAAAAAAACTTTCTTTTTTTTTTTTTTTTCGAAACAAACAAAGAATCTATTCACAAAATACAATTTGCATTTTTTTTAACGCATTGGGGTGGCAATGGGAGGAGCACGAAAACTCGGCACTTGCAACCCTTCCTCTGCAACACTTGCCTCCACACGGGTGCGCTGCGCTACACGCTCTGGAGGGGGTGGCGACATATGCGTCCGCCTTGGTGTCGGCTGCGAAAACGTCGGCGACGCTGCTGTGTACACTGGACCTACGCCCCCCACCGGCCCCACCACACGCGCCCCTCCTCCCTGCGGGCTCCTCCCGAGCCTCGCATTCACTGCATAGGGCAACACATCGCGCCCTCTATGGTCTGTGGGCACGACCCCACCGCCACGACCGCTGGGAAGCACCACATTGAACTGCGAAGAATGCGCGCAGACACCGTCCTGCCTGGCGCGTGGTGGCGAGACGGACCCTGCGGGGGATGTGGGGCATTGGTTCGTCGGTGGCAGTGCGCGACGCGTTGGCAAAGACTGTTCCCCTCCTCCCCCTCCTCCTCCTCCTCCCCCGCCATACGACATCCCCACCGACCTGCTCGTTGACGACAAAAACGGTGTCGGCATAGGAGGGTCGATGTCCAGCACCGAGCTCTCTCTCGCACTGCGTGCTGGAGAATTCCATTCTGGCACTTCTGGTCTCTTGACCGAGACTGCCCCTGGAAACGGTGGCGGCGGTGGTGGAGTGTTCGGAAGCGACGAACACGATGACGACGACGACGATGACGAGGACTGCACCACCCCTGCCATCTCAGCGATGAGACTCACCATGTCGTTGCTCTGGAGCAGCGCCGCCCGGTTGGTGGTTGCTGTGTCGTCCTGCAGAAGCTGCCTCCCCCACCGCGACCCGGACAGCACGAACATCTCCTTCGCCTGCAACGCAGGCAGAAAGACCTGCCCGCCCACCTCCACAATACAGGCCCCACTTCTTCCTTGCGGCAATGCGCCTTTTGTGGCACACCGAACCCATTCTTCCTCCACTGTGTACATCCAGGTGTCGTTCAACAGCTCCGGGGGAGACATCGCCCCGGACTCTCCACCCCAAAGAAGAACTCCCCCGTTGAGCGACGTCATTGTGTGCAGAGAGCGGGCAGACGGGGCGTAGCTTGCGATGTGTGAGGAAGGGAGCCAGCCTGATTTTCCACCAAAAGTTCCTTTTGTCCAGCCCTGGGTTGGCGTGGCGTCTGGGGTGACGGTGATGATATCACCTTTGACAAAACTGAGTTTGATGCCAGATCCGTCTGCAGCAAAGTCTGCCAATGCAGAATGCTTTTGACTCTGTTTGATCTTCCACGTCTGCGAAGAAAAATCAAAAAAATGAAAACTCGAAACCTCATGGCCACATTCATCGACGCCACCGAACACCACCATTTGCCCCCCCCACACACACGCAGCATGCCCCCAACGAGACGGCGATGGCATCCCCGACACCCCTACCTCACGCCACACCGGGTCCTTCTGGGACACATCAATCGACCAAAACCCATCCAAAATTGCACCGCTGTGCTCCCCTTCGTAACCCACCCCACCAAGCAGATAGAGAACGGCCTCATACAGCACAGAGGTGTGGTGGCAGCGTAGGTCTGGAGGGGTAGCGTGTGTAGTGATGGCACCCCAGGAGTGCGTTTTGGTGTGGTAGGTGGGGATGGTGTGGTTGAGGCTGCGTGCCTTGGAGGTGTTCTCGATGTGGCCTTGGATGATAAGCATTTTCTGGAGCAGGCAATGTGTGGTATGGTATTCCCGCGGGGCAGGGGGTGTGCCCTCGGTGCGCACAGCGGAGAACACGCCGTCGGTAGTGGAAACCTCCCACACATCGTTCAGAACTGTGCCATCCGCAGCGCGTCCACCAAACACCACCACCGTCTGGTCCACTGCAAGCGCAGAAAACCCTACTGAAGGCCGTTTCCGCTCTGGCATATTAAAAAAATTATTTCTGTGTCATCACAAAAAGAAAATACACTGTTTCCTAGAGAGGGGATGAGGGGATGGGGTAGGAGTGATGCAGGGTGGTGTCAACCCCCGGTGGTTATATAATAGAAATGCCAGACCAGAATGAAAAAGTGTGAAAAATACATTCATATACTTACTATTTATAACACAAACAGTAAGCACTAAAGGGTGTAACACGTACATCCTTCCTTTTTTTTTTTTCTGTATTTTTTTTTTTTTTGGAGTATCTCTTCTTCCTAGGAGATGAGACACAATGGTGTTTTGATAACAACGGGGCCCTCGTTTTTTTATGTTTCTTTGAAAAGCTAATGCAAAAGACCAGGGGCAAGCAGCCTGTACACCCTACCCTATATGTGTAGCAGAGGTCTGTCTATCTGGGCTGACTCTTGGAATAAAAAAGGGTTTTGTGGGAGGGGTAGGGAGTTTTTTTTTTTTTTTTTTTGGGGAACTTGGTTTCGAGCTGCCTGCTCCTAGACCAATTAAAAAATACCCACGGCAGCACTCATCAGTAGGAGCAAGGGTATGAATTTTTTTGTGAAAAAAAAAACCCCCTCCGGACAGAAGATGCGAAAAATATAACGTAAATTGGGGGGAGAGAGAAACATTCTATAAGATGAATCTAAGCCTCTCTGTGATTAGTCATTATAAATCGTTGTCGCGCAGCAATCAGCTGTGTGGAATTGCACAACGGCGTTGTCGAGGATATGTCAAATCCCCAAGAAAAAAAGGTTGTGGCGAAGTATGAAGCTTGGTGGAAAAGAGAAGGGAAAAGAAGGGAATTGCGGGCTTTGTTAAGATACGTTTTTTGTTGTTTTTTTTGTTGGTAATTTTTTTTTTTTTCGATCGTTGTAGGGGAGTGTACTCCACTAAACTGTGAAGAAAATAACGTTTTTTTTGAAAAATTGTTGGAGTAGTGTAGTTGCCTCGGTTGTGTTGCCACAGTTTGTGCAATATCCACTGTACTGTGTGTGTTTTTGAGATAAACCTAAGCTCCTCGTGTTGAGTCACCTTGAAAACCAAAAAAGAGAGAAAAATGAGTACTGCGAAGACACCCCCAAAGAAAAGAACAAGGTGAAGTATAAAGTGTCTTACAACTTACGCCCGTTTTTTTGTTTTTCTTTTCGTGTAGGTAAACGTTGTCCACATCACCCACCCAACCCAATTCCTTAATCATGAGACTCCAAGCCCCTTATTTGTAACGAGGGCTCTCACAAGGGGTAGTATGGGTTACAGTATCTTATTTTTATAAATAAAACACTGTACCCAAAAAAAGGGGTTTCCTTGTAAGAGATTGTAGGGGAAACAACAGTAGAAATTATTGTCTTGTCATCAAAAAAAAATGCGCTCTTATTTCGCCAATAGTTAGTTTGCGGCTCTTTGTGTGCTACCTGCGAATGGTTGTGAATATTTGTGACTATTTTCGAGGTACTACTCCTCCATGTAGCGACAATCTCCCACCGGTGGGTGCTCGTTTTTTTTTTTTTCTCGCAATCCGGTGGACTGCTATTGCGGGAAGTACATTTATACACTTTCGGCTTAGAACAGATAGCCTTTGAGAGGGGACTTAAAAACAAAGAGAAGTTGAAGGTGCAAACACCGCGTACGTAAATTAAAAAATATTTTAAAAAAACACAAAGGAGAACGTTGAAAGCACACATTTTCAACGAAAAGAGCTAACGTCTGGGGGGAAGGTAGTCAATGAGCTGCACACATCTCAACATTTTTTGAAGGTGTTGAAAACGAGTTGATGAACGCGGGCTGTATCGAAACCCTTGAGAGATGCACACCCAATGATCTATCTGCTTTCGCAGAGAAAACGATATGGGCACATTGGCCACGCCACATATTTAAAAAAACAGACAAAAAAAAAACACTCACATTTACACAATCAAACACGGAAAACCACACGGAAAAGCAAATACTCTCATTTTTTTGAGTCATATTTTTTACACTCTGAAAAAAATCGTTTTCTCCCCCTCACTTCCTCGTGGGCACACCCTCAACGTTCCAATAGTACGGAGTGTTCGTTTCGATACTTTTAATGACTGCCTTTTGGGCGTCAGTGAGCTTCCATCCAAAGACCTTCGCGTTTTCCGCCATGTGGTCGGGGTTTTTGGAGCGGGGAACTACGGTGACACCCTGCTCCATGATCCATTTGAGGAGGAGGGGGCTGGTGGCGGTGAAGTCGAGGTCCTCTTTGGGGAGACTGTCGAGGGCGGGGAACACGACGTGGTGGCCGTAGGCTGTCACAGCGATGTTGTTCTTCTGGCACCATGCAATGACGTCCTTGCGTGGGTAGAGGGGGTGCATCTCCAGCTGGTTCACAACGGGCATCTCATTGGCATACGTCTTAAGCTCCTCCAGCTGCGCCACAGTGTAGTTCGAGACCCCAATCGCCCGCGTCGCGCCCTCCGCCTTCAACGCCTCCATCGCCAGCCACGATGCCTTTCTCTCTTCATATCCATTCCCCAACACCCAGCACGCAGTGCTCCCAAGGAACACCAACAAATTCGAAACAAAGCCAGGAACAATCTTCATCAGCCCAGTGTAATGAGGGACAAACCCGGTCCACAGCTCCAACCACGTTGTACACGGGGTATGGATCAAGGTGAGGTCCACATAGCTCTGCTTCAGCTCCTTCAAGCAAAACGCCATTGCCGCCTTTTCGTCGCCCTTCACGTTGTGCACATTTTTTGGAAGCGAGCTGGGGTAGCCAAACAGCTTGGAAAGAAACCCTGGGCGTGGGTAGAACGCGATCTTCGTGGTGACGAAGATCTCCTCTCTGGGGACGTCGGTTTTGGCAAGCGCGGCGGCGATGCCTTCCTGCGAGCGGTAGAGCAGCGCCGTGTCGATGTTCCTGTATCCACGCTCCAACGCCGCGAGCACCGCCTTCTCCACAGAAGCAGAGTCCCCTAGGCACGCAGTGCCGAACCCAAGCATGGGAATCTTAAATTCCGCTGCAGTCTCCGTGTGTCCAGGAAAACGCACCGACGCCTCATCAGCGTGGGCACGCTGGGTGCTGTACACCCCAAGACCTGCCGCTCCAGCAGCAACTCCTGCGACAGCACGGCGGAAAGCCATTTTTTTGTATTATTTCCTTTTTTTTCTCTCTGTAAAATATTGAATGAATAGGTATTAGGGGTGAAAATGTGAAGTTACCACGGCAATTTAAACATTTAAACCTTGGGTGGAGGGGGTAAAGTAAAAGGAAAAGGAGACCCAAAAAAATCATCCCTATCCATTTCGATGGAGCATCTGATATGCGTCTTTCCGCTTCCTCTCAGAGAAATGTTGGTAGAGGAATGTTGCTTCTGTGAAGTAGGTTTTGGAGGAAGAAGGTGGGGTAAGTGAACCTAAGTCTTAAGCCTTAGGAGAGCTAAAGGAGGGGAGGTGAAAAATACGATGTAGGGGAGGGGAGGAGACTCCTTGAGGTGGAGGGGGGTTGAATAAACTGCATGTTGCTTTGATTACCCCGTACCCTTTTTGCATCTTTTTTTTTTTTTGACCCTTTTTTTTTTCAACAAAACAAAACAAAAAAAATATAATCATTTTGCACCCACCTCTGGCTTTTGTTGTACTCCAACAACACGCCTGGTGCATCTCTCTATACATTGCCTCTCACCTTGGCACACATTTTGAAACAAGCAACAACCGAAGCGTGTTCGCTATGCAACACACCTTTTTCTTGGGGATCTGACAATATCGTTTTTTCAATATCTTCATTTTTTTTCATTTAACCTTTCCTCTTGGCTCGCACTCTTTGCTTAATGAATTGCTTGAGGGCAGGGTTTTTGACACGGCTGCTGACAATGGTTGCGGCGGTCATACCGTCCTGCGCTTTGTGTTTAATGTCGGCACCCATCTCCAGCAAAAATATCGCACAGCTGAGGTGCCCGCCTTTCACTGCGTGGAGAAATGGAGTATATCCATCACCGTCAGCCTTATCCAACACGTGCCCAAGCTTCGCAAAATGCACTAACGTCTCCAATTTCCCTCCCATCGCTGCGTAGGAGACTGCCGTACGCTTTTCTCTGTTTACTTGATACATAGGGTTTCCCCCCCATTTTACGAGCTCGACGACACAGGGTGTTGGTCCAAACTGTGCACACCTATCTAAGGCGGTTCGATAGAGGCCCTTTTCATCGGGTCTGTCACGGATGCCGGCCTGCAGGCAGAGTCGCATGGTTTCCATATCCCCGCCTCTGCTAAGCTTGTTGAGCTGCTGCAAGGATGGTTCTGTATTGAGTTCATCCAGACGTCGTTGCGCTTCTTCGCGATCCACCATCTCGCACGGCTCTGGACCGTCCATCTCGCGAGCCGCCTCATACGCCTGCATCATTTCCTCATGGTTAAACGAAACAGTAAAACCCGACCCACCAGACACAAGGATCACCTTAAAGCAGTCTTCCCCTGACATAGTACCAAACCCCCCCACACACACCACCCAACAACGTCCAAAAGTATCCCTCCTTGCCTGATTGGAGAAGGTGAGTGAGGTGGAAATGAACGGAAAATGGATAAAAAGGATGGGGGGGAGAGAGAGAGAGAGAGAGAGAGAGAGAGGGGGTAGTTGTTGTTAGTACTGCTGGTCGCAGAACATGTTTTGTTGTTGTTGTTGTTGCTTCATGGATATCACGTTAAACCTGTTAGGGTTGGAACAAAGGTCATTGCTCTGTTGCTTTTGTTTTGTTTTGTTTTGTTTTTTTTTCAAATGCAAAGAACAGTGGAACGGACAACGTACACATGCCTCAGGAGGCGTTGTGTTCGTGCCGGCTGAACCAGCCGTTCTGAGGCGGGCACAACACATCGTTCACACCTGCTTCTTCGGTTCAAGAAAAAACGTGTCCAGATGGACACAACAAAAGAAAGCATCAAAAAATGGATGGGCCAAGGGAGAGACACAACACGTTACACAAAACCCAACACACCAGCCCGTCCACTTTGGCACGCAATGTACTGACACTGCATGAGACAGGCCAGACAAGGCCTTATCCAAGGTTCCCTTTGCCAGATATTTTCTCTTCTTGCATCTTCTTTTCTTCTTTCTTTCTTTTGTCTTGTCTTGTCTTTTGGTAGTAATAATACAATGTTTCTTAAAGGGAACGGGTGAACAAAACAGAAACAAACCGCTGGCTTCTTGTTGTGTTCGGGACGGGCTTCCGCATGTGCCCACACAGACGTAGGCTTTTGGGAGGAGGGGGAGGAGGAGGTCATTTGAGTAATCGACGAAATGTGCAGCACGGCGAAACTAAAACTGAGGGGGTGCATAGAGGGGGAGAAAATCACAGAACAGAAAGCGTTACCAGGACTCTGCAAAAATGGAAAAAGAAAAGAAAGTGCCAATTATGCACACACATCTGTAAAGCAACACATGCATTTGTGTCTGTCTCGCCACACAGTGTGTATTGTTAAAAAGAGAAGAAAAGCTGAAGGTGCAAACGCCTCGGTGGACGCAGGCACCAGAGGAGGTAAGAAGGGGGGAATGCAGTCCTGGGTGGGGTTGGCAATTGGTTCGTTATTCCTTACTTTTTTTTATTCCGCTATTTTTTTTTTTTTCTTCTGTTGCGTATTCTTGTGGCAGCGTCTTGCCTCCCGTACTGGTGGTGTTGTTGGCAAAGGGTAAGCTTCGCACTTCTACTTTTCGCTCTGGTCTATTTAGTCTAGTTGGCTCAGCCAAAGCGACACTTTCATATCTTTCAAGCTGCCGTGTGTTCACCAGCTTCGCGTCTGTGTGTGTTGTTTGAAGCATCGGTTCTTTGCTTTTTCCACAGTCGCGGATGGGAATGTTCTCAAAAAAAAAAACTGAACATGGAAGGTCACGAAGGTACCCCATATGTCCTCTTGGGCGCGTTGCACATTGATATCTGTCACACTCCCTCTGCACAATGCAGAGGACGACACGCAGAAGCTCTGTGTGTACCAATGTTCCTCAGAGAGGCACGAAGCTGTATCAATACCCACACCACCCAACAGCAAAATAGCAAAGCTAACCCGCCATTTTAATGGGGCCATACCTGTTTGCAGCATACAACGTACGGCGCGCACTCAAGAAAAGCAACACGTCCTGTCGTTTATAAGCCAGAAAGCAACAACGTAGCACCAGACAGCCAAGACACCACAAGCCACAAGACACAGGACACAGGACACCTCTACTTCTTAAAGGTGACCAAAAAGGTGCGCACCTCCATTGGCTTGATAGTAACAGTGAAGTCTTTGAGGTAGCTGCGTGTGAACCCATGAGAGTTGCGGAACTGCTCTGCAACACCTTCGTTCGGAGTGTGCGTCTTCCATTGGAACTTGTTCGCGTCCATCTCCGCCAAAGGAATGGTGCCTGTCAGCGATGTCTCAGTCATTTCCGTGATCTTCAGACTGGCGTGGTCAAAGACCTTGCTGAAGTCAACTACCACTGGAACGCTGTGTGTCACACTCTCATTCGCCTGGTACAAATGTGCCAGACGGAGCATCACCCTCCCACCGTTTAGTGTCATGTAGTTTGCGTTTAGTGTCATCAGTTTGACTGTGTCTGGAAGGGCACGTGTCAAAAACGACTCCTGTGTCTTTCGTGAAGTCACGTTGCCTTCCACGAAGGCAAGGGTTGCAGGGAAGGACAGCTCTTCCGACTCCTGGCGGCGCTGGACGTTTGTGCGCTCAATGGTGTCGAAGAGGATCAAGTGCTTCCCACGCATAGTGAGACCCTCGCACACACAGCCACCGTCGCCTTCCTTCCCGTGCTCACCCATGTTCGACTCGCCTGCGTTGATGTCATTGCAGCCACACATCGTCTCGTTCAGTGGCTCCTGCACACCACGGCTGTCGTCAATCTGAAGACGGCGGTGCACCATCAGCTCCACTGCACCGTCCTCAATGGACGCTCCACCCTGTGCCACGTCAGTCAGGACTGCAAGTTGGTTCTCACTGTCCTGCACCGCAATCATCCCAGTCACAGGGTAGTAGTTTGCTGCAATGGGCTCGTTTTCAACAAGCTTCGGGTACGACGGGCCACGAGCGTTGCGCTGTCTCTTCACCATCTCACGCCCGTTCGAGTCTGTGTAGAAAGTGCCAGCACTCTTCAGCCCTGTCGAGTAGCGGAACACCACCTCCTTCCCAGGGTAGATATCACCTGGCAGCCAGGGCGTGTCGATCGGGATCGGTCCCACAGTCCACTCCACCTCCAGGCTCTTCCGTCCTTTCCAAAGACGGTACACACACGTCACCCACGAGCTGAAGACTTGGTGCACCTCTTCGACCTGTTCGCCGTACACAACTTTGAGGGTGGGTGTTTGCTTTGTGCCTGGGTAGTAAAGCGTCGTGCTGTTTGGGCGGAAGATGTACGCACCACTCTTCTGCGAGTCACACGCAACGTCTGATGCCACGCCAGCGGTGCAGCCACCGTCAGAGCTGTTGTACCAACCTGTGGTCACAGTGAACGGCGTCTGATGTCCCGTGGCCACGTTGTGAATCAGCTCTGTCATCCCTGTCGCGTTGTTGAACTCCAGACGATAAGCTTCGTTGGAAATCGTGACAGTGCTTTTTGTGATGGGGGCAGGGGTGGACTTCTTTGCAACCCTGTTAGAGGTGCCAGCGGGAAGTCCCTTCACATGGATCTTTGTGAAGCTCACGGGCGGGAGCTCAACTGTGAAGGAGAGAACGTGGGTAGCATCGTTCTGAAGCTTGTCCAGTGCTGTCTGCTTCTCCTGGTCCGTCATGCCGAAGCTGTTCAAGTAGAGAAGGGGAAGCTCCAATGTACGCTCGCCAAGCGCGACCACGTCACTTTCGAGCAGTCTGTTCTCGGGTCCGAAGACTTGGTATTCAGATGTAAGTCCCACAGTGACAGGCACACTGATGCTCTGTGTGCTGTTGCGCCCAAGAGGGTTCCATGCCATGATCGTGAACTCCTGTGAGTTGGTTGTGAGCTCGCACATAGAGATGTTCAGACAGTTCATCCCGTTCATGGAGTTGCAGTTGCAGTGTGTGAATTTCGCAGTGGTTCCCAACAGCTTGCTGAAAGACAGTGCCACGCCATCCTCCGACTCCTCCTGTGACTCGCTGATGCGCTGTTCGTAGTCGTTCGACACAGACTGACGCTCCGTGCCAGACATCCCGTCGTGGTGGGTGGCAATGCCAATGGCACCTTCCAACGAGTCCGTCCACGACGTACCCACAGGTGGTGAAGGACGTTCAACCGTCACCTTCATTGCCGATGCGTTGACACGTCCAATCACCTCCATCTGACGTGCTGCGTTCAGGAAGTTGGACGCCCGGCGAACCTGGCGCTTCAGACCAGGGCGCGATGTGAAGTACCCAGACCAGTAGTGGTGGGCCGCATCGCCAAGCGGGAAGATGTCGTCCCTGCGAATCTCCCACGACTGCTGTGCCTTCTTCTTCTCAGTCACGTACAGAGTCGGTGTTGAGTAGAAAGCGTTCACAGACCCGTTAAGGTTCACGTAGTGGATGGTCTTGTCAAGGTTGTGCATCCAGGTGTCCGCGTTCTGGTAGTTGAAGTCACCTCCACATGCCCACAGTTGGTGCTCTGTTGCGGTGGAGTCTGCCTGTGTGTGCGCATGCTGCACAAACTGGTCCACAATCATGTCCACGTTGTAGTCGTGGCGGGTGGGGTCGTCGTTCACCTGCACAGTGGTACCCCCACCGTTGTACCCAATCCACGTGCTGTACCCACCATTTCCTCCTCCGAACAACTCGCCTGCGAAGATCTGTGCTGCAGACCCAAGACTCTCGCTTCCCTCCCAGATCCACTCCAGCTTCTTCTCGGGCTTGCGTGCGGCAAAGTCCTGGTAGTCCATGCGTCCCCAGAACAGGTAGTCCATCCCAGACTCAGCCCCAATCAGCCACGCGTTTGTGCTCGAGTGACCAAATGGGTCGATTGTCCACGAGCCCTTCGGAAGCCCTGCAGTGCCAAACTTGGAGGAGAGGAACTGATGGCCACGTGTGGTCTGGTCCACCATCTCCACGTAGTACGGCGAGGCCTCGTCGTGCATGCACCATCCTCCGTTCACGAACTCAAGCTGTCCACCCTCCACAAGCGACCTGAACTGCACCTGCTTATGCTCTGGCTGTGTGTCCCACCAGCGGGCAAGGAACCCTGTCTCCACAAACATGAAGCGCCGGTTTGGGTCCTCCGTGAGACGCACCAGAAGTGTGTCGAGGATGTAGTAGACCTGCTGGTAGAAGTACTGGTCCACAGTGATCTGCCAGCCGGTGTCGTCGTGCGAGTGTGCCACCAGGTGCACGTTGATCATCCCAGCACGGGGCGCACCTCTCGTTGTGTACGTCCAGTCTGCGGGGGGTGAGTACGGTGGTGCGCCACGCTCGAGGACGGGTGTGTCAGTCCAGTACGGGAGAGACTTGTTGTACGGATAGCCACCTTCCTGCGAGACCCATGAGTCAGCGTTCTTGTGTCTCTTGTTCAGCGCCAGCGCCGTGCACATCAACAGTGCGGGCACGGCCATTTTGAATGAAGTTTCAACCCTGATGGTGGAGTGACGTGGTGGGGGAAAGGCGGTTCAGAAGGAAAATTGTGTAAAATAGCTCACGTTGTTGCTAGTACTGCTGGTCGCAGACCATGTTTTGTTGTTGTTGTTGTTGCTTCATGGATATCACGTTAAACCTGTTAGGGTTGGAACAAAGGTCATTGCTCTGTTGCTTTTGTTTTGTTTTGTTTTGTTTTGTTTTTTTTTTTAAAATGCAAAGAACAGTGGAACGGACAACGTACACATGCCTCGGGAGGCGTTGTGTTCGTGCCGGCTGAACCAGCCGTTCTGAGGCGGGCACAACACATCGTTCACACCTGCTTCTTCGGTTCAAGAAAAAACGTGTCCAGATGGACACAACAAAAGAAAGCATCAAAAAATGGATGGGCCAAGGGAGAGACACAACACGTTACACAAAACCCAACACACCAGCCCGTCCACTTTGGCACGCAATGTACTGACACTGCATGAGACAGGCCAGACAAGGCCTTATCCAAGGTTCCCTTTGCCAGATATTTTCTCTTCTTGCATCTTCTTTTCTTCTTTCTTTCTTTTGTCTTGTCTTGTCTTTTGGTAGTAATAATACAATGTTTCTTAAAGGGAACGGGTGAACAAAACAGAAACAAACCGCTGGCTTCTTGTTGTGTTCGGGACGGGCTTCCGCATGTGCCCACACAGACGTAGGCTTTTGGGAGGAGGGGGAGGAGGAGGTCATTTGAGTAATCGACGAAATGTGCAGCACGGCGAAACTAAAACTGAGGGGGTGCATAGAGGGGGAGAAAATCACAGAACAGAAAGCGTTACCAGGACTCTGCAAAAATGGAAAAAGAAAAGAAAGTGCCAATTATGCACACACATCTGTAAAGCAACACATGCATTTGTGTCTGTCTCGCCACACAGTGTGTATTGTTAAAAAGAGAAGAAAAGCTGAAGGTGCAAACGCCTCGGTGGACGCAGGCACCAGAGGAGGTAAGAAGGGGGGAATGCAGTCCTGGGTGGGGTTGGCAATTGGTTCGTTATTCCTTACTTTTTTTTATTCCGCTATTTTTTTTTTTTTCTTCTGTTGCGTATTCTTGTGGCAGCGTCTTGCCTCCCGTACTGGTGGTGTTGTTGGCAAAGGGTAAGCTTCGCACTTCTACTTTTCGCTCTGGTCTATTTAGTCTAGTTGGCTCAGCCAAAGCGACACTTTCATATCTTTCAAGCTGCCGTGTGTTCACCAGCTTCGCGTCTGTGTGTGTTGTTTGAAGCATCGGTTCTTTGTTTTTTCCACAGTCGCGGATGGTAATGTTCTCAAGCAAAATTACAAACACCTAACACGGCTTTGCGTGTAATTTGTTTGTGTGCTCAAAGCCAGGTGTAAAATGTACAAGAAGCGCAACTCTGTGAAGTAACATGGTTATGGCCCCGCGCCTCCAGGGAAAACAAGGCGTTCCGCTCATCCACTAATACTTTATTCAAAACAAAGAAAGAAATAAGTGTATTGAAGTCTAGCCCATACCTGCACATCTGTTTGCTGCACAATACAACGCACGGCGCGCACTCAATAAAAGCAATAACACCTTGTCATCAGAAAGCAACAACGCAGCACCAGACAGCCAAGACACCACAAGCCACAGGGTCTACTGAAGGGTTACTAAAAAGGTGCGCACCTCCATTGGCTTGATAGTAACAGTGAAGTCTTTGAGGTAGCTGCGTGTGAACCCATGAGAGTTGCGGAACTGCTCTGCAACACCTTCGTTCGGAGTGTGCGTCTTCCATTGGAACTTGTTCGCGTCCATCTCCGCCAAAGGAATGGTGCCTGTCAGCGATGTCTCAGTCATTTCCGTGATCTTCAGACTATCATGGTTGAAGATAGTGCTGAAGTCAACTACCACTGGCACGCTGTGTGTCACACTCTCATTCGCCTGGTACAAATGTGCCAGACGGAGCATCACCCTCCCACCGTTTAGTGTCATGTAGTTTGCGTTTAGTGTCATCAGTTTGACTGTGTCTGGAAGGGCACTGGTTAAAAACGACTGCTGCAGGGACGGCGCTGTAACGTTGCCGTCCGCGAAGGCAAGGGTTGCAGGGAAGGACAGCTCTTCCGACTCCTGGCGGCGCTGGACGTTTGTGCGCTCAATGGTGTCAAAGAGGATCAAGTGCTTCCCACGCATAGTGAGACCCTCGCACACACAGCCACCGTCGCCTTCCTTCCCGTGCTCACCCATGTTCGACTCGCCTGCATTGATGTCATTGCAGCCACACATCGTCTCGTTCAGTGGCTCCTGCACACCACGGCTGTCGTCAATCTGAAGACGGCGGTGCACCATCAGCTCCACTGCACCGTCCTCAATGGACGCTCCACCCTGTGCCACGTCAGTCAGGACTGCAAGTTGGTTCTCACTGTCCTGCACCGCAATCATCCCAGTCACAGGGTAGTAGTTTGCTGCAATGGGCTCGTTTTCAACAAGCTTCGGGTACGACGGGCCACGAGCGTTGCGCTGTCTCTTCACCATCTCACGCCCGTTCGAGTCTGTGTAGAAAGTGCCAGCACTCTTCAGCCCTGTCGAGTAGCGGAACACCACCTCCTTCCCAGGGTAGATATCACCTGGCAGCCAGGGCGTGTCGATCGGGATCGGTCCCACAGTCCACTCCACCTCCAGGCTCTTCCGTCCTTTCCAAAGACGGTACACACACGTCACCCACGAGCTGAAGACTTGGTGCACCTCTTCGACCTGTTCGCCGTACACAACTTTGAGGGTGGGTGTTTGCTTTGTGCCTGGGTAGTAAAGTTTCGTGCTGTTTGGGCGGAAGATGTACGCACCACTCTTTTGCGAGTCACACGCAACGTCGGATGCCACGCCAGCGGTGCAGCCACCGTCAGAGCTGTTGTACCAACCTGTGGTCACAGTGAACGGCGTCTGCTGTCCTGTAGCCAAGTTCAGAAGCTGTTGCGTCATCCCTGTTGTCGTGTCAAACTCCAGGCGGTACATCTCGTTCGTAATCTTGAGGTCAGTGGTTGTGTTAGCGAGGGCAGGCACTGACTTCTTGGCAACACCTTTCAATGGCGTCTTCCTGGCAAACGAGCCTACGCCGTGGAACTTGGTGAAGCTAACGGGTGGGAGTGTCACTGTGAAGGAGAGCATGTGGGTGGCAGTGTTCCGCAGGTTGTTCAGCGCGTCCTGCTTCTGCTGCTCCGTCATATTAAAACTGTTCAAGTAGAGAAGGGGAAGCTCCAGTGTGCGGCTGTCCAGCTCCACCAAATCACTAGCCACCACTTGGTTCTGAGGGTCAAAGACTTGGAATTCCGTAACAAGGCCCAAGTCGACAGGCACACTGATGCTCTGTGTGCTCTCACGACCAAGCGGGTTCCATGCCATGATCGTGAACTCGTCAGCGTTAGTTGTGAGCTCGCACATAGAGATGTTCAGACAGTTCATCCCGTTCATGGAGTTGCAGTTGCAGTGTGTGAACGGTGCGTCTGTACCCATCAGCTTGCTGAAAGACAGTGTCACGCCAAACTCCGCTTCTATTTGAGATTCGCTGATGCGCTGTTCGTAGTCGTTCGACACAGACTGACGCTCCGTGCCAGACATCCCGTCGTGGTGGGTGGCAATGCCAATGGCACCTTCCAACGAGTCCGTCCACGACGACCCCACAGGTGGCGAAGGACGTGTCACTGCAAATTTGACAGACGACGCATTCAGACGCCCGATCACCTCCATCTGACGTGCTGCGTTCAGGAAGTTGGACGCCCGGCGAACCTGGCGCTTCAGACCAGGGCGCGATGTGAAGTACCCAGACCAGTAGTGGTGGGCCGCATCGCCAAGCGGGAAGATGTCGTCCCTGCGAATCTCCCACGACTTCTGTGCCTTCTTCTTCTCAGTCACGTACAGAGTCGGTGTTGAGTAGAAAGCGTTCACAGACCCGTTAAGGTTCACGTAGTGGATGGTCTTGTCAAGGTTGTGCATCCAGGTGTCCGCGTTCTGGTAGTTGAAGTCACCTCCACATGCCCACAGTTGGTGCTCTGTTGCGGTGGAGTCTGCCTGTGTGTGCGCATGCTGCACAAACTGGTCCACAATCATGTCCACGTTGTAATCGTGGCGGGTGGGGTCGTCGTTCACCTGCACAGTGGTGCCCCCACCGTTGTACCCAATCCACGTGCCGTACCCACCATTTCCTCCTCCGAACAACTCGCCTGCGAAGATCTGTGCTGCAGACCCGAGACTCTCGCTTCCCTCCCAGATCCACTCCAGCTTCTTCTCAGGCTTGCGTGCGGCAAAGTCCTGGTAGTCCATGCGTCCCCAGAACAGGTAGTCCATCCCAGACTCAGCCCCAATCAGCCACGCGTTTGTGCTCGAGTGACCAAATGGGTCGATTGTCCACGAGCCCTTCGGAAGCCCTGCAGTGCCAAACTTGGAGGAGAGGAACTGATGGCCACGTGTGGTCTGGTCCACCATCTCCACGTAGTACGGCGAGGCCTCGTCGTGCATGCACCATCCTCCGTTCACGAACTCAAGCTGTCCACCCTCCACAAGCGACCTGAACTGCACCTGCTTATGCTCTGGCTGTGTGTCCCACCAGCGGGCAAGGAACCCTGTCTCCACAAACATGAAGCGCCGGTTTGGGTCCTCCGTGAGACGCACCAGAAGTGTGTCGAGGATGTAGTAGACCTGCTGGTAGAAGTACTGGTCCACAGTGATCTGCCAGCCGGTGTCGTCGTGCGAGTGTGCCACCAGGTGCACGTTGATCATCCCGGCACGGGGCGCACCTCTCGTTGTGTACGTCCAGTCTGCGGGGGGTGAGTACGGTGGTGCGCCACGCTGCTTTCTGGGAATGTCGGCCCAGTACGGCTGCGATGGGCTGTACGGATAGCCACCTTCCTGCGAGACCCATGAGTCAGCGTTCTTGTGTCTCTTGTTCAGCGCCAGCGCCGTGCACATCAACAGTGCGGGCACGGCCATTTTGAATGAAGTTTCAACCCTGATGGTGGAGTGACGTGGTGGGGGAAAGGCGGTTCAGAAGGAAAAAAGCAAACCTCAACTCCCACGAAGACTGTCTGGTGACAGAAAACATCACAACAATATCAACACATCAACACATGATGATCTGGTGGCACACAGCATGTGGAACAGCAAAACACCAGCAACAGATGGAGAGGTAAAAGTAGATAGAGGAACTGTTGGAAAATAGAACAACCTTTTTCAATTTGTATCGAAACTGTGCACCACTGCATGTTTTTGTCTTGTTTTGTTTTGTTTTCGTTTGTTTTCGTTGTCGTTGTCGTTGTTGGCATCGGCCATCTTCTCAGTAACGATATCTTTTTTTTTTTTTTTGGGGGGGGGGGGCACGTCCAATGCAAATCACTTTTGGTAGAAAAGTTCGAGAATGTGGGTTATTTGTTGTGTCGACAATCGCCGAAGGACCCGCTGGGGACCACCTGGGGAACCTAGCAATGTTGGCAAAGCCTTTTGTACTACGGAAGGTATAGACATCAGTCGCCCTGAACCCTTGAGAGCAGTTTTTTTTTATAAAAACCCCTTTTTACCAGGCTAAGTTTCTCGCGAGTGTGGAACAACTCCCGGTACTGCTTTCCTGTCGCAAAGGGGATTTGTTTGTAGGTTACAGTTTTGAGGCCACCCTTGTGGTAATAGATGAAGTGTGGTGGAGGGGAAACGACTTGCCTTGCGGCATCAGATGTCTCCTTACGTAGGGTGTCTTCCCTTGGGGGGGTAACCGCGAAGTGCAATGCGGATTCGAGAAGTCATTAACAGGCAGCACATCTCACCCCCCTGGATGTGGCAGCTCTGCAATAAGCTGGCCTGACTCCGTAAAATATGGGAGGAAAAGAGGGGTTTTTTTTGCAATAAAATCCTCTAGTCAGATGATGAGTGGAATGTGAGTAATACGCAGTAGACCACATGACCAACATGGTGATGAGGCGGAACTTATCAAACAAATATGACGGAAAGAACGTTTGGTGCAAAATAAATCGGGTAACAAAGTACACAAGAGGATGGTGCAAAGAGACGACGTTGCCACTTCTTGCCTACCACCTGCAACGAGCTTTTTTTTTTTTTTTTTTTTTGTGTGTATTTTTTTTCGACAATCACCTAATTAACCGCCTTGATGGGTAATAAGGGTTTGTCTCAATATTGGTTGAAGCTTTTTTTTTGTACGGAAGGTATAGATATTTTATTTTTTTGCATAATTATCAACTTCTTGAAAATAGGAAATAGAACAAAACTTTATACAGTGTATTGAAACTCGGTCAGACTCGGCCCTGGTTGCAGTCCTGGGATGGGATGGTTCACAACGATCCACAACATAATTTTTTTTTCCCAGAGACACAACCCCTGCCTCTATTGGCATGGCCTGTGGTATTTTTTTTCTGTCACCTCCGGCTTCATCCCTTGAACAGAAGCGAGACCAAAGGATCGTTAGGCCATGCTTTCACACCGACCTGTGGAGAGGTGATTATTCTTTGTCTGCAGCAAGTAGAGGTGGCAGTCGAGAAGGGATATTTTTTTTTTTCCTACCTAAGAATTGTACAGTGTTGAAATCCACACAAATAAGTTATTTTTGGACCGGCTGCGTAATCCCTGAGTGGTGCAGGGGTTTTTCGAACCCCGGCTTCATTCTAAATATAAAAAAAAAAATTGGCTGACCGAGTTTGACCGAGATTGTTCATGACCAAAGACTGTATAAAGCTCTGTATTAAATAGAACAACAAGAAAAAAGGAGAGAAAAGCTGGCAGCATGAAATACGCTTGTGCACACATATATAACGTGGGGTTTTGAAACTACGTCCCCCAAAATAAAATAGATGTGAGTGAAGCCTACAGGGAAGCAAGCCATAGGTTTGCTTTATTTTCTTCGCAGAATACACAAAGTAAAAAAAAAGAATGGAGGGCACGCAGATTTAAAGTATTTCAACATATGCATTCAATAAATTGATAGCATGGGTATAGGGATCAACAAAAAATGTTCCCATTTTTCTTGCGATTTTTTTTTTTTTTTAAAGTCAACTAAAAGGAGCCCCGACAAAGATTGCGCAAACACCCAATAAGAAAAAAGAACTGTGGTTGTTGATGCAGGCACCTCCGACTGACCCATACGATGCCAGCCAACCGGAAAGCACAAAAAAAAAAAAAAAGTTGAAATAACGATGTGCCACGCTTAGAGGCACATCGTTGCTATCAGTTGTCTTGAAGGGGTGAAAAAACAAAGAATTTTTCAAAAAGAAAAAGGAAGTAAAGTAGATAGTGCAAACACCTCTGGGACGCAAGCACTGAAGAAGAAGAAACCCCACCCATCAATCAACATAAGCTAGAAAGGAACAATGAGCGCCACATCAAAATAGAAAAATAAACACAAAGCAGTGCCAACAAAAAGTGACTTGAAATATAAAACTCCTCTCATGACAGTGTACCTTGGGTGCACTATCGCGAGAGGGATCTGTGAAAGGATGAGCTTCGTAAACAAAGGCAGGAAAAAAAAATAAGATGAAATTAAGCTCTCGTTCTTACCCACCTTCATCACAACCGCCTATCGCAGAAAAAAAATGCCATGGGGTAACTGGGGTGGCCCGGGGGCACGGCGCTTAGTTTTTACAAAAAAAAATTTAAAAAAATCACAAAAATCAAAAAAAAAAATCACAAAAAATCACAAATTATCACAAAAAATCACAAACAACTACTACAAAGTCACGGTACATTTGGTCGACTTCCTGCAATCTGAACAGGGTGGAGATCAATAATCACCACACACTCAGAAGCGAGTAAAGAGGCAGCGAAAAGCGTAGCCGGCCTCAGACAGTTGTTTATCTTGGCGATTGCCAAGGCACGGGAGGTACCGACTCCAACGGAGGAGGTAGAGGTGGTGTGCGCCGACACTGACACGACCCCCGTTACCGAAGCGACTCCGGAAACCGACGCGCCCCCCGACTGCAATTGTTACATTGCGCTGTCTACAGCACATAGCCGCCACCCAGCTGCACACGCTTGTGTTCATTGGAAGGGTCGAGCCGCCTCTCAAGGCGCGTAAGACCAAGCCGCCGCCGCGCAACATCGGATTGGCCGCCCACATGACGCTGTCATCGCAAATGATGGCATGTTCCTTCTCCAATGGATTTATTGGGTGTATGTTATACTGGGACAATGTGGTCAGATCGTCTTCAGACCTGGAAAAGTGCACGACATATAAAAGCTTCCGACTGCGGCGGGCGGCCCATTTTCACCCTTTTCTTGTTCCTCATCCTCTCTATGTTTTCACTTGCCCCTGATGCTGACAAAAATCACGGATTTGTCCATTTCGCGTATTGACCCCACCACACAACTGTACTGTATTCCCAATCCCCTGTGTATACTGCGGAAATTGACCAAAAACGAGAACTTGTCCATTTCGGAAAATTGACCCCACCACTGGCCGGACGCATTCCGGAAATGCAAATGCAAGTGTTTTCGGCGTGACTGTGTATACTCTATGTACTGTGCACTACCACAGCACAGGACCTCATAAGCTCTCACAGACTCTCACAGGCTCTCGCAGCCTGTTACGTGTCTCACGGAGACGATCATAGATCACCCAACAAAAAATCACAAAAACCAAAAAAAAAAATCACAAAAAATCACAAACAATCACACAAAATCACAAAAACCAAAAAAAAAATCACAAAAAATCACAAAAAATCACAAACAATCACAAAAAATCACAAAAACCAAAAAAAAAATCACAAAAAATCACAAAAAATCACAAACAATCACAAAAAATCACAAAAACCAAAAAAAAAATCACAAAAAATCACAAAAAATCACAAACAATCACAAAAAATCACAAAAACCAAAAAAAAAATCACAAAAAATCACAAAAAATCACAAACAATCACAAAAAATCACAAAAACCAAAAAAAAAATCACAAATAATCACAAAAAATCACAAAAAATCACAAAAACCGAAAAAAAAATCACAAATAATCACAAACAATCACAAAAAATCACAAAAAATCACAAAAAATCACAAGATTCTTTTTCATAATGTTGTGACTTTTTGTGATTTTTTCCGAAAAAACACAACGCGCCACTTCCCTGCGCGCCCGGGCCACCCCAGTAACGTCCCTTTTTGAATTTTGAATTTTTTTAAAAAAAATTTGTACGGATCACCCCCTGAGGTGCACACACCTCCTGACCACATCTCATTGCTTCCAAAAGAAAACAGAAAACTCTGACTCTCCTCGCCCTTCCCCCGTTCGGACAAAGATCACACATGGCAGAGAGGAAGAGAGTAGGGAGCCATCACAACCCCGACCCCAGCAACTCCGCTGGGAAGGTAGAGGTAAACACGCCTCACAGGGTGTAAAAGACGAAGCCAGTACCGCCGCCACCTGACTGGCTGCCGACCTGCAATACAACCAAGGTTTCAAATAAAAAAGACCGCCGGGTACGTCAAAAAATTAGGATAGTGCTAAATGCTGGGAGTGCCAATCCAAATCGGGGCAGATTCACAACAAATAGTACCTAACATGTTTACGTTCGCGGTATCAAAACAAAACAAAACTGAAGTCTCGATGTACCTCTCGTGCACAGCCACATCTTCCATACACTAATGGAAGACGCATGAGAAGCAAAAAAAAACAAAAAAACAAAAAAAAAATGATAGGAAGATGAACTTCTCGTCATCTCAAATAGTTTATCGTGAGGTTGAGGGAAGGAACAATACGAATACTAGAGGAGGGGAGGTTGAGAATTGACTGAAGTGTGAAATCACTTTGGGAGAGGGGAGAGGGGGAGGGGGGGTTTTTGGGACCAAATACGAGTCAAGTCAAATTTTTAGAACAGGGGTTTTTTTCCCCTGTATGCTTTCCTCGCTGTGCTGCCATTTGCCTGCCTTAGGAAATATGTTACGCTTTTTTTTTGTTGTGCACCAGAGCAAGTATCACCCACAACCAGGTAGGTTCTGACCAAGCATCACCCAAAAGCGCACCATCCAGAGAGCACACTTCATCCCCAAAAAGCACGGCAAAGATCGAACAGGAACGAGGAGGGGGTCAAATGTCACATGCCTGCCACTAATATTGGCCCTGAGGAGGGGAGGGGGAGATGTTTTGACACGACGGAACAGTCAGGGGTACTACTTGTGGAACTACTAGTCGTAACGATTAGTTGCTGGCTGTAAGTATGATATCGTAGAACTAGTCGTAAAACACTATTCGTTTGAGCTAGCAGCACCACCAGCAGCACCCCCTGACTGACTAATCTGTTTCACGTAGCTGCTGAGACAGTTTTTCACCATCACTATGTTTTGTTTTGTTTCGTTTCCCCCCCGCTTGTAGTTTCTTTCGAAAAGAAAGCCTTGGGGTGGGTGTGGTCACCACCGTGCACAGTTGATTGGCTTTGTGTCCTTGACCCAGTTGTACGACTTCCTAACCTGGTCATATTTGACTAGCCATAATCCGCTGTGGGGTTGCGATGAATTATGAATTAAGTTGAGTTTAAAAAAAAAATAAACGGTACTTTCAGTTCAAAAGCAATAACTATCATCCAAGTGTGCTCCCAGATCACGGGTTTAGAAAAAAATTCCAACCACAGATCACGAGAAAAAAAAAAGATATTTGAGCACCTTTGTGAGACCCTGAAACACTGATACAGCTATTCTTCTAGGCGAATAAGCACGAGGATTGGGTTCTTCAATCTCATAAAAATTTTTTTCCTCCTGTTTTTTTCTTTTTAGTATAACCCACAGTTTGCAAATTGAAACCAAAGAAAATAGGAAGAAATGGCTAAGAAAATCTAAAGAACCTAAGCCACACTCAGCTTCATCACCCCACATGATGTCTCTGTTCTCGAGTTGCACAAGGGTTTTTTGAATTACGAACCTGCCCCCCTGTTCACGACAAAAAAAGAAAAAAAAAGAAAAAACAAACAAACAAATTAAGTTGGGTTTAAAAATGAGGGTTCTATAATGGTCAAATCATAACTTTGTGCGAACTCTTTTTTTTTAACCCAACTTCAAAGAATTCTCCCCCACACGAAAAACTGCCGAAGTGCGAGAGGGGATAGTTTATGTGAAAACGTATTCTCTGTGCAAAAAATGCCTTCCGATCGCACCAATGATACACAACGGGGGGAAGGCGTATTTTTTTTTTTTTTTTTTTTTTTTTTGATAAATTCTTGGAAGATTTTATTATGATTTACCTTTGTTCGAGTTTAAATTGAGCGTTGGAAAGACACTCTTTCATAGATTGCCTCGCTACGTTGAACAAAGGGGGTACCTTCTATAACATGTGTGTAAATGCTACGTACCTAAATATGCTCAGGCAAACTGATATGTGAATCTACCCCAATTGTCTTGGCATTCTCTACAGGAGCACTGAGGTACGTAAAAAATGTGTTGATATTACACATTCACAACGTAAGGCACGTATTTACCCAATCTGTATGGGTTACCAAAGGCCGCAGGTGCAAAATTTTACTATCAAGTACCAGAAGTACCACACGACACACGCGCGAATGGAGGTACCTCAAAATAGTAAAAAACAGTATAAAAAAAATGGTAGGGATGTTTGAGGGCTTTTTTTCGGGGGAAAAATAGTGAGGGGAGTTGGGTCCAGTCATGTTTACTTTGTGTGATATGTGGTGCAATACGGGCGGGGGTTTCACAAAATTTCCACAAAATTTCGATCCTATTGACAACTTTTCACAACTATGTGGATACATCGTGAAAAGTTGTGAAACCCCCGCCCCCCCCCGTATAGCACCAGTATGCCTCATGACCGAGCTGGCGCCAACCACGCACTTCCTTTCATGAGAATCTGCACAAAAATAATAAATAAATGTGGCTTGGAAACAAAGCCCTCATGACAGTGTCCTACCTACCATAAAAAAAGAAAAGCTTATAAGACGCCCCCTATGGCTAAGTCTCTCTGCGCTTAGTCACGTTGAAAGAAAAGGTTTTTAAGATGATCCTAAGCCTTTTGTTGCTTAGCCACCTTGATATCATTCGTTATCGCATTTTTGAAATAAATGGTAGACCGCGCTAACACCGTGGGTGCAGGCAACGAACCCCCAAAACAAAGAGAAGTTGAAGGTGCAAAATAAATAAAGCACGCCCACTACATCTCATGACCCTTTCGAAAGGGAAGGGTATGAAGTTAAAGGTAAATAAAATAGGAAAAAAAAAAAAACAGTTTGAAGAACAAGATAACCCTGAGCCTCTCTGTGCTCAGTCACCTTTTCATCACTAACAACCATATGACAGAACACACCAAAGAAAGAAAACTTGAAAGATGCATGTACTCTCGTGTACACATCTTAACGATAGAAAGGGAGGTTGCAGTGCGAAAGATCTCTGCAGATTGCAGGCGGGTTATGCGCTGTGATTGAATCGCGGAGAATTCGATGACTGCATTTAAAAGAAAAATGTTTGATTTTATGGTGCTCCGGGAGGGGTCGATATTGACAGGTCGCCGACAGGTCGTGACAGGTCGTTGACCGACTTCCGAAAGCACCATTTTAGACGACTATCACGGGATAGTAGTCGCGATGCAAAAAAAAATAATAAAAAAATCAATAAAAAAAACTTATAAGATGACCGTGCCTCAGCGGGCGCACGCATCTTCAAGGATATGCTAGTTTGTTTTTGTTTTTGTTTTGTGGACGAGACATAATTTAGTTTCACATACTTTCCATGCAAAGAAGAGAAAGCACAAGAACGTTCTATGCAAATCTATCCCGGACATGGGCTGGATACTTAGGCCCATGTCCGATCCATCCATTAGATAAAAAAATAGTAACTCTGATAGGTAAGTAAAAGGAAAAGGGAAAAAAGGGATTTTTCGTTGATCGCTCAATTACCCTGTTGGAAGGGGGTGATTGGCGACCGTATAGGAGGAACTGTTTCTCCTTTAAGCTACGCTTCTAGGTATTTTTTTAAAAAAATAGTTTTGCATAATATTGGGTTTCCAAAGGGAAAACAGCACTTTCAAGATACGTACCCAGAGACCTGTGGACACTGGGCAGAGGCATCACACACGAAGATTCCGCACCGTTGGCCCACTCACTCTGAACTGCTGTGCTCGAGGAGGCGGGGTGTGGGAAGGTGAGCGGTCCGCTCGAAGCGCAGCAGGAGGGGCTGGAAGCACTTGGCTTCATAAGCCGCGGTGATGTGGTGCAATGCTTTGTCGAGGGTGACTGCCTCAGTGATCTTGTCCCATTGCTCGTCGATGACACGTCCCACGAAGATGTTCACCTTGTCATTGTTGTCCTCACGCTGTGCCTGCTCGAGCTCGTACATCCACTCGTTGTGCACGACTGTCACCTTGCTGATAACGTTGTGCACCTTGATCACCGCCTTCTGCTTGTCACACCGGATGGCGTCCGTTAGTTGATAGAGGAAGATGTTCTTGAGCTTCGTGGCAGTGCGGTCGTCAACAGTGACCTTAAGACGCCTCTCCTTGTTGAGGCGCTCCATCTCCATCAGCCATGGCACCAGAGGTGACAGGATTGTGAAGCGCCGTACACTCTTGTTCCCGGTGTTCCCCACCTTCGCCTTCCCCGACGTAGCTGCGCAGGACACTTTGTAGTCGCGCATGTTCTCGTGGATGCTCAGGGCCGTCGTGATCGTTCTGACGACAAAGTCTGCCTTCGGCTTCACAGTGTTCCAACCTACCAAGAAGCGGTCGCCAGAGAAGGAGTCGAGGATGCCCCCTTGGATGTTACACATAGACATTACGTTTGTCACGATGTCGGTGTGGCTTTGCAGCAATGTGTCGTTCGCCATGTTGCCCATGGAGCCCCACCACCCGACAACGTTGACTGCCAGCAGACCTATAGGCTTTGAGCTCAGGTACAGGTCAAGATGCGCTCTGTTGGGCGCGCATGCATGCGACGATACAGCAGACCTTGAGACGCTAGAGCGGGAGTGCACAGAAGAGCGCGAGTACGTGAAAGAGTTGTTCGTGACAGAGGGCTCCGATGTGCATGCGTCTTCTTCACGTGCTGCAGGCAGAATGGACTCTGGCATAAAGGCACGGAACTCTTCAAGGCGATTCACAGTCAGCGACATCCCCGACATCAAGTCGCGCATCTCACGGACCATAACCGACTTCGCCTCGTACTGTGCAATAGTGTCGGCTGCTAGCTCAGTGTCCATGTCCCCAATAAGTCGGATCGCAGACGAAAGCTTCTTCATCGGCATCGCAATAAACACAACCTCAGCCACAGAGATCATCACATCAAACACAAGAACAAGCATGGTAAATACAATAAGAAGCCTCAGTGCCTCCTCCACCTTCCCCTGCACAGAGGACGTCGGGCGCATCCACAGCAGCTCCAGGTTCTGGTGTGAGTATTCGCGGCGAAGGAAGTATGCCGTCCCGTCCAGCTTCTTCTGTGTGAAGGAGCCGAAGCGCTCGTCGCCAAGCTTCTCAAAGCCCTGCTGCAGCGCAGGTGTCAGGTCTGCGATGTTGAACGAACAGCCCAGGGCAACGTCCTCGTTTGCAGCCTCAGACGCCTGCACCTGGCACCACGTTGGGATCATCCCGCCCTCTGTCGATGCGTAGATCGTGCGCGACGCACGGTCCACAAGCATCACAGTTGTGTCGGGACGCATCTTCTTGTACTCCTCAAACGACGGCTGGAACGACGTGAACAGAAACCCAACAAGCATGCTGACAGACTTGTACGTCGACCACGGGTGTGGTGGTGGTGGCGGGATGTAGATCGCCTCAAGCTCTGTGTAGGCGTACATGTTCCCGTCCGATGCATACCACCTGCGTGGCGTGAACCAGCGCGAGCACACCGACCCTGCCACAGGTGGGTCTGTCCACAGAAACTCTTCGTGTGTCTTGTTGTCCTTCCCGTTGCGTGGGTCGTAGTGCTTGATGATGTCGATGTAGCGCGGGTTCCCGTCCCAGTTGTACACAAACTCGTTCACATGCCCCGTGTCGCTGTGCAGGGAGTAGGACGGAATCAGCATCTCCTGCACCGTCCCGTTGGCCACAAGAAAGTTCTCTGTCACGTTCAGGTGGTTCCCGTACGCACCAAACACAAGCTCACGCGACCCGTTCTTGAGCACATCCCCCCACACACCTGCGTAGAAGGCAGAGCTGTTCGTTGTGTCGTACGTTGCAAGCGACATGGTTGAGTCGTACAGAACGTCTGAGCCCGACACCTGTGCGTACGCAAGCGAGCGGATGATGCTCGCCCACTCCTCAGGGTTGTTGTCGTGGATGCGCTCTGAGGAGTACACAAACTTCTTCAACGTCTGCGTCGAGTCCTCAACAAGCTTGAGCTGTGCAAGCAACTTGTCCCGCAGCGACGTGACCTCCCCGAGTGACGTGTCTGCCACTGAGTCCTCCAATGCCTCCAGGCCTTGGAAGTAGAGGATCAGCCCGCCGGCCATCGACGACGACGTCGACAGCAGCGTTGCCGTCAGGATCACAACCAGGATCGGCACATTGAATTGACACGACATGCGTGGCACGTTCCCTGTGTGGTGAGGTGGCACATGGTGGTGTGAGGTGCCGCGAGGGTGCACATAACAAACATGGTGGTGGTGGTTCATTTGTTGCGGTCATAAAAGAAGAAGAAAACTTGAATGATGCATGCCCACGTGCACAAAGAAAGACAAGCAATATGCGCATGACAGGATAGTGATAAGTAGAGAACGGGAAATTGATAAAAAGAACAAATTATGTTGTAACAACGGGACGGGGATGCTGAGGCAAATGGCAACGCAAGAAAACTCAGGGTAAAAACTCAGGTCGTTTGGGGGAAAACCTCGGGTGCGGGTTTTACTTTACCTGATTTATTGCGTTGCTGGAAGACAAAAAATAGAAACTGAACACTCATCACACGAAAAACCCCATGGGAGAGGTTTGTGGTGAAACGCACACACACCTCGACCTCTTTAGTGAGGCTCTGCAGCGTGGTTCGTCCCAGAACCGCAAAGTGTGTTCAAAATGCTTTGTTTCTATTTCCTCCTTCATTTCATGAGGCGACACAAGAAAATAAAAGGATGCAGGATTGCCTAATAAATGATTTGGCAAAACTATGCCAGCGAAGTTTGTGGAGGAGTGCAGCCCATTTCTGTTGTGGTGAACACTGACTATGCATGGTGCTGCACGTCTGGTTCGCAATTTTTTTTTTTTCTTCTTCTTTTTTTTTTTTTTTTGAAAAACTGTTGGAACAGTGTAGTTGCCACCTATGCGAGTTCCACTGTCGTTTTTAATTTTTTGCATTGAATCACGGACACTGCCAGATCTGGCCAGATTTTGGAAGCCAGATCCTAGCTCTGGGTCGTTTTCCAGAGGTGAAATCTGGTTTCCAATCTGTCCAGATGTGGGAATCTGTTGTGTGAATATGGGTTTTCCTTGTTTCTCCCAGACCTGGCAGTATCCGTGATTGAAAAAATAGAAAATGAAAAAAAATAAAATGACAACAAATTGAGCTGATATGACACACCATACCTCTGCAGACATCTCTATAGAGTGCAGGGACGAATATTTGATACATATAAATGATGAAGATCTCCCACAGCATTGCGGGGGGGAAAAATTAAAAAAAAGACTTCAATTTTCAAAAAAAAAAAAAAAAAAAAACAAGTAATTGCTATCGGAAAAAAAAACGGGGTGTGATGTGGAACTCCATCCTGTAGAAATAATCTACAATAAGCCCAGCATTCTGCTCTTCTGCAGGTATGCTAACGCTCTTCGTACACTGCCAGACCCACTGGGACGCCAGCATCTGAAACGTTCAAGAAGGGGGGGCTGTCCTCTTCGTCCAGCACCATCTGCTCGATAGCGTTGTTGGACGCCCGCTCGGCAGGCTCGGCGTGGTCCAGCTCGTTTTTGTCCACAGGCTCCCGACATTGTAGTCGCCGTTGGAGCAGTGCGGAAGGAACACAGAATGCACAGACTACAACACATCGATCACACCAGCAAATCGCCAGGATGCTACGGTGGTTTCGAAAATCGCGCGGAGTTTTCCACAGCACACCCGCTTTTTTCTTAGCAATTACTTGTCCGTGTTGTTATTGTTGTTTTCAACCACCTTCCTTCAACCCTTGTAGGATCAGTTGTTATATTTTTCGCGAAAACATGAAATTACACATTTCAAGAGAACAAATTAAAAAGAGTCCTTATTTGCATTTTTGGGCTCCGCCCGTGCAGTGGTGGGGTCAATCTCAAAAATTGGACAATTTTTTGACCACTTAAATTTTGAGAAATATGAGCCCGGTTCCTTATACGTGGGGCCCATTTTCGGCTAAAATTTTCCTCAAAATCTGGTTTTGTAAAATTGACCCTTTACTCCCCCCCCACATCGATTTCAATACTATACCTTACTTCACCTACGGTTGCCCTTACAGGGGGGTGAAGGAAGGTAAGTTGATTAAAAAGAGTCCTTATTTGCATTTTTGGGCTCCGCCCGTGCAGTGGTGGGGTCAATCTCAAAAATTGGACAATTTTTTGACCACTTAAATTTTGAGAAATATGAGCCCGGTTCCTTATACGTGGGGCCCATTTTCGGCTAAAATTTTCCTCAAAATCTGGTTTTGTAAAATTGACCCTTTACTCCCCCCCCACATCGATTTCAATACTATACCTTACTTCACCTACGGTTGCCCTTACAGGGGGGTGAAGGAAGGTAAGTTGAAAAGAGTCCTTATTTGCATTTTTGGGCTCCGCCCGTGCAGTGGTGGGGTCAATCTCAAAAATTGGACAATTTTTTGACCACTTAAATTTTGAGAAATATGAGCCCGGTTCCTTATACGTGGGGCCCATTTTCGGCTAAAATTTTCCTCAAAATCTGGTTTTGTAAAATTGACCCTTTACTCCCCCCCCACATCGATTTCAATACTATACCTTACTTCACCTACGGTTGCCCTTACAGGGGGGTGAAGGAAGGTAAGTTGAAAACTGAGGGTAGAGTGTTCGTGCTTTTAGATAAGCGGACAGTGCAAAGATTCAGTTCAAAGATTACGAACGCTTCACTGGATACAGTGCGACGCAGGACACTGGCTCAAATAAATAGAACAAAAACTGTAAATTCAACCCTACAGTGCTTCATTGCTTTTTGACATAAAAAGTAAGTTTGTTTTCGAAGAGCCATGTATGCAAAAGGGATACATGCATCTTGTCCCCGGGAAAGGGCGTTTACTGGGGGGGGTCGAATAAAGCACGTACGTGTTTTATTAGGCGTCCCTACACTTCAGATCCTGAGGTTTGAAAAAAAAAAAAGTTCGAAAAGGCGAATAAAGCACGTACGTGCTTTATTCGCCTTTTCGAACTTTTTGGAAAGTTTTTCCAGTCGCAATTTTTTTTTCGATTTTTTTTCGCCCAAGAGGTGAATTTGTTGCATTTCCGAGCCAATCCCGGCTTGTGGTGGGGGATATACGGAAAAATGGACAAAATTTCAGCGACTTAAATTTTCACAAAATACGAACTACCTTGTCACAACACAGGAAAAGTTCAAAAAGTCGAATAAAACACGTACGTGCTTTATTCGACGCAAAAAAAAGCAAAAAACCCATTTTTCAAATGCGTGCTTTATTCGACGTACGTGCTTTATTCGAATTACCTCGTTTATTCGCCCCCCCCCCAGTAATAAAAATAATGAAAATATTTAAAAGGGCACATCATTCACAGATCCTATGAACACAGTCAACATCTGAACAACAATACACCATTTCCTTGGCGTAGAACCAACAGAAGATGAACAGCTCTCAAAGAACCTTGTGAGCAATGCCAACAAAAAGAAAAGAGAAAAAAAGAACTTGAATTATGAACGTGCCTCTCGTGCACACACCATCCGCACCACTATTGTAATCGCGCTGGAACACGCTGGGTTAACGAATATGAACAGCATATCCTAGAATAACCAGGTCATTTTTCGGATATAGCCCAATTTTTGAAGAAAAAAAAATTGCTCGGCTCATGGCGGAAGCCCTGAATTCGAGAGCAAAACAAAAAAAAAGGGGGGGAAGAAGAAGAACCTCATGGGTTTCACGAGCATTTCCGGATAGGGCAAGGAGGGCAAAAAAAAGCCTTTTTTTGTTTTTGGGGTAACATTGTTCAAGTGGTATATGGGCGGATTTGTTTGTACACAAAAGTTGTAGACAAAAGAAAAACATAGGGACCACACCGATACTGACCAGGGCCAAAAATAATATAAATTAACAACAAACATCGGTGGGGTAAAAAAAAACCCCCCTTCCTTAGAGTTTTGAAATTCCAAAATCCACCTTAGGTTTTACTATGATATTTTGGGTCGATATGGAAAATGTGGGGAAATGAGATATTGGGAAAAAGGGTGGGACTTGCAAATCAAAATTCTCATTGGTATGCACACGGTGAGAAACGAAGCAGATGATACCACCACACATCTCTGCGAAGAGAGCATGCATGCATATCGAATAGGTCTCACATGCATCTCACCATACACTACGGTGAAGTGAATGACTCGATTTGTTTAATGTCACCGTTGGCTTACAACGATAAAACCACACGTCAAGTCATTTACGTTACCGTCGAGCACATCAAAGAATAGTTATTGAAGCAGGCACCTCAACTGGCCCACGTACGATGCCAACCATAGGGAACAATGCTCTCCACGCATTTGACAGTATCCTGGGCAAGATGTTTTGCTGTCTGGAGGGAATCTTACCTGCGGAGGTGGGGCAAAGCTTTCCCCCTTGCTGTGTGTGGTTTTCCTTATGCGGTTTTCGTACCACTACACTACAACCCCTACAGCTATTGTCTTGCCCATTTTGGAAAAAATACAAGAAGAAGAAGAAAAAATAGAAGGGAAGGGGAAAGTAGAGAAGATAATTGCATAGAAACGCATAAAAAAACGAGAACAAAATAAGAGCTTGGGCTAACAAAACAAAATGATCTCCCAGAGTGTGGGGGAAAAAAAAAACACCAATACTTCCTCAACTTCTGGAAAGATACTCCAAGCAAGCCATTGGTAATGTACAAAAAAAAGTCGCAGGCTCATAACAAAACACCCATAGGCGCTCAAATACACGATCTAAAAGTAGACAAAGGACACCTTGGGTACAGCCCACCCTACCGCTCCACCGTACAGCGCGCAAATACGCGTTCCAGAGGACGGTACTTTTTGTCTTCGTACGCCGTAAAGATGTGCTGCATGCGGTCGTCTTCTATCCGTGGGACAGCTGCAATCTTTCCCCAATCCTGGTTGATCACATTCCGCACAAACTTATTCATCACATCACCTCCTTGGTCCTCGTTCTCTGCCTGTTCCAGCTCGTACATCCACTCACCATCGTTGAGAACCAACTCGCGCACTAAATGGCATAGTGTCAACGTCGTGGCACGCTTCGGACAATGCAACGCATCTACAAAGCGCCACACAAACGTCGACGCAAGACGCCTTGCAAAGAGCTCGTCAGTGCAGCATGTGAACCGTCGTTCCTTGCAAAACACCTCCACATCCATCAGCCACGGAACAATAGGGGAGATCACCGTGAAGCGCCGCACGGCCTTGTTTCCGATGTTCCCAACCTTAGCCTTGCCTGTTGTGACAGCAACGGAGATGGTGTGCTCGCTGAGGATCTCACGCAGGGCGATTGCGGCTGAGGCAGAACGGTGGATGTGGTCTGTACGTGCCTTCACAGTGTTCCAGCCAACCAAGAAGCGGTCGCCAGAGAAGGAGTCGACAGCACCAGACGTATTGGCGACCGTCCCCAGGATGAGTGTCACAAGGTCGGAGTGTGCCGAGAGAAGTGTCGCATCCGCTGACGTCCCGATCGTCCGGTTCCACCCCACTATGTTCACCAACGCAAGGGAGACAGACTTATGTACGAGATGCAAGCCCAGCAGACCACGCTCCCTATCTACCACAGAACGTTCCGAGCTGTGCGAGGTGGCCTCCGACCTAGCTGACATAGACATGCGCCCCTTCGACATCGACATCGACATCGACATAGAAGCCACCTGTGAGCCCATGCGTCCACGTACTGCGGGTTCTCCATCAGAACCGTCTGAGTCCGAGTGTGCCCCAGGCAGAATGGACTCTGGCATAAAGGCACGGAACTCTTCAAGGCGATTCACAGTCAGATACATCCCCGACATCAAGTCGCGCATCTCACGGACCATAACCGACTTCGCCTCGTACTGTGCAATAGTGTCGGCAGCGAGCTCAGTGTCCATGTCCCCAATAAGTCGGATCGCAGACGAAAGCTTCTTCATCGGCATCGCAATAAACACAACCTCAGCCACAGAGATCATCACATCAAACACAAGAACCATTGTAGTGAAGATGATAAGCAGGTGCAGTGCCTCCTCCACCTTCCCCTGCACAGAGGACGTCGGGCGCATCCACAGCAGCTCCAGGTTCTGGTGTGAGTATTCGCGGCGAAGGAAGTATGCCGTCCCGTCCAGCTTCTTCTGTGTGAAGGAGCCGAAGCGCTCGTCGCCAAGCTTCTCAAAGCCCTGCTGCAGCGCAGGTGTCAGGTCTGCGATGTTGAACGAACAGCCCAGGGCAACGTCCTCGTTTGCAGCCTCAGACGCCTGCACCTGGCACCACGTTGGGATCATCCCGCCCTCTGTCGACGCGTAGATCGTGCGCGACGCACGGTCCACAAGCATCACAGTTGTGTCGGGACGCATCTTCTTGTACTCCTCAAACGACGGCTGGAACGACGTGAACAGAAACCCAACAAGCATGCTGACAGACTTGTACGTCGACCACGGGTGTGGTGGTGGTGGCGGGATGTAGATCGCCTCAAGCTCTGTGTAGGCGTACATGTTCCCGTCCGATGCATACCACCTGCGTGGCGTGAACCAGCGCGAGCACACCGACCCTGCCACAGGTGGGTCTGTCCACAGAAACTCTTCGTGTGTCTTGTTGTCCTTCCCGTTGCGTGGGTCGTAGTGCTTGATGATGTCGATGTAGCGCGGGTTCCCGTCCCAGTTGTACACAAACTCGTTCACATGCCCCGTGTCGCTGTGCAGGGAGTAGGACGGAATCAGCATCGCCTGCACCGTCCCGTTGGCCACAAGAAAGTTCTCTGTCACGTTCAGGTGGTTCCCGTACGCACCAAACACAAGCTCACGCGACCCGTTCTTGAGCACATCCCCCCACACACCTGCGTAGAAGGCAGAGCTGTTCGTTGTGTCGTACGTTGCAAGCGACATGGTTGAGTCGTACAGAACGTCTGAGCCCGACACCTGTGCGTACGCAAGCGAGCGGATGATGCTCGCCCACTCCTCAGGGTTGTTGTCGTGGATGCGCTCTGAGGAGTACACAAACTTCTTCAACGTCTGCGTCGAGTCCTCAACAAGCTTGAGCTGTGCAAGCAACTTGTCCCGCAGCGACGTGACCTCCCCGAGTGACGTGTCTGCCACTGAGTCCTCCAATGCCTCCAGGCCTTGGAAGTAGAGGATCAGCCCGCCTGCCATCGACGACGACGTCGACAGCAGCGTTGCCGTCATGATCACAACCAGGATCGGCACATTGAATTGACACGACATTGTAGAGAATCCTGTTGTGAGTGTGATGTATGCAAACAGTAAGGGATGTCGGTATAAAAAATGTGGTGTCTGTTTTTTTTCTTTTGCGATTCCTTTTTGTCTTGTTTTTTTTTTTTTTGTTTTTGTTTTGCTTTTTTGCTTCTTTTTTTTTTGCAATTACCTGCTGTTTCTTTCCCACATCTCAACAACAAAACAGTCATTTTATTGACTTTTTTGTTGGCAAAACACACCGACACCACCACCACCCCCCCAAAAGAAAGTAAAGTAGATAGTGCAAACGCCTCTGGGACGCAGGCACTGAAGAAAAAAATGGGGACAGGCTCGTCGGCATTTTCTTTGACAGTCCGTTCAACCAGATTCTCTTTCAGGTGCAACGTTCTTGTGTTATTTGCTATTATAAAAATAGTATAATTGGCACATCCGTTTCGCACCTCGGTTCTTCAAGGAGGAGGGGGAGGTTTTTTTTCTTTTTTGTAGTTTCGACAATCACCTGTCCGAGGACGGGTTCTTGTACACAAAGTCGCCCGAAGGGCTAATGAATTTCAAAGGTATAGATGCAGATCATCCTCCCAAAGAAATATTTTTTTTATTCTCTCTGCAAAATCTCTCGCTCTCTCTCTCTCTCTCTCGCTCTTGATGATACGATGAGGGAGGGAAGTGGTGAATGAGCATACACCAGTTGAGAGGCAGCCATCATAAAATGATCGCAACCTACGTGAGGAAATGGGGGAAGAGGGGGGCAAGGAAGAAAGCACAACCACTTAATAAACGACACAAAAAAGAGCGTCAAAACTAGGGAAAGGTACCTGGAAGGATCCCCCAAAAAAAAGCAAAGCATGTTCAATTACCACAGGGGTTTTTACCAATTTTTTTTTTTTGGATCCGTTGAACTAAAAAATATTGTCAAAATACGCCAAAATATTGCAAACAGACTCGTTTTCGAGATTGGGGTATTTGTTAAAATAAATTTCTGAAATCAACGATTTGGAAAGAAAAACTATTAATATGAATGCGCCTTGTCGTCGTGCCACACTCATCTTATTTTATCACTATCGTTATCTAATGGAAAACGAAAAGTGGTTGTGATCATTGTAAACATGCTTGCCCAAAAGTTAAAAAAAACGAGGAAAAATGCTCCACATTTTCTATTTAAAAAAATTTTTTTTTGAAAATCATTTGGAGCATTGGCGTTGCCTCTGTATATGGGGGAGAAGGTATAGCTACTGGTGGAGAGAGAGAGAGACAGAGAGACAGAGAGAGCGAGACAAAGAAACAGAGAGATAAAGGGATAAATGAAATACTACGAGAGGTAAGGGGGAAGCGGGGGGGACGTTTTTTTTTTTTTTTTTTTTTTTTGTGAACGGATCGAGTTCAAGGAAAGTATTTCGAGGTCGGTTTGTTCGTTTCCACCCTGTACAATCCCCTTACCATAATGTGAGTTGGTATGAAACTTGTGTTAGGTGAAGAGGAGGAAAAAAAACGTGAAAAGATGAAATCGCCGTTTTAAATTGACAAATCTCTTTACACTAAATGCTGGGTAAAAAGGTTTTGTACTCATTTTGACCGAAAACCTTTTGTCGTGCATAAGGTATAGGCGCAGATCATCATCTACGAAGGGATTCATCTGTAAAATAAAAAAGGGGTCTTTTAGAAAACAAAGAGAAGGGGGATAGGCGTACCGTCAACCACTTCTGGTAAGACCTGATTGTTTTTATTGGGGGGATATTCAGACACAAAACCAAAAAAAAAAAAAAAATCATAAGGACCGGAACTGATTTGGTAGAGGAAAAAGAGAGAAAAAAAATTGGGGTGAACCTAAGCCTCTCGAGCTTAGCCACCTTGAAGAAAGGTAGGATGACCTAAAATCTCATACACTGAGTCACCTCCGATAAACACAAAAAAGGGAGAAGTTGAAAGTGACGAACACCCCATGGGAACACCCGACAGACGCAGGACGCTGGAGAAATGAAGAAAAAAAAAAATTGAAGATGAAAGTAACCTCTCGTGCACAGACATCAAATAAAAAAAGTTATGAGGTGAGCCGAAGCCTCTCGTGCCAAGTCACCTCAAAAACTATAGTGGGGGGTGTTCCCATTGGTCTGGATTCTAAAAATTTCTAAAAAAAATTTCAGAAATTCACAGAAATTGAATTCACAAAACACAGAAATTCACTGGCACTATGTACTTCCATAAAATAAAAAGTCGCGTCTGTGAACACACGCCCGCCAGACTCCATGGGAACTCCTCATTATTGGCGGTTATTACTCCCGCATCTACTGCACACCTTTTGTTCGGTATATTGCAAACGGTGTGAACGTTTTCCAGACGAGGCGATGAAAAATAATTTGTTGTATCTATGTAATATTGATAGGAATAGCACATTTTTTATTGCAGCATCAACAAAAAAAAATCTCGTGACAAACAGGTTTCTCGCACTTCAGTGTCACACCCCTCTCCCCTTGAATAGCTGGCATGCTTTTAAGCAACACAACATGGCAATGGGGCAGCGAAGTGCCAACCTCGTTACATGAATGTATCGACAATGACTTTTGCATTTAAATTCTTATTCCGTAATGCGTAACTTCGATATGCATTATTTGAAATGCCAAAAATGGAAAAGTTTATGAGATGTGCACCTAAGCGCTTGCTGAGTCACCTTTTCTTGAAAACATGGTTGTATTAGTGTAGACACCCGAGGATGAACTCCACTATGTCTTAGCCACCTTTTCTTAAAGGCGTCTTCTAAAATGGTTTGAAATACAAAGCCCTCTTGTGACAGTGTACCTCCAATGATTGTTGTAAGTGCAAACGCTTCTGTGGACACAGACATCGGATGGCATTGATCAATTTGACACACAAAAATAAAATAAAAATAAACGCTGTGCCAGATTCAGTTAGCACAGTTTTTTTTTTTGCACCAATCCCTTTACGTCAAGGAATTTTAAGCAATCAGGTCAATGTACTTCACCACGTAGCTTTGTTTTTTGTCAGGTATCGTTTTTGTTCTCCGTACGAGAGAGTGGAGAGGAAGGTAGTGATGCGGCCATTTTTGATAACAGCCGTCTAATAAGGCACGCTGCTAAAAGGAGGTGTGGGTTTAGGGTGAGGCGTATTGGGTGTGAAAAGGCATTTTTCTGCATTTCTGAGAGCAAAAAAAGAAGGAAAAAAAAACTTTTAAAATGAACCTAAGCCTCTCAAAAAAGAAGCTAATGAAGAACGTTGGACAAAGATCAACCTACGCTTCTTGTCTGGGGAAAATTCAAAATTTAGGATGAAAAAGAAAAAGGAAAAAGGAAAAAGGAAAAAGCCGCATATTAGAGGTAGTTTCCCCGAAAAATTGTTGAAATATGTGTTGACACCTTGTACAAGCCTCTACTTTTCAAAAGACGCAAAGCTCGCACATTTTTTCGGAACTACACATTTTTCAATTTGTCAAAAAACAAAAGAAAACAAAAAATCGAGCGTATTAGTAGTTGTCATTCCTTTTCCCCTGACCTCGCTTTCTGTGTGCTGTGGTAGCTCCACGAGGTCAGACAGAATATTATAGGTTGCGACTGACGTGACAACCCGAGGGCTGGTCGTCTACAAGGGTAGATGGCTAGCCCTCCCAGTTAAGTCAATGCACTGATCTCTTCTCTGACGTTCGTTCCACATGTAAAGCGGCGTGGTACTCCTTATACGCGTCACCATCAACCAGCAGGGGGTGGACATAGGGAGGGGAGGTCCGGGTCAGAAATTTAAAAACAATGTAGCGTTGTCTTTCCGGACGGTGGCTGCGAGATGGTTAGTACTACACGCTGTACACAACGTGACCCCACCAAATAAATGCCCCGTCTAACCTCGTGGAGCTACCACAACACGAGGCTCCGGTTTTGTAAACAATATTTAAAAAAAAAAAATATTCAACCTCGTTGCAAAGGTGTTACCATCCCATTACAATTTCACAGAAAGGGAATGTGTTTACAGGGGGGCTATTTCTCTTGAAACAGCTGTAATCGGGAGTATTCTGTGCTAACGTGGCAAAAGCGGGGGTTTAATAAAAAGGGTGGTAAAGTGTCAAAAGGGGGGGAAATCGCAAAAATCGCCGTTGTTAAATATTACCTTTAACCCTACCAATATGGCTGAAAGGGTTTGAAAGAACACAGACAAAAAAAAAAAAAAATGCAATATAAAAATACCTGATTTGAGCATTCTTCTGAACGACTCTTTTGAAAATGATGACCAAAAAAAAACATGGCAGGACAATAAAACATACTGAGGTCAGATATAACGTTGTAGTCACCGAAGAGCCATTGTGAGGCATGTTATCATGTTTGGGGGGAAAAAAAGAAGAAAAAAAAAAACGATAAGATTAGGCAAGAAAATCAAAAGGGGGGGTATTAAAACGGTACACACTTAACGAGATTTTTTTTTTTTTGTCCACATATCAGCGCTGACGTATGTAAACCTCAGGTTCAACAACAAATCAAAAATGTGATTTGAAATACAAAGCTCTCTCGTGTCAGTGTGCGTGTGTGCCTTGGGTGCGCTAAATCAAACTAGGATAGGGCTGCCCACAAGGCAAGTGTTCACTGTAGTCTTTTTTTTGTAGCAGTCAACAAACGACCGCATGATCAAAAAAAAAAAATCCATAATTCCTCACACAGTATTCCTTCTAAACCAATATTTGGCATTTGTCTCTGTTCACTAGGTTTGTTGTTGCTGTTTGTTTCCCAAATAACGTCTGCGTTACGGGAAGGATGTCTGCACTAATTATAACCAATATGAGAAGAAACACAAAAGTTTCAGGGAAAAAAAAAAAAAATTCAAAAGACAAATTACAAAAAAGTGTGCGTTTTACCTTAACAGTCTCGCTCAACGTAACCCTGTACTATCGTTGGTGTGATCAAAAAAAAAAAAAGGTCGGTTCTTCACAAAAAAAAAAAATTATTTTTTTTATGTGTTCTAAAACACTACAATGCTCTTACAGAGTTGTAACGATTTCGTTTGCTTTTTCTCTTTTTTCTTTTCTTTTTCCGATCACAATCCATTTTATCCTTAAAGGTGCCAAGGCAGTTCTGTTCAGGGTAGATCCTTATTTTCGCTAAAAACGCTAAAAATCCCAGATTTATTTTCGTTTTTTTCCTTTTTTTTCTCTCCCGTTTTTGAGATTTTTCGGCGCAGGCCTGACGCTAACTTTCAGGTTTTTGGGAAATCGTGGGGGGTTGATGGTTTGTCCGCGAGCGAAGCGAGCGGGAAAAAAAATTTAAGGTGTACCTCCGCGAGCGCAGCGAGCGGGAAAATTGAGTGACGATCTAAAAAAAAACCAACAAGCAGGTTGGTACTGTACTGAGGCAGAATAGTGGTGCTTTTTTACACATCTCAGCTGTCGTAGAACTAAACCCCAGGGGATAATATAGGTTTTGGGGGTTTTCGCTGAAACTCGGTCGAACCAGGGTCCCCAACCCAGCTCGTTAGGGCCTCCGGCGGAATGTGAGAATTCCTCGGTTATTCTACTGCGGAGTTCGGCACTGCATTGATATTTGCACCAGGCACACACAGTGACCTCAGTATATTTACAAAAAGAAACGGCGGTCGTGGCACCCATGGCGAAGCCACGGTACGCAACATTTCTAAAAATTGCGCTCAAAATAGCACACTTTTACTGCCAAACTAGTCATGGGAAGGGTGGGTTGCAAGCTTGCGCCGCAGGCACGGTACGCTACTTTTTTTCTTTCGCATGCTTCCTTTTCCTTCGGCGTTTGACCAATTAAATCACATTCCGGCAGTGACCCTTGTCGGACACTGCGCCCTCTGACAAGGGTAATACTTTCTAGAAACATTCTGAAAAAAGTGGTAGTACCCGGCATTAGCAAGAAAATTTTCAAAATTAAATAGGTGGTGCCGATGCACCAGCAGTTTGGGTGGGCGAGACCGCATTGGGTGAACCTCCGCGAGCGCAGCGAGCGGAAATTTTTTTTCCGCAGTTTTTGGGCAAAGTTCAAAATCCCACCAAAAATTAAGTGGGGATTTTCGACAACAATACTGGGGCCCTATGGGTTTTTGGATTTTGGCCGAACAGTGTTGTGTTTCTGCCTTGGTCCGGTTGAAGTCTTTATTACTGGATCTCATACTCCGTACAGGTGACCCATACCCTACCCGACCTTTAACACACCCGCATTTCTTCGAAACCTCCACCCTCAGCACCACCCCTTTTACAATGGTCTGCTTTGCGGGTTTGCGGACATAGTAATTGTGTTCTTCAAGGTTATGCTTCAAAATTGTCTTATGCAAGGTGACACTCATTGGTCCTTGTCTTATGAAGTGAAGACAAATATTAAAGGGGTATTGGCGGGCCGAAGGCCATCCAAAAAAACGGTAGCGAACTTTTACTTTTTTTCCTTTTGGTTTTCCCCTTATTTTGACTTTCCGGATCGATTGCGGACCGTGGTGGTGCCACTCTGTGGCTGGAAATTAGTAGGTAACCAAAAAAATGGGCCAGAGAAAAAAGGAAAAAAAAGGAAAAAAAAATATAGTGGAGTTCATCTTCGGGTGTCTACACTAAAACAACCAAGTTTTCAAAAAATAAAAAATCTCGAATCCTTATTTTCACTTTCGCTAAGGATCTACCCTGGTTCTGTTTTTATTTTATTTTTTTGTTGCTGTTGTTATTTTTTTGCGTATTTCATAATATTATTAACAAATGCCGTTAAGTCTCTCTCCGTCACTTCAACAAACATTTTTGAGATACAGGAATAACCATACATTGTTTTGTTTTTTTCTTTTCTTTTTTTTTCTTCCTATTCACATTTTTTTTCATTCACAATATTACAAAATGAAATGAGACCAACAATTGGTAGTTGTTTTTTTTCCTTTTCTTCAATGTAAAACATCTAAAATCAATGAGTGGACTCAAGTAGATGCAAGACACAAAAGAATAAAAAAATCAGACATGGGTTGAGAGGAAGAAAGCGCTCACAAAACATAAGGTGGGAAGGAAACAATTGATTTCGCGCAAAAAAAAAGCAAAACAACAAAATGGGGATACAACACTGAAAGGGGATTTGTGATTTCTTCTGCCAACATGTTTTGCGACCCCCATTGAGAAAGTTGCTTTGCAACGGAGAAAAACTCACACCCCTTTCCTCCCTCTCACCCTTGTTCTTTTTGTGTTTTTTTTTCTTCGCAAAAATCTTTTCTTTTTTTTTTTTTGAACTAAAACTGTGGTTTCAGCGTCTCACACCCTACGATTTTTAACAGCAGTATCGGGAACTCCCACTATATAACAATAATTGGGAGGACTCAATGCGATTTTTTTTTCAAGGTGAAACGAACTATTTTCTGACCATTTTTTCACAAAAAAAATCCCAAAAAAATATAAATAAAAGACAAAGACAAAGAAAAGTTTATACGATGAACCTAAGCTCTTGCTGCTTAGTCACCTAAAAATAAACAAAATTCTTCGCACGTAACGGAAGAGAGCGCTGTCTTTTTCATTTTGCTTATTTTATCGCTTTTTGCCAGCAAATAAAACCAAAAAAAAAAAAACAAAATGGAAAGCTATTGCGGAAAATCCCCTCCGTTAGCTTAGTAGCACTAAAAAAAATAAAGTGAAAATTGGAACGTGTCACAAACAAATATAAAATGACTTCGCAAGAGACAGTGCCAGAACGATGCCAAAAATGCATCTAGAGTCACGCAAACCTACATAGGAATGATAAGAGGGGTGGGAACAGGTGTGCGCCAACAATGATCCAAGCAAAAAGAAAGAAAAAAAAAAACAAAATGTATAAAACCCTGAAGGCATGCATTGCACTCCGTGAGGATATTACTGACCCCAAGGAGGTGTATTTCGTGCACTTCGATATAGAACCTTGGACGCAGTGACCTGAGTGGAGAGGGGAGAAAAAAAGAGAAAAAAAAAAAAATACACGTGGTGACAATTCGGTCAGCATCGAGTGATCAACCTGGCAATCAGGTTATTCTCCATGCACAATGCCGCCCAAGAGAAGGGGTGGGATGGGCTAAGCCTGTGCACAGACGGTTCTTTGAAATTCGGGCATATAAAAATAATAATAAAAAAACCAAAACGAAACGAAGACGAAAACCATATCGAACAAAAACAGAGATCTTTTTTTTTTTTATTTTTTTTTTTTTTTAAATGAGAGTGTGGTTAGATGGCATATCACGTTGTTTTATGTTATTTTTCTTGCAACAATTTTGGGTAATTTTTGGGTTTGTGTTCATCCCAAAAAGAGCAGGGCTAAGCTAATCCCAAATCGGAACTCCGGACAGAATCCCTCATTTTGGGGTGCCTTTTTTTTGTCCCCCCCCTCTTCAAATCTACGATGTGGGTGTCTGATGTGAACCGCCAGAAGTCTTTTGACTACAGCTACACATGGTTTGCGGATACTACCCTTTTTTTTTGTGCGCTCCTATTCCAGAGAATAGGCGAGACACACATCCCCTTGGGGGGAAGACAAAAAGTTTGCAAGATCAATCTAAGCTTCTGTTTAATCATCTATGAAAAGGGGCATATAGGTGACCAAAAAAAAAACGCCTCCCTCCCTATAGATCTGGCCACGGGTTATCAAACCCAGGGTCCTCAACCTGTCTAAGTTAGGCCTTAACTTAGACAATTTTTTTTTTTTTGAAAAACGCTTTGTCTAAGTTAGACAAAACCTGGGTTTTGGGTTTTTGGGTGGTTTGAAAGAGAAGAAGCTTTACTGAAAACAAAAAAAACAAGTAATTGCTATCGGAAAAAAAACGGGGTGTGATGTGGAACTCCATCCTGTAGAAATAATCTACAGCACGCCCAGCATTCTGCTCTTCTGCAGGTATGCTAACGCTCTTCGTACACTGCCAGACCCACTGGGACGCCAGCATCTGAAACGTTCCAGAAGGGGGGCTGTCCTCTTCGTCCAGCACCATCTGCTCGATAGCGTTGTTGGACGTCGGCTCGGCAGGCTCGGCGTGTTCCAGCTCGTTTTTGTCCACAGGCTCCCCACATTGTCGTCGTCGTTAGAGCAGTGCGGAAGGAACACAGAATGCACAGACTACAACACATCGATCACACCAGGCGCATCAGCACCTCCAGCAAATCGCCAGGATGCTACAGTGGTTTCGAAAATCGCGCGGAGTTTTCCACAGCACACCCCGTTTTATCTTAGCAATTACTTGTCCTTGTTGTTATTGTTGTTTTCAACCACCTTCCTTCAACCCTTGTAGGGATCAGTTGTTATTTTTTTCGCGAAAACGTGAAATTATACATTTCAAGAGAACAAATTAAAAAGGTTCCTTATTTGCATTTTTGGGATCCGTCCGTGCAGTGGTGGGGTCAATCTCGAAAATTGGACAATTTTTTTACCACTTAAATTTTGAGAAATATGAGCCCGGTTCCTTATACGTGGGGCCCATTTTTGGCCAAAATTTTCCTCAAAATCTGGTTTTGTAAAATTGACCCTTTACTCCCCCCCCACATCGATTTCAATACTATACCTTACTTCACCTACGGTTGCCCTTACAGGGGGGGTGAAGGAAGGTAAGTTGAAAATTAAAAAGGTTCCTTATTTGCATTTTTGGGATCCGTCCGTGCAGTGGTGGGGTCAATCTCGAAAATTGGACAATTTTTTTACCACTTAAATTTTGAGAAATATGAGCCCGGTTCCTTATACGTGGGGCCCATTTTTGGCCAAAATTTTCCTCAAAATCTGGTTTTGTAAAATTGACCCTTTACTCCCCCCCCACATCGATTTCAATACTATACCTTACTTCACCTACGGTTGCCCTTACAGGGGGGGTGAAGGAAGGTAAGTTGAAAATGAGTTCCCTCAAGACTCCCTCAGTCCTCACCTGCGCGGACCCCATTGTACCCACCCACACAAGCCACCTCCTCAGACTAACTACAATTGAACAAACTCATCCGCAAAAATGCCTGCCACTGCCAAGACCTCCAAAGCACAGCCCACCATCGTGTCCATGTTCAAGAAGGGAGCTGTTGCGGCACCTGTGGTACGTGTGGTGGAACCCAACAAAGGGGATACGCACTACGACCTGTGGTCTTCAGGCAAGTACAAGTCCATCCCCGATGGTCCGACACCCCGGCTCGCTTCCCTTCACCTTTTTCTTGTGGCGGAGGGGACGGTGAGGGGGTTTAAAAACCACCAGAACGACACCAACAAGGTGCTCAAACTCTGGTTGAAGGAGTTTGATCGCGCCAAACTGGCGGACGACGACAGGGAGGGGAGCAAGCGGAAGACGATCCTGACGATCGTTGCGGAGGCGCATGAGTTCGCCATGAACGAAGCAGAGAAGGGGGGAGACAGCGATGCCTCTGCCGTGTCTGTGCAGAGCCAGGTGTCGCAAGGCAAGAAGGTGAAGAAACGTGTGGTGATGATGGCTCCACAGGTGAGTGCTGTTAAGTACGTGGATTCAACGTCCGAAGAAGAGGAGGAGGAGCAATGTGTGCCAGTGAGACGCAACGCAGCATCCGAGCAACCCGAGGCAGCAATGGAAATCGATGATGTCGACGAGTACTCTTCTGACGGCGATGTTGTCTTCTTAGGTCCCACGCACTCCAACACGAACAATCCCAACCTCACGAACACCACGACCGCACCAGCGAACACCGACTCCACCAACACGCTGAAACGTAAACGCGAAGCGCAGGAGAAAGGTTGTATGGGTCTGCGGGAGAGCACGGTGCAGGGCCATTTGAACCGTTTTTCCCCCTGGTTGGTGGTGGGTGAAGACAAGTTCAAGTGCTTGTATTGTGGTGCTTTCTCTCATGCAAAGACCAAGCTCGCCAGAGACCTCCCTGCGCATGCAGGCGACCCCAAACACCAACGTCTCGTGAAGGCTGCCGCTCTGCAGGCTTCCAATGGAACCGTGCTTCACACGTTGCACGCCAACAGCGACAAAGAAGTCGAGTTCAACCAAAAAATGCTGAAAATATGCATTGAGGTTATTGTTTTCCTCGCGCGCAAAGGTGTAGGGCACTCTAACTTGGAGGAGTTTCTGAGTTTTTTCGCAGACAAGCTGGAGTGCACCGACATGGAGGCATACCTCAGACAACAAATACGCTATCTCAGCTGCGGTGCAGTCTTAGAGATCATGTCCTGCATCACGGAGGTGTTGACAGAAGACCTCCTCAAGCAGGTCAAAGCCTCCCGTTTCTGGGGCCTGTCGGGGGATTGCTCACGCGACGTCAGCAAGAAGGAGCAACTCGTCTTCGTCGTGCGATACATGGTCGGTGCCACCCCCGTCGAGAAGCTCATCATGATGGGTGAGCTGAAGGACCAGACGGGGGCTGGTTACGCGTCGTTGCTGACGAAGTGGATAGACCAGCTCGGGCTCGACTACGGGAAGATGAGTGGATGCTCGTTTGATGGCGCATCGGCAATGCGTTCCTCGAACAAGGGCTGCCAACAACAAATCCGTGCAGACATAAACCCAGGCGCCCTCTTCACCTGGTGCTACGCACACTCCCTCGCACTCTGTGGCCCAGAAGCAGCGGCAGAGGGGAAATCGCCGGAGATTACCCGGTTCTTCGACGGCCTGCGGTGGGTGTGGGTTTTTTTTTCGGGATCCAAGATTAAGCTCGACACCCTGGAGGAGATGCTGGAGGAACTTCGCGACTTGTGTGAGTACTGTGACATCCTCATCGCAAAGCCGGGTGACACCCGGTGGCTCACCAACGGCAGGTGTTGCAGCACCGTCCGCAAGGAGTACCCCGCCGTGCACAGCGCCCTGTGCAAGCTTGGAGAGGCCGGCGACGTGGAAGCACCGTTCATCGCGCAGCACATCAAAGAGCCCGGTTTTTTTGCAACGTTGTCCTTCATGACGGTGGTCCTGGACGAGTTGAACGTGCTGTCGACGTCGCTCCAGAGCAGGAACACAAACCTGCTCACCGTTTGCAGCCACATCGACAAATGTGTTGCGTCATTGTCGTTGCTTGAAACCAACCCGAACATGTTCCCGTTCTACCCAGAATGGGTACCGAGGTATAATCAATGCCACGGTACAAAACTTTCCCGTCGGAACTTTGCGATTCATCACGACACGGTCTGCAAGCCATACCTCAAGGAGCTGCTGAAGTGCCTCAGTGAACGATTCGTGAACATGGACATTGTGAGATGCTTCTCAGTATTCGACATCCGCAACCTCCCTGCTAACGCGGACGGGCTGGCGATCTACGGCAACACCGAGGTGAAGAAGCTCATCGAGGAATTTACTGAGCTGCATACACTCGAGTACAAAAAGTACGATGTTGTGGGCGAGAAGACGCGTGGGAGACCAGAGTACTCCAAGACGGAGCATACTGTGATATCGCGCACTCAAACAACGCCGTTACTGAGCGTGGACACGACGCCGTTCGTTGAGGAGTCGCCAGAACTGAACAGTCTGGAGACAAAGAAAGCTGTAGCTGTGAAAGAATGGAGGATCCTGGTGGACGTTTTGTCGAAGAGAACTACAACAAAGGACACTTCGGACCTGATCGCAACATTCTTGACAAGTTCCGCAGGAGACGCCTACCCCATTATGAGGGATCTTGTTTTGCTTGGGTTGTCAATCCCCGTCACATCAGTTGAAGACGAGCGCTGCTTCAACGGCATGAAGTACGTCAAGAATAGCTACAGAAACAAACTGCTGGATTCAAGTCTGCTATGCATTCTTATGTGCAAACAGGCAGAGACAAATGAGAATAAATTTACGCCTGACCAAATCCAAAGGATTTTTGAAGCCTTTAAAAGAAAGAAGGTTAGAGTTTCTGTGTGATGCTTATCAGGTTGGGGGGACAATGGGGTTAGGGGTACGGGTGGGGCGAAGGGGTGGGGTGGGGTGTGATTGTTCATTTGTCGAACTCTTCTATTGAAATGAAAAGACCACTTAACGAGTTTCGAAAAAGCAACACAAAAAAAAAAAGCCCCCAATTTTTAGCTTTGTACAGGACCTTTTCGCGCGGAGCGCGAAAATTTTTTTTTAGCCTTTTTTTTTAACTTAGACAAATCTGTGGCCAGACTTTGTCTACGGTTGAGGACCCTGATCAAACCAGGGCGTTCGCCCCGGGGCGAAAAATATTTTTTTTCGTTAAAAAAATCTTTTCCTGAAAAAATGACATTTTATTTCGCCCCAGGGCTTCGCCCCACCGGGGCGAAACCCTGTATAAATAAATAAATAAAAAAAAAAAAAGGGGAAAAAAAAAAAAAAAAAAGAGAGAGAGATTTCTCCCCACCACCCTGTAGACCCCCCCGGAGGGGGGGTCGCAGAGGGGTGTCCACTGTACTCAAAATCATCCGCAAACCCGCCTGCCGTGAGAGGAAGTTTCCCCAGCACTCCCGCTCCTCAATCCTGCAGTCTGCTGAAGGTGCCCCGTACCCCCTGTTATAGAAGGTGTCACTGCTCGTGTCAACTCTATCTTCAACGGCAGAGAGACGTTTTAGTTTATTGAAAATAATCAAACTAAGGATGAAGTCTCATATGACAGATGCCTCTCTCTTGTGCATCTGTTTGATTAAACAGCACAAAGAGACCCTCAGTGAGGGGGGGATTGATGAAATTCTCCATCGTTTTGCTGGTTTTAGTATCAGGAAAGTTCAGCTGTAATAGCACTTGTGCTGGGGAAGGGATCACGCGCAAATCGCAATTTTTTTTGACCACTCAGTACCAGGGATTCACCCCCCACGAACTAGCTTCTCTCCGGCGGGAAAATTTTTTTTTGACCTATTTTAAGCACTAGTAAAAAAGCAAAAATTTCGGATTTTTTGGCATTTCGCCACGATCAGGAAAAAACGATGGCGATAGCGAACGCCCTGGATCAAACCCAAAAAAAAAAAAAAAAAAAAATGTTGAAAATATTGTGGGAATCAGCCTCCTCTTGCACAGTGCTGGCCGAGCCTCTGCAGGCTGGGGGTAAACTTGAAAAGACGAATAGTAGTTTCTGCACGCATATCTAGCAAAAAGGGGGGCACCTTTGAGGCAACCAAAAAATAAAGGGTGAAAGTCAAATGTATACACATATACACAGGGTTATAGTCAGATCTATACACTCATTGTATATACAATTGTCAATTGTACATACAATTGTATAGAAATTGTATAGATCTGACTATTTGATGTACAATCCCAACTTTTTTTATAGTCAGATCTATACAATTTATGTACAATCCCAGTATACACTAGGTCGTACACAAATCCCTACCCATAGTGGAAAACAGTTTAGAGTACACCCACCCACCTACCCACCTACCCACACACACACCCACCCCTACAGGACTATACACAAAAAATGGAAATTGGGTTTCGCACACCCGATTTTTCTCAGAAGTCAGTCACTGCTATTGCCATTTAACCCAGGGAGCATAGCTAGTGCAAGAAATTCGACTTTGGAAACCTTCCGGAAAGTCTGTCCTCTGCTTGCGGAGGACTAGACACAAGAAAATATTGCGTTCCCCCAGAAAACCAGTGCACAATTCACACTCCTTGTGGGTGGTCTTGTTGCCTTTTCGTCATAGTAATTTTGGCCCAGGCATGCTCTTAAAGCATGACAATTTAGTGTGTATGGGGCAGGGTGTTGTTTTGTTCTGAATTCTCTTTGTTATAACATCTAAGTCAATCGCGGGTGGTGGTTTGTGTAGCGTGAGGCACTCTTTTTAGCAAACTTCCTGCGGCTGCTAAAGTGTTATTTCTTCGGATTTAACAACGTACAGCGTAACATAGTGGTTTAGCCTGGTCGACACAACCTTTGATAGATATGGGATAACCAACCCCCTTCGACCCCTCGTGGGTTCACTGAACAAGCCCTCGTGGTAGTTAAACGCGATTGACATTTACATTCCTAGAGATGAAAGAACAAGATAACACTTCTGTACCCGCGCATCAAAATTGTGGAAAACTTTGCACCCCAAACACCCTCAACAACGCCCGCCAAAAGGCGCCTTGTTGCTGGGAGTTGGTTCTCATGTTTGATACCTGCACAGCGGGCATTCCTCTGAGTCCAACGCATGTTTGGCCTGTCTGCGGCGTTGTACTTCAGGTGCACGAAGACAGGGTCTGGTGGTAAATTTTGCGTAGTGTCGCATTCCCTCATGGGTCACTCACACTTGCGGTCATGTGCCACTGCGTGGGTTTGGGAATTTGGGTACCTGGGTACAGGATATTTGTTGTGAAAGACATCTTCCACCATGCATTGAGGAGGGTAAGACAGTGCTCGCATTTTACTTGAAATCATTACAACATTTAACTTCTCCACGGGGGTCTTGGGCCGTTCATTCGGTTATACCTTGACTAGCGGCAGAGGCCTTTTAGGACTCTATAACTCCGATATTCCCGAACGGAGGCACACTTTGTGTGTTACTACGACCTGGCAATTTCCAGCAGTAGGTTAAGTAATGTTTTCTTGTGAATTGTTGGATCATTATCTCCTCAGTGCATGAATGCCCCACGCGACGGACACTTTTGTGTTTGTCAAGTGGACTGTCTGGTCACTTTTCAGTGACTGGCGGGTTGGCTGTGGTTGCTCTTTCACGACTTTTATCCTTGTATCCAGTGTACCGTGTACCTGGGTACCTGGGTACCTGGGTACCTGGGTACCTGGGTACCTGGGTACCTGGGTACCTGGGTACCTGGGTACCTGGGTACCTGGGTACCTGGGTACCTGGGTACCTGGGTACCTGGGTACCTGGGTACCTGGGTACCTGGGTATGGCGTGTACAATCTCCCTCGAGTGTACAATCCAAAAATTGTATAGATCTGACTTTTGTATAGTCAAATCTATACAATTTGTGTACGACCTAGTGTATACTGGGATTGTACATAAATTGTATAGATCTGACTATAAAAAAAGTTGGGATTGTACATCAAATAGTCAGATCTATACAATTTCTATACAATTGTATGTACAATTGACAATTGTATATACAATGAGTGTATAGATCTGACTATAACCCTGTGTATATGTGTATACATTTGACTTTCACCCAAAAATAAATACCCCACAACAATCGTTCTCTCGGCAGTGGTTTCGTTTTGGCAGTAGAGAAGGGTGCAGAAAAATGCTAGTTAGATTCACTTCCATAATTTGGATGTCTAAAAGCCGCTCACGGCTGGTATGTCACACCTGTCACACCTACTCAGTTGGACCGCGCAGAATGCGCAGCGGTCCTAGGGGTTACAGTCTCGACCGATATTACGGCGGTCGAAATTAAGGCCGAATTTTGGGTTCGGCCATAATTTCGACCGCCGTAATATCGGTCGAGACTTGTAAGCATTGTGTGCATATTCTAATTTCGCTGTTGTCTGTCGAAACAAAGGATTGCTCAAAATGTCTCTTCACACTGATAGCCACAGATTCAAGAACTCAACCCAAAAAGAAGATAGAAAAAAAAATAGGTTGGAATGAACCAAAGCCGTTGCATAGCAACCAGAAACTTCAGTCAGTGTATGTTTTTCTTTGTGCATGGTATGCAAAATAAAAAGGGAAAAATACATTCATAATAATTCAAAAGTTTATAAGATGAACCGAAGCTTCTCTGTTTCTTAGCCCCCACCTTGCTCACAAATTGGTATCGCATAACATCTGCTGTGTGGCCTAAAGAGAAAACTTGAAATATAAATGTACCTCTCTTGTACACATCAAAAACAAAACAAAAAAAACAAAGCGTGGATATCACACAAAATGGTGATTTATTTTCAAAAAAAAAGGTTGACTTGAAATACAAAGCCCTCTGACAGTGTACTCAAAACAAAAAGGGAAAGGGGGGAGCGAGGGAGAAGGACCCAGGAACGGGGGCACAAATCAGAGATAACGAGAAGAGGAAGGAGGGAAATACCTTCTTTTTAAAAAAAAAGAGAAATTCCCAAACTGTGTCAGAAATAAAACACCCTCGTTGTCGACAGTGCGAAAAGCAGGAAAGAAAGGGAGAGATTTGTGATATTGTGTTTTTTTTATTTTTTTTGTTTTTTGTTGCAGTGTTTCCCAGCATCTCACCTAACTCTGAAAATAGGTGAGATTTTGCGGTTTTGCGGGTTTTTGTATAGGTGTGGCGAGCCCGGGCGCGCTTCGCCCGGGTCCCCACCTTAGCTCAAGTTGGGGGCCTCCGGCGGAATGTGAGAATTTCTCGGAGTTCGGCACTTCATTGATATTTGCACCAGGCACACGTGGTACACGAATTATCAGTAACCTCAGTACATTTACAAAATAAACGGCAGTCATGGCAAGCATGACACCCAAGCGAAGCCACGGTACGCAACATTTCTAAAAATTGTTGACATAAATGTCACTGTCGTTGGAAGATTGGGGGGTCAGCTTGTTTTTGTGCCCAAAATTTCTCAGCACTGCTGACCAGGACATTGGGAACAAGGGATTTTTGCGGAGCAAAAAAAAAAATCAAACAAATGGCGCCGCAGGCGAAAAAAAATTAGGGTACAGTGTAAAAATCTATCTTTTTTACAGCACATAGTCACACACCTAACCCTTTTTTGCGGAGCAAAAAAGGGAAAATGGCGCCGCAGGCAAAAAAAAATTGAGGTACAGCCTGGATGGTGCGGTCAGCAACCCAGTTCCCCATGGTACTCCCGTGGTTCAACCAGTGGTCGCGCTAATTATGGGAAAAAATGGGGAAAAAATGGATTTCGGGTACGGAAAAACGTTCCTTGAAAAGGTTAGCTGGGGAGGCCCGGAAACCCCGTTTTGTGGCATTTCCGGGCCAATCCCGGCTTGTGGTGGGGTATATACGGAAAAATGGACAAAATTTTAGTGACTTAAATTTTCGCAAAATATGAACCCATACTCGTAAACAAGGGTCATTTTCAGGAAAATTCGGAAAATTCCGAGATTTGGAAGCAATTTTTCTCCTGAAAATCAGTGGGTTTTCAGCCCCAAAACATACCGCGATTGGAATTTCCGGAATCCGTCCGCGCTGTGGTGGGGTCACTTTGCCGAAATGGCCAATTTTTTGGTTTTGGTCAAAATCCATGTGGGTAAAGAGGGCCAATGTAAATCCCACAGCCAGATTTTCTCTCCCTGATCCTGAACGTCTTGCAACATGAAAATGCGCGAAAACACTGGCATTTGCATTTCCGGAATTCGTCCGTTCTGTGGTGGGGTCAATTTGCCGAAATGGACAAGTTCTTGGTTTTGGTCAAAACCCGTCAGTGTAAGGTAAAGGGGGTAAAGTGTTTGCCTGTAGAAACTGGAAGGGAACAGGCAGCGCCGCAGGCGCACGGTAACCAACTTTTTTTTTTTTCCCTTTTCTTTTTTCTCCTCTTTCTTTTGACTTTCCGAGCCAATTGCGTTCCACGGCGGGGTCACATGTACATGCAAGTCCACTATGTGGTGGTCTTACTCAACAATATTAGAACTTCTGGTTTCTTAATGAAATCCCCGTACTGCAAAAAAAAAACGTTCCTACCAAAACCCCCAAAAATCCCGGGATGAGGGATGGACTTTAGCGCGAGCTCTGGGTTCAACCATGATTTTTTTTTGGGGAATAGTCAGTTATACCCTACCCTTTTTTTGAAATGGTCAGAGATACCCGAAAATAAGTTCAGATATACCCGAAAACCAGAAATAGGGCATAACTGACTATATCTGAACTTATTTTCGGGTATTTGAACTTATTTTCGGGTATATCTGAACTTTTTTCGGGTATCTCTGAACTTATTTGGGGTACCCACTTATTTGGGGGTACCCCCTTTGATTTTTTGCCCAGTGGGTGAGTGACCCACCATGAGGGAATGCGACAGCAGAGACAGTATTGAAGCAGCATGGTATGATTTTCACCCCTCTACCCCACACACAGTTACTTTTAGTGGGGGTAAATACCCGCAAACCCGCAAACCCTTATACATGGTCCCTCGCTTCGCTTGGGAACCATTAGTGCAGCAGGAAACTCTCTGTAGCGTGAAAAAAGGCTACCTTATTTCGCGGAAATACATAGTTATTACCACTTTTTTCATTAACCTCACCCTTCCCGACTACTGCGTTTGTATACCATAACTTAATCACACCCCACATTTCCACTCATCACAGGATCGTGAAATCTGAACTGCATCCGTGATTGCGATGAGCGCCGCTCTCCGACATTCAACAACTCAAAATCCAAGGCTTCACCCAAATCAATCTATTCTAGATTTGTTTGTGGACGAAGACCTGGGGGTGGGAACACTTTGTCAGTCACTGCTATAGCCATTAACCCAGGGAGCATAGCTAGTGCAAGAAATTCGACTTTGGAAACCTTCCGGAAAGTCTGTCCTCTGCTTACGGAGGACGAGGCACAAGAAAATATTGCGTTCCCCCAGAAAACCAGTGCACATTTCACACTCCTTGTGGGTGGTCTTGTTGCCTTTTTTGTCAAGTAATTTTGGCCAGCCCAGGCATGCTCTCGAAGCATGACAATTTAGTGTGTATGGGGCAGGGTGTTGTTTTGTTCTGAATTCTCTTTGTTATAACATCTAAGTCAATTGCGGGTGGTGGTTTGTGTAGCGTGAGGCACTCTTTTTAGCAAACTTCCTGCGGCTGCTAAAGTGTTATTTCTTCGGATTTAACAACGTACAGCGTAACATAGTGGTTTCGCCTGGTCGACACAACCTTTGATAGATATGGGATAACCAACCCCCTTCGACCCCTTGTGGGTTCACTGAACAAGCCCTCGTGGTAGTTAAACGCGATTGACATTTACATTTCCTAGAGATGAAAGAACAAGACAACACTTCTGTACCCGCGCATCAAAATTGTGGAAAACTTTGCACCCCAAACACCCTCAACAACGCCCGCCAAAAGGCGCCCCTTGTTGCTGGGAGTTGGTTCTCATGATACCTGCACAGCGGGCATTCCTCTGAGTCCAACGCATGTTTGGCCTGTCTGCGGCGTTGTACTTCAGGTGCACGAAGACAGGGTCTGGTGGTAAATTTTGCGTAGTACTGCGACGTGGTACTGCGTGGGTCTGGGAACCTGGGTACCTGGGTACAGGAAATTTGTTGTGGAAGACATCAACCACCATGCATTGAGGAGGGTAAGACAGTGTTCGCAGTTTCTACCTGATAGCATTACAACATTTAACTTCTCCACGGGGGTCTTGGGCCGTTCACTCGGTTCTACCTTGACTACCGGAAGATATTCTTGAGGCCTTTTTGGTCACTAGAATATCCGGTCTTCCCGAACGGAGGCACACTTTGTGTGTTACTACGACCTGGCAATTTCCAGCAGTAGGTTAAGTAATCTTTCTTGTAAATTGTTGGATCATTATCTCCTCAGTGCATGAATGCCCCACGTGACTGGACACTTTTGTGTTTGTCATGTGGAGCTGTGGTTGCTCTTTCACGACTTTTTTCCTGTTCCTGGGTACCTGGACCTGGACCTGGTATCTGGGTATCTGGGTATCTGGGTATCTGGGTATACCCGAAAAGCAACTTTTTTGGGGTACCCGAAAAAAGTTGGCGATATGGTCAGACATGCCCGAAAATAAGTTGAGAAATAGTCAGAGATACCCGAAATACCCGAAAATAAGTTCAGATATTGGTCAGTTATGCCCTATTTTTGAAAATGGGGCATCTCTGACCAATATCTGAACTTATTTTCGGGTATCTCTGACCAATATCTGAACTTATTTTCGGGTATCTCTGACCATTTCAAAAAAAGGGTAGGGCATAACTGACTATTCCCCTTTTTTTTTTTTTTTTTTTTTTTTTTTTTCCTGCAGGTGAGATTTCTCACCTCACTTTTTTTTTTTTTTTTTTTTTTTGTGAGATTTCTCACCCCAAAATCTCACCGTGGGAAACACTGTTTTGTTGCCTACAAGAGGCTGTCGCATAGGCTAAGAAAACTATCTCTCGTAGAGAGTTTCTATTCACAATATCGTCTGACAGCTATGCAAGTTGTGCGTTAAAAAAAAAAAAAAATGAAAACTTGAAATATGTATGTGCCTCTCTGTGCACACATCTTTTAAAAAAGAAAATAGTTTGGGGGAAGAAGAAGAAAAAAAGAAAGACAATGGAGACAGAACAGAAACAGAAAACTTGAAAATGTAAGTGACCACCTTGAGACACAACACATTTAAGGGGAGAAAAAAAAAAGCCAGCCTGAAAGGGCAATGCCCTATTTGCTGTGAAGAAAACTATTTTCCCGTTATCAGGGTCTGCACATCATTGTCCAGCCCGAAGGCTGCAATGAAAATATAGACGCAAATTATTCTAAAGTTCAAGGAAAGCACTTTTTTTTTTTTTTTTCTTTTTTTTTTTTTTTTTTGGTTCATCGTTCACCATCTTTGCCGGCCCTTCTATCAAAACAAAACCCCCCCATGTGAGGTCAGTGATGGGTTTACGGATTTTGCAGAGCGAGAAGAGGGCAGTCTTTGGCAGAATGTAAAACTTAAAAAAAAAAAAAAAAAAAAAACGTACTTCATGGATGTAGAAAGTACTTCACGTACTTTTTTTTGAAAAAAAAAAGTAAAAAAGTACGTGACAAAAAATAAAAAAAAAACGTTATACATAGCGCTCCAATTAGAGTGTTAGGGTATAATTAGAGTCTGGGATTTTGGGTCAAGTCAGTTAGAGTCCAGTTAGAGTATAATTAGAGTCGCTTTTCTTCAATTAGACTATAATTAGAGCGCAGTTAGAGCATAATTAGACTCTAACTACACTCTAATTATAGTCTAATTAGAGTAAAACAACAGGCTTCTTGTAGGTGCAAACGCCTTAAGGAACCGGTTCCCCTAAGGTTCCTCTGTAGGACCCAGGTGTCCAGGTGCCCACATAGCTGAGAATAAGACTTGGGGACCCGGGACCCGGTTATTCTCAGCCGGACTGGGACACAACTATGTGAAGGCGCTGTGGGTCCGCCTGAAAGCGGGTCGGGGACCCGGTCGCGGGAGGGTGGGGGCCTAGTCCAAGTCCTACTGTACCTAGTACCCGGGACTCGGGACCCGGCTTATTCTCAGCTATGGGTACCCGGACCCGCAGTGGCACATGCCCTCAAGTGTGAGTGACCCACACATGAGGGAATGCGACACCGCAAAAACTCTTCGTGCACCTTCGGGTGCAATGCCGCAGACAGGCCAAACAGCGTTGGACTCAGAGGAATTCCTGCTGTGCAGGTAACAAACATGAGAACCAACTCCCAGTAACAAGGGGCGCCTTTTGGCGGGCGTTATTGAGGATGTTTGGGGTGCAAAGTTTTCCACAATTTTGATGCGCGGGTACAGAAGTGTTGTCTTGTTCTTTCATCTCTAGGAATGTAAATGTCAATCGAGTTTAACTACCACTAAGGGGTCGAAGGGGATAATCCCAGTATCAAAGGTTGTGTCGACGGGAAATCTATGAGTATACGTTCATTTCATCCGCAGAAATAACTACTTATGAACCCAGGAGAGATCCAAGCCTCGCGCTAAACCACCACCCGCGATTGACTTAGATGTTATAACAAAGAGAATTCATAACAAACAACACCCTACCCCATGCACACTAAAGTGCCATGCTTCAAGTGATCATGCCCTGGGCCAAAATTCCTGTGCTAAAAAGGCAACAAGACCAGTGTGAATTGTGCACTGGTTTTCTGGGGGAACAAACAATATTTTCTTGTATCTAGTCCTCTGCAAGCAGAAAACAGACGTTCTGGATTACAAAATCGAATTTCTTGCACTGGCTATGCTCCCTGGGTTTATGGCTATAGCATTGGTTGATGTGCCCCTCTTATTGACCCTATTATAAGACTCTAATTAGAGTCTAATTAGAGTCCAGTTAGAGTATTAGAGTTCAGTTAGAGTTTTAAAGACTCTAATTATACTCTAACTGCCGACTCTAATTATCTAGTTGGAGTCTAATTAGAGCGCTATGTATAAAACGTACTTTTTTTTTTTTGAAAAAAAAAAAGTACTTTTTTACCCATTTGGGTATGGGTTCATATTTCGTGAAAATTTTAGTCACTAAAATTTTGTCCATTTTTCTGTATATCGCCCACCACAGAATGGGCGGATTCCGGAAATGCAAATGCGGGTGTTTTCGGGCATTTTTATGGCCGAAAACGCTCCATTATTTTCACGTACGTTGATTTTCACGTGAAAAAAAAAGTACTTTTTTTTTTTTGAAAAAAAAAAAGTACTTTTTTTCGTTTTTTTTTCGAAATCACGTAAATCACGTAAAATTTTTTTTCAAAAAACGTCACGTACGTGAAGTATCACGTAACCCGATTTTTGGAAAAAAAGTACTTTTTTTTCGTCACGTACTTTCTACATCCATGGTACTTTCCACAAATTTTCCAATTTTCCACAAAAAAAGAAAGCCTGATAGAGGTCCCATTGGTACACCAGGTAACCCCCCCTTTCCCTTTCCTTCTTTCACGGCGGACTAAGCCGGGGGGGATATTAGTGGAAATACTAGTCGTAACGACTAAACTAGTGTCACTGGTGCAACACTCGTCGTAAAACAGTCATTTGGACTAGTAACGCTACTAGTAGTCCCCATGACTAGTCCGCAGTGTGTTTTTGTTTTTTTTTTTAATCATCTTATTCAACGATTGTCTATTCGATCATATTTATTTGCTGCCGTAGGATGCGATGAGAACTTTCTCCATTGCTAGCGTTACAAGGCCCGACTCAAGCAACTGACTAGCAAAAAAGCTGCACGCCACAGACCTACTCCCCCCCCCCTAGGTGGGGGCAAAACCCCTATTTTTTTGAGGCATTTTGACTTTTTTGGACTTCCGCGCAAAGTACGTACAAACCACCCCTCATACCCACCCAGAAATGGGTCAGAAACACCCTGTGACCCGAAAATCCATGCTAAGGGCGACTCAGAATATGAAAAAATGCAAAAAAATAGTGAAAAAGTGGCCTTTTGACGGTTTTGGCCATGTTGGGTAAAATGGCCATTTTTGGACAAAAAAATCAAAAAAACAGCAAAATTTCGACGTCATGACAGCTGCTTGGGCACAAACCTACCCCAGGGAGGTCCTGTGAGTCCATTCCGACCTGTTTTGGACACTTTAGGTACTTTTTTTGGCCGTTTTTTGGTGTTTTTAGGTCAAAAAATACCCTGGACTTTACCCTGGACGTCCCTGGGCCGCGACTTGCGCCCTGCTTTTGGACCCACTCTGGGCCAAAAAATAGGTGAAAACCCCCGAAAAAGCACTCCGGGAACCCAGATAGTTCCAAATATCCACTAGAAACCCACCCAAACACCTCAAAAACATGCCAGAAAAATATTTTCAAAAACACACTTTTTTCAAAAAGTTCATCTGGGCAGGTTCCATAATAACTTATTTGAAAAAGTGTGTTTTTAAAAATATTTTTCTGGCATGTTTTTGAGGTGTTTGGGTGGGTTTCTGGTGGATATTTGGAACTATCTGGGTTCCCGGAGTGCTTTTTCGGGGGTTTTCACCCATTTTTTGGCCCAGAGTGGGTCTGAAAGCAGGGCGCAAGTCCGGTCCGGGGATAGTCCGGGGATAGTCCGGGGATGTTTTTTGACCTAAAAACACCAAAAAACGGCCAAAAAAAGTACCTAAAGTGTCCAAAACAGGTCGGAATGGACTCACAGGACCTCCCTGGGGTAGGTTTGTGCCCAAGCAGCTGTCATGACGTCGAAATTTTGCTGTTTTTTTGATTTTTTTGTCCAAAAATGGCCATTTTACCCAACATGGCCAAAACCGTCAAAAGGCCACTTTTTCACTATTTTTTTGCATTTTTTCATATTCTGAGTCGCCCTTAGCATGGATTTTCGGGTCACAGGGTGTTTCTGACCCATTTCTGGGTGGGTATGAGGGGTGGTTTGTGGGTACTTTGCGCGGAAGTCCAAAAAAGTCAAAATGCCTCACCCGTCCTGAAGGTTTTGCCCCCACCTATCCCCCCCCCCACCTAACCAGAGGGGGGTTACTTCACGTTTTCAAATTCATAACCGGGGTTTAAAAAAAAAGGAGTGACTGAAATACATTTTTTTCTTGCCGTTATCCTCACTTTTTCCGGCAACTTCCCGCGGGGGGGTTTTAAAAAAAAATTGAAAAAAAACGGCTTTAAAAAAGTACTAAAAAATGCCCTTTTCAGCCACAGAAAGAAAAAAAACTAACAGGCAGATAGATTGAAGATCCTATGGTAGCTTCAGAGCGACGTTAAAATCACAGCTACACGACTCACAACAGAAGAAGAAGAGATTGTAAAATAAAAAGAAAAAGAGAGAGAGAGATAAGCTGAAAGTGCAAATGCCTCACCGTTCATCGGCGGACGCAGGGCACTAACAAAAGGGAAGGAAGTAGGTGGCTTTTTTTCTTCAAACCTGAAGATGTATCGACTATAGCCATATTGAGGTAACGGCATATCAACCCAAAAAAGGGCTGGTATACTAGGCATATATTTTCTTCTTCTTCTTCTTCTTCTTTGTTTTTTTTTTTTTTTTTTTGAAAATTCGCCAAATTTTGTCACATCAAATACCCACGCGTTAAATTAAAGTAAAAAAGCGAAGTTAGGTGTAGACACAATCCATTGGGGGAAAATGAAGAAAAAAAAAATCAAAAAAAAGATTGGGCGTTCAATTTGTGCAAAAACCCGGAGGGGTTATTTTTTATCGCGCTGCCCACCTATCTTTTTAAGTTTGGTTGAGGGGGCGGCTTTTTCTAGATATTTTTTTTTTATAGAATGCCACCATCAGCTCATTTTTATGATAGTTGTTAGTCGTGGCCAGAATGGATGGAACATTTTTTCCTGCTCCCAATTTTTTTTTCAATACTTAGCGTGAGACTGGTCGGCACCACCTGGTGTGCACTCATTTTAAACGGAAAGGTTTGTTTGTACGCTCAAAGCCGGGAAAACAAAAAGGTGAAAAAAAATTGTGTTAAACTGAAGTACAGTTGTTGTGGTTAATTGAGTACTCAAAAGAAACAAGCGAGCTTCTTTCTTTTTTTCAATCCGTTTTGTTTGCCCTGCAGCGCTGCCTCCAATATTTTTGACAACAAGTTGTTTTATCAAACAAAAGAGTGGTTGAAACTAAAAACGCAGCTCAGTTGAGCTCATACAAAGACAAAGAAACATTTATAAGACGAAACTAAGTCTCTCTGTGCGTCACGTTAAAACTAAAGAACGTTTGAAAGATGTATGGCTCTCATACTAACAAATGTCTCCTCAAAAGACGCGAAATAGTGCTCAACACACTGGCAGGCAAGGCCTTTTTTTATGCACAAAAGGGGGCGGGGAAGGAGAGGGGGAAAAAACGTATTACATGTGGCGAAGGCCTGCCACATCATGGTTTAAAAAAGAAAATAGGGGTGGAGGTACAAACAATAACCCCTCGCCAAAAAAGACCATTGGTATGGTCTGTTAAGGCAAGTATTTGCCTGCTTTGACATTAGCAGGATGTGGGGTAGGTTCTCCTCAATTTCCAAAAAAAAGAAAAAAAGAAAAAAAAATAGATAACAAAACGAAACTGAACAAAAAAAAAAAAAAAAAAGATCAAAGAATCCTCACAAGGGGGTCGCAACACACCCCTTTCTAAAAAGGCAATAAAACGAAACATGGCACCGGGAGAATATAAAAAATATCCTAAAAAAAAAAAAAAAGTATATATTGGGTTGAGGCGGTGTTGATATATTCACCCATCACAACTGCAAGGGGGGGGATAGAAAAATAGCAGAGGACATTTCTAGCCTCACGCTTGCCTTCTTATCCCCTTTAGACCAATGCTCCCGCTAAGGAAAACGCCGGTTAAAATTACCAGAAAAATCACACACAAAAAAGAAGAAAAAAAAAATGACCGGTAATATATGACCGGTCTAGGGGCGGGGGAAATTTGGGGGGTATTTGAGCTATAACAGGACTTTGGGTACTGTATGTCTGTGGCATGACCCCACCGTGAAGAGGAATAGAGTCGCTGCGGTCCAAAAAGGCGTCTAAAAAAAGGGGGGAGTAAAACCTACAAAGTTGTGTACCATGCGTCTACTGCGCTGAAGTATTTCTTGTCTGATGATGTCTTTTTTTTATTCTTGAAGAAGCTCGTGGACATCGTACTACTTTTTTTTTGCTTTGTGAAAAAAAATGTTGGAATAGTTTCGAACTTTGTTAGTGTAGCCACCCTAGAATGTGCTCCACTTTTTGTTTTTTGTTAGAATTGAATAACATGATTTGCGGCGAGACGACCATTTGGCCAGTCACTTTTTGAGTACATGTTAATTTAAGTCTCGAGTTTTGATCGAAGGTCAAAAAAAATTGCAGGCACTTTCCTTAACCTACCTCCTTAAAGAGCACGACCACTGCGGTCTAGTCATGGGGACTATTAGTAGTGTTACTAGTCCAAATGACTGTTTTACGACTAGTGTTGCACCAGTAATATTACTGGTTTTAGTCGTGACGACTAGTAGTTCCATTAGTGGTCTCCCTGACTGATCTGCCGTGATGTTGCCCTATTGCGGGTACAAATTTAAAATACAAAAAATAAAATAAAAAAACGAAGATCAGAAAAGTGTATAAGATGATCCTAATCTTCGATGTCTAGTCACCTTAAAGGTGTGAGGGGGGTAATAAAAAAAGGGTAAAAACGAAAAAAAAATGGGTTGGTTCTCTGTATTGATTTGGCGTTTGTTTATTTTTTTTGCCAAAAAAAGCATTTTTAGCTTGGTGTTAACTGCAAAAGATGACATGAGGGGGGATAGGGTTTTTTTGGCAATGTCGTTTGAAACATGCAAACGTCTCTGCAGACGTAAACAACTGGATCTGTGGGCTAACCTAATCGTGGATTTTGTTGCAATTTCGTGTTTATTTATTTTTTAAAAAATTGATAAATTGTTGTAGTGTAGTTGCCTCGGTTGTGTTGCCACAGTTGTGCAATCTCCACTGTATGTATTTTGGTAGTTCACTAACAATTTCACACGAGGGGGGAAACCCGAAAGACCCAGGTACACAATCGAGAGAACAATGGTTGGGAATAAAATATGACAAAAATAAATTGATTGCCCTAACCATTTTAAGATGGTGGTGACTAAAAAAAAAAAAAATGGGGATTTTTTTTTGAACAGACCTTTTCTGTTTATTTCTCTTTCTATTTTTCTTTTGTTGTTCTTGTGCAATTTTTTTTTTCTTGACTTCCAAAAAAATAGCCAATTCAAAAAAAATAATAACAAACATTCTGTCGATTTTTTTTCTCCCTAAAAGATTCCGACAAAATAGTCATCTAAGGGGAATTGCTCTTGCAATACCTTTCTCAAACGTTTTTTTAGAGGAATTTTTTCCGAGGCACAAAATAGATAATAAGCACACGCACTATTAAAAAGACAACGCACACACACACACACATTTATGGGCAATATTCTTTGTTTTAAGGAACTACCCATTTGCTTTCAAACAACACACATTAGTGGGCTATAGTTTGCTCATACCTCATACACACACACACACACACACACACACACACACACACACACACACACACACACACACACACACACACACACACACACACACACACACACACACACACACACACACACACACACACACACACACACACACACACACACACACACACACACACACACACACACACACACATCAGGGCCATATTCTGCGCAAGAATTACCCCTATTAGTTATCAAACACACACCCTTCAAGCTAGAAAAGCAGGGGGGAAAAAAACGGTGTGCTTTTTTTAGGGGCATTTTTTTTCTAACAAACACCAAAAAACAAAACAAAAAAAAAAGGATTACTTCGATGAACCCAATACTACCCCTAAGAGCGTGACAGTGATGAGACTTTTTTTGTTCTGTTAAATTCAACTATCAATTCTACTCCCTTTTTTTTTTTCGGAGTTTTCTTACCCCTTTTTTATAGTATCAATTCGGCCGAGTCGGAATTGTTTCTCAACCAGGCGCTTGCTCCAATGCAGTATTTGTCCAAAGCCTTCAGGTATCGCTCTTCTGAGTGCACGCTGAAGAATTCTATAGTTGCGTCTGTTCCTGCGAATTCCATGATCGCATCGCTGCCACCTGGATGCGCTTTGAGGAATGCTGTCATATCGTAGGTTTTGCCGCCGATGGTTACCCAACAGTCATCCTTTTTGTCGTGCCTTTTGATGTGCCGTGTTGAGAAGGAGGGGACCACGCTGACAACCCCTTTTCCTGCTCTCAGGAGATGTTCGATTCCTGCCTTAACATCTGCTGGGGAGGATAGCATTACCCCTTCGATCGCGACGATGAGAGAGCCAGGTTTGAGACCTGCTTCGGCAGCGGCAGAGTTGGGGAGAACGGAGGCCACGAAGCACTCTCCACAGTATGAGACGCGGAGGGTAACTCCCATGGTTTTGGATGAAACCTTGACGGGGAGGTTGGTACGGAGATGGAGAGGGAAGACTGCGGCAGGGGGTTTTGACTGTGAGGATGTATAGGTGGAAAGAGTGGCAACGGTTGAAGTGCCCTCAGAGGTAGCGTCTGTATGGTTCTGTTCGTTTTGATCACTCCCATTCGAGAGCCCATCGCTCGAAGACGGCGACGCAGCGCCAAGCTTCTTCTGTTTTCTCTTCCCCTTCGGCGACTTCTGCTTCCTCTCCCTCCGTTCTGGCCGCTCCGCATCACAATTTTCCTCTGCTCCCGTTGTACAGCAGTTTACCTGCCCCATTTTTTAGGGAAAAAAAGGGGAGGAAGAGAGGGAGAGAGGGGGAAAGGAAGGGGGGGGTTTTTTGTACCTTTTTTTTTAGAACTTTGCTTGTCCCAAAAAAAAAAAGGGTGTAGAAGTAGGGCTGTGTTAGGGAGGTGGAAGGGGAGTTGCGATTCAAGGGAGGGTCCTTGAAAATAAAATGCCTGTGGAATGTGGAATGTGGGGTGTGGGGAGGAGGGGAGGGGCATAGGGTGTGTGATTGTAACAAGATTGATACAATGAATGGAAGTGAGGGGGGGGTTTATCGGTGCTCTATGTTTTTTTTTTTTTTTTGCTTTTTTTTATATCCATTTTCAAGAAGGGCTTCTTTTGGTGGACTCTTACCGATACCTCGTTCAAGTAGAACGAGGAGAAAGTTAATTGGGTCTCTTTGGTGTTCGTTTGTTGCATTGAAGTATCTAAAGTTGCGTGTATGAGCGAGGCTGGCTCGACAAAAAATTTACACATTTTTTTGGCAAGTTTTTCTGGGCAGAAAGCCACGGATATTTTTTTATTTCACTTTGTTTTTGTTTGTTTTTTGCTCGCGCATTTCCCCCCCCCCCCCCCCCCCCCCCTCCTTTTGGGACCTCCAAAAACGCCAACCAATTTCAAAAAATTATGCTAGACAAACAGCAAAAGGGGGGAGCTTTCGTCACTATTTTGAACGTTTTTTTTCCTCCCCCTTTTCTTTTTTTACTTTTTTTTCTAAATCCTACAAAAAAAATACTCTAAAAAAATATATTCTAATATGTGCAACGAGGCAGAGAAATAGTTCCCAACCCTATTTTGGGGGATACGTGGGGGAGACGGTAAAAGAAAACTTTTGTAAGGGAACACGCCCCTCCTCAGGGCTCACACAGGACACATCACATCCAGGGGAGGGGGGGTGAACAGAACTTCACAATCACACCAAAGGATAAAAGGCAATGGATAGTCTTACACTTTTTGAGTAATGTTTTTTTTTTTTCTCTTTTCCTCTCGCTCACCTTCTTCTTCTTTTGTACCACATCGTGAAGCTACGTCTTATTCTCTAACGCTTCCCGCCACGGCCACGCTTTCCCTTGGGCTTGACCTCTTCCTCCTCTTCGCTCGTCTCGTCACGTTTGCGCTTCCCCCCCTTCTTGGGTGATGCACGCTTGGGGGATGCCTTCTTACCACGTTTTGGCTTCGGTTTTTCAACAGGCGCGGAGCTGCTGCTGCTGCTGCCACTGTCGCTGACCGGCGCCTTCGCCGCTTTCTTTGGGGATGCCTTGCCCGCCTTCTTGCCTTTCTTCGGCTTTGGCTTCGGTGCTTCCTCTGAGGCTTCATCAGAGCTTTCTGTTGTGATTAGAATAAAGGGAAGGAGAAAGTGTAATGACATAGTGCTGTGGGGTGAAAAAAACCCACAAACCTGCAAACCTTGCAGAAAACTTACAAGATGACCACAAAATTAAAAAAAAAATTAAAAATAGTTTGAAAACGTACGCCAACTGCAGCTCGGGGAAAGAAGAGTTACCCCAGGAAAACGTGCACAGGAATCGTGCTTACTGGGTGGAGAAGTTGGACTTCGGCGCCACCCTGCAGACCAACATCAGGGATGCATTCCGGGGTGTACGACGGAACCGCGAGGTCGTGCAGCGGGAGCTCTGTGATACGGAACTGGAGCGTGCCGTCTCGCACGAAGCAGAAGCCGAGCTGCGTAGGACGAACGCAGAGGAACGTGCAACACCTGAGTTTCGGGCATTGGTGTCGGAGCGGACCAGGCCGGCGATGGCGGACGTAGGTGTGAGGGAACGGCTCAGTGCAGCTCAGCAGAACACTTCTAGCATGAGAGAGAGGGTACCATATACTAAAACCAATTTGACTTAAAAGAGTTGAAACGCACGATAACGCAGCTCGACGTGAAATACAAAAAGCCCTTTCGTGACAGTGTACTTTGGTATGACCGCACCGTGGGGTGGACCCTACTACATCCATTTCGATGTCGTGGTTTACATCTGATCTGGCCCTATTCATGATTCCTCTCCAGGGGACATTAGTATGCCGGTGTGCCGGTGTGGCGATACCGGAAAAGCCGGTGTGGGATTTTGAGGAAAAAAAAAAAAAAAAAGAAAAAGGCGGATTTTTGAATTTTTTTCTGAATTTTATCCAGTGCTCCCGCTAAGGCCGGGTGGTCGGTCATATTTGTTTTCAAAATTTCCGTTTTTTATTTATCGCAACATTATACCATATACCCTGCAGTTTTTTTTTTGCTAGTGCTTAACACCAGGGCATTATATAGGTTTCGGGGTTTTTCGCTGGAACTCGGTCAAACTCGGTCGAGCCCACCTTAGCTCAAGTTGGGGGCCTCCGGCGGAATGTGAGAATTCCTCGGAGGTCGGCACTTCATTTATATTTGTGCCAGGCACACGTGGTACACGAAGTATCACTAACCTCAGTACATTTACAAAAGAAACGGCGGTAGTGGCACCCAAGCGAAGCCACGGTACGCAACATTTCTTAAAATTGCGCTTAAAATTGCACATTTTTACTGCCGAAATATGTCATGGGAAGGGTGGCTGCAAACTTGCGCCGCAGGCGCACGGTACGCTACTTTTTTCTTTCGCCATGCTGCATGCTTCCTTTGCAAATTCTTGTGCACGCATGAGGGACTGCACAAGTAGCCTTCCATAGTATTCCATAGTACTATGGTGAAGGGGTGGCTTCGCCACCCCCACACGACGGACTAGTTATGACCATGACAGGTGATTTTACTAGTAAAATGACAGGTGAAAATTTTTGACAGGTGGTACCTGTCATTTTGACAGGTACCACCTGTCAAAATACAGGCACCAGGTACCCAGGTGCCCAGGTACCCAGGTACCCAGGTACCCAGGTACCCAGGTACCCAGGTACCCAGGTACCCAGGTACCCAGGTACCCAGGTACCCAGGTACCCAGGTACCCAGGTACCCAGGTACCCAGGTACCCAGGTACCCAGGTACCCAGGTACCCAGGTACCCAGGTACCCAGGTACCCAGGTACCCCCAATGACATAACGAAGTATCGCTTGAAAGTACCGTTCAATAACCTTTCTTGGGTGTGCATGAAGTAGCACACAAGGTATATCAAACGGTAAATCAATCAGATAAACGTTACATCATCGGAAAATTGTTGGCACCGCCCCCCTGTCTTCGTATTTATTACGTCGACAGGCCAAACAGCGTTGGGCTCAGAAGAAGCAGTGCAAAACACTGGGGATCAACATGAGAACCAACTCCCAACAACACAGGCTACCAAAGTAGCAGGTGGGGTGTTGCGGGTGTTTGGGGTGAAAGAAAATCGATTTTGGTAAGTTCCAGCAGAAAATTCTTAAGTTTGCACTAGTCGAGAGAGGCTTACCCGCTGCAGTGAAGCAGTGCACCCATTTAAGGATGGAGAAGCGTGACACGCACATACAAGTATGTACGTTACTTCAACAAAGGCTGAATTCTGGTAATTCTAAGGGATGTGAATTCAGCCACCACGCAGGTAGTGTTTTAAGGTTCCTCGCTTTGTTCTGCACAGCGGCCTTATGATACAAAGGAGTTGCCCCCGCTCTCTTTCGCGCAAACTTAAGAAAATTCTGAAGTAACTACAACCTGGCGTGCGGGTACAGATGCATTGCTTTGTTCTTTCCTCAAAGTCATGTGTGATCTCTCGGGTCTGTACTAAAGTCAGTGTTTAGATAAGCATCCACTTGACTCGTTCTAACAACCGTTGAAATCTAGAACAAAACAACACACTGCCCCTTCTCACACCAAGCCGCCATGCTTCAAGAGCATGCCCTGGGCAAAAATTACTGTGACAAAAACTGGTTTCTGGGGGAACGCAATATTTTCTTGTGTCTAGTCCTCCGCAAGCAGAGGACAGACTTTCCGGATCCCGAAGTCGAATTTCTTGCACTAGCTATGCTCCCTGGGTTAATGGCTATAGCAGTGACTGACAAGAGTTTCCCACCCCCAGATGAAGAAAGAACCGACGCAGAGTTGTGGCTTCTTCATAGTTTTTTCTGCATTTTATAAGTTCATCCTGTGAGGGAGGGTGTTTTTGGAGGTGTGATGGGAAGAGGAAAAGAAAAAGCAAGAAGAAGAGATATTACTTTTTTGGTGTCGCTACTAGTAAATGACAGGTGTAAAGTATGACAGGTGGAAACCTGCCATGTCACAGGAAATGCTGTGTGTGTGTGTGTAACAAAATGAACGACCTCACCGACCCGCATAAAATAAAACTTATAAGAACAAAACCCAAGAAACAAACAAAAAAAAAAAAAAAAAGAGAGAAAACAAACAAGAGCAAACACTCTCAAAAGAAATGCTCGAGACTCGTTCCTCTTTGCTTGTTGCTCAAAAGACTATTAACGGGGGGGGGGGGGGGAAAGTAAAGATTGTTTGTTGTTCGCTTCCACACCACTTCTGCACTCAGATTCAAGTCTTTTGGCTGTCCTTACAAGCGCCTGCCAAAACGCTCGCCTCGTGGGTGTGGACTTTTTTCTTTTTCTTTTTCCCTTTTTTTTCTTCGACTTGATTTACGGTATGGTTGTGTTTGACTGAAGTACAGAAAGTGTCGTGGAGCACAGGGAAGAAAAGAGAGAGAGGGAAAACCGGGGAGCGGGAGAGGGGAAAACCCGCAAACCTTAGATTTAAATTAACTATGAGCAGATTTCATGTGCGAGTCTCTTGCTCTAGCATTTGAGAAACGTGTTGCGCACAACGGGCAGGTTTTTTTATCCAAATTCTCAGCGTGCGCATGCAACAGGTGTTGGCTTAGCCCCGCAGTTTCCCTCAAACAAAACGGGCACTTCATGATAGGTGCACGATGTTTGCCATCGTAATGGGCAAATAATCCAACTGAAGATTCGAATCCGGTGTTGCAGATAATGCAAGTATGGTCACCATTTTCATCATCTTTTTTTTTATCCTCGCACACATTTTCGACATTTTCGTCATCACTGTTGACTCCAGGCTCCTCATTGCACACACAAATGAGTAAAGTTTCCCCAGCTTTATCTTTTTTATCCCATACGTATTTTTGCCCCTCCGCCCCTTTGTTGCAAGTATGCCGCTTCATACCCAGGTTTTTGACACGAGTTCTCAAACTAGTGAAGGCGTCTGTCCAGACAGCGTCTTTCTCGGTGATGCAGGTATGAAAATGAAAAGTGTTATAGTTATATAATACAGGCAATTTTTTTCTGTCGACTGGGCCAAGTTCAGGCAGGTCGCGTTTGCAATTTTGCTCAACCAAATGCTTCTTGCTCAGTTCAAATGCCAGCAAGTCACGTTCCATGGTCTGGACAGATGTACACACAGTCCATCTCTTGCGTTCCCCATTGCACTGTTCGAAAGCCTCATCTGAGAGACATATCCGATGTGCATCCTCCACGTCAAACCAGTGCTCAAGGCTATGAGCGTATGACGACCTGGTGACGCCTGCTTTGAAAAATTCAAGCAAAAATATGAGGGTATGGTATGAGAGGAGGGCGTAAAGGAAGTCCTTCTCGTAGGGGTTATCTGTGCCTTCGTGGTAGTGATACCTGACAGGTATGTCTTGGTACCGGAAAAAAATGAGCACCTGCATACAGCTGCACATTATTTCCCGCATGCCAACCGTTTCACGTTCAAGCATGGTGAGGAGGGTACGTGATTGAGACCCCGTCATGTTCCCATCAGAAGAACCAGTGACTGTTTCTTGTGTGCTTCCTGCGTTGGGGATGGTCTTTATCATCAGGTTCACCATGCCTTTGCAATCGTGCAACGCAGGGGTTAAGGCATAGCACGGATGCTCAAATCGGTGCGAAATGTAACTGGTGAAGCCGAGCTCATCCATGCGCTGCAGGCTACACCTCTCACACCGATGAAGCTTCTTCAGTCTGTCATCGATATCAATGGGGCAGAAAGCAGTTCGATGTTTTCCTCCTAAACCCTTACACAGTCTCAGCAACTCTGCATGATCACCTCCAAACCTGAAATGAAGGATAGGGATGCGCAACTTCTTAACGTAGCACCCACGCGACTGTATGGACTTCAAAGCAACGAGGCCGCAGAACAACCACCACTCGTAAAAGTCGCTTTTGGTTTTGTCCGCGACAGTCAGGAATCTACTCGCCTGAAGCCCACTGGCTAATCCCACGGCAGCACGTTGACGACCACTTGCACTTCTGAATGCACTTCGAGGCGTGTATGCGTCAGCAGATAATACGAGGATAGCTGGTGGGGAGTTCACGGTGAAGGGGAACTTTGCAGTCAGAAAGCACACAGCCTTCTCGATGTTACCAATTAAGCTCGTTGCCTTCTCCTTAAACGGCTCCTCGCGTATCCTCAGCGTCTCTCTGGATAGACCTACCCTCAAGGATGTGTGCTTGCGGATGAGTGAGCCAATTCGTGACACTGTGGTCATTGATAGGCCCAATTCGAAGCGATATCTGGCGATGATATCCGCAATTTTCAGGGCTGTGCCAAGGTGAAGTTCACTCATAGTGTGTTTGCAGTTGTGATGTTTCTCTGTGTGATGAATTTATGTCGAGGGAGGGGTGACCCACTAAACTTCATCACAGCTGCAATCACACTATGAGTGAACTTCATCACGGCACAGCCCATATCATCGCCAGATATCGCTTCGAATTGGCTCACTCATCCGCAAGCACACATCCTTGAGGGTAGGTCTATCCAGAGAGACGCTGAGGATACGCGAGGAGCCGTTTAAGGAGAAGGCAACGAGCTTAATTGGTAACATCGAGAAGGCTGTGTGCTTTCTGACTGCAAAGTTCCCCTTCACCGTGAACTCCCCACCAGCTATCCTCGTATTATCTGCTGACGCATACACGCCTCGAAGTGCATTCAGAAGTGCAAGTGGTCGTCAACGTGCTGAGGGTTAGATTCCTGACTGTCGCGGACAAAACCAAAAGCGACTTTTACGAGTGGTGGTTGTTCTGCGGCCTCGTTGCTTTGAAGTCCATACAGTCGCGTGGGTGCTACGTTAAGAAGTTGCGCATCCCTATCCTTCATTTCAGGTTTGGAGGTGATCATGCAGAGTTGCTGAGACTGTGTAAGGGTTTAGGAGGAAAACATCGAACTGCTTTCTGCCCCATTGATATCGATGACAGACTTAACTTCATGATAAAGACCATTCCCAACGTAGGAAATTTTCGCGCGGAGCGCAAAAAAAAAAAAATTTTCTTTGGAGAAGGCTCGGTTTTCCATTATTGTTACAAAGTGTAGTGATTTAGGATCTTTTTTTTCAGGAAAATTCAAAGGATAAACCACTTTTCCGGTGACCCCCCTCCCCCTCCTATACCAAAAAAAGTTTTCCTCCCCGGATTTCGATCGGACCCCCCTCCCCCCCTTTTATTGTTATTTTGTAACAATAAATGGAAAAACGAGCCTTCCCTTGCCCTCGGTAACCCCGTAAGCCAAAACCCCGAAACCTGGAAAAAGGCCTGGAACGGATAAAAAGATTCAAAAATGACGAAGCAATACAATGAAGAGCCTAGAGTCAACAGTGATGACGACGAAAGTATGCGACGCTGAGAGCAAGAATAATAAAAAGAAGAGACTCTCGCATGAAATCTGACAAGTTTAATACAAACAGCGTGTAAAAAAAAAGAGGGGTGGGACTCTATTTTTTTTCTTGGGTGAACAATTGGAGGAAGAATTGCGAGGCAATAATATGCAACTTTTATAAAGTAACGCTACAAGTATGTCTGGTTTTTGTGCGCACCCCAATAATGAAGTGTAACAAAATAAATTTTTTTTTTGTAGTTTCGACAATCACCTGTCCGAGAACGGGTTCTGTACACAATGTTTTATATATATATTTTTTTTGTAGCTACCTGCAAAAAAAAAAAAGAAGATGAACCTGAGCCTCTCGGGCTTAACCACCTCGAAATAAAGTGTAAAATGGTGTAAAAAAAAAAAAAAAAGAAAAAAAAAAAGTTAAAAAGATGACCCTAAGCCCGTACTTATTTAAGTACTTACTTCTGAGAAAGTTCCCGACTTGTCGTCACTCTCCTCGTCATCGTCATCGTCATGGTCAATGGTATGGTTACTAACCGCTTGAGAAACCATGACATCCTCACTGACTTCTCCAACTTCGCTGCCTTCATCTGCAGAGTCATGGCGGAGGTCATCTGGAACCTCAGACTCCCATGAGCCACCTCCAACATTTACCTTGGCGGTGGCCACTGCACTGGCGAGAGGAATGTAGACCATGGTATTTCCACCCTTCTCTATTACGACTTCTTTACTGAAGTCAATCACGTACGTGTCGGGAACACGATACTTGAAATCGTAAACACCAGGTGTGAAGTTGGTGCTGGGCAATGTTCTTTTGAACGACATGGTGAAGTCGCTGCCCGAGAGTTTTGCAGAGTCAGGGACGAGCTTCGTGCACCCGCTCTCCACCATGAGCCAGAGACACTTCACTCCATTGTGCGTAACCCCGCCTTTGTTTGTGCATTCTGGCCAGCTTCTCGTAATCTTTTTAGCTGGTGTCACTGAGGAGGTCTGTAGTTTGGCCTGGTACAACGTGAGAACTTTCGCCTCATCGAGGTTGCATTTCTGTGCCAAGTTCTTCAGGCTCTTGTACTCCGCCGAATTGCTCTGTCCATTGGTGGGCGTTTGGCGCAGGGTGAAGCCGCAGAATTCGAGGTCGCTGTTCCCACTCGCTCGGCGGGAATAGTACGTCATGCTGCCGGCGTCTACTGCATTTTTGGCAGTCTTAATTTTGTGAAGTAAGTTCATCTCAATGCTAATTAAGCCGCTCTCTGATTTCAGATTTATCCCGAAAAGATTGTTCAACATCGCCTTCAACGGCGCATGAAGGAATGATTTGCCCTCTTTTTTCATCACATATATCTTGAGGAAGTTCTGCACCACATCCCTCACCTTAGATTCCACAGCCGGTTTGGGTTTGGGTTTGTCATCTACGACCTTCGATCTTTTGGTAGGCAGGGGCTGTGTCGCTGAGCGTTTTCCCATTTTTTATATTGTTTTTGTTGGTTAATTCCTGAATTGAGTGTCAGGGGGCGGGAGGGTAGCTTGAACCATGCACATTAATTAATAATTATAATGCAACCTCGTTCAACCACCCCCCTGACACCCAATTCAGGAACCAACAAAAGCAATATAAACTGCCTACCAAAAAAGCGAAGCCCGATGATGCCACAAACCAGCTACTGTGGAATCTAAGGTGACGGATGTGGTGCAGAACTTCCTCAAGATATATGTGGTGAAAAAAGAGGGTAAAGCATTCCTTCATGCGCCGTTGAAGGCGATGTTGAACAATCTTTTCGGGATAAAGAGAGCGGCTTAATTAACGTTGAGATGAACGCACAAAATTCACAAAATTAAGACTGCCAAAAATGCAGTAGACGCCGGCAGCATGACGTACTATTCCCGCCGAGCGAGTGGGAACAGCGACCTCGAATTCTGCGGCTTCACCCGCCCACCAATGGACAGAGCAATTCGGCGGAGTACAAGAGCCTGAAGAACTTGGCAGCAGAGAAATGCAACCTCGATGAGGCGAAAGTTCTCACGTTGTACCAGGCCAAACTACAGACCTCCTCAGTGACACCAGCTAAAAAGATTACGAGAAGCTGGCCAGAATGCACAAACAAAGGCGAGGTTACGCACAATGGAGTGAATCCTGACTCTGCAAAACTCTCGGGCAGCGACTTCACCATGTCGTTCAAAAGAACATTGCCCAGCACCAACTTCACACCTGGTGTTTACGATTTCAAGTATCGTGTTCCCGACACGTACGTGATTGACTTCAGTAAAGAAGTCGTAATAGAGAAGGGTGGAAATACCATGGTCTACATTCCTCTCGCCAGTGCAGTGGCCACCGCCAAGGTAAATGTTGGAGGTGGCTCATGGGAGTCTGAGGTTCCAGATGACCTCCGCCATGACTCTGCAGATGAAGGCAGCGAAGTTGGAGAAGTCAGTGAGGATGTCATGGTTTCTCAAGCGGTTAGTAACCATACCATTGACCATGACGATGACGATGACGAGGAGAGTGACGACAAGTCGGGAACTTTATCAGAACCAGAGGCCATGACTTTGGTATTTTTACCCCTTTCTCTCCCCCCCCCCCCCCCCCCCTCCCAGTACCTGTTAGACACACTTGTAGTGTTATTTTGTAAAAGTTGTTGTGGTTGCATATAATTATTAATTAATGCCAAAAGATCGGGTGGAGGGGTGGGGGTGAGATGACAGCTAAAAGATCGGGTGGGGGTCGGTGAGGTCGTTCATTTTTGTTACACACACACACACACACACAGCATTTTATGTGACATGACAGGTGCCACCTTCACGGTGACTACCTCGACGACGCACACGCTCCACAACGAGGTCAAACCCGAAAAAGAGAACCTTAGGGCACAGCCAGTACACCTTTCCCTAAGTGTGTAGCATGCAGAACATACATGGGCTGACATCAAAACCAAAAAAAGAAGCAAATAAAAAACAACATTTTTTGTTTATCTCTCTGCAAGAATTTTTCCCACGGCTATTTGTGTGTACCATCAAAAGTGCTCGTAAGTGCCTTCATTTCCATTTTTCCCCCAGGATTGAGGACATGTGGGCAATTTGTGATGTCGAAAAAAAAAGTTTTGGTCAAAAAATGGACTTGTCTTTCGGAAAAAATCGGCTGCGCAAAACCGTGTTTTAGACCCCCACAGATGCTCAAAACTGCCAAATTTTGCTTTTAATGGCCTCAAATCGTCGAAATTCGCCCTAAAAGGGGGCAAAAAAAAAAATTCGAGAGTCCCTTTCCCTGGGAGGCAATAGCCACCGGCAAAAACACCTGTCATATGACAGGTGGTACCTGTCAAAATGACAGGTACCACCTGTCAAAATGACAGGTACCACCTGTCATATGACAGGTACCACCTGTCAAAATGACAGGTGGTACCTGTCATCTTACAGGTACCACCTGTCATATGACAGGTGGTACTTGTCACCACCTGTCATTTTACAGGTGGTACCTGTCATTTTACAGGTACCACCTGTCATATTACTAGTAATATTCAATTATCACCTGTCATATTTATAACTAGTTACACCACCTGTCATATCACCTGTCATGGCCATAACTAGTCCGTCGTGCACCCCCTAGACCCCCCCCCGTGACCACCACCCAAACCCGGTCATATATGACCGGCCATATATGACCGGGCCTTTTTTTGGCTTTTTTTATTTATCTATTTATCGGTCATATATGACCGGCTTTTTCCTTAGCGGGAGCACTGATTTTATCTCCTCATACAAGGCTACAGCCACATCTGTAGCGGTTTCTTATGTGCATGTGACCCCACCATAAAGACCAATCGGTCCGTTCAATCAAAAGAAATAGATGTTCGCAACTCTCATAAAAAAGTAGCGTACCGTGCGCCTGCGGCGCAGCTAAAAATGACGAGCGGTAGCCCACAGCTCTACCCTATGCCATAGTCACTGCTACCTATACCATAGTTTGGCTATAAAAGCGTGCGATTTTATGTCACAATTCTTGAAATGTTGCGTACCGTGGCTCGCCAGAAAAGTTTTGATGACATATGGTTAGACAAGGGCGCGGAGGGGAAAGAGTTGTGGAGGTCTCTGCTAAAAATGCGTGGGGAAAAAAAATTGCCTCACACCGGCTTTTTTGGCTCACACCGGCTTTTTTTCCAAAATCTCAAACTACCAATGTCCCCTGTTCCTCTCATTGGTTGAAAAAAAAAAAATGGTAGCTTCCTCCAGAAACTCAAGGAATTGAAAAGGCTGTGACCTCTCTGTGACACACACTATCACAAAAGAAAAAGAAAAATTAATTTTTAGAGCTGGTTCGGTTCGGATCCCTACGTCTCGTAGGTTAGCCACCTTAAAGGGTGTGCATACCAAGCTCCTCCGCCACAGCTGCGATAGATTCCTTCAACTCTGTCAACGTCGTCTTGCTGTGAAGGGTTGTGGTTGTGGTTGTAGGGATGGTCTGAGCTTTAACGTTGATAATGTTTTGTCGCTATCGGGTAATACGGCCAAACCCTGGAAGTGTTGTTGGCATGGTGTTGCTCTAGAAAACTGTGAGCAGACGTATTCTCAGTCATAGGAAAGGGGGTGACAAGCGAGCATCGAATTGCTTGTTAAAACGTCAGATTGGTCGTGTGATGTGGGAGGGGAGGGGGAGGGGGAGGGGGAGGGGAGCAAAAAGGCCATACAGAGCGTTGACGCGTTCCGTCGCAGCTTCCGTTCTTTCCGCACAAGAGCTGCGGACCTCTTCACACATCGCCATGTTCTTTTCTCTGTCCTCCGCAGCAGCTGTGGGTGTGTGATATAAGGTATGGTAAGAGTTTAATGATAGATCCAAAAAAGCAAAAAGAAATTGTTTTTTGACTTGAAAATACAAAAGCCCTCTCGTGATAGTGTACCTTTGGTGCAAATGATCGGGTGCACTCCAATCATGCGGTCCTATCCATTCGAAGTTGACATCTAAACAAAAACAATCTCCCCCCCCCCACACTCACACAAAATTCACAAAAAAAAAGGGGCATTTTTTTCTCTCCAAACCACATACCTTGCTCCTGCGCTGCAAAGTCCGCCATCTCCTCCTCAACCGCAACCTCCCCCGGTGCTGCCTTTGCCTCGAGCTCTGTGAGCTCCGCCTGCAGCACTGCTGTCTCTGCCTCTAAGGCGGTGATCTCTGCTTCGGCTGCTGTCGTGTGGGCTGCGTTTTCTTCTGCCTTGGCGGTGACTTGAGCTTGGATGGCGGCGACTGCATCTTCAGTGTTCGTAGCTGCGGCAAGGCGAAGCCGCTCAGCACGTTCCTTGGCAGCAGTGTGCTCTTCCTCGCAACAGGTGAGATGGGTTGACTCACGCTCGACCTGTGCAGAGATAACCATCTGCTGCAGCTCTGCCTCGTCGTATAGAGCTGTCAACTCCTCTAGCGTAGCCTGCAACGACGCAAGCTTTGCAGGCGGCGCAATCTCAGAGCGGAACCCCTCAATCTCCTCTGCGCTGAACCCTTCGACCGTCGAGGGGCTCTTCTTCTTCCCCCGCTTGACAGCAGGCTTCTTCTCCTCGCTGACGTTGAGGTACATCAGAAAGTCTGTTGTGCGCTTCAGATCGACCTTCAGGGAGTCTTCGATGTTGAAGAGCGCCTCGCCAGTCTCGTTGCGTTCGTTTGTGGCGGTGGTGAGGCGGGTCTCGAGGGTGGTGGTGGTGAGCGTGGTGGCGTCGGCCTCTGCAGTGCGGGTGGCGTTGAGAGTGGCCAATTCATTGGCAGCAGTGGAGCGGAGGTCAGAGATCTGTGTGGAAAGGTCGGTGCAGGCGGATTGAATGGTGGCAACTTCGGTCAGTGCAGTGTCGGTGTTTGCCTTAGCCTTAGCCGCTTCGTGCTCGTCTACACGCATCGCCTCGTGGCCTGCACGTAGCAGTGCTTGAGTATCGCGCTTCAGTGCTGCCACGCTCGCGACACGCTTTGCCTGCAGTTGCGCAAGGAGGTGTGCTTCCTCCTCCGTGGTCTGCTGCAGTTTGTCAAGCTCCATTTGAGAGTCGATCAGAGCATCATTTGCCATCTGCACCTCACTCTTCGTCTGCTCTATTTCTTGCATTTTTTTTTTTTTTGGAGGTTTTTTTTTAAATGCGTTTCTGGGGTGTAATGTGGGAGGAGAAGAGGAGGAAGAGGAGGAAGAGTAGTAACTAGCGTCAATAGAAGATGGGGTCACGTATTATCACTTAAGCAGCGCCTGCATGATAAACCGCGCTGGTAGGGAACAGGAGAAGGAAAGAGGGGAGGAGAAACGAGAGCAAATCATTGAACAACGTGCCGTACTCTTACACGGGGGGGGGCAAGCACGTATCACATAAAATGGGTAGGCAAACCACATGAACTCTCATGCCATGCAAATCCAGCCATGCTGGTGCATCCCCTTCATAGGGTTCCGCAAGTGTCAGCGCGTGCAGCTTTTGAATTCGCTGCAATAGCAAAAGGAATGACCAACTCTTTTTTATTTTAATGGTTATACCTACCCCCCCCCCCCGTGCATAAGTCCGACCCCCATGACCCGTGCATAAGTCCGATGACCCGTGTATAAGTCCGGGCAGATTTGGGCTCAGGATCGGACATATGCACAAGCCGACTTATACACCGGTTTTGTGTACTAGTACTGGGGAAAAAATATTTTGAGGTGTTTTCCCGCTCGCGAAGCGAGCAGGAGAAAAAAATTGAGGTATTTTTCCGCGAGCGAAGCGAGCGTAACTTTATTTTTATTGGTGGTGCATGGGATCATCTTCACGCTTCTCGTAAAACATCATCCTCACAATTCTCAAAGGTGTGAACCTGTTACTGCAACATTGTGGAAAACTTTGCACCCCAAACAGTCTCAACAGACAAAAGGTGCCCCTCGTTGGGAGTTGGTTCTCATGTTTGATACCTGCACAGCAGGCATTCCTCTGAGTCCAACGCTGTTTGGCCTGCTTGCGGCGTTGTACCGAAGGTGCACGAAGACAGGGTAAATTTTGCGGGCGGTGTCACATGTGGGTCACTCACACAGGTCATGTGACACTGCATGGATGTGGGTACCTGGGTGCACAAAACCGGTGTATAAGTCCGATACCCGTGCATAAGTCCGAAACCCCGTGTATAAGTCCGGAGGCCCTCAGCCCCCCCAAAAATCGGACTTATACGCAGACTTATGCACGGGGGGGGGGTAGGTAGACAACAAAAGGTGTTGCCAGTTTTCAATGAGAGTTGCTATTTTTGCAGGGAAGGGGCGAGTAAAAAAAAAAATTCACCATTGGAGCAGCAAGGACGTCCCCGCAACTACCATCTTCCCCATGTCCACATGAAAAGAATATGGGATGAGGAGGTATTGTGTTGCCTGGAGGGTGTGGGTGGTCTTTTAGTAGTTCAAAGGTAAAACAACGGTGGTTGCGGAATGGAGGATACGATGTATACTTTGAAACCCCCTACAAATATGAAATACCCCATATCGGATGTGGTCTCTGATCTGTCTGTGTGGGGATGTATTTCCCCCAACACAGCATGGTTGGTCAGGAACTCTCCACGTGTCAGTTCAAAGGAACAGTACTCATTTACACACCATCACAGCAATAAATAATTTCATATACTTTCTTTTCTTAACCGAAATGAAAAGAAAGCAAAGAGGGTGCGACAAATGTACCCTTGCTTTTTTTTTTGGAATGTTTTGCAAAACGTAGAAAAAGAAAAATAAATGCTTCATGCACAAATTGAAACTTCAGTAGATTGGTTTCTAACATTAACCCTGTTTCAGTCCTAAGAATCATACAGTAGTATTCAAAAGGGTGGACATCTTCAGTGATTTCCCTTTATATAGCAATAAAGAATAATGCATTGTCTACCGTACTACTCCAAGGAAGCTGCACACAAGAATGGCGCAACTTTAGGAGAATGTCCGGCATTGTTCTAACGCTCAGTGTCTGCCCCTGCATCAATGAGCACCTGCACCACGTCTGAATACTTTTCATGCACAGCAACGTGCAACGCAGTGTAGTTGTTGATGCCTTGGTGATTCAGGTCCACCTCCGGCAAGCCCACAAGATAGCGCACAGTATCGGTGTGTCCATGAAGAGCTGCAAGGATCAGACATGTTTCTCTTCCTGCGTCTGTGGCACGCGCATCCGCACCTGCTTTGACCAACTTCATCACAGTTTTGAGTTCTCCTGAAATGCTAGCCAAGTGCAGAGGCGAGCGTCCATCAACATTCTTTGTCTCAATGTCTGCCCCTGCATCAATGAGCACCTCCACCACGTCTGTATGTTTCTGTTCAACAGCATAGTGCAACGCAGTGTAGTTGCTCATGTCTTGGTGATTCAGGTCCACCTCCGACAAACCCACAAGATAGCGCACAGCATCGGTGTGTCCATGATACGCTGCAAATATAAGACACGTGCTTCTTCCTGTGTTTGTGGCACGCACATCCGCACCTGCTTTGACCAACTTTGTCATTGTCGTGAGTTCTCCTGAAATGCTAGCCAAGAGCAGAGGCGAGTTTCCATCAACATTCTTTGTCTCAATGTCTGCCCCTGCATCAATGAGCACCTGCACCACTTCTGAATGTTTTCTCGACGCAGCAACGTGCAACGCAGTGTGGTTGCCGCTGCCTTGGTGATTCAGGTCCACCTCCGGCAAACAAACAAGATAGCGCACAGTATCGGTGTGTCCATTATACGTGGCACTGATAAGACACGTGTCTCCATAGTCGTCTGTGGCACGTACATCCGCACCTGCTTCGACCAACATCTTCACAGTTGTAAGTGGTCCTGAAACACTAGCCAAGTGCAGAGGCGAGCGTCCATCAACATTCTTTGTCTCAATGTCTGCCCCTGCATCAATGAGCACCTCCACCACGTCTGCATGTTTTTCTTCAACAGCATCGTGCAACGCAGTGAAATTTCTGTTGTCTTGGTGATTCAGGTCCACCTCCGGCAAGCTCACAAGATAGCGCACAGTATCGGTGTGTCCATCATACGCTGCAAATATAAGACACGTGTATCCTTCGGTGTCTGTGGCACGTACATCCGCACCTGCTTCGACCAACATCTGCACAGTTGTGAGTTCTCCTGAAACACTAGCCAAGAGCAAAGGTGAACGTCCTTCAACATTCTTTGTCTCAATGTCTGCCCCTGCACAAATGAGCACCTCCACCACGTCTGCATGTTTTTGTTCAACAGCATCGTGCAACGCAGTGTAGTTGCCCCTGCCTTGAGGACTCAGGTCCACCTCCGGCAAGCCCACAAGATAGCGCACAGCATCGGTGTGTCCATTATAAGCTGCAAATATAAGACACGTGCTTCTTCCTGCGTTTGTGGCACGTACATCCGCACCTGCTTTGACCAACTTTGTCATTGTCGTGAGTTCTCCTGAAATGCTAGCCAAGAGCAGAGGCGAGTTTCCATCAACATTCTTTGTCTCAATGTCTGCCCCTGCATCAATGAGCACCTGCCCCACGTCTGTATGTTTTTGTTCAACAGCATCGTGCAACGCAGTGTAGTTGTCCCTGCCTTGAGGACTCAGGTCCACCTCCGGCAAACCCACAAGATAGCGCACAGCATCGGTGTGTCCATTATACGCTGCAAACATAAGACACGTGCTTCTTCCTGCGTTTGTGGCACGCACATCCGCACCTGCTTCGACCAACTTTGTCATTGTCGTGAGTTCTCCTGAAATGCTAGCCAAGAGCAGAGGCGAGTTTCCATCAACATTCTTTGTCTCAATGTCTGCCCCTGCATCAATGAGCACCTCCACCACGTCTGTATGTTTCTGTTCAACAGCAAAGTGCAACGCAGTGTAGTTGCTCATGTCTTGGTGATTCAGGTCCACCTCCGGCAAACCCACAAGATAGCGCACAGCATCGGTGTGTCCATGATACGCTGCAAACATAAGACACGTGCTTCTTCCTGCGTTTGTGGCACGCACATCCGCACCTGCTTCGACCAACTTTGTCATTGACGTGAGTTCTCCTGAAATGCTAGCCAAGAGCAGAGGCGAGTTTCCATCAACATTCTTTGTCTCAATGTCTGCCCCTGCATCAATGAGCACCTGCATCACTTCTGAATGTTTTCTCGACGCAGCAAAGTGCAACGCAGTGTGGTTGTCGCTGTCTTGCTGATCCAGGTCCACCTCCGGCAAACCCACAAGATAGCGCACAGTATCGGTGTGTCCATTAGAAGCTGCAATGATCAGACATGTTTCTCTTCTGTCATCTGTGGCACGCACATCCGCACCTGCTTCGACCAACATCTTCACAGTTGTGAGTGCTCCTGAACGGCTTGCCAATTGCAAAGGCGAGCATCCTACATCATTTTTTGTCTCAATTGTCTTCATATCTGCCCCTGCACCGATGAATGCCTGACACACTGCAGGGTCCTCCCACATGGCTGGACATAGGTGCGCCGTCTGACCTGCACTGTCCTTGGAGTCGTGTGGGACAAAGGCGACCTTGCTGCAGACTGACTTCCAATGCTGCAAGAGGACCTCCGTGCACGCAGTGTGGTCTGCGTGGACACACTCACTCAGCAAGATCCCGAAGCCCATCTGCGTTGTCTCGACATACGGAAGAAGCAGTGTGAGGCATTCATTGTGGTTCCCTCTGCATGCCTCGTGCACAGCTTCGAAGGCGAGCGTTTCCGTTTTGCTGCCTGGGGAGAGCTTCTTGAGTGCTGCCCGCACGGCAGCGGTGTTGCCGTTCCTGACAGCCTCCAGCAGGTCCTTGTCAGAAAGCTTTCTTCTTTTTGGTGGGTTCTGGTTTGATGTGCTGTCTGCGTGTTGCTTCGACATGGTGCTGTGTGTATTGCTGTGAGGTTGATGATGTTTTGTGTTATATGCGAGGTTGCGGGGATGGAGGGAAGGATCTACAAAAGAAGCTAAAGGGCTTGTCCTTGTGTCACGTTCTGTGTCTCAATGCACTAACACACACAGGGTGTGCTCGAAAGACGCGTGAGGAGGTGGAGGAGGAAAGAGAAGAGGGTTGAGTGATTATAAAAAAAGGTGGTCACAGGAGCTTTTGTTTGTATTTTGTTTTTGAATGGCAGCCCTTTGCTTTTTTTTCCTTTTTTCCTTTTTCAAACATCCATGAAAATTTCATGGCGGTTGCTGTTACATAAAAATCTATGGGGGGGAAAGGGAAAGGGGTTTTCTGCACATTTTGCGCGTGAATGTTTTTTTTTGAAAGGCGGTGTCCAAAAGACACCAAAAGAAGCACTATGTGTGTGTGTGTGTGTGTCTTTGCACAACCTCTTGCATGCATTATAAAAGAAAAAATTGACTCTTGCTGTACATCAAATAAAAGAAGATCGGAAGGACCGAAGAAAACTGGAAATATGTCTGCTCACATGCGGACACATCTTAAAATATGCGACGTTGTCTATAAAAGGAAAATAAGCTTTTTCAGACATTCTGAACAAAGCACATTCCTTTTGTTGAGAGATGACAAAAGGGTTGTGCTGCTTTGTGCATGTATTAGGCGGATGAGTCCAGAAAAGATTTGCCACGATATTGCGTAACCGCGGGACCGTGATTCTAGAGGGGGGGAAAAAAAAATCAAAAATCAATGAAAAGCTTTGATATGACTCACACAGCTTGCACATCTTTTTCAAAAGAATTTTTTTCTTCAAAAAATATATAATCTATCAGTGCATCTAACACCGTTCCCCTCATCAAAAAGGGGTGTGTGGGGGAGTTCATTTCGCCGTTGACGAATCGTTTACTTCCTGCGCTTCTTCAGGGGAGACTGTGGGTGGGTGGTGGGTAGTTTGAAAAATAAAGAAAGCGAGGTTAAAAAAACTGTGAAGTGCAAACTCTCTGCAGATGCAGGTACCGGAAAGAAAGGTTGCTCAGATGATCCGACGCCCTTTGTACTTAGCCAGAAATGCTTCAGATAAATTCTTAAAAGAAACTGTTTCTCTAAGGGTAGTGTAACTTTTTCGGTCTGTTACCGTTATTTTGGTGTTCGAAAAACCCGGCGGGCGGCGGAAAAAAAAAGTTATGAAGAAAAAAAAGTTTTACCAGGGGGAAAAAAGTTATGAAGAGATTTTCTTACATTTTTCCAGAGTTTTCTTCACAGTCAAATCCTTATTTTCGTGACGTGTAGCTTGTTTTCTGTTGCGTGTAGCATTTTGTGTCTTCTCATTATCATGTTGCCTGGGTACCTAGGTTCCTGGACACCGGGTGTCTGGTTCCCAGAATGACTGGGTACCAGAAAGTTATAGGTACTACAGTGTGTAAAGTGTAAAGTGTACAGTGTCCAGTGTCCAGTGTACAGTGTACAGTGTACAGTGTACAGTGTACAGTGTACAGTGTACAGTGTACAGTGTACAGTGTACAGTGTACAGTGTACAGTGTACAGTGTACAGTGTACAGTGTACAGTGTACAGTGTACAGTGTACAGTGTACAGTGTACAGTGTACAGTGTACAGTGTACAGTGTACAGTGTACAGTGTACAGTGTACAGTGTACAGTGTACAGTGTACAGTGTACAGTGTACAGTGTACAGTGTACAGTGTACAGTGTACAGTGTACAGTGTACAGTGTACAGTGTACAGTGTACAGTGTACAGTGTACAGTGTACAGTGTACAGTGTACAGTGTACAGTGTACAGTGTACAGTGTACAGTGTACAGTGTACAGTGTACAGTGTACAGTGTACAGTGTACAGTGTACAGTGTACAGTGTACAGTGTACAGTGTACAGTGTACAGTGTACAGTGTACAGTGTACAGTGTACAGTGTACAGTGTACAGTGTACAGTGTACAGTGTACAGTGTACAGTGTACAAGAAAACACTCGCGAAGGAAAACGACTTCTCTCGAAAAAATTGCTTACTCACCAAGTGATCGTGAGGTGCTATAGGTATGGGTCCTGTACAGCCCCACCCACATCTTTCCTATAGAACCTCTTCATAACTTTTTTCCCTAGGTACTTTCTACATAACTTTTTTTTTTTGGTTTTCAAAAAATCCGGCGGGCGGTAACGGTAACAGGCTGAAAAAGTTACACTACCCTAACGAAAATAAGGTTGGTAAGCCTCGCACGTTACCTGACAAACAAAAGGATCAGTCCTTCACACGGTCTGCTGAGATGCTGATGGTACGGATGCCTCTGGGCCGCAGAGATTTAAAATAGGGTACAATTTTTGAAAAGGTGTCGATCGCCAACAGCAGACATCCCCATACAAAAGCGCTACGCAGTACGCCAAGCCCCAAGGCATACCTGATCTTCCTCCATCGCCTCGAGCACCCTCTTGGCAGCGATTCCTTCACGCTTCAGCACAGTGTCGGCAAGCTCCTTTGTGTTGTGTTCAATCTCCGCAGTCCTGTTCGGTGTGGTGTTGTTTGATGCGTACTGGAAACAGTGAAATAGTTGCCACATAGGCAATATGGGCTGTAACGACGCCCCAGAATGGGAGGGGTATTATATCACGAAATCAGTCAAAACGCCTCATGTCCGGCGGACAGCACATGGGCGTCTACAAAATAATAAGAAACCTCTTGCCCAAACAGGATAAACTTTTGCAACAAACACTTCACCAAAACACCTCAGATCCAATCACCCTTTCCCCCCTACCCCAACTCCATAAACCATCTCAAAAACAGGGACAACATCACATACACATCAGTGTGCGCCTGGGACAGCTGCGCAAGCTCCTTCTGCGTCTTCGCCTCCAACTCCGACGCCTCTCTGCACGCCGCCAGCGCTGCGGTACGCACCTTCAGCGCCGACGCGGCTGCCTTGCTCACTGCCTGCTTCGCCTTGAGCTCTGCTGCAAGCCTTGCCTGGTCCAGCTCTGCGAGGGCACACTTCTTTGCACGCAACGCTACGTCCCTTTTGCTGCGTGCCGTGCGCAACCTTGTGTCCACCTCTTTCAACGCCTCAGGCGCAGACAACGCCAGAAGCTCCTGCTTGAGACCCTGCAGGGTTGCATGCTGCGTGGAGACTGCTGTGAACTGTGCACGCTGGAGTGTGGCGCACTCTTGGAGCAGTGCAGAGGTCTCAGCGTCAAGCTCACCACGCCGCTTCACGATGTCGCAGCGCTTTGTCGTCAAGGTGTCCGTCTTCGCAAGCTCGTCTGCGTACCTCTCGTGCAGCGCATCGAGCTCCCTCTGCACTCCGGTGCACTCCTCCTCGTGTCTCGCTGCAATCTTCTCCACAGCTGCCGCCACCTCCCCCTCCTTCTCCGCAACAGTCTCCTCGAGTCCTTCACGCTTTCCTTCAAAGTCTTTGAGGGATGAGCGCAGGTCTCCGCGTTTGCCTCTTTCAGCGAGAACCAATTTTGCGGCATTCTTTGCGTGATCGGCGCGAGCTTGGAGGAGGGAGGTGCGGCCCTGCTCTAGCTCCGCTTTGACTTCGTATTTTGCGACAGCAAGCTCACCGCTGAGGGTTTCGTGGGTGCGGGCAGCCTCGGAGAGAGCTGCCTTTGCGGTGTCGTGCTGTGCGCGCTGTGCAGCAATGCCCGCAGCCGCACGCTCTGCCCTCTCCGTCTGAACGGACGTAGTATCCCTCAACGTTGCCTCCTGCTGCGCAACATCGGCAGCCTGCTCCACATCCAACCTCTCTGCCCTCTGTGCAGATAGCACCTCCTTCAGCTTCTTCTTCCTTTCCGCATGCTCCTGCTGTTGTCCATGAAGCTTCGCCAGGTCTTCCTTCAATCTTTCCAACTCAGCCAACTCCTCAGGGGAAGGATCAGATGGTGGTGGTGGTGGTGGTGCAGACACTTCCTCCCCCTTAGGGGAAGCAGCAGGTGGTGGTGGTGGTGGCGGTGGGGTAGATCCCTCTTCTGGAATGGGTAGGGGTGTGTCGGACATAATGTGTTCGTGTTCTGGACAGAATGATTGAGAGTTGGCAGAGAGAGGGAAGGTTGATATGATGCAGGGATTTGGTCTAATAGCGTTGTGAAAAAGGTAGATTGTAGATGTAATAGAGGTTTTTTTAAAAGAAATTTGACTTGAAAATATCAAAAAGGCGCGTGAGGTGGACTCAAAAAACCATGATGTCCCGTTCGGATGTATTCCGTCAATTCCTTTAAGTTTCAGCCTTGCGAATGTACTCCCCCCTGAACCCATAATCTTTGATTTCTCGTTTCAAGGGTAGTGCCGTAGGGGCCATAATAGAGCGCCCTTCGATCCTGAGACGGTATCGTTTACAGTCGTGGACTACGACGGTATCTGATCATCTTCGATCCCCACACTCTCGTTCTTCGGAGAGTGGCAGTCTCCATTCTGAGAAACTGCAAGTTCCAAGGGGAGCTGAAGAACGGAAATTACCGCTTCTCTTACTGTGTCCCCCCTGACCACGCCATCGACCACATTCGTCTGCCCGAAGCGGCGCTTGACGGAGCGATGCTCCTGTCCATGTTTCCTTGATTTCCCTGGCCGCCCCAAGAAAGCAATACTCAGTACGCAGACTACCCCGTTCGAGTACGGCGTAGTACTTCCCCCCGAAGACGCTCAAACCGTGGCACCGGTGCTTCAGCACGCCAGAGGGAGAGGGTCGAGAGGGTCGACCAGGACCCGGCCAAGGAAGCGGTAGAGGGTAGTACATGGTGAAGGAGATTAATAAAGACATTCTTGTCGAGTGCTTTCGACAGAAGTTCGTCTGCCCGCGATCTAAGAATTTCGCCTCTGACGTGGGAGGACGTACGAAGTATCGGATCATCTTCGATCCATACACTCTCTATCTAGATAGAGGAAAACATGACCGCGTTAATTACCTTATCAAAAAAGACTACAGAGCCAAAAAGAAGACGCTTGTTGTGACAAGAACGGGACTTCGTATTGTAAAAAGAAAGCATCCCCACCCCCCTCCAGAACCAGCTGGGTACCAAACTGGAACACTCAGTAAAACCACACTGACTGGACAGTTTGTTTTCTCCCCTGCCTCTCCCATGTTAATACTCCATTTTTCCTCAATTGTCAATGGTGCGGTCTGTGCTGATGACAATAACAATCCATCTCTAGTTTTGTTCACTTTTGTGCCTCGTTCTAACTAACCGGCACTGTACAGATTGTAAGACGTCTGGCCCTCGCTTCGCTCGGACCAAGTGCTTTTCATGTGCATAGTAAACGTGTAACATGTTCCTCTCGGTCGGTTTGTTTGAAAACAAAAAAAGTGGTATTTTTTTTTTTTGAGAAGGGGAAGGGGAACAGGGTATAAGCTTGGATTTTGAATTTTTTCCAGAATTAGGTTTTTTGAATTTTTTTTTTTTTGGTGGGGTTATAGCAGGGTATTATATAGCCCCCACCAAAAAGGTGGTTTTGTGTGAGGCAGTCATTTTTTTCTGTGGGGGAAACGAAGCGAAAAATTTTCTCGGTATTTTGTGACCACGGCAAACCTACACCACCCCAACCCTGCGGAAAAGCCTCCCCTCCTCTGTGCAACCTTGGTAGCTTTCAGCCACTGGTGATCCGCAATCCGTAGTGGGTGTCAGCCTTATTGTCGGTAACCTCAATACATTTACAAGAAACGGTGGCCATGGCACCCAAAGGTTCCTGGCGAAGCCACGGTATGCAACATTTCTAAAATCGCGCTTTAAAATTGCACTATTTTACAGGCAAACAATGTCATGGGAAGGGTGTGAAAGCTTGCGCCGCAGGCGCACGGTACGCTACTTTTATTCTTTTCGCCACATCTTTTTTCTCACTCATAGTTGGGTTCAAGCTCCGTCCGTCAAATGGAGCTCAACGAACCCTTTTTTGCGGAGCAAAAAAGGAAAAATGGCGCCGCAGGCAAAAAAAATTTAAGGTACAGCCTGGATGGTGCGGTCAGTAACCCAGTTCCCAAGGGTACTGCGTACTCCCGTGGTTCAACCACGGTTCTTTCCCCCATATTTCCCCCCCCGAAATCCAAATCTATATTTTTTTTTTTCCCCCGAAAAATTTCAGAATTAGGTTTTTGAACCTAATTCTGAGTACCAAGCTAATACCCTGAAGGGGAAGGGGGGGTAACCTTTTCTCTTTATGTGGGAAATAACGGTTCTGGGTAATGAAAGAGCGCTATTTGTTTTTTGAAAGAAAGCTTGAAAGATGAATGTGCATCGCTGTGTGCGCACTGTTGAGGAGGAGGGTGTTTAAACCAAAAGAAATCAAAAAAAAAAAATATATCACCCATTCCATGAAATTCCGTATACTTTTGCAAAAAAGTCACTCAGAGAACCCAGATGCAAATTTTTTATCGTCCGACCCCGCATTTGATTCATTTTGACTCCCCGGATCTGAGAATATTTTTTTCAAAAAAAATAAAAAAAAAATCCCATCCGAGGATGTGTGGGAGAGTTTTGGGTCCGGCGCTCCCAGTTATCTCGACAATTTCCTGGTCACAAAAACCCCCCAAAACACCGCTAGTGTGAATTTCCGAGCTCAGCGCTTTTCATTAAAAAAAAAATCGAGAAGATTAGTGGAGTAGAAGTTGTCTACTTTTTTTACCATGGGTAATTTTGCACTATAGCTGTATATAGCAGGGCAAATTACCTTGGAAAATGGGGTGTTCGCCGCTGGTATACGGTAGTACCCTGGTCGCCTTCTGCGTCTACCCGTTGGTCGTACGACCCCGGAATTGCAAGATATTGCACTGCATCTTTCAAACGCGTGATTGGGCAATTTTTTGTTGACGAAAGCGTGGCCTTAAAATATAGAGGGATTCCTCTGTAAAAGGGGCACCATAAGGCACTTCCTAGTAGGTACCTTCCGCCTAAGAACTGCCCAAAAAATAATAGACATCAACAGATGCATGAAAAAAATCGTCCGACCCCGGAATTGAAAGATTTCGTACCCGATCTTCCAAAAAAAGAAAAAAAATATTTTTTTTGGGGACCTGGGCCCCTGTTAAAATTATGTGGCCACGGACGACATCGTTTGCGGAAATATGAAGTATTTTTTTGTTGTCGAAAATGCGCTAGTGTGAATTTCCGAGCTCGGCGCTTTCAATTAAAAAAAAAAATCGATAAGATTAGTGGAGTAGAAGTTGTCTAGTTTCTTTACCAAAAACAGGGGTTTTGTATACGGTTTTTCATGGAATGGGTGATATATATAAACTGTATCCACGGATCTGCAGCAATTCCCTGGCTAAATTGGAGGGGTTTTTCTCTGTTCTTTTCTGCAAAGTTTACATGCAACCAACCCGATCATACCACTCTCGTGACAGTGTACCTTGGTGTAGGACCAAGCACCCCAAGCGGTCCTACATCTGTTTCATGGTATATATCTGATATACCAACCGAAACAAAGACAAATTTTATAAGATGAACCTAAGCCTCGCGTGCTTAGTCACCTCTTAACAAATCATCATATGATATCCCTGTTTTCTCAGAAAACCCCTTCCAAAAAAGCTTTGCTTAAAAAAAATTCACAATATATTCGTCTTGGAAAAGACATGAAATTATCCCCTCCCTCCCTCCCCCTCCCCCCCTTTCATCACTCACATTCTGATAAATTTCCCCGAATTTATCAAAAAAAATGCAACAAAAGAACGCCTCGTTCATCGGCGGACGCAGGTACTAAACAAAGAAAAATACATTTTGCTCCCCCTTCTCCTTAACACCTCATTCCTTCCAACGCATCAGATAGAATAGCATCGTGTAGGAGATCTGCGTGCATTTTATCTTGGACATATGTCTTGTAGTTGAATCCGCTGGTTCTTTGGTGGAGCTTATTGATGTCTACACAGGAGTATGGGACACCGCCTTCGGGGCGACCTCCGTTTGCAAGGAAGGATGTTGGTGCTGAGGTGTAGCAGTGCCTGCTGCGGCGGGAGTGTTGAGGTGGTGACGTCTTGGTTGCTTGCGTTTGGCTTGTCTGTGGTGGTCTGCACTGTGCATGCGGAGGCGGGCTGAACGAGACCCGCCGTCTCCCATAAATACTGTACGGCACACCACTCCTTTCCCCCTTCACCTCTGACGCAGGCGTCTCCTCTGCAGGCTTTCTCATGACCCTCTCGTACATCATGTTCTGGTGTTCTTGGTGGTCCGCATTTTTGCTAAATTTTGAAAAATGGGTTGTGGAGTGGTGACTCCGACTTAGGGCCTCCAATTCCTCGACAGGAGACCGATGAGAAGCGTTTTGGGTTGTGTTGGGGAGTGAGGGGAGGGAGGGCATTTTGAAGGTAGGGTTTTCGCGGTCGAAACGGAGGCGTCGTTGGGCTTCATCGCGTTTGCGGGATTCGAAGGATTCGCGACGTCGAGAGGATTCACCTTGTTCTCTTGCAAGCGAGTTAACAAATTCACGGAGTTCCTCCCCTTCCAGATCAATCTCCGGATCCATCGCTCGGCTTGGCTTTGCATCGCTACTCTTCAACCGACTGCTGTCATACAGCTCCCTCTGTTCAGGGTCACTCAACACCTTATACGCAAAACTAATCTCCTGAAATCGCTCCACCCCATCCGGGTTTTTATCAGGGTGATACCGCACCGCAAGCCGCCGGTATGCCTTTTTTATGTCCGCAGCGCCAGCGCATTTTGTCAACCCCAATACTTCATACAAAGCAATATTATCAGTCAAACCAAATATCCTAGAAGTGGGATCCATAAAAAAAAAGTGTAAAAATTCCTGGTGGTGAATAGGAGAAAATAAGAGGGAAAAGGAAACTGTTCTTTTCCCGAATCAGTTCATTTTGCGCTTTTTGAAACCTCGGTTGTAGTGTAGACCGAGGATGCGCTCGTTCTACTAAACCTGAACGGGTTTAGTGACGAAAAATTGCATAAGACCGCCACAGTGACTTCTTCTGGGGTTTTCGGAGTTGAAGAATGGCAAAAATGGGTCAAATATGAGAGGGGGGCAGTTGTGAACCATCCCGTCCCCGGGCCTCTCCTCCTCTGTGCAGCCTTGGTAGCTTTGTAGCTACCAGTTGGTACAATGACTGGTGCACCAAAGCAAAGAAAACTCGAAACTGTGGGGTGAAAAAAAAAAGGGGGGGAAGAGGAAGAGGAGAGAGGGTGGTGTCAGAAAATAATAAAGAGGGGATAATACGGTACGACACACACACACACGTTGCCTTTTTTTGTTTTTTTGTTTTTTTGTCCGCAAGAAAAAAAAAAAGCAGAAGGGGAGAAAAATGGTACATAAGGGGATAGACGGAGAGGTACCGAAAAACGGATTGTGTTTATTTTTCTTTTTCCGAATTGTTTATGAGTTGGCTTGATTCGTTACGCGTCTCTCGAGTTGGATGGAGTAGGAATCAAGTTTGTCGACGACTGTTTCAAGCCCGGTTAAAGATCTGTAATAGTTGTTGTGTTGCATAGAAAAAATCTTTCAAAACTCAAAATCCAGGCGGGGGGGCTGGGTCAAATAAAAAAATAGTAACTCTGATGGAAAAAAGGTTTCTTTTCCGTCGACAATCACCAAAGAAGTGGGTTTTATACTCAATGTCACCCAAAGGGTCAAAGGGTGTGTACACTATTATTTATCCCCTCTGAATTAAAGTACAGAAGCGCTATCAACCGTAAGGATGCAAGCCGCAAGACAGTCATACAGCACCCTACCCCCCAAAAAAATAAGCGAAGCGTGAAGCACAGTGTGAAGCAGGCACTCCCCTTCCCCCTTCACAATACAAAAACGCAAGGAGAGAAAAAGGCATACATTTCCAATGAGTCAATCTGTGCGAAGTACGGTTGCAGCTGCTGGTAGTCGCGGAGCATCTCCAGCAGCGACTCCTGCAGGTTCGCACACCTGTCGTTCATCGCCCCGTACCGTGTCTTCAGCACGTCCCCAACGTCCTTGAGACACAGCAGGTCTTCTCTGTGCACCGCCATCTCCCCCTCCACAAGCTCCCCAATGCCTGCGAACAATGCCTCCACCGACATCCCCTCTTCGACCTCGCCCTGGGGCATATTGTATTGTGTTTTGTCTGTCATGTGAACGTAGGACAAACGTAAGGAGGTTCGCAATGAAAGGCGAAAGGTTGGTCACAACCCTAAAAGAGCAAAATCATTGCACCATACCCGTCTCCTTCGGGCAGGGGTGGGGGCATTCTGCAGAAGCATCCGCAGAGGGAAAAATGCGTAGAAACACAACGTAAAACCCGCTTTGTCATCTTGTAACTACGTTCCCTAGTTGCCGCCCAGTTCTGCCCTAGGCAGGAATATGGAGAGTGTCCCCTACCCAAGCCCTGCCCAAAGCCCCCAACCCTCGCGCAGTATAGCAAGCAATGCAGCAACCCCGTGTTGCTATTGTGGCGGGGCACAAAATAGGTGACGTGAGGGTGTACCCGAAGTCTGTGAAACATTCCCAAAGGGGTGCCACAAGCCACTCATAGTACTTCTGTGAAGGATATGCCCCATTGCAGAGGGGCAGTGTTCCGTGTGAGGCGTGAATCATGCATCTCTATAGATACGCACACCCCTGCCACCCCTGCTCCCTAGTAAACTTGTTTAAGCAGCTCTGCTGTGTCTTGGGGGTCTCTCGATTAGATACAGGTTCCGCGCCCTGCATGTTTATTGTCTTGCATCAGCAAGGTAGAGAGTAGCAGGGGAAACTAATAAAAAATCATTCACTCACTCATCAGGATTTTTTTGTGCTTCCCCCCCGGTCTCACCCTCCGTAGGATTCAGGAGAGGTGGATGAGGTTTAACAAAAAGAAGCCGAAGGAACCAGCCGATCGGTTTGTGTACAACGGAGTGGAATGGGACCTGCCGACGTGCGTTTTCAGGCTGCCTCAGAAGTAGAGAATTTCACCGTCGACTTTGGGGGCGATCACGACGAAGATGTACCCGCACCTGAGGAGACTGCTGCAAAGGACGTCCTTCTCGACCACCGCAAATGGACGTTGTTGGACAGGATGGAGCAGATGGAGCTTCTGTGCCTGCTCCAGGCACGTTACGTGGCGCCCGGGAAGGTGACGCGAGGGATGCAGGCCTAGATGCTCGCCATCACGGAGAAGGCGATGAGGGGAAAGCCCGTGGAATACCTCTTGGCTAGGCTCCTGGATGGCCTTCTGTTTTTTTTTCCATTTTAGGTTTACGGAGGGCCTCGACAGTGCCAAAGTATTCCGCCAGAGGTCGACAATGGGGTAATCGACCACCCCGGCACGCAAGGCGGCCATCGAAGCAGCGCAAACAAAGGCTAGCACGATGAAGAGAGGGGTTCCGACCGGGTAGGGTCAGCAGGAGCAGAAGCGCGTCCGCCAAGACAACGGTGGGTCAACTTTGACCTGGTCGGGCAAGGGGTTTTCGCGGACAGATGGCCACCACTGCTACAGAAAGGAGGCAAAGGGAAAGGGAGCCAGTAAGGATGGCGATCAAGCCGGTGGCTATCGATGATTAAAACAAACAAACAACAGTCGGTGGGTTTCCCCCGGTCTCACCCTCCGTGCGTTAACTTCGCCAAATAAAAGAATGGGGCGGTTTGTTTGAAAGATTGTGTTTTGCTTTTGGCTATTATATCGAGAGACCCTCCCTGCCACCCCTGCCTGCCACCGATGCACCCCTGCACCTCCCTCAGGGTGTAGCATCTCCCTCTGTGCAATAAGCTGGTCCGACCTTGGTTATTTCATTCCGAAAAAACCCGGTGCAAGGAAGCCCTAGCCTAGACACCCACCAGATGTGGCGGAACGTGAGTTTCGATAACTCCTGCTGCGCCATTATCAACGACATCCCACGCCTTTAACGCTAGCTCTCAAAGCCACAAAACCCAAAGGCTGGTAAATCCAAGCCCCTCATGCTTAGCCACCTTCGCAACAAGAGAGTCACCTCACTCACTTAATTAGCGCACCCAACAGATGCACATACAACCCCAGAGATCTGTCTTAAGTACTACCCATCTCTGCGTATGCAGGTGGACAGAGTACCAGAGGAGCACTGCACAAGACAACGACACACCTTCCCCACCACCCCACCCAGACAGACACCACGAATCATCACACTGCAACTAACTGTAGTGGATCCTACGCTGTAGTGAGAGAGATAGCCTATTGTACTACATGTCATTTTGTATATCATTCTGACATATCACGCCAACGTCGTAGCCTAGCGTCGTGCAGCTCCATAAAGTAACCAAATACCCTCCCGTTTCCCCCCCACCAGCACCATGCTTGGTTCAGTGCAAAAAGTCGTAAACCCTTCCCTCATTTCATCGCCCATCCCCTGCTACAATTTCCCCCCCTGTTCATCATCCTGCCGGCAGTGCATGATCCGGAAACAACGATTCATCCTCTGATGGCAGAACACTGTCAACAGAAGGGATATCAGAGCAACCCATGAAGCCTGAAGCAAACGGGCAGGCGGTTCCCAGAAGACGACACACATTCACACACCCAGAAACAGCATTCCGCTCTGCCGAAGTGCCCACACCTGCTTTCAACACATCCTCGCAAACAGCGCGAAGAGGACCGTAGTGCAGACTGAACCACCTTCTGTCTCCCTCCCATCAGGCATTGCCAGACGTCAAACTCTAGAAAACACTTGCGTTTTATAGTCTTGTAACTTTAGAAAACACGCCCACCCACTCCGCCCCCCTTCAGCGCTAGACACCCGATGTCGAGCCTGCTCCTCGAATCACCAAGTTCGCAAGAATTTTTAAATTAATGTCTGACAATAGGGGGGAAGAGTGAGGGATTGGGACAATGGGAGAAGTCTTTGCTTCAGGTACTGCTCACTCCGCCCAAAAAATGTCAAAAATTCCCAAAAACTACCTAAATTTTTGCTCGCCCCCCCCTAAAATCACAAAATAAATCGTGAGAGGGGGTGAAACGGCCCCTTACCGCCAAGTGCAATATTCTACACAATTAAGGGTTCGCAACATAATCTTACATAATCGGAAAAATACGCTCAATCCACCCTCAAGGTAGGTGGTGATCCTCCTCAAGGAATCCTTACGGAAACTAAGCTCCCGCATCAATGAGCACCTGTACTACGTCTGGGTGCTTTCTGTTCGCAGCATAGTGCAACGCAGTGCGGTTCTTTCTGTCTTGGTGATTCAGGTCCACCTCCGGCAAACCCACAAGATAGCGCACAGTATCGGTGTGTCCATTATACGCTGCAAGGATAAGACACGTTTTTCTTCTGTCCTCTGCGGCACGTACATCCGCACCTGCTTTGACCAACATCTTCACAGTTGTGAGTGCTCCTGAATGGCTAGCCAAGAGCAAAGGCGAGAGTCCTCTAGCATTCTTTGTCTCAATGTCTGCCCCTGCATCAATGAGCACCTGCACCACGTCTGCATGTTTAAAATGCACAGCAAAGTGCAACGCAGTGAAGATGTTGCTCTGTTGGTGATTCAGGTCCACCTCCGTCAAACCCGCAAGATAGCGCACAGTATCGGTGTATCCACCACAAGCTGCAAGGATAAGACACGTGTCTCTGTCGGCGTCTGTGGCACGCACATCCGCACCTGCTTCGACCAACATCTTCATCGCCTTGAGTTCTCCTGAAATGCTAGCCACGTGCAGAGGCGAGTGTCCTTCATCATTCTTTGTCTCAATGTCTGCCCCTGCACCAATGAGCACCTCCACCACGTCTGCATGTTTTCTTTCCACAGCATAGTGCAACGCAGTGTTGTTCCTGTTCTCTTGGTGATTCAGGTCCACCTCCGGCAAACCCGCAAGATAGCGCACAGTATCGGTGTGTCCAAAACACGCTGCAGGGATAAGACACGTGGCTCTGTTGGCTTCTGTGGCACGCACATCCGCACCTGCTTTGACCAACATCGTCATCGCCTTGAGTTCTCCTAAAATGCTAGCCACGTGCAGAGGCGAGTGTCCTTTATCATTCTTTGTCTCAATGTCTGCCCCTGCATCAATGAGCACCTGCACCACGTCTGCATGTTTAAAATGCACAGCAATGTGCAACGCAGTGTAGTTGTCTCTGTCTTGGTGATTCAGGTCCACCTCCGGCAAGCTCAAAAGATAGCGCACAGTATCGGTGCGTCCATCACATACTGCAAGGATAAGACACGTGTATCTCCCGGTGTCTGTGACACGCACATCCGCACCTGCTTCGACCAACATCTTCACAGTTGTGAGTTCTCCTGAAATGCTAGCCAAGAGCAGAGGCGAGCGTCCTTCATCATTCTTTGTCTCAATGTCTGCCCCTGCATCAAAGAGCACCTGCACCACGTCTGCATGTTTTTCTTGCACAGCATAGTGCAACGCAGTGTAGTTCTTGGTGTCTTGGTGATTCAGGTCCACCTCCGGCAAACCCACAAGATAGCGCACAGTATCGGTGTGTCCATGATACGCTGCAAACATAAGACACGTGGCTCTGTTGTCGTCTGTGGCACGTACATCCGCACCTGCTTCGACCAACATCTTCACAGTTGTGAGTGCTCCTGAAAGGCTTGCCAAGAGCAGAGGCGAACGCCCTTTGTCGTTCTTTGTCTCAATGTCTGCCCCTGCACCGATGAATACCTGACACACTGCAGGGTCCTCCCACATGGCTGGACAAAGGTACGCAGTCTGACCTGCACTGTCCTTGGAGTCGTGTGGGACAAAAGCGACCTTGCTGCAGACTGACTTCCAATGCTGCAAGAGGACCTCCGTGCACGCAATGTGGTCTGCGTGGACACACTCACTCAGCAGGATCCCGAAGCCCATCTGCGTTGTCTCAACATACGGAAGAAGCAGTGTGAGGCATTCATTGTGGTTCCCTCTGCATGCCTCGTGCACAGCTTCGAAGGCGACCGTTTTCGTTTTGCTGCCTGGGGAGAGCTTCTTGAGTGCTGCCCGCACGGCAGCGGTGTTGCCGTTCCTGACAGCCTCCAGCAGGTCCTTGTCAGAAAGCTTTCTTCTTTTTGGTGGGTTCTGATTTGGTGTGCTGTCTGCGGATCGCTTCGACATGGTGTTGTGTGTATTGCTGTGAGGTTGATGATGCTTTGTGGTATATGCGAGGTTGCGGGGATGGAGGGAAGGAGATACAAAAGAAGCTCACCCAGGGTACAACACACCGAGGTGTTGGGAACATTAAACACCCCATAAGCCTCTGTCGTTGTGCTTCGTCTCAATAAAAAAAACTGAAACCTTCTCCACTTCGGCCTTCAATGTTCTCCATTGAATATTCGCTACTACAACCAAGATCTGCACTCACCCACAACAACGATTCATCCTCTGATGGCAGAACACTGTCAACAGAAGGGATATCAGAGCAACCCATGAAGCCTGAAGCAAAGGGGCAGGCGGTTCCCAGAAGACGACACACATTCACACACCCAGAAACAACATTCTGCAAATTTGTGGCAAATATGTGGCAATACTGCAGGAATATGGGGAAATATGGGGGTGTTTTCGTACTATTTTCCTTACGTCTGTACATTACTTGCCCACCCACCCCTCCAACACAACATTTTCTCCTCACATTTGTGATTAATACACTCTTCGTGCAAGACGCAGTGCGCCCTTTGGCTGAAAGACGCCAAACTGTTTGTGTCCGGCACATCCGCCCCGGAGCAGTGGAAGAGATGCGAAAGCGCAGAGTACGCGGAGTTGCGCGACGTCGCTGTTGCGGCTTCGTCCGCACCCTTCGTGGTGACCAGTGTTGATGGGGTCTTTAGCTCCCTCAACACTGTGATGAGCGAGAAGCGCCGCAAGAGGATGGGTCCTGTTCGAACTGGCGTAGTGGCCAGTCTGTTCACAAACAAGGACCCACATAACTTATTCCCGGGTCACCCGAAGAAAGACGCAGCTCAGCGGCGTTGAGGAAATGCACGACTTACACGATTACTGACACTACAAAGCAAATGGGAGCAACACAAATGAGGGTCAAAACAGTTCGATGGACCGTAGCACTTCCCCTGTCAACTGCGTTTGACCTCAACTAAAAATTACCGGTACAACTTTCTCTTTGTCTATTTTTCCTGCACTTCTTATTCTCTTCTTTGTACTTTCTTTTGGTTTGGTTTCTGTGAATAGCACGGAACTCCTTTTCATGTGTATCCATGGAAAGAGTATCAAATGTGATACCGGGGAAAGCTTTGAAAAAAAAGGTCTCGTTGAAAAGAAAAACAAACAAACAAACAAACAAACAGACAACGGATGCGCTGTGTGAAAAAAACGCGTGTTTCTCTACGCGTGCTATTTTGAGGGGGAGAATAAAACATTATGAAAAAAGCTCGTTGCATTCCCACTATCGTTTCCGCTGCGCTCTCACCACGTTCCCACTCCATTCAGTTTTCTGTAACTTAATTTTAAAAAACGGAAACTTTCTCCACTTCGGCCTTCAATGTTCTCCATTGACCATTCACAACTACAACCAAGATCTGCACTCACCCACAACAACGATTCTTCCTCTGATGGCAGAACACTGTCAACAGAAGGGATATCAGAGCAACCCATGAAGCCTGAAGCAAACGGGCAGGCGGTTCCCAGAAGACGACACACATTCACACACCCAGAAACAGCATTCCGCTCTGCCGAAGTGCCCACACCTGCTTTCAACACATCCTCGCAAACAGCGCGAAGAGGACCGTAGTGCAGACTGAACCACCTTCTGTCTCCCTCCCATCAGGCATTGCCAGCCTTCTCACCCACTCTGGCTGTGCGTGCTTCTTCTCCATCAGCGTCATCACCATCCCCCATCCACCCCAGCCTAGCAGGATGCCGAATACTCTCCGTATACTGAACTCTGCGGTTCACAAGAACACCATTATCTGCGCAATAGAGCCAAATCACGTCCCCACTACGCAGTGCTGCATCGTCTGGACACATGGTAATGACTTCTGGAAAGATTCACAGATTTACTTCTTACTTATCTTCTCATTTTCTGTTCCATTATTTCTTATCCCTTATTTTTGGGGGTGATAAAACTTGTCGAGGTGAGATACTTTTTCGAAGAAAAGCACTCACCCATGTATTCAGTGTAATGTTCTATACAATTAAGGGGCCACAACAAACTCACACATAATCGGAAAAATACGCTCAATCCACCCTCAAGGCAGGTGGTGATCCTCCTCAAGGAATCCTTACGGAAACTAAGCTCCCGCATCAATGAGCACCTGTGCCACGCCTCGATGCATTCTCTTCGCAGCATAGTGCAACGCAGTGAAGTTCTTGCTGTCTTCGTGATTCAGGTCCACCTTCGGCAAACCCACAAGATAGCGCGCAATATCGGTGTGTCCATTATACGCTGCAAAGATGAGACACGTGTTTCCTTCGTCGTCTCTGGTACGTACATCCGCACCTGCTTCGACCAATTTCCTCACAGTTCTGAGTTCTCCAGAAATGCAAGCCATGTGCAGAGGCGAACCCCCTTTCAGACACTTCATCTCAATGTCTGCCCCTGCATCAATGAGCACCTCCACCACGTCTGCACGGTTTCGCTCCACAGCAACGTGCAACGCAGTGTAGTTGCTCATGTCTTGCTGATCCAAGTCGACCTCCGGCAAGCCCGCAAGATAGCGCACAGTATCGGTGTGTCCAAACCACGCTGCTATGATAAGACACGTGTTTCTTCTGTCGTCTGTGGCACGTAAATCCGCACCTGCTTTGACCAATTTCGTTGCAGTTGCGAGTGCTCCTGAAACACTAGCCAAGAGCAGAGGTGAACGCGAGCGTCCGAAAGCATTCCTTATCTCAATATCTGCCCCTGCATCAATGAGCACCTCCACCACGTCTGCATGGTTTCGCTCCACAGCAACACGCAACGCAGTGTAGTTGCTCATGTCTTGCTGATCCAGTTCCACAACCGGTAAACCCACAAGATAGCGCACAGTATCGGTGTGTCCACAATCCGCTGCATGGGTAAGACACGTGTGTCCTTTGGCGTCTGTGGCACGTACATCCGCACCTGCTTCGACCAACATCTTCACATTCACTAGTTCACCATAAATGCAAGCCACGAGCAGAGGTGAACGTCCTTTATCATCCTTTTGCTCAATATCTGCCCCTGCATCAATGAGCACCTGCACCTCGTCTGCATGTTTTTCTTCCACAGCAAGGTGCAACGCAGTGCACTTGTGATTCAGGTCCACCTGCGCCAAACCCACAAGATAGCGCAAAATATCGGTGTCTCCACCATACAGTGCAAGGCTAAGACACGTGTTTCCTTTGGCGTCTGTGGCACGCACATCCGCACCTGCTTTGACCAACATCTTCACAGTTGTAAGTGGTCCTGAAAAACTAGCCACGAGCAGAGGCGAGTGTTCAAAAGCATCCTTTCTCTCAATGTCAGCCCCTGCATCAATGAGCACCTCCACCACGTCTGCATGGTTTCTGTTCACAGCAGCGTGCAACGCAGTGCAGTTCTTACTGCCTTCGTGATCCAGGTCCACCTCCGGCAAACCCACAAGATAGCGCACAGTATCGGTGTGTCCATGAAGAGCTGCAAGAGTAAGACACGTCTCTCTGTTGTTGTCTGTGGCACGCACATCCGCACCTGCTTCGACCAACATCTTCACAGTTGCGAGTGCTCCTGAAAGGCTTGCCAAGTGCAGAGGTGAACGCCCGTTGTCGTTCTTTGTCTCAATGTCTGCCCCTGCACCGATGAATACCTGACACACTGCAGGGTCCTCCCACATGGCTGGACATAGGTGCGACGTCTGACCTGCACTGTCCTTGGAGTCGTGTGGGACAAAGGCGACGTTGCTGCAGACTGACTTCCAATGCTGCAAGAGGACCTCCGTGCACGCAGTGTGGTCTGCGTGGACACACTCACTCAGCAGGATCCCGAAGCCCATCTGCGTTGTCTCGACATACGGAAGAAGCAGTGCGAGGCATTCATTGTGGTTCCCTCTGCATGCCTCGTGCACAGCTTCGAAGGCGACCGTTTTCGTTTTGCTGCCTGGGGAGAGCTTCTTGAGTGCTGCCCGCACGGCAGCGGTGTTGCCGTTCCTGACAGCCTCCAGCAGGTCCTTGTCAGAAAGCTTTCTTCTTTTTGGTGGGTTCTGGTTTGGTGTGTTGTTTGCGTGTTGCTTCGACATGGTGTTGTGTGTATTCTGATCATGCTTTGTGTTACAGGCGAGGTTGTGTTTGATTAAAAAATACAGTTATAGAGGGGGCTCTGTTGGAAAAGGGTAACTTGTTTGTTGTTCGATCCATTAATGATGACTGTGAATAAACACGATACTTTTATAGGAACTCTAGAAAGAGGGGTGGGGTGAGTAGATAAAAGCGGGTGGTGATCCTTCTTTCCATCTTCACACCTTCACTTGAACAATCAATAACAACAACAAAAATAAGAAGAGAAGCGCAGTACAAAAGCCTGAAGCAAATGGAGTGTGTATCTGCGGCAGTGCACTTCATGCAAACCACACGTTGGTTAACAAATGCTGAGCATATATGCTGGAAAAAAAGGGGAAATAGTTAGTAAGCTTCAGGAATGGCCATGTTTCGCAATCATTAAAACAATTAGGGGTAAGGACATTCTGGTACCCCCCCAAGTGTGACTTTTGGACAGAACCACAACGTTTGCGATAAAGACAGTTCAGACACACAAGGTTTGCACTTTGGACAGTTCAGACCTTGTGGTTCTGAATTGTCCAAAATGCAAACCTTCAGGGTAGATCCTTATTTTCGCTAAAAACGCTAAAAATCCCAGATTTATTTTCGTTTTTTTTCCTTTTTTTTTCTCTCCCGTTTTTGAAATTTTTCCGCGCAGGCCTGACGCTAACTTTCAGGTTTTTGGGAAATCGTGGGGGTTGATGGTTTGTCCGCTCGCGCAGCGAGCGGAAAAATTGAGTGACGGTCTAAAAAAAAAAAAATTAACAAGCAGGTTGGTACTGTACTGAGGCAGAATAGTGGTGTTTTTTTACACATCTCAGCTGTCGTAGAACTAAACCCCAGGGGATAATATAGGTTTTGGGGGTTTTCTCTGAAACTCGGTCGAGCCCAACCCAGCTCGTTAGGGCCTCCGGCGGAATGTGAGAATTGCTCGGTTATCCTACTGCGGAGTTCGGCACTGCATTGATATTTGCACCAGGCACGCGCAGTGACAGTATATTTACAAAAAGAAACGGCGGTCGTGGCACCCATGGCGAAGCCACGGTACACAACATTTCTGAAAATGTTGCCATAAAACGGCACTGTCGTTGGTAATTTTCAACAGTTACCGTAAATTTTACTTCCAGATTTTGCTGAAGCGAAAGTTTCTGGCGAAGCCACGGTACGCAACATTTCAAAAAATTGCGCGTCAAAATTGCACATTTTTACTGCCAAACAGGGCTGCAAGCTGCGCCGCAGGCGCACGGTACGCTACTTTTATTCTTTCGCATGCTTCTTTTTCCTTCGGCATTTGAACAATTAAATCACATTCTGGCTGTGACCCTTGTCGGACACTGCGCCCTCTGACAAGGGTAATACTTTCTAGAAACATTCTGAAAAAAAGTGGTAGTGCCCGGCATTAGCAAGAAAATTTTCAAAATTAAATAGGCACCAGCAGTTTGGGTAGGCGAGACCGCGGGTGAACCTCCGCGAGCGCAGCGAGCGGAAATTTTTCTTCGCAGTTTTTGGGCAAAGTTCAAAATCCTACCAAAAATTAAGTGGGGATTTTCGACAACAATACTGGGGCCCCTATGGGTTTTTGGATTTTGGCCTAACAGTGTTGTGTTTCTGCCTTGGTCCGGTTGAAGTCTTTATTACTGGATCTCATACTCCGTACAGGTGACCCACACCTGACCTTTAACACACACGCACTTCTTCGAAACCTCCACCCTCAGCACCAACCCTTTACAATGGTCCGCTTTGCGGGTTTGTGGACATAGTAATTGTGTTCTTCAAAAATATGCTTCAAAATTGTCATATGCAAGGTGACACTGACTCATTGGTCCTTGTCTTATGAAGTGAAGACAAATATTAAAGGGGCATTGGCGGGCCGAAGGCCAGCCAAAAAAAACGGTAGCGAACTTTTACTTTTTTTCCTTTTGGTTTTCCCCTTATTTTGACTTTCCGGATCGATTGCGGACCGTGGTGGTGCCACTCTGTGGCTGGAAATTAGTAGGTAACCCAAAAAATGGGCCAGAGAAAAAAGGAAAAAAAAAAAAGGAAAAATATATCCGTTTCGCTTGATCAGATCTCGACCGTTTGTTGCATTGCACGCTTCCACTTTTGAAAAAATTGATTGTTTCCAGCACACGCGGACTGTGCCAGTGTGTGATGGTATATGATTATTGCCTGAAGTACAGAAAATGGGAGTGTCGGTGGCGGAGCACAAAAGAGGTAAAATGAAAAACATATCGGGTGGGGTCTCTGATCTAATCTGTGCGACGAATATATTTCCCCTAACACGCCATGTTTGGCCAGGGCCTCTCCAGCGCGTCAGTTGCAAAAAAAATAAAAAATCTCGAATCCTTATTTTCACTTTCGCTAAGGATCTACCCTGCAAACCTTGTGCGTGTTTTTTTTTCTTCTAAGATGTTTGCTCTCCATACCTAGACCTTCGAATTTTTTCTGCTCAAAATCTGGTTTTGCAAAATTGACCCTTTCCCCCCCCACCCCCACATTGATTTCAATAAGAAGACCTCCCTATGGATAGCTTCGGGGCAAGAACAGGCTTTCTGGGGTGTGGGGTGATTGGGGCTGGTTTTGGCACTTTCTTATAGGTGATTTTCACTTTCCGACCCTCCCCCGTGAAATTGTCTCCCCTGGGGGAAAAAGTGAGGGGGGGACAATATCTCGTACGGCAAAAGGGGGGGGAATTTCTCGTACTGTAGGGGTTAGCCGTTTTGGTGTGAAAAAGGGAGAGACGGGGAACAATTTCACGCGGGAGGGTCGGTACTTTGAAAAATGTCAAATGTGACACTTTTTTAAAGGCCTTCAATATACCCTAGGCATACCCCGAAGGCGAATACGTATTCGCCCTATATTCTGATCCCTAAAATCCTGGACCATATTCGGATCCGAATATAGGGTGAATACGAATTCGCCTTTGGGGTATGCCCATGGAAATCCCTCATATTTCCCCAGAGTATGCCACCCCATAATGGGGGGCAAGTAAGCCTAAACGTAGGTGGTGATCCTCCTCAAGGAATGCTCAGGGAAACCCATTTCCTTAGGATGTTAGCCATAAGCAGTACGAGCGTCCTTCAATATTCTTTTTCTAAAAGTCTTCCCCCTGCATCAATGAGCACCTCCACCACGTCTGCATGTTTTCTCTTCACAGCATAGTGCAACGCAGTGGCCTTCTTGCTGTCTTCGTGATCCAGGTCCACCTCCGGCACGCCCACAAGATAGCGCACAATATCGGTGTGTCCTAAACACGCTGCTATGATAAGACACGTGGCTCTTCTGGCTTCTGTGGCACTCACATCCGCACCTGCTTTGACCAACACCTGCACAGTTGTGAGTGCTTCAGAAATGCAAGCCATGTGCAGAGGCGAGAATCCTTCATCATTCATTGTCTCAATATCTGCCCCTGCATCAATGAGCACCTCCACCACTTCTGCATGGTTTCGCTTCACAGCAACGTGCAACGCAGTGCCTTGTTGATTCAGGTCCACATCCGGCAAACCCGCAAGATAGCGCACAGTATCAGTGTGTCCATTATGCGCTGCAATGATAAGACACGTGTTTCCATCGGCGTCTGTGGCACGTACATCCGCACCTGCGTCGACCAACTTCGTCATAGTTGTGAGTTCTCCTGAAACACTAGCCAAGTGCAAAGGCGAGCGTCTGTCAACATCCTTTGTCTCAATGTCTGCCCCTGCATCAATGAGCACCTCCACCACGTCTGCATGTTTTTCTTCCACAGCAACGTGCAACGCAGTGTAGTTGCAGCTGCCTTGCTGATTCGCGTCCACTTCCGGCAAACACAAAAGATAGCGCACAGTATCGGTGTGTCCATGATAAGCTGCAATGATAAGACACGTGTTTCCATTGGCGTCTGTGGCACGTACATCCGCACCTTCTTTGACCAACTTCCTCATAGTTCTGAGTTCTCCCGAAAGCAGAGGTGAGCGTCCATCAACATCGTTTGTCTCAATGTCTGCCCCTGCATCAATGAGCACCTCCACCACGTCCGCATGTTTTCTCTTCACAGCTAAGTGCAATGCAGTGCGGTTGTTTCTGTCTTGCAGATTCAGGTCCACCTCCGTCAAGCTCACAAGATAGCGCACAGTATCGGTGTGTCCTAAATACACTGCAAGGTTTAGACACGTGTTTCCATCGGGGTCTGTGGCACGCACATCCGCACCTGCTTCGACCAACATCTTCACAGTTGCGAGTGCTCCTGAAACACTGGCCAAGTGCAGCGGCGAACATCCGTTGTCGTTCTTTGTCTCGATGTCTGCCCCTGCACCGATGAATACCTGACACACTGCAGGGTCCTTCCACATGGCTGGACAAAGGTGCGACGTCTGACCTGCACTGTCCTTGGAGTCGTGTGGGGCAAAGGCGACCTTGCTGCAGACTGACTTCCAATGCTGCAAGAGGACCTCCGTGCACGCAGTGTGGTCTGCGTGGACACACTCACTCAGCAGGATCCCGAAGCCCATCTGCGTTGTCTCGACATACGGAAGAAGCAGTGTGAGGCATTCATTGTGGTTCCCTCTGCATGCCTCGTGCACAGCTTCGAAGGCGACCGTTTCCGTTTTGCTGCCTGGGGAGAGCTTCTCGAGTGCTGCCCGCACGGCAGCGGTGTTGCCGTTCCTGACAGCCTCCAGCAGGTCCTTGTCAGAAAGCTTTTTGCTTTTTGGTGCGTTCTGGTTTGGTGTGCTGTCTGCGTGTCGCTTCGACATGGTGTTGTGTGTATTGCTGTGTTATATGCGAGGTTGCGGGGATGGAGGGAAGGGTCTACAAAAGAAGCTCACCCAGGGTGCAACACACCAAGGTGTTGGGAACATTAACCCCCCATAAGCCTCTGTCGTTGTGCTTCGTCTCAATGAAAAAAAAACGGAAACCTTCTCCACTTCGGCCTTCAATGTTCTCCATTGAATATTCGCTACTACAACCAAGATCTCCACTCACCCACGCTCCAGAGAGGCTCATGCCAACTCCTTCGCGGCGTGGGTCACACAACGTGACCCAGTTGGAAACAACAACGATTCATCCTCTGATGGCAGAACACTGTCAACAGAAGGGATATCAGAGCAACCCATGAAGCCTGAAGCAAACGGGCAGGCGGTTCCCAGAAGACGACACACATTCACACACCCAGAAACAACATTCTGCAAATTTGTGGCAAATATGTGGCAATACTGCAGGAATATGGGGAAATATGGGGGTGTTTTCGTACTATTTTCCTTTCGTCTGTACATTACTTACCCATCCACCCCTCCAACACAACATTTTCTCCTCACATTCGTGATTAATACATTCTTCGTGCAAGACGCAGTGCGCCCTTTGGCTGAAAGACGCCAAACTGTTTGTGTCCGGCACATCCGCCCCGGAGCAGTGGAAGAGATGCGAAAGCGCAGAGTACGCGGAGTTGCGCGACGTCGCTGTTGCGGCTTCGTCCGCACCCTTCGTGGTGACCAGTGTTGATGGGGTCTTTAGCTCCCTCAACACTGTGATGAGCGAGAAGCGCCGCAAGAGGATGGGTCCTGTTCGAACTGGCGTAGTGGCCAGTCTGTTCACAAACAAGGACCCACATAACTTATTCCCGGGTCACCCGAAGAAAGACGCAGCTCAGCGGCGTTGAGGAAATGCACGACTTACACGATTACTGACACTACAAAGCAAATGGGAGCAACACAAATGAGGGTCAAAACAGTTCGATGGACCGTAGCACTTCCCCTGTCAACTGCGTTTGACCTCAACTAAAAATTACCGGTACAACTTTCTCTTTGTCTATTTTTCCTGCACTTCTTATTCTCTTCTTTGTACTTTCTTTTGGTTTGGTTTCTGTGAATAGCACGGAACTCCTTTTCATGTGTATCCATGGAAAGAGTATCAAATGTGATACCGGGGAAAGCTTTGAAAAAAAAGGTCTCGTTGAAAAGAAAAACAAACAAACAAACAAACAAACAGACAACGGATGCGCTGTGTGAAAAAAACGCGTGTTTCTCTACGCGTGCTATTTTGAGGGGGAGAATAAAACATTATGAAAAAAGCTCGTTGCATTCCCACTATCGTTTCCGCTGCGCTCTCACCACGTTCCCACTCCATTCAGTTTTCTGTAACTTAATTTTAAAAAACGGAAACTTTCTCCACTTCGGCCTTCAATGTTCTCCATTGACCATTCACAACTACAACCAAGATCTGCACTCACCCACAACAACGATTCTTCCTCTGATGGCAGAACACTGTCAACAGAAGGGATATCAGAGCAACCCATGAAGCCTGAAGCAAACGGGCAGGCGGTTCCCAGAAGACGACACACATTCACACACCCAGAAACAGCATTCCGCTCTGCCGAAGTGCCCACACCTGCTTTCAACACATCCTCGCAAACAGCGCGAAGAGGACCGTAGTGCAGACTGAACCACCTTCTGTCTCCCTCCCATCAGGCATTGCCAGCCTTCTCACCCACTCTGGCTGTGCGTGCTTCTTCTCCATCAGCGTCATCACCATCCCCCATCCACCCCAGCCTAGCAGGATGCCGAATACTCTCCGTATACTGAACTCTGCGGTTCACAAGAACACCATTATCTGCGCAATAGAGCCAAATCACGTCCCCACTACGCAGTGCTGCATCGTCTGGACACATGGTCATGACTTCTGGCAAGATTCATACATTTACTTCTTACTTATCTTCTCATTTTCTGTTCCATTATTTCTTATCCCTTATTTTTGGGGGTGATAAAACTTGTCGAGGTGAGGTACTTTTTCGAAGAAAAGCACTCACCCATGTATTCAGTGTAATGTTCTATACAATTAAGGGGCCACAACAAACTCACACATAATCAGAAAAATACGCTCAATCCACCCTCAAGGCAGGTGGTGATCCTCCTCAAGGAATCCTTACGGAAACTAAGCTCCCGCATCAATGAGCACCTGTACTACGTCTGGGTGCTTTCTCTAGGCAGCATAGTGCAACGCAGTGAAGTTCTTGCTGTCTTCGTGATTCAGGTCCACCTCCGGCAAACCCACAAGATAGCGCACAGTATCGGTGTGTCCATTATACGCTGCAAAGATGAGACACGTGTTTCCTTCGTCGTCTGTGGTACGTACATCCGCACCTGCTTCGACCAATTTCCTCACAGTTCTGAGTTCTCCAGAAATGCAAGCCATGTGCAGAGGCGAACCCCCTTTCAGACACTTCATCTCAATGTCTGCCCCTGCATCAATGAGCACCTCCACCACGTCTGCACGGTTTCGCTCCACAGCAACGTGCAACGCAGTGTAGTTGCTCATGTCTTGGTGATTCAGGTCCACCTCCGGCAAACACACAAGATAGCGCACAGTATCGGTGTGTCCATGAAGAGCTGCAAGGATAAGACACGTGTTTCTTCTGTTGTCTGTGGCACGTAAATCCGCACCTGCCTTGACCAACTTCCTCATAGTTGTGAGTTGACCATAACTGCAAGCCATGTGCAGAGGCGAGCGTCCGAAAGTATCCGTCTCAATGTCTGCCCCTGCATCAATGAGCACCTCCACCACGTCTGCATGGTTTCGCTCCACAGCAACGCGCAACGCAGTGTAGTTGCTCATGCCTTGCTGCTTCAGGGGGATACACACAACGTACACAAAAAGAAAGAATATAAACAATGTTTTCGTACATGGTGTCGAAGTCACGTCCAGCCTCCACGCGGAGTATCCCGGGCAACGATCCGTCACACGGATCGGCCAAATGGACCCCACACCCGCCGGCGCCTGTGTGTTGCGATTCCTGGAACTGCAGGTGCAGCGAGGAGACGACGTCGGCAGCTGAGCTGGCGCACCGGGCTATTGGGCACCAACTGCTGTACCCGGGTGCTGGCGGCATGAAGCGTGCAGCTGACGACGACGAGAAGAGGAACCCCGACGTCTTCGTTGGGGTTGCCCCTGGCGAGAAGGTGCGGGACACGACGGGGCTGTGTGCGCTGGCGCGTGAAGCGACGGAGGACGATCCGGTGACGCACTGGGAGTTGACAAAACGACTGGCAGGAGTGACGAAGGCGGAGGCGGCGTATGAAGGAATCCTCTTGGGGCTGCGGGGTATCACCGACGGATCATACAAGAAAGGAGTACATGCACGTGTATGGGTGACACATCTACAGGTGTGGAAGCAGATCTCCGAGGGGCAACCGTGCGACTCGCAGCTGCTCAGGCCACGACTGGAAAAGGTGAGATCGATGATAACCAACCTCAAAAAGAGGGGGATACAGGTCTCCGTGCTGCACTGTGCGAGGGCGGGGCAGGGGATGACGGCGGCGGGGACGAGCGCGGAGCTGGTGGCAGGCGGAAGCTACGCCGCAAGGGGATGCACGACGGAGAGGCAGGCGCCGTCCGCACAGCCGGGGATCAGGGGATTGCTGGAGCGTTGGGGTATGAGATGGGAGGAATGCGGGGGTAAAGGTGACTGCCTCTTCAGATCAGTGGCGTGGTCTGTGGAGTCATCTCCGAACGGGCATGCAGGGTTCCGCAAGCTGGCGGTGGGGGTAATGAGGAAGGATGCGGCGTTTTACAGCCCCTTCATCGAAGGGGAAGCGGGGGCAGAGGGGTATCTGGCCGCCATGGCGCAGTTGGGGACGTGGGGAGACCACCTGTGTCTCCACGCGATTGCGAGGGCGATGCGGATCCGCGTTGTGGTGATGGACGTCGGGCCGGGGAATGTGCTGAGGGCTACAGTGATTGACGGGACATCGGACGGGAAATTGCAGGAAGGGGCAGCGGAGAAGGCGAACCTGGCGTTCCGGGAGTCGGACATCGTTCTGGCGTACGAGGGAGGAGTGCACTACGGTGCAGTGCAGTCGACAGGGCTACAGACAGGCGAGGAGATCATGTGCGCAGTGGGGCAACCGCAGTTGCACGTGCCGAGCACTGCTGTGACGGGCAGGAAGAAGGCGACGTCGGTGCGCACGGATGCGGAGGCTCCGCTGAACTTAGTCTTGGACTCTCCAGGGTGGAAAATTCCGGTGTGGGAGGCAGTACCTGATATTGTGGAAGGGGTGACGCAGGTGGCGGCAGTTGCGTGGTCGGGTGAACTCGTGCAGGGGTTGGAATTGCTGCACACACTCCCCCAGGTGGTGCTTGTCTCGCGCGCGAAGTGCACAGGTGCGACACGTACAAGGAAGGTGAAGGTGGCAGTGCGGACCGACCGAGGCGCACGTATGGAGGAAGTCTGGCTGGGCACCATGACGTCGGACCTGGACAAGGTGGTGAAGCCGGTGGAGGAGAGTACTGCGTTCTCGAGCAAGCTGGTTACGCTGATGGGCCGGACCCTCATCAGGGCGGGAGAAGGACGCACAAAGGGAGAGCAACGCATGCGTCGGTGGTACGGGTTGCAGGGGGTGCGGTGTGGACGCGGCTTGGAGAAAGGAGGATGGATGGAGATGTCTGTGGACGTGACGGAGGACATGGTGTGCGCCATGCTGAAGAGAAGCGGACGGGAAGGGGTGTTTGTGCGGCACCTCTTCCAGGCAAAGGAGTACGGGGACTGTGGGTTGCTGTGGAAGGCGGAACCGCTGGAGTCTGCTCTGGCACGGCTGGACCTTGCGGAGGACAACCTGGAGGATAGCGTGCGCGGACTCGCCGTAGGGGAAGGGGGCTACGCGGTGCGGGTGATGAAGGGGGACTTGGAGGCTGCGAAGAGGCTTCTTGTGCAGGAGGACGTCGTCGTGCAGGGACACAGATACGAGATTGGGGGAATTCCGGCGAACACGTCGGTCCAGCTGTTGTGTGAGGGGCTGGCGAGGGAGGCGAGCTGGACGGTGAAGGTGCTGTCGCGAGGGCACAAGTGGACGGTTACGTCGGATGTGCCGTGCCCGAGCACAGAAGGGGTGCTGGAGGTGGGTGGATTGGTGTTGACGGTGTGTGCGGTGAAGGAAGGGCGTCGTGTGCAGAAGGTGGGTGCGAATCCGTGGGGTATCCCTCTGGCGCAGTTCCCAGTACCGAGGCAAGGAGCAGCAGAGAGCGGCGCTGGCACGTGGGCGGCTAAGGCGAGGGGATACGCACCACCTGCAGCTCGGCCCCACCCTGCAACAGGAGCACCGGCGGCTCCGGCACCTCCCGCAGCTTCATCAGCAGCGCAGGAAGAGATCGAGCTGATGAAGAAGGAAATGAAGGAATTGCGGGAGATGATGAAGGGCGTCATGGAGCAGCAGAAGGAGATGTTGGAGGCACAGAAGCGGATGATGGGGCAGCCGCAGCAGTCGGCACCAGTCGAGCAGCCGCCGCAGCCTCTTGGCATGGAACAGCTCAGAGCAGACTGTGCTGAGATGAAGGAGACGATGCAGCAGTGCAAGGAGCAGAACGTGCAGCTGGCAGCGGAGAGCAAGCGGCTCACGGAGGAGAACGAGGCGCTGAAGAAGGCAGCTCGCGAGGCCAAGGACAAGGCCAGGGATGCTCAAGATCGTGGCGGTGAGGAGAAGAAGAAAGACACGACGACGGACGAGAACAGCCGCCCCCGCGACACGGACAATAACCGAGAAAGGTCGTATTAATCACGACCGTGGGCCTTGCCCCACTAAAGATAGTGTGCAGCAATGTGACGGCGCTGCAGACAGGCGGGAGCTCTCTGCTGAAGGTTGCGGAGGATGCTCACGTTGTTCTGGTGCAAGAGACAAAGTGCACTGTGACGACGCAGAAGCGCCTCTCCATCGAGTACCGCGAGCAGGGTTGGCAGGTGGTGTGGGGTAAGGAGTTGCCGGAATGGAGGTCGGCCGAAGAAGCGAAATCTGGTGGTGTTGCGATTCTGGTGAAAGAGGGAACACCTGTGCTCACGAGCCCGCCCTCCTCAACCTTGGAAAAGAACCTCTGGGACTCAACGCGATGGGTGAAGGCGAAGGTGGCGTACGGCAAAGGCAACGAGTGGATCGACGTGACCTCCGTCTACGCGCCGTCGGCGGACCCGGAGGCTAGGGAGAAAATACTTGGCGAGGTGATGGAGGCTGCTGCAGAGCTTGGTGATATTCCTGGGGTGATTGGTGGGGATTTCAACGCAGGTCCCGGGAAATCAGGTGTGCTGGCTGCTACACTGGACACAGGATGGTGGAAGGACACTGCCGAAGAGCACGCAAGGGTGCTTGGGACGACCCCGGACAACACCTACTTCTCGGTGAAAGACGGCAAGGAGATCCGCAAGAGGCTCGATTACGTTCTGCTGAACCGAGCTGCGTGCACAGGGCTGTCGTCTGTGAAGGTTGTCCACGACTCTGGGCTCCCGCAGCACAGACCGGTAGAGATAGCGCTGGATGTAGGTGCGTACAGGCAGATCGTGCTCGCGTACACTCTGCCGAAGCAGTTCCCTTTGGAGAAGTGTGGACAAGGCGTGAAGAATGCACAAAAGGCGTTTGCGAGCAAGGAGCTGCAGTGGGGGGCACTTCAACACCCTCAGGATAGGTGGATACAGTGGAACAAGTGGGCAGAGGACTTCTTGCTGCAGGCGTGCGAAGGCGAGATTGAGGGCCCGACGAAGGCGTATTGCGGAAGAGGCAAAACGTTTGACCCGAAGCCGAAGCACCGGACTGCGAAGCAGAGCAAGGAAGGGGACGCTCTGACAGTGAGCCAAAGACGGCTGACGAAGAACGTGGGCAGGCTGGAAGAATGTCGGCTGTGGTACGTGAGGAGCAACGGTGGTGTGCCGCCACATGACGTGTGCAATTGTTGGAGCAAGGCGCGGAAGGAACTGCGTGTTCTGCTGGACGACGACTCACTGCAACAGGATATGCCTAGTGAGGAGGCTTTGGTGGATCTGTGCAGAGCCGTGCGAGTGAAGGTGTCAACGCTTGCGGACCGAGTGAAGCGGAAGCGACTGGAGGACTGGCGGCAGCGCCTACGGGATGCATGGCACAATGCTCCCAAGGCGATCTTCAAATACTGCAAGGACGAACAGTGCAGGAAGATGACTGCCCTGAAGAACGAGGATGGGAAGTTCACCGCCAACGCTGAGGAGATGGACACCCTCCTGCATGAGGCGTGGATGCCGATTCTTCGCCGATATGCGGAAAAGCCAGAGCCCGACTGGGGTGCGTTTAGGGAGAAGTTTGCAGAAGACATCGCAGGCAAGGGGCAAGCGATGCAGATGGACAGGCTGACGGGGAAGGAGTTGCAGCAAACTCTGGGGAGGATGAAGACGCAAACTTCTGCTGGGGTGGAGGGTTGGCGCATGGCAGAGCTGAAGGCGCTTCCTCTGGTGCTGCTCGACAGGCTGGCAGATGTGTTTGATGCGATTGAGTGTACGGGGGAGTGGCCGCCTTCTTTGATGAGAGCACTCATTGCGCTCATCCCCAAAGGGGAAGACGACACCCCGCTGAAGCAGCGACCTATCACGATCACTTCGTGTATCTACAGACTGTGGGCGGCGGCGAGGTTGCGAAGACTAATCAAGTGGCAGGAAAGCTGGATTGGTGAGCAACAGCACGGCTTCAGAGCAGGACACAGCACTGCACACCTGTACTGGCATTTGTCGCTCAAGCTGGAGAAGGCGGTGCTGTCGGGTGACGACACAGACCAGGTATGGGGCTTCACGATTGACTACGCCAAATGTTTCGATCGTGTACCTCATGAGATTGTGCTATCGCTGGCGGAGGAGTGGGGCGCGCACTGGCGCATTCTTGGACCACTGAGGGCTGCGTACACTGCCATGGAGCGCCGCTTCAAGTTGGGAGACGTAGGTGTGGGAGGCGCTTTCCGTACGACAAATGGTATCCTGCAAGGATGCCCACTTTCTGTCGTGCTGTTGAACGCGCTGATGGCGGTGTGGGGATCTGCAGTGACGAGAAGGACGGGAGCAATCGCCATGGGGTACGCTGACGACGTGTACGCTGTGGCGAACACGGAAGCGGAGGTGCATGGTGCTGCGAGGGTGACGAAGGAGTTCATCGCTGCTGCGGACATGGAGGTCAAAGCAGAGAAGTGCGTAGGGTTTACCTCGAAGGAGGGAACAAAGACGAAGTTTGGACTTGGTGACGGGTTCTTCCCCGACAAGAAGCAGTTCGGGGCGGTTGGAGCAGACATTTTGGCAGGAAAGGGGAACTTCGGGCCCATCGCGCGTGAGCGTGCGGTTACTGCGCACCGTGTGTTTACGAGGGTTTCGAGTGTGCCATTATCCTTCACTGAGAAGGCACTTATTGGCGCAAGGGGACCAATGATGGCAGCGTTGCATGGGTGTGAGGTGACAGACTTCTCGAAGCAGACCATCGAGACGTTGAGGCAAGGGGCTGCACTAGCAGTCTGGGGGCAGGGCAGGAAGCAGCGCACGCTGAACATTGTGTGGCATGTGTTGTCTCCGGTCGGGATTGATGCGCCAGCGGAGATTGTACAGAGGAGGATGGCGGCCTTTCTTCGACTGACAGAAGATGACGGCATGCGGAGAGAAGCAGAAGAAGTGTGGAGGCTGGCACATGACCGAAGAGCGGAGCGGGAGGTGAGGCGGCGCGACAGGGCTTCAGATCTGGCACGTCTCCGGCGTGAGAACCCTGGGGTTGCCAACCCAAGGGTTACTGAAGTGCACAAGAAGGGTGTGATAGAGTTGTTGTGGGACGACCTGGAGCGATACGGATGGCGGTGGAGCAGCTTCGACTTCTGGACCACACACATCGGGTTGAGGGTGCACGTACGTCTGTGGGACAAGGGCAAATGGCTGCATGAGCTGAGAGAGGGCATCCGTGCACACGCGTACCGCCTGACAGTGACGACGAGGCCGTCGATGCAGGGCATTGAGGGAGGTGTGGATCGCCAGGCGACGAACGCAGTGTGGAAGGACCGCACGACAGACAGATACCTGGCGGGCGCGATACGCGGAGCCTTGTCGGGCTCTCAGTTGGTGGGGGTGCAGCTGCTGAGGAACAAGGAGGTGGAGTCTTCGTTGTGCCGATACTGTGGTGAGGCGATAGAGGACCGGAGACACGCTTGGTGGTGGTGCCCGCAGTGGGACGAAATTCGTGGAGAGGACATCGGAAAACTCCGGGTTTTGCTCAAAGACGCACCCCCGTGCTTCTTGGACTTTGGCCTGGTGCCGACGATATTCTTGCAGGAGCTGAGTGTTGCGGAGAGAGAGCAGACGGTGCGTCGTGTGCAACTGATGCTGGTCAACATCGCGCTGGCAAGGCAGAAGTACGACGTGGAACATGGGTTTTCGCAGAAGAAGAAGAAGCAGGCGGTGGTGGGCCAATCCCTTTTTCCTTGGGGCTGGAATCCTCCGGAGGGTGCAGCGCTTGAGAGCTACAACCCGCTGGAGAACGTACTGTGGGGGAGCAAGCACATGAAGAAGAGTCCTCGCTGGACGGAAGACCACTTCTGGGCGCTGAAGGCATGGCTCGCTGCATTGCGTTGGCCTGATGGCACAGCGCCCCCCATCACGCAGCTCGAGCTCATGCTGGACTTTGAGATCTTCTCGGGGTTGGGCGTACCGGGTGAGACGGTGTTGAAGAGGGCCGAATCTTTTGGTGCCATGATGCGGACGGCGAAAACGATGGCGCATGGAAGGGACGTATGGAAAGGAGTGGAGAAGAGGGAGGTGCACCACTTACAGGAACTGGGTGCGGGGATTATGACGGGGTATTCTGTGCGACCTGTGCTGACGCATGCGGCGGGGGTTGAAGGATACCTGAAGGAGTTGCAGGAGAAGGCGACGTCGCGGAGAGCACTCTCCCGACAAAAGGAAAAGACGAAGGCGAGGTGGGGTGACGACGCGGTTATAGCTCACACTTCCACTCCGGAAGAACGCTCAGCAAAGAGCGAACGCTGGAAGGAAGCGAAGGAAGAGCAGAAGCAGGCAGAGGAGGTGCGTAGTAGAGCTGCGATAGCTGCAGTTGCGGCAGAGCAGATTCGACGGCAGGAGGCACGCAGGCGGCAGACACCGGCTGTGCGTGTGGACGTAAGGAGGAAGGTGGGGGCCATGCGGGTGTGTGACATACACACCAAGATGCGATGCGGGGACTGCGAGCACAACAACATCCCCATCACGGCGTGTTGTGCGACGCACCATTGTGATGAGCTTATTTTGGGTGACTGTGTGGAGGCGCGTGAGGCATGTGAGGTGCATAACTTCTCGATGTGCGGACAGTGTGCGGGTGCGGGGAACGTGTCGATGAAGCAGTGCTGTCAGAAGCACCACAACTGTGTGGCCCACGGGAGGGGTGCTTGCGGTGCATGTGTGCAGGCGGGAAGGAAGAGGAAGAAGGACGGATTGCCGATGCTGGCGTCTCCTCAGGCCTGTTGCGGGAAAGGGCACCACGACACGTCCCAGGGACGTCTCGGGTTTGCCCCGCGATAACGAAGGTGGTCACGTGGCGCCTTTCTCACCTCTCAGTTCATCTGAGAAGGTGGGGATGGGTCACGTCAACAAGTTTAAATGCCTTGCTGCTTCAGGTCCACGTCCGGCAAACCCACAAGATAGCGCACAGTATCGGTGTGTCCATTATACGCTGCAAGGGTAAGACACGTGTCTCTGTTGTCGTCTGTGGCATGTACATCCGCACCTGCTTTGACCAACATCTTCACAGTTGTGAGTTCTCCTGCACGACTAGCCAAGTGCAAAGGCGAGCGTCCTTGAAAATCTGCCCCTGCATCAATGAGCACCTGCACCACGTCTGCATGTTTTTGCTTCGCAGCATAGTGCAACGCAGTGCACTTGTGATTCAGGTCCACCTCCGGCAAGCCCGCAAGATAGCGCACAGTATCTGTCTCCCCACCATACACTGCAAGGCTAAGACACGTCAGCTTTCCTTTGTGTGTGGCACGCACATCCACACCTGCTTCGACCAACATCTTCACAGTTGCGAGTGCTCCTGAAACACTAGCCAAGATCAGAGGCGAGAATCCTAAAGCATCCTTTCGATCAATATCTGCCCCTGCATCAATGAGCACCTCCACCACTTCTGAATGTTTTTTTTGCACAGCAAAGTGCAACGCAGTGCACTTGTCTCTGTCTTGGTGATTGAGGTCCACCTCCGGCAAGCCCACAAGATAGCGCACAGTATCGGTGTGTCCATGATAAGCTGCAAGAGTAAGACACGTGCCTCTATCGGCGTCTGTGGTACGCACATCCGCACCTGCTTCGACCAACATCTTCACAGTTGCGAGTGCTCCTGAACGGCTTGCCAAGTGTAGAGGCGAACGCCCTTTGTCGTTCTTTGTCTCAATGTCTGCCCCTGCACCGATGAGCACCTGACACACTGCAGGGTCCTTCCACATGGCTGGACATAGGTGCGACGTCTGACCTGCACTGTCCTTGGAGTCGTGTGGGGCAAAGGCGACGTTGCTGCAGACTGACTTCCAATGCTGCAAGAGGACCGCCGTGCACGCAGTGTGGTCTGCGTGGACACACTCACTCAGCAGGATCCCGAAGCCCATCTGCGTTGTCTTGACATACGGAAGAAGCAGTGCGAGGCATTCATTGTGGTTCCCTCTGCATGCCTCGTGCACAGCTTCGAAGGCGACCGTTTTCGTTTTGCTGCCTGGGGCGAGCTTCTCGAGTGCTGCCCGCACGGCAGCGGTGTTGCCGTTCCTGACAGCCTCCAGCAGGTCCTTGTCAGAAAGCTTTTTGCTTTTTGGTGCGTTCTGGTTTGGTGTGCTGTCTGCGTGTTGCTTCGACATGGTGCTGTGTGTATTGCTGTGAGGTTGATGATGCTTTGTGTTATATGCAAGGTTGCGGGGATGGAGGGAAGGATCTACAAAAGAAGCTCATCCAGGGTGCAACACACTAAGGTGTTGAGAACATTAATTAAACCAAAAATGAGGTGATCCAGTCTCACGCTTTTTCACACATTTTCACACATTTTCACATGGTTTCACGGTGTGAAAAAGTGTGTACGAAAGTGAAAAAAAAACTGCTTCACGCACTCTGAGTGGATTCCTCCAGAAAAAAAACTTGGTTTCACATATTTTCACTTCGATTCACACATTTTCACTTGATTTCACACATTTTCACGGTGTGAAAAAGTGTGGAAAAGTGTGCGCTGGATCACCTCAAAAAAACAAAAAGAACTCTTTTTTTATTCAATTTGTTTTAATTGTAATATTGGTGAGTGAACAAAATCTCTGTTTTTGTTTTTATTTTTTAAAAAATTCATTTTTTTTTCTCTCTTCAATCGACAAACCCTTTTTATAACGACACGTAGTCGCCAGTATTTAAAAGAAAAAAGAAAAAAAAGAGTTGATGCTGTACAGAAAACGGCAATCCCTCGAACACTCCCTGAAAGAGTGTGGAAGAAATTAAGACAAAAAAATATTCGGGAACGGCTGGCACACCCCTTTCTGCCTACCCCCTTTGTTATTGCTGAAGTATTTTTATTAATATCCCGTTTCCATTTGTTGCATCTCTCTCTCCATAGCTAGAGAATGCGCAACATGCGCATAATTGTGTTATGCGCATGTTTTGTGTGTGTTTTTTTGATGGCATGCGACATGGTATACATAAGATCTTAACTAAGATATGGGGGAAAAACCCCTGTTTTGATCTTAGGTTTTTTCCCCTAAAATTAAGATCTTAGGTAAGATCTTAATTAAGATCTTAGTGTTTGGGTGGGGTTTTTTTGCGAGCCAAGGTTCACAAGCCAAAGCCTGCTAGCCAAGTCCGGGGCCAAAATATATTTTCTGGCTCAGATCGTCCCGATCTTTCAAATAAAGCCGGTTTTAAGTTGAAAAAAATTGCACCAAGGGGCGAGTGGGTGTTTTCGAGTTTTTTACACGAAAAAATATTTTAGGGGTGGGTTTTCACCAAATCTTGGGTAAGATCTTAGTTTTTATGGTGTTTTTTTACTAAGATCTTAATTTTTGGGGTGTTTTTTCACCAAGATCTTTATTTTTAGGGTGGATTTTCACTAAGATCGTAATTTTTAGGGTGGATTTTTACTAAGATCTTAGTTAAGATCTTAGGTTTTTAGGGGGTCTTTTTCACTAAGATCTTAATTTTTTGGGGTTTTTTTCACTAAGATCTTAGGGAAAAAAACCCCTAAGATAAGACGCTGGGGTTTTTGGGAAAATCCCCATATCTTTTTAAGATCTTATGTATACCATGGCGCATGAAGAAAAAAAAAACACAAGAAATATGGGCATGTTTTTTTACACAATTTGCGCATGATGCGCATTCTATATCTATGGTATCTCTCTTTATTATTTATTTTGTTTTTTGTGGCGTATCCTTTGTTTGTTCTCTCCGTTGTGTCAAAAGAATGAAGGGAAAATGGAAGGAAAATGTATGTCAAACACTTTCCCCCCCACACCTCACTCCCAACCCCACCCCACCCCATACCACCCCAAGGCTGTTCCTGTTTGTTTAGGAACAGGAACATAAAAAAAAAACAACAAAATGCAATCACCAAGCACAACACGAATATCGTTGAACAAGAAATTTTTTGAAACCTGAGCGTCTCTCTGTTTGGTCACCCTTTAATAGCGCAGACACCTCTCAACAGTGGGTGTAGCCATAAATGACACACAGAAAAGTTTACAAGATGACTCTAAGCCTCTCGTGCTTAACCACCTTGAAACAAAGAAGGCGTCAGCAAACACACACGCGTGTACTCGGCTCTTTCCCACCCCCACCCCACCCCGTTGTCCCCGACACTGTGCGTTGTAAGGTGAATCGCGAGTACGATATTTGTTCCACCCTTTTGCGCACAACCTGTTCCCTCACCTCACCAGGTGCATGAAACAGACCCTGCCGTTGTGCTTCCAAAAAAAGAAAAAAGAGGAAAAGGAAATCAGACAAACTTCTTTGACACGAACAACCGCTTTAGTTGGAACGACTGCAGTGCCGGGATTGCGACACACATGCACACCTGTAGGGGTTTATTTGAAAAAAACAAAATAAAGTAGAAATTTTAATATCTCATCAAGCACTACTATGTCATCAACGCTGGAAAAAAAAGAAAGGTACAAAAAAAGTAGCTTCGGCCTCTGCCCTTGGGGTGGGGAAGGATAATGGTAATTATATACGCTGCGTGACATTTTTCAAAAAAAAAAAAAAAAAAAAAATGACAGCGTGACTCCACTAAACGAATTGTCAAATAAATGGAACCAAAATAGCTGTGTTTCCCCCCCCTCTTTCCCCCTCTCCTGATACGGCGAAAGACGGGAGACTTAGTGTTCGGGGGGGATCCCCTCCCTCACTTCAAGATATAAGAACACTTTGAAGTGGGGCCTGTTACGAATGTTCAAAAGATCGCATTGCAAAGCATACCTGCATGACGGAAAGGTAGAACAGCGCAGTCGCAGTGGAGTCGGACGTGCTCTTGAACTGCATCTGCCTTTCGACAATCTCCTCAGACTCATCGTGGATCTGGTCCATCATTGCCTGGAGGGCCTTCATGTAGTTTGCGTACAGCTCCATCTCGGCTTGCGTCGCTGCAAGCTGTGTGTCCTTCCCAGACTGCGTCTGCACGTTCTTCACACTCAGCTTCTGTGTGATCTCAGGCGGCAACTGCCACACAGATTCTTTCGACTTCGGGTTGTGGTAGAAGAACCGGCCAGAAGAAGGGTCCTTGTGCTCCACCCAGTCCCCCGTCGTGACGGTATGTGCCTCCACACGCAGATCCACACGAACCGGTTTTGCGCCCTTCTTCAGCAGGCAGATGCTGTGGGGTCCCTCCAACCCTTTTGCGCTCACCTATTAAAATAAATAGAATGGTTTTATTGTCCCTTTTTGTCAAAATATCTTTTGTTTTTCTCGTCTATTTTTTTCCTGCATTTTTTATTCTCTTCTTTGTACTTTTGCTTTGGTTGTTGTTAGATATGCTCAATCGCCTATCGAGTTCTGTGAATAGCACGGAACTCCTTTTCATGTGTATCCATGGAAAGAGTATCAGATGTGATACCGGGGCTAAAAAGCTTGGGAAATTGGAAAATTAGAAAATGGGGGTGAAGGGGGTATACCTGAATGGCCCCCTGTTTACGCTCGAGGGTGGCGGTGTGGATAGTTTGGCCTCTTGGGGAGATGACTTCAAGACCAATGTCACCTTCGCTGATAGCATCGCCCGTCTGTGTGAAAGAAGAGGTGCAATGGCCAATGCATCTGACAACATGAATGTCATGTTCAACGAAAGCCACCAATAATAAGAGAGAAAAGGTTTACAAGATGAACCCAATCCTCAACAACGATTATTTCACCCTAAAAACAACCCGAGGTGCACCTATACTGCAATAAAAGCAATAAAAATAGAACGGATCGCAAAGAAATAACATAAAGAGCGAGAGAGAGAGAGAGAGAGAGAGAGAGAGAGAGAGAAAGTTTTTTGCTAGGAAAATATATCCCTAGCTTCACGGTGCATAGGAGGGTACCTCTTCTTGTTTTTTTTTGGGGGGTATTGAATTATTCACACAGTACACTCCAGCTTCTGTCTGATGAACCAAAATGTTGTCAGTTTTGTGCGTAAAGTGTGTCATAAATATTCTGTGTTGATAGTTTTATTGCAATACGATCCCACTGACTACCTGGCTGTGAAAGAGGAAACCTATTTGAGGCCAAAAAAATTTGGATGTAGAGCAAAGGGTAAGCCTAATGGTGGTGAACCTGCAGCAGGATCATTCCCAAAGACGGCTGTTTACAGACTGATAATGGTCATTAGCTAAAGGCAAAGTACTAATGTAGTGGGCCATACCGTGTAGTCAATGTGAAGCAGGACACGTGACGCTGGGAGCTCCTCGGTGAAACAGGAGTAAACGTTGGGCTTGAGGAACGTGTAGAAGGCATCTGAGGATGCCAGACACACGGCCAGCACTGCCATTGTGAGTCTCATTGTTTCCTTTTTGTGTTTTTCCCCCTTACCCTTCCTGAATATGCAAATGTGGTGTGTCTTACTTCTCTGCAGTACTGCGAACCTGCGCACCACTTCTTCCACGAAACTATCTGCCATGAACCCGCCTGCCAGCAACGTGCCTGCTCAGCCTGTGGCCAACTCGCCCACCACAGCGGCAGTCTCGAGCGCCTCTACTCACCTCAATGGGGTGACATTCGGGGACATAATCTGAGGGAGTATGTCATTCCGGCAATAATGAGGGATGATAAGAAGATGCGTTCGTGCAGGAGTGAAAAAACCAGGTGGGAAGTTGTTTGCTCTGGCGTTGTCGGGACAGGGGAATAACAGCAGAAGTCCGCGCCACCCACAAGGACTCTCTCGCAAGAGCGAGCCACACTCTGGCTCATGTGCAGGCCAACTCAGCAGGGAACGCGGGGGTACGGCGTGGCGCGTCGGGCCATAAAGGCCAGCGTGAAGGAGAGGTGGGGTTCCGGGGAGGATAGTCGGAGGCTAAGAAACCCCGGCTATCGTAACGCGAGGAAAGCTAAAGCACGATACTGTCTCCCATCAACGATACACTGGAGGAACGACCCAACATTAAGGAACATTTATCGTTCTTCAACACTTCTCCCTTACAGTATACTGTCCAGGCGAGATAGGTTTGGCTGTTGTGAACGGTTTATACTCTATCCTTGCGTCAGAGATGTATGACCAAGGCCATAAGTGGGAGAACACTTTAAAAAAAAAAAAAAGAATTCTATTTTTTTGCATTTAATTCTGTGAACAAGACTATTTAAAAAAAGTTTAGATTTTTCCTTGTAAAAGGAAACCGTGTTCGTTACCTTATCGCGTTTTTTGACACTCTTTTGTCTCCCTAATTCTCACGTTTTAAACAGAAAAGATATTTTTTTTCTTCAATTTACATTATTCACCATCAATTCATCTGCATACGAGCCGTTAGAACCGCGTTTAAAAAAGGGAAAAGAGCGAAAGCGTTTGCAAAATAAAATTACAAAAAAAAACACCGGAATTTTGCTTGAAATTTGGGGTTTGTGTTAAAAGCGGTTTTAATACAGTCAAATTCCATCAAATTTCATGCAAAAATTGGGTGGAAAAGATTTTTTTATCCATATGAGCACTCTAAGGACCATATAGCATGTCTACTCTGCACAGCCTCTGAGGGCTCACGCGAGCCTGATGAAGATCTCCTCTGCTTCGTTGCCGGAGGTGCTGGGCGAAGCTGTGGTACTGTCGCTGTGATCGCTTGGGTGGGGGTGTTCTGGCGTACGGTATGTTTGCTCCAGAGGTTGGCATCAGCGTCGGTGACGTCTGCCTTCACACCGTCATCTGGTGTGAACATTGGAAGCCTGACCCTGGACAGTCCATGCGCAACCCATTCATGCCTTCCACACACCCACATCCCTTCTGCCCCAAAAACGTAGGAAAAATCCGAACAAAACCCTGCAATACTCTGATACCTCTTTAATACATCAATGTTTGCAACAACCTGGAATTTTTTTAGACAGATTGGACAGAGCAGAGATTTGCTTGCATCGTCTAGGTCCCCTACTCCATCCGCATTGAGTAGACAATTAAATATTGAACAGTGTTGTAGCCCCAAAGAATGCAACATCTCATGCGCAGCAAGCCGACACACCCGCTTCAACATCCAGAGATACCAATGCTCGCTTTTCCCTGCCGCGCTTGCGAGGCCGGCACTGCCGGTAGGGTTCGCCCCTGCTGTCGAGGCGTCTTCCACCATGTCGGATCCCTTTATCAAGCGTTTAGCATAAGCTGGACGTGAATTTCCATAGAACGCTGGATCCATCCTCGCAAAGGTGATAACGGCAATACCTGGACTGCTTGACGCACCAAGACAATGATTCGCGGACGCATCGCCATATAAATCATAATGCGTCAACCCTATCACACACCACGTATCAGACGGTGTTTTCAACTTCATCCACTCCATGATATCCGGTGCATACCGCTGGGTCTTTCTCTGGGTAGGGTTGTTCTCGTTAATGCGCGATCTCACTTCGGCGCCATGGTTTTCTGGGTGAGATTTTGATTTGCGCACCGGAATTGCAACCGGGTCAAGAAGAACTACCGGAATTCCATAAAAAAACGTTGCCAGATAGCGGCGGATGATGTCTAGCTGCGGAGGGACCACACCGTGGTCTTCTTTGGCGCGTTTCGCGTTGCGGTTGCGTGGGGCGGACGCAGCTTGCATCTCTGACATTGCAAACGAATGGCTCCAACACGGTCCCAACGGCATAATGTAAACAATGGTCCGCCCATTTACCCCATACACAGGAGGGCTCCCCGCGCGATACTCATTGACGCTCTGCGCATTCACCCCGGCACGCCCCCTCGGGTGGAAAAACTCTGGGTCCCAATGAAATACACGTTGCTCCTCGGGGGAGGTAGATTCGTCGCTAGGTGACCAGCAGAGCGCTGCCTCAGCACCATCAGGTGGGTGGTGGTGGTCCATCAAGGAATGAGAAGAAGGAGACAGGGGAAGGGGGAGAGGGGAGGGAAGTGTAGGTGCTGGTGGGGTGTTGAGAAAAGGCGGGGAGGAGGGAGGGGAGGAGGGGAGGGGAGGGAGTTGATCAAAGAAAACTGTCACCCCGTATCTTTTGTTTTCAACAATTTGGTTTTCCTTTTTGAAAAAGTCTTGTCTTTTTTTGACATCGTGCAAATCCTACCACGTTTTGTGTGATTTGGGTTCCCACGGTTTTCTAGTATGGTCTAAAGAATCTAAAGGGTCTAAAAGAGGGTAATACAACAAAACAATGCAAAAAAAGGCAGCTTTGTCTCAAAAAGAAAATACACACCCTCCTAAAAAACAATAAACAAAACACAACGAAAAAAAAAAAGTAAAAGCTCGCCATTCTACAGTGGAAGTAAGATCTCATCCGGTTTTGTCGTCCGTAAAGGAGCAGTAGAGGTTACGAGATTTGACAAAATATAAAAAATAAAAATTTTATGAGGTGGACCTAAGCCTCTCTTGTGCATAGTCACCTTTTCAAAAAAAAAAGGCATTATTCGCCCATCGTACCATCGTACGCTTGCTCTACATGCCAATAAATTTATGGTTCAAAGATTGGGCTCTGTCCTGTTTACTTGCAGATACCAGGAGCATCACTGTTGCTTTCTTTTCCTGCATTCAACAGAAAAGTGGTCGTATTAGTACAGACACCCGAGGATGCGTTCCATTATTTCTCTCTTTTTTTATTTGAAAACTTGGTTGTATTAGTGTAGACACCCGAGGATGAACTCCACTTTTTTTTTTCCCCACCGCACATCAAATAGCGACAGCATAAAAGGGGTTTGGGATAATTTGGGAAACAACGGGAAGGAATCAATTTGGAAAGACATCCCCACATCAACTTATAGGGTCATGCTCAAGGTGGGGGGGAAGAACAACAAAAAGGGGGACCGGGGGGGAAACGTTAAAGGACAAAAAATTTCCTTGCTAAAATGCTGCCAGAAAGAGAGAGTGAAGTTATATCGAAGGCGTGCTACTACTAATGATGCTTCTTCTCAAGAACAGTGTGCTGACCGTGGCGTGGGGAAAAAAAAAATATGAGAAAAAGAGTTGGTTTGGTTCTTGCTGTAGGTTACTATACCACGTCCTCACGTATTGACGTGAATTGAACAGACCTTTTCGCAGCGCAATTTTACTTTATTTTTATACGCTGAAATCTAAGCCTCGTTGTACCTTGAGTTGCTTGAAGGAGGAAGGGAAAAAAAAAAGAAAAGTTTATAAGATGATCCACAAGTGTGTTGTCAGAAAATAAAACTCTTCCTTTTTTAGATAGATATTCAGTAAAAAGAAACGAAAACAAGGAAAAAAAGAGAGAAAGCTTTTTCGTTGATCGCTCGAATTAGTGTCCCTGAGTGAATGAATCTGGGGAGTAATTCGGCAAGCACTATCTAAAAACAGAGTTTTATTTTTATATGACGATTCTCGTATATTCAAAAAAAAAAAGGGGGGTTGACATCCGCTCGTGAACAGTGTACCTTTGGTATGACCGGCTGTGGGGGTGGACCTCAACCATGCAGAAAACACAAATAAAAAGGGGATAATGGGAAACAAAAAAGTTTGAGAGCTGCATGTCTGCACCCTCTTCACCACTATCGTGACTTTACAGGAAGAAAGAGAAAGAGAAAAAAAAGCTTGAAACGGGACCGTTGCCTCTGACATATTTCAAATCTATTACAGTTTACTGAAGATCTTTTTCCTTTTCTTTTTCACCACAGAACGGCGAATGAAACCCCCAGTTGGAGTACTACATAAGAGTCCGTCAAAATTGGTATTTTTTGCTCCGTTTCGGCTGCTGTTAAGACTCTTGGGAGGGGGAGAGAGGCACACACACTATGACCAGAGGAAAGGAAAATACTCTGCAGGAGGGGAAATCACTTTTTGTTGTGCAGTTGTCACCCGCCCCCTCCAAAGCATTTGTGGTCTTAGAAAGCGTCCTCTCTTATAAAGTCTAAGAGGAGGAGAACAATACCCTAAAATGGGAAATCCATTTTCGGGAAATGCAAAATAAAATAAAAGACAAATTCAAAATTTTGAGGGGGAAAAAAATGCACTCCAAATCTTTATCCTTGGAGTAGAACCTTCTTTTTTTTTGTATTGGGTACCCCCCCCCCCCCCCCCCCCCTTCCACCCTTTCTCTCCCGCAGGAGATACACCATGATTGAAGAGGGGGGAAAAAAATTGCAAATTTTTCTACTTTATATCAAACCCGGTTCTGCTTAGGACGCTGTCGAAGGCTGCTGCGCGCATTCGTTGTCTTTGACGGAGGGATTGGATGGTGTCAGCACTTGAGAAGGGGGAGGTTGGGGTGGGGCTGGAGACGAAGGGGGCGGGAGCCACTCCTATGGGGGGGACGTACGTGCGTGGGGAGAGGCCGGCAACACCACCTCCACCTACACCATGCGCAACTGCTTGAGCCGCCGCAACAGCCGCCTGAACCGAATTGCTCATAATCCCCGACCGCACAGCGGGGGGTGATATCCTGCGTATCGCTGCTTCACTCTGTGCAATGCTCGCCATTGCTGCCTGGGCATGCGCCGCTGGCGAGACCGGAGCACTCGGTCTTCTCACTGGAGAGATATTTGCCAAACGCTCCCTTAACGACGGCGACTCCCCATACCCACGCACATCAAGCGTATCGGACCGGATGTTCACCCCAGCTGTCAACGATGTGGGAAGGATATCTCGGATTCTTTCCGTCGCGTCTCTGATACCATATGCCAACGCAGCTGGGGTAGGTACCGGAACTGGAACTGGAACTGGAATGGGCGGGGTGTGGTGGGCGCTGATCATTTGTGGGACCACAAGGTCGACGTATTGCTTCATCTGTTCGATAAAGAGGTTGCTCATCACATCACAACGCTCTTCAAGGTATCCTAACAACCCTTTAATCCGATCCTGCAACGAATGAATCAAATCAACTGAAAGCTCGGCCACCGATGCCCTCACAATCGACCCCACCGGGCTCAGAGATCCTGCAGCACGAGAAAGAACCTGCTCATGATGTGACATCCTGATAGGGCTTTCAAACGGACTCTGCGGCGCAACATGGTCCTGCCTGTTGCCATCCATATCTGCCCTCATCTGGTTTAGATTGCCCTTCAGCATGGTTATTTCATCAGGCACTTTGTCCATTTCTGACAACAACTCCGATAGTTTATCAAACTGCGTTCGCAACCCCGCCAACTGCGCTTCAAATGAGCTTTGATCGCCTCGGTCCTGCATTAACACAGAAACCCTTTCCCCCAATGCATCAACCCTGGAGCGGACATCACCGAAATGCGCCTCCAATCCTTGGTCGCTATCGTTGAGAAGCGCGTTGAGTTTGGCTTCGAGGGAGGTGAGACGCTTGACGTGTTGAGGGAGTTGCGTGGAGAGGCCGGTTACGTTAGATTCGAGGGTGGTGAGGCGGGGCAGGGCGTGCTCGCTTCGCCATTTTCCGTGAGCTCCTTGGAGAAGGTTGTCCATTCGGCGCGCATCGACACCCAATGCATGGAAGCGTTGCAGTTTGCGATAGTACGTCGCAAGAAAGCTGCGTTTGTTAAAATGCATCAACTGCTGCATAAGCGCCTCCCTCTGCCTCAACTTCCTGCCCCTCCCTTCAAACGCTCGCCAAACAGAGTAATACTGCATCCTCAATCCATTCTGCGTCGTCTTCCTAAAGGCCCCTGCAATATTCAATCTTGCCCGCTGCTTTTTCTTTGCAATGCGGAATGCCGCCCATTTGTTGTAATGCTTTTGAAGGAATAGCCGGCCATTATGTTGCGTCAAGGCATGAATGAGGGGACGTCTGTGGATTTGTTGCCTCGCACGCTGCTGCGCAAGGAGGAGTTTTGTGTATGCACGACGCATTAAATGTTTTTTTGTAGTGGGGACAAGAAGTTGGGCAGCTTCTCGAGCGCTTTGACGGCGATTTTGTTTTAATGTACGATACGCTGCGAGACGGTGGTAGAAAGACCCTAAAAAGCTTTGTCTATTATGGATATGCAACGCTCGAAGAACCCTACGGTCGCGACGCAGCCTTTTCCGCATCGCAGTAAACCGTTGGAGTCGTTCATAACAACGGCGTCTCAACGCATTTTTCGTCCTCCCTGCAAGCCCAGTACAACCCCCCGCTCTCCTTGCCGCTTCGTGCCATCTCCAATAGCAGCGCCCCAGCAACGTATACTCGTGTCTCCTTTGGAGAAGGAGAACCCCCATCTTCCCTTGGCTCAACCTCTGCCGTGCAAACTTCTTCTCAATCGCCATGATCTTTAGATGAAGGATTGCGTTGTCATCTACGGCGCTCATCTCCTTTACTCTCCCTTCCAATGCTGCGACTGATGTCTCCAAATACGTACACCGTGCAGACAGCTGATCAATCTGCACCGGGCAATCAATATGCGGAGTAACCGGCGGTGGTGGTGGCAGAGGCTTCGCTGGTCGTGTCGGAGACAGCCTTCTAAGAGGATCCCCCTGCGGTGCGGGCTCAACACTCCTACGAAGCACCTCTTCGCGAAGTGCCCAGCGGCCTACCCCATCCCTTTCCCTTTCCCTTTCCCTTTCCCTCTCTCTACGGCGTGCAGGCGACACCTGAGCACCCCCACCCCCACCCCCACCGATTGGACTACGGGAACGAGACCGGGACCGTCCCCCTATATCAACAAACATGCTTTCGCTTACGATGCTTCCAGCAGGGGAGGCTGGAGCGGAGTGGTGGTGGTGGTGGTGTTGTTGGTGTGTCGGGCCAAGAAGCGGGGTGTACCGATCCCGTTCCCGCTCCCTCTCCCGTTCTCGCTCAGGGTCACGCCGGCCCCACTCCTCATCACCAAAGGAGACCTGGCGGGGGCGACGGTGTGTCGGGGACGCACGACGTGATACATGCTGCCAGATTGATGTCCCAGCAGGGGATGGCATTGGAGGGGGGGGTGGGGGGGGTATTTTTTTCCTGAGGATTGGAGGGGGGGGGGGGGGGGGGGGGTGGAAAAATTGACAGTGTTGTCTGAGAATACGTAGCAAATAAGATGTGTCTTTTTTTTTGAAAACTTTGAACAACCACGGTCGCAGTGTAGCAACGTATTATATCCACTCCACACCCACCCTACAGCGTACTTCCATTTTCCGCGGTCTACGTTTGAGATGCCCTACTCCCGCCACCGTTCGTCAGTCAACAAAAACGGGGACTATTGGAAACACAGCGGGGCAATACATTCTATGAAGCAAGCGACACGGGCAGTTCCCCCCACCCCACCCCCATTTCCCCCCCATCACCATCAACTTTTTTTCATTGCACCCTTTCGAGACCGGGCATGAGGTTTGCAAGAATATCACTCGCAGACGAGAGCAGATAAAAGGAACCTGTTACAAGAAGCGTTGCTCGATGCCGCGACGGGCAGGACGCGACACGGGTCTTTGCGATTTGCACCGCAGTTTTTAAGGCCTCTGGGACACTTCCACTCTCCTTCCCAAGAACGAGGTTGCTTTGAGGAACACCCGCCTTCAGCAGCGACTGCGCAAGCTCCGATGCCTGCAACCCTCTTGGCGGAGGCATCGTGACCGGACAGAACACCGCACCCCCACCGAAGAACCCACGGTACGTCTCTGCCAACGCCGCAGTATCCTTATCCTTCAACACCCCCAACACGACTACACATGCCTTCTCCCTCTCCCCCTCCTCCCCCTCCACCTCCCCCACATGCCTCTCTAAAGTATCAGCCAACCCCTTAACTGCCTGCGGATTATGCGCACCATCAAAGATCACTTCAAAAGGAGGGGTTTGGTTGTGCCACACTTCGAATCTGCCAGAGCTTAGAGTGTTGGAGGAGGAGAGCGGACGGTATGGTGTAGTCCGCAGGGTGTTGAGGATGGCAGGTTTGTTAGGGAGGGTGATGCGGGGGGAGGTAATGAGGTGTAGGCAAGCCTCTCTCGCAAGAAGGAAGTTTTGGATGCGGTGTGAAGCGACGTTGGTATCATTCTGTCCCGACTCCCCCACGGAAACAAAACTGCCCTCAGGAACCCTGCACGAGGCAGCAACCTTTCGCAGACAACGCTCCACTTCAGGGTATTGTGGGTATGTCACCACCGCTTTGGTGTTGGGTTTAATAATACCAGACTTCTCTAGTGCAATTTTTTCTGGGGTGTCACCAAGAATCCCACAATGATCCTTATCAATACTAGTAAACACTGCAACAGCAGGCGCGGGAATGACATTAGTACAGTCCACCCTTCCCCCTAAACCTACCTCCAGAACTAACACATCGACATTCCCCTCTGTGTGGAGGCGGGATACTGCAAGCAAGGATGCTGCGGTGATGCACTCAAACTGGCTTGCAGCCTGCTCGGTGTGCTTTCCTTGAACCACAGCGTTGAGTTCTTTTAGATACGCAAGGTGCTCTGCGTCTTCTTCAGTTGACACCTCTTTTGCATTAACCACCGCCAAAACCGCGTCAGAAAAAACCTTCTCCTCCACCGGAGCCAATCCCACAGTCAAATGCTTTAAATACTGTGGTGACGAATGCGGTGATGTGAACGCCGCTGTTCTCAATCCCACCTCCTCCAATAGTTCGCATGCATGCGCTACAACCGAACCCTTTCCATTAGTCCCAGTAACATGAATCACAGGAGGAAGCTTCAAATGAGGTTCTCCAACACAGCTCAACACCCGCAGCATGGGGTCCAAAGTGAATTCACCCGAGCCTGTGAACGCAGGGAGTCGGTTGAGTTCTTCAATGTAAGACATTGTGTGGGGGTGAGGGTGTTGTAAGAGTGGGGTGCAGACACCAGAGCTGAGGGGTGTTGTGAATATTGTGTGGGGGGAAAGAGGGAGAGGGGAGGGGAGATTATAAAATATGTTGTTTTGTTGTTTGTCATTTTGTTTTGTTTTTGTTTTTAGCGTTTTCTTTTTCTGTTTCAATATTGCCTGCGCCAAAAAAATGGGCCTTGTAAGAACAGAATATACTCCTTTCATAAGGGAACAAACTCTCCACAAAAACTTTTTTTTCATTTTTGAAAATTTGAAAAAAAAAAAATAAAACCCCCACGGTGTCGCAACAGAAATATATCTATGTTGCACACCACCCTCTTTGTTTTCCATTTCGCAGTACAGTTTGATATGTCCTCATCCTAGGACCCCGCTACCGCCCATCAGTCAACGAAACGGAGTCAGTGGAACACGAGGTCATTACTCCTCATGCGAAACAAGCCAACTCACGGGGAGGGTTTTTTTTTTGGAAAAGCTATTCGACAAAAATCCAAAAACAAAAAACAGTCTTCCAGGAAATAGCTCTTTTTCTTGAAGGTACCGCCAGAGTTTTTTTTCCTCTTTTTTGAAACTCATTTTTTTTCGAGCTTGGGGAGGGTATGTTTTTCTAGCTCGGACCGAGCCCAATGTCAGGGTTGTAGGACCCCGAAAGAAAACCCCCTGTAACTAAATATCTCTAGCATCAAAAAAACTACACATTCCTTTACCTCTATAACCCATTCGTTTTTTTTCTTTTTTTGAAAACTTGGTTGTATTAGTGGAGTTCATCCTCGTTAGTGTGCTCATTAGTGTAGCCACCCGAGGATGAACTCCACTAACTTTATCTTTTTTGCCTACCTCTTTCTTTTGGGAAAGGGGTAGCGTGCCTTGGGCATTGAACTGTTGTGGAACAGCTCGACATAGCCACTATTCCCTTTTGGGGTAACGTAACGGCTGATTCCGATATCAGCACCGATGAGCTTTCCATTGCAGTGAATACCTACTTTTTCTCCTTGCACCGTATGCCCTACAACAATACCTCGAACCACATGCTCGGTGTGTCTATTAAATGAAGCAATCGCCTTTTCCACTAACGCACATTGTCCTCTCATTGCTGCCTGGATCGGAGCGCGCGTCCAGAGTGGACCATTATTCGTCAAAATCGGATGAGAAAAATCTAATGCATCTAACCTATCATGCGCGACCCGGTTGACCTCATCGACACCAAGCACAGCGTATTCATCAAGACACCCTGCATGCACAAAGACATATCCACCACGCTGTGCGATAATCGGGAATTTTGAAATGATTTTGCCGTATTCACCTTCTGTGGGGTGGAACAGCATATTCCAGGTGTCTTTACCACCATAGTAGCGGAGTTCTTCGAGGTTAACGTATTGGAGCATGCCGCCGAGGTTCATGAGCTCGTGGTTGCCCATGAGGCTGACGAGCTCACCTCCTGCCAGGTGTGCTTCTTGTTTAAGGCGTTGGATGAGACGGAAGAGTTTTATGCTATCCGGTCCACGGTCGAAGACGTCACCTAGTTGGACCAGTGTAGTGTTGCCGCCACTCCAGCGTAGCTCACCATGTGCGTCGCGTTCGACAACCCCAGCAAGAGTGAACACATCCTCCGCATGTTCGTAATCCCCATGCAAATCGCCAATAGCAATCAACCGTGCCGTCGCCTCCGTCCATTCACACTGAGGCAGCTGCAGACCTCCGACAGAAAAAATTAGAAAAAAGGACAGCAGCTTTCGCGCGATGGATATCGTCATTTTTTGACTGTGTTTAAAAAGGGGGGATTTTTGTACTGTTGAGGGAGAATGAATAAGGGGAAGGGAAGGTGAGTTTGATTGTTGTAAGAATGCAGATGTTCGATCTAAAAAAAAGGAGGGGAAGAGGGAGGGATAAAAAAAAACCTTTTTTTTTTTTGTTGAGTATCCAAAAAAACCAGAGAAAATAAAAAATAAAAAAAAGCGAGAAAAATAATGGAAAAGCCTCTTTAACGGGGAGAAAAGGTGGTGTGGCTTTAGGCCTTTGCAAGGGGAACGGGGAGAGGAGGGAATCGCCTTCATCAAAAAAAAAATGAAAAAAAAAAATCGCCACTTATTGAGTATGGCAGAGACGAGACAATTGGGGAACCCTCATCTGACACATTTTTTTTTTTTTTGAAAAATTGAAAAATTGACGTGTAGACACCTCGCTTTTTTCTCGTGTGAACTCCACGCAATTTTTTTTTATTCTTTGCTTTGAAAAATAGTACAGCGTTATATACACCTATGGTGTATATAACGCTGGTTAAAAAGGAAGAAATGCATATCGTCCTCTACTCTAGCAAGTAGCTTTTATTGTTGCATTCAAGCGCTACACTAGTTGCATCATGTTTTCCTTTTTGTTAATCTGTTGGTCACCGTGTGGTTCAAACTGTTCTTCATTATCTTTTTTTGATAAATTGTTGGAGTAGTGTAGTTGCAGCAGTGTGTTGCCACAGTTGTGCAATCTCCACTGTCTTTTTGTTGTGTCGACAAAAATCGCCAAAGGACCCGCTTGGGGAACCTAGGGTCTATACTCAATGTTGGCAAAGCCTTTTGTACTACGGAAGGTATAGACGTCAGTCGTCCTGAACCCTTGAGAGCAGTTTTTATGGAAAAAAAAAATATTTTTTTCTGAAAACCCGAGTGTAGTGTAGACACCCGAGGATGAGCTCCACCATTATTTAAGATGGGGAAAAATGAGGAGAAAACACCTCCGCATTCCCAAGAATAGTACCAGGGAAAACCCTGCGAAATCGCATCAGAGAGACGCGATAAAACAATAACCCACCCTTAACCCCAATAACTCATTGTTCAGTTTGAATGTTTTGACAAAAAAAAAATGTGTATTCACTGAAAGTGTATCATTGCCGGTCCTTGCCGTTTGCTAGGGTTACCAGCAGAACATTTTTTTTTCTCTTCAATTTTTTTTTTTTTTGAAACACTCATTGGCAACGTCGTTCTTATAATTTGCATGTTTTTGTTTTTGTTTTTGTTTTTGGTTTTGCTTTTTTTTTTTGCTGCATCGACAATCATGGTGTATTCAACGCCATTTTTTTGCTTTTTTTTTTTGTTGTTGTTATTTTTTGATAAATTATCGGAATAGTGTAGTTACCACCTGTGCAAGCTCCACTTTCCTTTTTTTTTTCACGCAGAAATCACACCTTACACTCTCCCTCTCTCCCCCACCCCTTTTGTTTTAGTTTCTATTTTTTTTGTTACAGTGTTGAGCCCCTTGGAAGGCACGGAGGAGGGGGGAGAAAAGGTGAACCACAAAATAGTCCTGGATAAGACAGTAAACTGTCTCGCGTATTCATACACAGGGTTGTTTGAGAAATAAGAAGACGTGCATTACACAGCGGAAACTAAAAGTTGACTTGAAATACAAAAGCCCTCTCGTGAACAGTGTACCTTTGGTATGACCGGCTGTACCGGGGGGTGGACACCCAACTGTGCAGTCCTACAATCCATTTCGTGGTTTCCATCTGATAACTAAAATTGGGGTGAAATACACGAATTTTATGGGTTTAGTGATTTTCCCCTCTCCCATCGTGCACAGTTTGTGTGAATTTCCTTCTTTCTTCTTCAGTGCTGAAATTTCGGCCTAGAATTGGATACAGAACACTTTATGGTGTTTATAATGCATCCTGTAGAATAATTCAATACACGATGTTTTGCAAGCAAAAAAAAAATGAGTTGTAACATTGCAGGGTTGAGCCGTAAGACGTTTACGTGCATTTTGCTTTACTCCAAGAGAGGTGACAACAGACAGTACTGGGGTGAACGTAAGACGTCAAAAAAAAAAAAAGCACAACCTTGCCAGCGTACGACACCCATCCGGGTTTGAACCGGAGATTTTCTCTGCCTCAGGAGACGTCTTGACCTACTAGACCATGGGTGGTTTGGGGGGCTTTTTTCGCTGCATTTATTTTCTTTTTGTTGTTGTCGACAATCACCTACCGAGGTAGGAGTCTGCACTCATGGTCGCCCGAAGGCCATCGACGCAAATCATCCTATTTATTTTATTGAAAAGTTTAGTTGTGCTATTCTCTTGATGACCTCACCTTAGTGTAGCTGGCATACAGTCTTTTTCACTATTTTTTTGATAAATTGTTGGAGTAGTGTAGTTGCCTCGGTTGTGATACCAGTTGTGCAATCTCCACTGTTTTTTTTTTTTTATCACTTTCCATATTTCGGTGCTTGGCTGAAGTGTGTTGTTTGAAAGCAGAAACATTGGCCGGCGTGTGTGTGTTTGATAACTAATAGGGGGTAATTATTGCGCAGAATATGGCCCCAAGGCCGGCATATGTGTATGCATGACAACGTGGCAGTGCCCTTGAAGGTAGACTATGAAAGTGCGGCTCCAAAAAAAAAAAAAAAAATCCCACACCGCGAGGCAGGGAGAATACCCCGAGCCCACTTACTTCGCACAAGGATTTGCTCCCTTGTGTTCCAATTATACCCGTTTCGTTGACTGACGAGCGGTAGCGGGAGTAGGACATCTCAACGTAGACCGCGAAATGGAAGTAAGTTGGGCGGAGGGTGGGCGTGGCGTGGATATATGCTGTTGCGACACGTGATTTTTCCAAGTTTTCAAAAAAAAAATGAAGAGAAAAGTTTATAAGATGACCCTAAGCCTCTCCGTGCTTAGTCACCTTGGTCACATTCGAAGAAAGAAAAAAAGGTTGACTTGAAATACAAAGCCCTCTCGTGACAGTGTACCTTGATACATGACCGGTACCCCACTACATTCCATTTCGTGGTTTACATCTGATATGCTCTACTCCCGCTTCCTCTCATCAGTCAGATGAACGGGGATCATTGAAGGCACATGGTAAAAAAGAAGGTGAAGTTGGTAGTGAAAAAACGCCACCGGGACGCAAGGCACTGACACTCCGTTGGGGGGAGGGATATCCCGGGAGGGTTATCGAACTCCCAGAGTGTTGCAATATAAAAAAAAAAGTGTGTGTGTGACAACATGTGGTATTAATGGTGGTGTATTTACTCATGGCCGGGGGGAATACGTGAAGTGTGATCGGGGGGAACGGAGGAAAGGGGGCCACCAAAATTACAGAGCAGCATCGGATGACACTGACTCGGCTCACCTTCCTCAGAGGACAGAGATGAGGCATTAGGACACTCTGGTCACCTTTTTTTCTTTTTCCCGAAAAAAAAAAAAAAATGTTGAAAAACAGTGTTGCTAACTTTGCCATTTTTGTGCAGGCTTTTGCTTCTCTTTTTTAAAGTCTAATATGTTGATCAGGTCAAAGTACGTCATGTCAACACATCAGATCGCCGTTCTCTTTCAAAAAACAAAAACAAAGAAAGGTTTGTACGACGAACCTAGGTATTGTTCAGGAAACAAAACTTTACGAGGTAATAGAGTTTGTCATATTTATTGAAAACAAGAACAAACAAAAAAGACAAGTGAAGCCTGCACAAGCATCCACCTGATTTTTTCTGAAATTTCCGTGGAGTTTGGTGGGGTTTAGTGGTACTAAAAACCACTTTAACACCACCAAAATCTACCAAAATTTCAGGCAAAATCAGGTGAATTCTGCCAAAGACAACTACACCCAACAACTTAATCGAAAACGCTCTATGAGACGAGAGGGATTCACTATTGTATTTACACATCCCCTCCCAAATCGAGGCTTTGGGGACAGTCACCTGAGAACCAGGAGCCCAGCCTCTGTGCACAAAAACGGGCTTTTTGATTCATCAGCAATCACCCCAACCAAGAGACAGGTTCCCTACTAAAGACACCCTTTTTTTTGAATAGGCAAAGATACCCACAGACAGCACACCTCATCCACAAAGGGTGTAGCAGAGATGAGACAATAGGAAACTCTGGTCTGACTGGCATCTGGTGTTGTATAGGCATACTCCGTGCACAGAGATGTGTACTGTAGTTATCCCATTTCACCTCATGAAGGCAGGAAGGGAAAAAAAGTGATGATTGTTAATACCGTCTTGTTACAGACTGAACAGCAGGCTGTAGCCGATGGGTGGTGGTGGTGGGTCGTCAACAAAAAATTGTGCAAATATCTCATTTCGGTTCCGTTTAGTTGCCTAACCGAAAATCATTTCTTTTTAGATTTTGCTTTCAATTCAGGAGAAATCCACAGAAATTGAGCAATATAAAGGCTTTATTTGCATCAATGCGACAGAGGAAGGGGTGGAGGAGTGACTGTGACACAAGGCAAATACCCTCGATAGAGGTTGGCCGTTGTGACAACACAGAAAAAAAAAAAGAGAAAAGTTGGCAAGATGACCTTACACCCCAAACGTCGCGTACTTTGTCATCTAAAAAAAAGGGGGTCTCGAAGGGGGGGAGAGCAATGCATAGGAAGGGTTCTGTTTGGTGCGGATTGAGCACAAAAAAAAAAAATGGCTTTTTTTTATATTCGTTCTCTGTTTCTTCTTTTTCTTTTCGAAAACTATGACAACGTGTATCCCCAAGTAATCCACGTAACCCGCCCTCCCCTGTTCACGTTTTGTGGAAAACCATTGACACGTCTTCCTCCCGTTTCCTCTCATCAGTCAACGAACGGGGATCATTAGAACTCAGGATGGTGGAATTCCTGAGTTGAACAGGTTTGGGTTAGATTATTTGGTTTTTTTTTTTTTTCCTCGCAACCCTCTCCCATTGCCGTACACTACCAGACGCAAAAAAAAAAAAGGACTTTGCCAACGCAATTAGAGGTTTTCTCTGGTTTGAAAAAATACACAAAAAAAAATCCATAAAGTTCCCCCAAATCCCCAGAAACCCACCAATAACCCGCAGAACGTAGAGAAGCACGCACGCGGGCAGAATTTTTTCTTTTGTATTTTTTTCCCCTTCATTTTGACCCAGTAGTTTTTGTTTATAAAAACCCCCCATTCCCGCTGTTTTCTCGTTGCTAAATAAAAAAAAAAAAAGAAACAGTACAAAAAAAAATCGCCAACACAATTAGATGGGTTTTACCTTGAAGTGCAGGCTCATTATCGAGAATACAAGAGACTTCAGATCCTGTAAAGTGGTGGTGGTGAGTACGAAAAAAAGTGGACCAAAAAAATTAGATTACAAATAAGGAGCCCTACGTTGAACCAGAAAAACGTGGTAAAGAGGCAGAGCCCGGGTCAAGGGAGGTATATTCACTAAACCCTAAATGAATCGAACGCATCAAGAATAAAATAATCCAGACGCAGACGTCCAACAAACGTTTGGTGTGAACGCAATAGTGTATGTGAGGGTTCAAAAAAAAATTGATGGGGTTTTTCCCTGAAAGCATTTTTTTGGGATTTTATGTGAACTTCTATGTCAATGAGTAGATAAAGAGTAGCAGAGATCACACAGATCGTGATGCAAACAAAAAACAAATGTTGACTTGAAATAGAACAGCCCGCTCATGACAGTGTACCGGGGGTGGACCCCCAACCATGCAGCCCTACATCCATTTCGTGGTTTTAGATTTGAATAAACAAGAACACATACCTGTACGAGATAATAGAAGATCCTCAGCCCCTCTGGGTCCTCGGAGTCCTGCGTGTCCAAGAGACTTCCAATCTTGGTGGTTGTGAAGGAGATGTGTTCCTTGCCGGCAACAATCTCAAGCTCCTGGCGTCCGACCTTGTCAGGTTCGGGCCACTTGGCATCGTCTCCGTGAAGGATGTTGCTCTCGTCAATGACACGACGCAGCTCGTCCAGCACGACTCTGTTGCAGAACACCTCTTTGCGGATGATGTTCACATCTTTGTAGCCACTGTGGTTTGCGTATCTCAGCAGACCGTCCTCCTGAAGGGGGTGATTAGGAATGAGAAAAAACAAAAGAAAACGCTAAACCTAAGCCTCTCTGTACGTCACCAAAAGAAAATAAAAATAATAAGATACGCTAGTCACCTTCATCTTAATCCTTATTAGCTTTGTACAACTTTGCATAGGGTCGGATAACATCCGCTCCTTACGTTGTGGCTAAATAAGTTGATATCTTGTCGGTTTAAAAAAAGAAAGGTTGGTAAAAATGAGCTTTCGTGTACTTAGTCACCCCTTAATGATTGTTGATGCAGACATTTCGACGAACGTACTCAACAGAACAAAGAAATAAAACTGTTGTTCGGTTGCGGGGGGAAACTAAAAGGTGGTCTTCCCATGTTCATGAAGGAAAGCGCAGAATGGGAGGAGGTCGAGAGACACACCTTGAATTCAAACTCGAGAAACTCGTGCCCGTACTTCCCCTTGTGCCCGACGTAGTATCTCACATAGAAGTCATCCATTGTTGTGTGTGCCCCTTTTTTGTACCTGTAAGAGAAAGAAAACCCCCCCTCCTTGTACCCCCCTGTGTTAAGAAGATTAGCTTGCCTGTTGGTGTGGGTGATATGGGGATCTGGAAGTGATGTGCCTGCCCTACAGTGGTCCAAAACACTGAGTGTACAAATGATGGCAAATTTTTGGGGGTTTTTTTGATAATTTTTTGGCGCCCTTTTTCACCATATTTGGGCCATCTACTCTCGTCTTCCTGTGAGACACAACAACAGGGCTATGAGAGCTTACTGAGAGCTAAAACAATCTCTCTCCGTTCATAGACAGCCCAATATTTGGATTACCGTAGTTCATTCACGTTTACAGAGGGGGGGAGGGGGAAAAAAACGAGCATTTCTTTTGTGCATTTTTTTGGGGGAAGAGAAATATAATCTATGTTTTGGTGTCCCTAAGAAAGACCATCGAAGTGACATTCTCAAATGACAGCAACAAGCTGTTGTTTGCCATTTGTAAATACCACCAAGCCGGGAGGGGGCACACCTGATATGTCCGCTGACATATGCGGTCAAAGAATCGATGAACTAGAAGAGTAACGGGGTGTTTTTTTTTACGACCTAGCGAGTAGGCGGGTTGAACGTCACTGGCACAGTGTGCCTGAAACGCCTTCCCTGTTTTTGTAAGATGAATCTGAGCTTCATACCTTGTCGTCTCGTCACATTTACTTAAAACACCCTTTTGTTCTGAATGCAAAACACTTAAAAAGAGAGGAAATTTTGATAAAATGTACGTCACTGTGCACACATCTTAGGGGGAAAAAAATTCTGGTACAACACAGTGAGGTCAAAACCAAAACAAGAGACGTTGAAAGTGCAAACGCCTCATCGTTCATCAGAGGACGTGGGCACCAGACAAAAAAACATGAACAGAGTAGAAAAACCCTCTAGGTCCTCTCTCTCTCTCTCTCTCTTCTCCCGACCCCAAAAAATCACCTAAGTTTTAGTTCTGTTGTTTGTTTGACCCTGTACGCGGATGAGGGGAAATGGGGGGAAAAAATCTATTTTCTGTGAAAGTGAGTTAGGCCAGTTGAGAGGGGAATACACAGAGGGACATTGCAGGAGGGGACAACGACTTACTTCCCTCAAATGCAAAAAAAAAAAAGTTGATTTGAAATACAAAAGCCCTCTCGTGAACAGTGTACCTTTGGTATGACCGGCTGTACCGGGGGTGGACACCCAACCATGCAGTCCTACAATCCATTTTGTGGTTTACATCTGATATGTGCTGCTCCGCTTCCACTCATCGACCAGATGAACGGGGATCATTGCAAACACAGGGACATGAAGTATTGTAGGGTCCGGTTGGGGGAGAAAAATGTGATGATAGAGCTGGGGAGTATATCCTTTGCCAGCCTCTCACACCACACAACCTTTCACGAGACACGCTGTAAAACAAAAGAAAAGAGAAGTTGAAAGTGCAAAGAAAACCCCTAAAAGATGGGATCGCTGTGCCCTTCATCGTTAACAACAATACCACAAAATCTATTTTTTTTTTCCTTCAAAAATACCATAGCATCTACACCTATGCACGCATTTTCCAAAAGAATCCCTCCCGCCCCTTTTGTTTTCTATTCTAAAAATACTACCCCCCCTGCCCCCACAATCACCCCCGAGAGCCTCTCTGGGCACTCACCACCTCAAGGGCACCATACAACAGAGCAACACACTTCAGGATACGCCCTCAATTGGGTCACCCCTTTTCTCTACCCAACACCTTTGCAGTCGTGTCGGTGTGTGGGCTGGTCGGTCCATACTCCCTGCATACAACTCATGGGTTCGCGGCCAGTTGAGGTAATGTGGCAAACAAAGTGGCGTTACAATATGCCTTCACGATTCAGGCATTTGACTGCTAAACATAGTAGTAGTAGATATGCCGTTTGTGCACAATATCTAAACAACGTTGACGCAAAATACAAATCCCTCTCATGACTGTACAGCTAACCCAAAACACCCCTCCCAACCTCCCAACCTCGCCTTTCTCGATGTCGTCAACGCGAGATTAGACCATGCTTACAGCTAAGGGTGTGTTATCAACCTTTTTCTTCTTTTTTGAAACAGGACAATACTGAGACGACGTCATCCCACAGCAACCCGCACAGCGCATTACATCCATTTGCCTCCCTCCACAGCACATTGCATCAACTGAGCGGCAATCTCCTTCTACCTACTACCACCCAGTGGATCCCCCTCCTCCACCCTCCTCCCTTCCCCTCCCCTCTCACACCCACCACAACCCTCCCCAGCAGTCGAAGAGCACCCACCCCCCTACTCCACCCCTCACTGCGTCGTTGAGGTGGCAGAGCGTGCTGGGGGCACTCCTGCTTGGAGGCCGTACATCCCGGGGGGTGCTTGGGGGATGTAGGAGAGAGGGTTGCTGCCTGGGACAAGCGGAGCGGGGAGGGGGGCAGGCGCGCTGGCTGCGGGGCTGTGCGGGGGGTACTGCTGGGTGCTTCCACCGCGGGAGAAGGCGTTGTGCGCATTGTTGCCCTCATCTGCGGCAGGGTTTTCTGCGTAATCCGTTTGTTTATAGTCCACAAGGTCCGGATCCACTACGGTCGGTATAAACGCCATCCCCACTGGGTGGCGAATCTCCAACTGCGTCTTCGGTTGCTTCCTCTCACGGAGGTCTCCACGGCTGAGATGTCCTCCAGTGATGACCCCCTCCTTTGTGTCGCCTCCCTGGTCGGCATCAGGGTAGTACGTGTAAAACCATTTGTTCATGACAAAGGAAGGCATGCTCTCTCCGGTGGCCCATTCGGGTGCTCCCTTCGCATCGTACCGTACGGCGTATGGGCCGCTGACATAGGCATTGAGGTATTCGCCTCGTTCAGCGTGGGACATAGAGTTGAGGGACATTGTCTGGAACATTTTGCTTGACTTCCAGAGGTACGTCCCCCAGACAGCAAGAAACCCGCAGGTGATGGTTAAGAAGGTGGTCAATATAGCGACACCCTGGAGCACGTAGAGCCAGCCGTAGGTGGAGACGATGTGGATTTCGACTGCAAAGCGTGGGAGGGCGGCAAGGAAGGACACCCAGACGCCGATGATGGTGTGCGATCGCCAAGTGCGTTTGCCGTATTCCTTCGATTTGCGGGGTTTGTTGACGATTTTGTCCCAAAGGCGTAGGCGTTCACGATAGAGATGCGGGTAGTACAGAAGCGGCGAGGCAATGCCGAAATAGCAGACAAAGCCCAGCCCTGTGAAGACGGCATGTGCAATACTAGACGCAGGAGACAAAGGCTTCACCCCAACCGAAATGCAAAACCACCAATTCGCAAAAGCCATCAACGCATCGCAGCCAAACCAGAAAAGAAAGATGAGACTAAGCGACGGACGTCTGAAGCAGGACGTCATCGTGGAGGAGGAAGAGGGAAAAGGAGGGGGGAGAAGAACTCCTCCCCCAGTGTATTGTTCTGGTTACATGATCGTGACAAAAGGTGACGTTATTGATGCAGGCACCTCCGACAGACGACACCAGCCCCAGATGAAAGAAAAAGTACCCGGTCAACAGAAGGTAAAAAAAGGAAGCCTAATGGCTTGCCGGTGCCGTAGTGTGAACGGGGGCGGTACATAACCGCTCGTATGCCTGCGTCCCACCTTCCGCTGAAGAGTTGTGAGCTTACAGGACCTCCCATTCGCAGCACGCAAATGTTTCATGCTCCGAGTGCAAATACCCTTCATGGCATGGGGAAGCCACTGGCCCGGCATTTATATACCTTAGCCAGGGTTTACCTTACATTTTGTAGAGGCAGGCACGTTTACCCCTCCTGAGGAAAACAGAACAGCCCCGCATACCCCTCCGGCAAACGGGAGGAAATACAGACTTCACTTCATCCCTCCCATGCGTGTAACAAGGAATAGCTAACCCCCTTGGTCTCACCCCACAAGCAACCTATGGCTTGCCCGTACTGTAGTGTTGGCCCCTTCCCCCGGAGTCCCTCCCTCCTGCACTGCTCCCCGCGGACCCACAAAAAAACATAAAAGATGCACACATCTCAACCTCCCTCAAAGAGCACCCCCTTCATGCACAACAAGAAGACCTGGCGACAATGCCTTTGTTCGTGGTGCTATCTCCGAGCCCTGCACTTTCATCTGAACGCACCCCATCCCCATCCCACCCCCTATGAACGCAGCAAAAGCTTCTAAGCTGAGTCTCTGCACCATCTTGCGAACAGCGGCAACGTTGTCTCTCCTAGCTTCCCTCCCTAGCAGGCCACATCACAGAAGACACATCACGGCACTCAAGATGCTTCACCCACCCCCTCCCACCCAATGACGTCTCTCAGTAGACCCGAGCGCTACTCCGACAGAAGGCGTTCGGGAAAGTCCCACAAAGCGCTGCCAATGCTGTGTTGTTCTTCTGCACAACACCACGAAGACCACATGGCTCTGAGGATCCACCCGCTCACTGCGTCCCACTCCTTGTTGCCTCCGGTTGAGAGCAGAGAGGGGAGTGATACAGAGTGTCCCCACCCCCACACACAGCAGAGACCCCGGTCCCCGAGTCTTATTCCTTGCTGTGCCCCCCACGCCACACCACCCAAGCATCTGACGGCATGCACCCCTCCTGCTGTGTTGCTGCACGCTCACCCACAACATCCAAGACCAAGTCCCGGTCAGGGTGACAGTCGTTTTCGCACAATAACCAAAGCAAGCCTTAGATGTCAGCCATCCCACTGGATATCCTTTTCATGAGACTCACCGTACGCAACCTCAGAGGCAACCCACCCCCTGCTGCGAATGCACTGAAGCTGCAATACCATTGAAGGTCTCCGTACTGAGCAAACCGCCAAATGGGGAATGCCTGGCGCAAAGTCATCAGTTTGCACTGATCACATCCCTGCCATAAGTACCTAACACCCCTCACCCCCTCTCCACACAAACAGCCAACCCATTCAACCTCTGCCACGGTTATACCACATGGTGATGACCTAGATACGCAATGATCATCATACGGCTGGCTTGAGGTAAACCCCAAACCTGCAAAGTCTGTATGATAAAACCAAAGGCGAACCCTAAAATCCACAGACGTACGGTGCCACACAACATCCCCATCTGCCCCTACCCCCCACCCCACTCGCAGAACACTCACCTCACCGATGCCTTACCCTGCATCCACCACCGCATCCGGCATACTGTTTCCCCATCCCCATACCCCACCCCCACCCCAGGTCCTTCAATATGCGCAGCACTCTTTCTGTCTTCGTGCCTTCGGGGGTCTACACATCAAAGAGGTAGATGACCCAAACACCCCTCGCCCAGCCTTTATGCTAGCAACCTAAAATGCACGGAACAAAGCTTTAAAGAGGGTTTGCATCTGGCAGACTATTTCGGAAGAGGGAGACGTAGATAGACCCGGTTGGATGCGCGCTCCTGCGCCTGCGAGAAGAGAAAGGGTTGCCCTATGGAGGGCAACGGGCTTGACAAAAAAAAAATACAGTTTGGTGTGTGTTCGTGATGTGCTCCCCCCTTCCCCTCGCAGTACCCATGGAAGCGTAGGCCAGCCCTCCGCAATGTGAAGATGTAGCTCATACAACTCCAGCAGGGGAGGAGAGGCTTGTTGGCATGGTCACGACCTTCAGAGTGAAGGGGTAGTAGCGTGCCATCAAAAAGGAAGTTGACTAGCTGGCCCCGTAGAGTGTACTGGCCATAAGACTCAAACCCTTGGAACTACAAGGCTCCTCGAAGTGTTACGCCCGCCAGTCCATTCGGACTCATATAGACCCGGTTGGAGACACGGAGTCTGGATGTGAACTTGGAAGGTGGCTCCAAAAAAGGTAAATGCGGTAAATGAACCACGCGTGGCATTTTGCAGAGAGTTGTGACAAATCAGTGTAAATTTGGAGATTTGGGTATTGAGGAAAAGTGGAAAAGAAGTGGAAAAGACAATGAAGAAATGGAGGGGTTGTCTATTTTTTCAAAAAAATCTTGTCAACGCTTGCATAAAGCGAAAAATGGCGAAGGAACAGATCACATTGTGTGTACACACACACACCGGTATATTTGCTTTTTTCTAACAATAAAAAACTGAAAAAATAGGTCGCAAAAAATAAAATAAAATAATGTTCGGTTATCACAGGCTAGTACTACACTTCCCCGTCCCCTCTCCCCCCCCCCCCTCTCCCAGCTCTAGCCAGACCCAGCAACAAAAAGAGCTGTCATCACTCTTTTGACCAAGTATTTTTTGTAGTGTTACGAGTGTGTAACTCTTTTTTTTTTACCAGCCGATCTGGGGAAAGGGTGTGAGGGAGTTTTTTTTTAAAATGTATCGACACAATCACCCTAAACCCTCCGCCCTAGGGTTTGGGATGTATATTTGAGGGTTACTCTTTCGTGGGGGCGACGTCCAAAAAAAAAGCATCCAGAACACCCTTCCTTGGTTAGGTACTAGAAAGAGATGTTTGTTTAGTTCTAATATACAACAAAAGGGGAGGGAACCACCGATAGAGCGAACCAGAAAAGATATAAGATGAATCCGCGCATCTTACTACGAACCAAAGATACCACCCCCTCCCCCCTCCCCTCCCCTCCGTTGGCAAGAACACAAAGAACGTTGGGTCAGGACGGAACATATTTAAAAGGTTGACTTGAAATACAAAGCCCTCTCGTGAACAGTGTACCTTGGCTGTGGGGGTGGACCCCAATTATGCAGCCCTACAATCCATTTCGTTGCATCTGATATGAAAAAAATGAACTACGCTAAAAAATTGTAGGATATAGCGGTGATTCGGGTTCGGCAGATGGGGCATTCTGGAGTGCCACGTGAAAGGTATTGTTCTGTACATTCGAAGCAGAGGCTGAGGTGCGCGCAGGGGAGCACTTGTGTGTCGGGCGCGTTTGTTGTGCAGATGCAGCACTCCGGACCTCCGTCGCTTCGTGTTGGTGTGTAGCGTGCTGGGGGCGGTGAGAGCACATCAACCAACTCCCGACCTGCAGACATAACCACGGTGGAGAGCGGCTTGGGGAGAAGGTGTGGTGCATCAGTGGTGGCCCACGTGGCCCAGTCGCCACTTCTGCGTTGATAGAGAAGCATCACACCGTCGTCTCCAGAAATGCATCGCCAGGCGGCAACCCGACGAATCTGTGCACCACGTATCGCAGACACTTCGCTGCTCACACGGAGGATAGGGCGGTCGTGTGCGTCTAGGATATCGACAGAGGCGTTGCGACCACCTACGCGAAGTCGCAGTGTGTCGCCCCCGGGTGCAGGTCCAGGCATGTGTCCCGCCTCCTCAGGTACGGCTTCTCGTTGTGAAGACCAAGTCCCAGCCAGCCAGTTGGCCCCGGCATAGACAGCTCCGGCGACAGCAGCACCCAGAAGCATAAAGCCGGCTGCTTCCTCGTGCCTTCTTCTTTCGTCGTTGCGTGGCATTGTTATATTTTTTTTTCTGGAATAGTATTGGAGTGAATGTGAAGGTTGAATAAATGGAAGTTTGAAGTGCAAAAGCCGACAGGGTACAGCAATCCTCCGCTTTGGTTATCGAATCCACGGAGAGAATCGCTTCATTTGGTTTGCATAGAAAAATAACGCTGTCTGCAGTCGAATTGAGGAAAATCGGAGGGAGAACAGGGGAATGGTATGGGGGGCTTCCTTTGGCATTTGATATTCTTTTTTAGTATTGTGGATAATCAGTGGACACTGGAGGGTGGGAAAGATCTGTACTCAATGTCTCAAGCCTGCAGAAGGCATGGGCGCAGGTCGTCCTCCACCCTTAAGAGCAACTACCCCCTTTTTTTTTTTGGTCTGGATAGCTTCTGTTAAGGCTTTTTGGGGAAATGAACCCCCCCGCCTATTCACATTTCTAAACGTGAATATTAGGCGTAACTTGAATAATAGTCGTAAAAATAAATCGAAGACGTGAATAACACGCGTGCACCCCTAAAAGAAAGCAAAAACAAACGTGGACAATAGGCACACCCGCCTAGGGCTATGCTGCATGCGTACGCGTACGCAGCGAATTCTGAGACCGTGCTTACGGCGTACCGTACGCACCGCCGTATGTGTGTTGTGAAGGAAGAGAAAATGTCACCCGCACCCCCTCTCAACTAACATAGCCAGGCTTCCTACGTTGAACAAGGACCGTACGCAAAAACGTGTGTATGCGTACGCACTAAAATATCAGAAAGTGCGCACGTCGTACAGCGTGCAGCATAGGCCTAGGGTGTTACGCAAAAAGAAAGGGGAAAAAACGCGTACTACTTGAACAAGTGGCAACTGGTTTCTCTATGAGGTGTGTTCTACCTTTTGAAAGGCTAGTAATTTTTTTTTCTTTGAAATTGAATGAAAGTGGGAAAGGGAGCGGGTTGGAAATATAGAACGGGGTGGATGGGAGGGGAGGGGGGAAGGGGGAAAACGCAGGAGAAAGGGGAGAGGAATGAGAGGTCCTTTTTTTGTGACATTGGCAATAAAGGAACACCGAACCAAGAGGGTGGGTTCTCATACTCAAAATTTCACCTTTTTTTTTGCAGGCTGTTAGCTAATTCACTTCCGCCTCCGGCAATTTGGCAAAAATTTGGCCGGTAAAAAAAAACAATTGTGGGGGGAAATTAGGGGGTATCTAAAGAGCCTATGGCATTTCCCCCAAAAATATGTTCGCTGTTCTGGATCACTCTGATGTTTTCGGCGTTTTTTAAATCTTCACCACCTTCTGCGTCCAAGGGCTGGGAAGGGGCTTCAGAGTTACAGGGCCTATATATACGGCCATTTTTGCCCTTCACCTTACACTCATTTTGACCAAAACCAAGACCGTGTCCTAATCGGCAAAGTGACCACCACAGCGCGGACGGATTCCGGAAATGCCAACCACGGTACGTTTTGGGGCTGAAAACCCATTGTTTTTTTTTTTTCAGGGAAAAAAATTGCTTCCAGATGTCGGAATGTTCCGGGAAAATTTCCAAGAATTAGCTAACAGCCTGTTGAGGGGAATTACTTTGAGTTGCCCTTTTTTTTGAAAAAAACTTGGTTGTGTTAGTGTAGACACCCGAGGATGAACTCCACTATAATATATTTTTTTTGGAATAATTATTTCCATTTGACCATCACCAATCCCTTTCTCCCAGTGCTGTCGTGCCTGATCAGGCTGGTATGGCATTCGCCATACCTATTAAATTTGGTTTTTTTTCCTGGTAGGGCAAGGTCCGCCCTCCTGCCCTACCAGGATTATTTTATTTTATTTTTTTGAGGAGGGGTTCGGCAGGCATTTTGCTAACCATCGTTACGAGTTTTTGGCGTTTTTTTTCCTCATCGTTTCATCGACCGTGGGAGACCAGAACGCGACTCAATTGGTCAAACGCCGAAGGAAAAGGAAGCATGCAGCATGGCGGAAGAAAAAAAAGTAGCGTACCGTGCGCCTGCGGCGCAAGATTGCAATGCACCCTTCCCATGACATAGTTTGGCTGTAAAAATGGTCAATTTTAAGCGCATTTTTTTTTTTTGAAATGTTGCGTACCGTGGCTTCGCCAGAAACTTTCGTTTTTTAGAAAAATACGTAAGTAAACTTTACGGAAACTGACGTTAATTACGAACGACAGCGCTACTTTATGGCAACACTTTTTAGAAATGCCGTGGCTTCGCCTGGAACCTTTGGTTGCCGTGGTTCTTTTATAGATCTACTGAGGTTACTGATACGACAGCTGACACCCACTACGGCTTGTGGTTCACCCTCCCCACCCGCCTTTCACGATTTTGTGCACCAGAGGGGAGAAAGAGCCTCACCTTTTTGCACTGGCAGGGAGTCGCGCGCGCGAAGCGCGCGCAGCGACCGCTTTTACGGGGGGAAAGCTCGGGACCTTTTTTTGCGGGTTTTTTTTTGGCCTGCCCTACCAGTGCCCTACCTATTAAATTTTTTTTCAAAACTCAGCGACAGCACTGCTTTCTCCCCATTTTTTCTTTTTTCGAAACAATTTTTCGTTCCTGAACAGTGCTTCCTATGATGGGGAATTTTCCAAATAGCGCCTTTTTTTGAATTTAGCTACTAAGGTTTGTTTAAAAAAACTTGGTCGTATGCAGACTCCCGAAGGATGTATTCCACAATACTGTTTTGTGTTCCCTTTTGACACAAAAGGGTTTCCAGAAACCAGAGAAAACGAAAACCAGCGTTTTAATACTATGATCCCCATTTCCCAAGATTATTTGCATCATGATTCAGCACCTTTTATTTTGATAGCGTCAAACGAAATAATCTTTTTCCTTATAGGGATCACAGGTGGCATAAAGTCTGGTCTCTTTTTTTGAATTGAAATCAACAGAGGATGAGAGGGGCATTGAGTAATGAGTAAGTCGAACAAACAAAACGAACATTTAAAAAAAAAAAAACTTGAAAGATGAATATACCTCACGTGTTCAACACACACACACACACAAAAACGCACTATAAATTTTCTTTGTTTGATTATAGACGACTATCACTAGATAGAAGCCATGGTTTTTCTTCACTATAAAAAAGCAAAACGGGTGTCTGATCAGAGGCAAGAGAGAATAAGAGGGTGAAAGGGGGTAGGGGGGGTGGGAAAGCAGGCTGATAGAGTAACGGGAACACAACACAAAAAAAAAGGGAGGGGGGTTGCCTAGTTGCTCTCTCACGGTACATCGGCGAACGCAGAATTACTGTGTTCTCCTCAGGCTATGGAACCTCCAGAGTATAAAACGCCATCCGAAGGTACGGGTGCTTTTCTTGCAGACATGGGCGGGTCATTCGTGGCACTGTAGATAAGGCCTCAGAAACCCTTGCCCCATTTTCCCCAATTATATTTACCAGTAACAAATAGAAAGAGGGGACGGGTGGGTGTGGGGAAGACTTCTTCCTGGAAAGGTTGCTCACTGTGTAATTTTTTTTTTTTACAAACATTCAAAAAATGATTTTAAATACAAATCCCTCTCGCGAACAGTGTACCTTTGGTATGACCGGCTGTACCGGGGGGTGGACATCCAACCATGCAGTCCTACAATCCATTTCGTGGTTTACATCTGATACGAAAAAACAATTAACAAAAATGGCGTGGAGATCACACGAAGAAAAAAAACGCGGGGTGACTACACGTTTTAATTTATCAATTTATCAATTTATCAAAAAAAGTACTCTTACCTTGCTTCTAACCTCCGTCAGTTTCACAAAGTTAACGTGCCATAGTGAAAGGGGCACATCTGGGTTGTTCTGGCAGTGCTTCATCCTTAGGTTTTATTTTTCCTTTTTATTGATAAATTGCTGGAGTAGTGTAGTTGCCTCGGTTGTGTTGCCACAGTTGTGCAATCTCCACTGTCTGTTTTTTTTATTTGAAAAACTTAATACAGCACCACATGGTCACCATCTGCACAGGTGGTGACTGTGACGATATGACTGTTTTAAGCCACGTTCACTGTACACGTTGCCTTGTTCACAACCTTTTAGGCTCTGAAGACAGTGGTTTGAATTCAAGAGCCTGAGGGCAGATGCCATAAGGGGGGGTAAAGTTGGAAGTCAGCTGAAAATTTTGTATTTAGGTTTGTAAGCCTTCTACAAATTCAGAAATAAAGAAAGCTTAAAACATAAATGTGCCTCTGTGCGTGCACACATCATGTAGAACAAACATCACAAAAAAAAATTATGAACAACAATCAAAGATGAGCGTCTAAAAGATGATAAACTCACAATGTTTCTGTACATTTCAATTTTTTTTTTTTTGATAAATTGTTGGAGTAGTGTAGTTGCCTCGGGTTGTGTTGCCACAGTTGTGCAATCTCTCCACTGTCACTTTTTTTTTCCTCAATACACAAAATCGGGGATGGATGAAATTTTGGTGAAACAAACTGGTGAAGTCAATAAAATAAATACAAAAATAAAATAAAAATGGATTTCATTTTTTTTCAATGAGGATGGAAAACGTTTGTACCCTAGGGAAATTGAAATAGACCAAAAAAGGCTATGTAGTGGGGTTTGCAAACGTGTTTCGTTATCAGTCTCCATAATTCAGAACACCCACTCGCACAACTCCCTGAGGAGGATGGAGGGACCTGGCATCCAAAAAGAATGGGATACACATGCACACCAACACCATGAAGGTGACATGTGGGGCGCTTTTGTCCTTTGCTCCTTTTTCTTTTTCCTTTTTCGTTCTGACTTCGCTTCCTCAAATCTCTTGGTGATTATTCATATCACCTTGTTTTTGTTTTTGTTTTGTTTTTTGAAAACTTGATTGTATTTAGTGCAGACACCCGAGGATGAGCTTCACTATGCTATTTACTTATTTCGTTATTCCAGCAGTATATCTTCCATTTCGTTCCATTAAAAAAGCGAAGTTTTTTTTTTTCTTTTTTGTTTTTATTATCTGAGAATTTGACTTGTGTCCTTCTCTGGGCTTCTCGCCTAATATTTTTTTTTTGTTTTAATGTCCGACAGTCACCCTACCAAGAGGTGCAATATGTAGTCAAATATCACCCAAGAAGGGTTTCGGACACCGACTTCTTTCTTGACGCCCCGCCCCCACTCTCTCCTTGCGCAATGAAGAGGGGGTGGGGGCATTGAACGGCGGTGGCAATGGAGTATACGTTCATGGAACAGTCCAGGAGAGACAGAGGTAAGAAGGGAAGGGGAAAGCGGGGGGTTTTGTTGGGAAACAGTAGCATCAAATAAATAGTAGTTGAAACGTGCTAAAAAGCACCTCAGTCGAGCTTATGCAAAGGGTGGGGGTGTTCCGTACCGTAAGAGAACGGAGGCGGTTCACAATCGGCGAATCGCGCGACCTCTTTATACCCCAGCCAATAAATGCTTGCTTTGATTATAGAACCAAAGAAAGGGGGGAGGGAAACAAAGAGAGGGGCTGAAAGTGCCAAACGCCTTACCAAGACAAAACCGGACGCAGGACGACTCCTTCTCAATTTTCGAACCCCAGAGAGCAGTTCATTGCTAATACACACAATACCGGGAGGGGGGGGAAAGGTGTGCAGAATATTATAGAATTGAATAAAACTGATAGTGCAAACACCTCTGGGACGCAGACACTGAGGAAAAAGTGAAATTATTAATGCAGGCAACTCCGACTGACCCACGTACGATGCCAGTCATCCGGATGAAAGCACAAAAAAAGGGGGGGCACACAAGTTCTGTTCGTTAAAATTAAAAGTCATTTGCTAATTTCTGGAAAGAATGAAAATAATTGGAGGAGTGGAGAGGTGGAGAGAATAAGACCAAATTTCCATAAAACAAAACAAAATAAAATATAAAAAAAAGAAGGGATAATCGGGATGGGGGGTATGTGAATAATGCGGGAAAGCTTTGCCTTGTGGCAGGCTATAGAGAGCCCTGCCCTTGCACAAATAATACTGGGGTGTAGTGGGAACTGCATTTTATTTGGAGAGAGAAGAGAGAAAAAAAGAAAGAAAAGTTTATAAGATGAACCTAAGCCTTTCGTACTTAGCCACCTTTAAAAACAACTGGTGTAGGTATCACCCTTTTTGTCCACAGCATTGTGCTTCTCCACTTTCTTCATTTCGAGCAGCACCCATCATAGGAGGCGGGGGTGTTTTTATCCCTCTTTTTTGAGAGGATTTTGGCACAAAGCATTCAAGAGGGAACAAAAGAGTTGTTAATGGAAGACAAGAGGGTACGGTGCAAATTCAGTCTCAGCAGCCTTCTGGAACCGCATGAAGGTGGGACTGGAGGTGTCGATGTTGTGCTCTGCCTCGCTGTCGTGGCATTTCTCCTGGTGGTGGTTGGGAGGGGAAGGTTGAATGGATGAAAGGTGTACCCAGCAATAATTTGTCAAATACCCGCTAGTATACATTCAATCAAGTCAACAGAACACACGACAGGGTGTAACGGATCTCCCTTCTTAAAATTTGTTTGATTTTTGGCTATTACAGGATAGCAATCACGATTCTACACGCATGCGAACAAAGAGAAGTTGAAAGGCAAGCGCAACAAAAAAAACAACAACAAAAACAAAAGGAAATAACGATACAGCATTATCCATAATAGTTTTCCCTTGGAGGTAATGAACACAGACAAGAAACGTTGGTACGATTATTTTCTCACTTTGAGAATAGCAAAGAAAACTTGAACCATGTGTCCCCAAAAGTAAAATGGTACCCATCCCGAGCATACCTTTGCAGTGCCATCAATGATGCCGGCGGCCCATTTGTTCCACGCGGCCCAGACGTCCTTCTTGGCGCCCTGCTGGAGTTCGTACATCCACTCATCGCCTGCAGCACCCTTCTTCTTCTTCACCTCGAAGACGCGGATGGCTGTGTGTAGACGCTTCGGGAAGAGGATCTCGTCCACGATGCGCACGCAGTATGAGTACTGTGCCTCCTCAAACACAGAGTTGCACATCATCTGCGAGAGGTCAAACTTGCGTGCGTAGCGTTCCAGGGCAATGCACCATGCAGGCACACTTGACATGAAGGAGAACCGACGCATCACCATGGTACCCATATTCCCCACACGCCCATCGCCAGCCGCAACCGCAGAGGACATCTTCAGGCCAAGCTTCGCACACCCTTCCGTAATGTCAAACAGAGCCTGGCAAGCCATCACCTTGAAGTTCCCGCACACCCGTGCAGCGTTGAAGGACGCCGAGAAGCGGTCCCCACAGAACACCTCAGCAATTCCCTTGCACGTCATGAACGTCGTTACCGTCACATCCAGAAGCTGTGCATGCATCTGGAGCAGAGCGGATTCGGAGAGTTTGCTTGTCATCTCGGACCAACCCTTGACGTTCAGAGTGCCAAAGGCGAAGCGCTTGTGGATGAGGCTGCACTCCAGCTCGTTGCGCATTCTCCCATGCGCAGACAGTACAGACGAGGACGACGCCGACAACGGTGCTGTGCCGTTGCGCTGTTGTGAGCCCTTCTGCGAGCCAGACCCCGAGCGGTGGCTTCTTGCTGCCGAGGAGGGCACCGAGTCCTCTGGCATCGTGCCAGCAGAGGTGTAGTCAAGCTTGAGCGACTGCGGCATGTAGGATTTGAAGTAGACAAGGTTCTCAAGCATGAGCACCATGCTTTTGTTCATGGCACGCAGTTCAGTGATTCTAGACGTCCCCACAGGGACCTGGTCAATCTGCATGGCCGCAGCTTGCTTCATCACGATGGCAGTGTGTACAAATGGTTGCGTCAGAGCAAAGTTGAAAATCAAGAACACAAGAATTGCGACCATCACAATGGCAATCGTGATCATAATTGACTCTACAGACTTCTCGTTCAGCTCCTTTCTCACGTTGCTTTCGACGATGCGAAGCTCCTCGCTGGTGCGTGCGTTCCTCTTGTACACTTCGTCCATCACTGCCCCCTCGGGGATGATCGCTCCAAACGAAAAGTTGAGACCAAGTCTCTCCCCCATGTTGTTTGTAATCGTCGCGTAGTACTTTTTGCTTGGGACTTCACGCACAAACGCACCGTTGTGGATGGACCTGGCTTCTGCTTCGCTGAGTGACATACGGTACATGCGGATGTCATACATGCGTCCCTTGAACCCATGCCCAATCACGTACGGGTGTTTGTGCTCGTATCCAGTCTGTCTGTCGCCGTAGTACTTGCCGGTGGAGTGCAGCGTCCCGTTGATGAACACGGAACAATAGGGGAACGCAGGGTCGGAGGCCTGTGACCCGTTGAACTGGTTCCACACTGCGGTGATAGTTGTCCACGAGTTGAGCGGGAGCGATGTGTCGAGTTCCTTTGTCACACACGCCATATCCAGCGGTCTGATCTTCAGCACCCCGTTTGCAAATATTTCGACATTTTTGCGTCCATGCAACCTGTCGGAAAAGAGGAGAGGCGACTCGTGCCCTGCGTAGCTCTCATGTGGGTTCACTTTGATGGAGATGGAGAACTCAAACGTACGTCTCCCTGTGAACGGGTAGCTCAGCTTGCAGGGGCGCACACCGGTTTCGTCAGCGATGCAGACAGTTCCATCTGGGAGTGTGGTTGTGGTGTTGTAGAACCACTGCCTGTTCGTATATGGGTTTTCTGTGTGCGTCGTCTCAACAACCTCGGGGTCGCGGATGGTCAGGTTGTGGTACAGATTCAGCGTGTTGTCACCCATGAACTGGATGACGTTTGCCTTCGCGTTGCTGTCGTAACCAAGGCACGCCCCACCGCAGGACCCTCCAAGCATCTCAAGGTGCAAGCCGTCTCTCTCGAGGTCTTGGATCTTGCCGCCAGAAACACCAATGACGCCAACGACTAGCCTCTTCTGGTCTTTGTCGTTTTGGTCGTAGTATTCAGCCTGGTCGAAAACACCGACAATGCCATGCCATCCACCCCTCTTCGTCACGTACGAAGCCATAGCAGCAAGGCGTGGCCGCGCCGACTCGTGGAGGGTGGCCATCCTGAAGGAGTTTTCGTTCTCGCGGATCGAGTAAGAACCACGGCTCCCGTGGTAGTCGAAGTTTGTGTATGCCACCATCCGGTCGGTGGCTCGCACACAGAAGATCTCGAGGCCACTGTCTTTCAGGAACTCATCCCTCCAGATTGAACCCGTGAGGCCGATAGGGACGTCGTGCGCGACGACACCTCTAAAGGTTCCGGCCAGGTTCCTGATGGGTGTGGACACGGAAAGGAATCCGTATGAGTCATTGTGCAGGCGTTCCGCGTAGTTGTAGAACGGGTGGGTCTGAGTGAGCATAGTCCAGTTGTAAGTCCCGCGCCCCAGAGAGGACGCATATTCGAGGGGGCTGCCGATCTGCTTCCCTTCATATCCACCGAGGAAGTGGCAGCCGTCGAAGCGAGCTTTGGGAATGTAGTCTAATGAAGTATACCCGCCACTTCCATCGGGTGCACCATACTCGTAGTCAGAGTACGAGCCGTCATTTGAGGTGGCAACAGAAGGGTGTCCATTGGCAGGCTGTTCGGAGGTGACAAACCCCCAGATGTCACCGTAGAAGTTGTTTGTAGTGCACACTCGGAAACCACCACGAAGCTGTCCGTTGTCCGCAGCGTAAAACTTCCCAAGCATCAACAAAAACGGTGCCTTGAATGACGCCCACGTCCCGTCGTAACCCTGGTAAAGCATTGCCGCAAAGTTCGCATAGTACTGATGTCTATTCAGAATCGTATTCATTTCCTGCGTCGCCATGTTCACGGTGATGCCGCGTAACTTCCTAGTCAGGTCTATTGTGTTTTCCTTATCGTTCAGCGCTGAAGCTGTGGTCGCCGTTTCCCACCCTTCAAGCGCAGCGTCAGTTGAATCCACTGCTGCTTCGTACGTAAGGCGGAAGGCGACAATGGCGACGACGACCAGCAGCGTAACGGAGATTCCGGTGCTCGCGACCACCAAGGGGATGGTGAAGCCCTTGTCCTGTCTGGGGAGGGACTCGCTTGTCTTCGTGTGGTATACAACCAGCCCCACCACGGCTGCCACACATATAACAATCGCCGCGATCGAAATGATTGTGGCAGTGGTGAGTGATTCGGAGTTCTCTTCGGGAAGGGGCTTCTCCGGCTTCGGGAGCACAGGCATTTCAGGAATGAATTTGGGAACACGCACCTCGCCTCCGTCAAGAACGTACCCAACCCCAGCCATCGTGCGTGCATTCTTATTAACGTAGGCAGACAGCCTCACGGTGTCGCTGTAAGTGATGTGGTGCACCGAGATGTTGGTGACAAACTTGGAGTACCCGTAAACCCTGTCATCGTGCGAACTCGACGTTCCACGAAGGAACAGCACAAACATCTTGACACCGTGCTTCTGTGCGTACAGCACAGACTTGAAGGGGGTGCACTTCATCCCCCAAGGCGAGAACACAATCTTTCCGGCCAGACCTGCGTAGTCAGACTCGGCACAACCACCGCCTGGAAGCCATGCTGCGAGGACCAGCTCGTCTACAGCAGGGAGGAACGGCAGCTTGTGGACGTTTTGGTACAGCGTTGTCTCCTTTCTTGGTAGAAGCCCGTTGCCCCACAGGCAGATGCTTGTGTTTCCAGACTTGGTCGTGTTTGGAAAGAAGACTTCCAGTGGACAAGCAGCACACTGCTCGAATGACGGCTTGTCTCCTTCTTCCAAGGAACAGACAATTTTTTTTCCAGCCGGACATGGGCCTAGATCTGTTTTATAGATTGGGTCGGGTTTGGGTGTGGGCACACAACGATGCTTCAGCTTTCCAATAATCTTTTCACCCTTTGTATATGCGTCAACGAGCATGTCCCCCATGTGTCTGTTCATTCTGAAGGAGCTGAAGTTTTCGAGGCCCTCAGAGAGGCCTGATATGGAGTTGGTTGCGTACTCGTAGGCAGAGTCGATGATTCCACCGACGACAGCACCGCTTTGCTTTGCGTGGAACATCTTTGTATTGAACTTGCAGGAACCTCTCTTCACGAGGGTCAGCGTTCCTGTGTAGTTCTTTCCCCCGACGGCGAAGTCTGGCAACGCACAGCCACGCTGACTGCGGGATACAATAGAATCATTTCCGGCGATAACGACTTCAAGGGGCACGTCGTTGTACTTGTTGAACAGGTCCATCGACGAGCTCGGCAGGTACGGCATGAACGTCTGCTCGCGAACGCACACACTCTCCTGCAGGTACGCCGGTTCAAGGATTTCGAACACCAAGGGGCAGTGTGAATAGAGACAGCTCTCCACAACCTGCTCGTGGCTCAGAGTCCCAACCCCCTGCAGCTTCCCGCAGCACGAAAAAGGCCCCATCCCACACTGCGGGTCTCCAGCCAGACTCAGTGCAACCACTCCCAGCCAGAGACTTGCCATCTTGGGGAGCCTGGGTGCTACCTTGCACCCAAAAAAAGAGGGGCTATTAGTGTACCGTTTTCTGTGAAGGCAGGAAGTGTGGAGTGCGCCCTTATGAAGTCAAACGGCGTTCGGTTTGGTCAGCACCCTGCTGTCCATCGTGCCGCTTCCCTCGCAGGGAGAATGAGAGCATGCGGGATGCATGATTTGCATTGAAACCTTCTCTCTACCACCCCTCTTCACAACCAGACTAGGTTTGGTTATCTGCCAAACGCAATCTTGACAACGATGACAACCCTGCACATCAACAGAACACCCCCCATACACCCACAACCACCCACAGGGAGCTACACCCAGTACGGAGCACCGCTTTCTCAAGCCTCTCAAGCCTCTCAAGCCTCTCAAGCCTCTCAAGCCTCTCAAGCCTCTCAAGCCTCTCAAGCCTTCACAACTTCACAACCACCACTCCCAGGCGTTTCTGCCTTGCGCTCTCCTCCCAAGCCTCTCATTTCCCGTGTCGACGTAATGAACCCTACTACACATACACACCAACCCCCACCCCCCATAAAACCTTCCTCCACAAACCCCGCCCACCCGCATGGAAGTGAGCAACCATCTCCCCACCCCCAGCATCATCTGTACGCCTATTCCCATAGAGCAAACCCTAGCGGTAGGCCTCCTTAGGTAGGGGAGTGCAAGCACATCGACCCTCTCAACCCTCTCAGCCCTCTCAGCCCTCTCAGCCCTCTCAGCCCTCTCAGCCCTCTCAGCCCTCTCAGCCCTCTCAGCCCTCTCAGCCCTCTCAGCCCTCTCAGCCCTCTCAGCCCTCTCAGCCCTCTCAGCCCTCTCAGCCCTCTCAGCCCTCTCAGCCCTCTCAGCCCTCTCAGCCCTCTCAGCCCTCTCAGCCCTCTCAGCCCTCTTCCATTCGAAGACAACCTTACAGAGACAAACGCGGGGAGAGAGATCGAGAGGGGAAAAGCATTGTTGTCTTTCGACACTACCCAGAATAGCTAATGCCGAGAAAGGCGTTGAGAAACCCTACACCTCGCATGCTTCATCACCTTGATCACCTCCCTCCCCCTCCCACAGACACACACAACGGACCAGTGAACGGGGTACTACTAGTGAACTACTAGTAACGACTAATGGCTAAGTCTACGTATGATATCGTAAAAATAGTCGTAAAACAGTAGTCATTTGGGTTAGTAGCACTACTGGTAGTCCGGCAGTCCCTCTGACCAGTCCGCCGTGCATTGTCGTTGAAGATACCCCCCGCTTAACCTCCCCCCCAACCCTCAAAGAGCGATCCTCCACTATCGCAAAACTTTGATGCCAAAACACACATCATAGAAACTCCCCCCAGGCACCGTGCACTACACCCCCCCCCCCTCCTACGTCGCTGGCATGGACGCATACTGTACTTCAGAAAATCACCACAGACATCAAAAACTCTCCGTTCCCTTCTTTTATCGAAGCCGATGCACAGGGAGCAAAGCAGACAACGTTCCCCTCACCATTCGGCACTCTCTGAAATCAGACCAAAGGCGAATCCCTAGCACCTAGCACACCAGGGGTAATGCACCACATAGAAGAGATGAGGTCATAACCCATAAGGGTGTACCCGATGCCCCCCCTACCCACCCCAACCCCCTTTTACAGCAAAAAGACAATTCATCCATCAACGGTACACCAGGCTGGATCACTCTCACAACCTCCACAGAAAGTTGCGGGGAAACATTGAGGCGCAGTTCCTTCAATACCCCACCTGCCGAATGCACTCTGCGAGATGGGTTGGTTGTCCGAAGGAGACATCAAATGCCAGAAGAAGCGGCTGTGTCCTCCATCCTCCTGTACACAGTGCCACCACCACCACCATCATCTGCCTCTGAGAATTTGCCCCTCGTTTGCTGTTGACAAATCCGTAGAATTAAATTGGTGCTAGCTGGCGCACTCTGCACTATACATTTTTTTTACCAACCACCCTCATACCCAAAAGGTATACACTCTGTAAACTTACAGAATGGCAGATACACTTTTTTTAGTTTTTAGTTTTTACGTTCATTATCTCCTCTTTTTCTCGTTAACTCCCCATCCCCTTAAACCCGCCCAAATCCACCCCCATAGCTGAGGTTAAACCCCCCTTTTTTGAGCCTTTTTCTCCAGATCGACACATTAAAATTCATATCCTTTCAGGAGAACAGAAACCATTTTGAAAAAAAATCTAGAAAAATGGGTTTTTTTTCATTCCTCTTTGTTGGGTTGCGGAAATGAAAGGAAAAAGTGTGCGAAACTGAAGAGGAGAACCCACCATGCAGCAGAGAGCGGGTATGTGAACAGCGGGAGTGCGGCAGCCTCCACGAGGAGGAGGAGAACGTGGCTGGGGGGGATGTGTTGCTTCTGCCCTGTGGGTTGTCTGGTCTGCAACCTATGCATGGCAACCGTACCGAGGAAGGCAAGGCTGAGAAACGCTGTGCAGAACATATCATCGTAGTGCCTCCCTGCAACGGCCGACACCACAGCCGTGCACAACACCACACCACATGCCACGTTCACATGCGTCGCCACCCACCCCCCATTCGAACACACCAACCGCCACACCACCACCCCCACGGCAGGCACCACACTATGCACCAACCCACACCAAGCCAAACACAGCGACAACCCTGTAAAAAAAAAAAAGAAGAAAAATTGGTGTGGCCGACGACCCCAAAATAGCACAAAATAGCACCTCCCTTCAGCCGCACCAAAAAATCCAGATGCCCAGAATAGCAGAAAATAGCACCCCCTTTCAGCCGCACCAAAAATTGCATTGGAATTCACAACAGAAGGCAACCCAAGAAATGCGGTGTCCCCTTACCATGCAGCAAACCCAGGGTTCCAGCAAAAAAAAATCCCAAGACCTAATAAAAAAAACCCATAAAAACTGCTCCCGCTAAGGAAAAAACCGGTCATGAAACTTGAATTAAACAGCCTATACAAAGCCCTCTCGTGACAGTGTACTTTGGTGCAATGACCGGTGTGTGCGGACCCCAGACATGTGCCAATCCTTGAGGACACGCAACATAGCTCAATCCTGATGAACTGGAAAGGGAGCCAGCTGGCCCTGCAGCCAACGAAGGAAATTGGAGGACAGAAAACAGAGGATCTTCTGATGATGAACAATAAAAGGTGCTCTTGCTTTGGGAAAGGGTAAGGGAGGAAAGGAGGGAAGGGGGGTATCTTTTTTTCTCCAGTTTCGTTTTTTTTTTTTTGGGGGGGGGAATTTTGTTTGATTTTTTTTTAGACTACTATCACAGGACAGCAGCTACGATTTTTTTTTCTTCGCAGGATCCTTTTAGGAAATCAAAGAAAGGCGTCGAAGATGAATGTGCTTCTTGTGAACACCCGTCTAAAAAAAAAGGGTGTGGCGTTGATAAACATGAAAAAAGGGCGTCTGGTAAGACAAAAGGGCATGTTGTGGCACAGCCGCTTCCACGAAAGCCGTTGTGTGGATCAGAGGTTTGTACAGCGTGGTTGCTGTTTTTTCTTTTTCTTTTGAAATTAACGGGATTAGTGTAGACACCCGAGGATGCGTCCCACTAGTTGGCTCTTTTTAAGAAATTTTCTTTTTTGCGATGATACAAAAGGCATTCTGGCCCTTGTTTTGCAAAAAAAAAAAGGCGGTAAAAAAAAGAAGAAGTTTGTTTGATTTTAGACTACTATCATAGGATAGCAGCGACGTTTTTTTTTTTGAAAATTGGTTGCACCCGTTAGTGTAGACACCCGAGGATGAGCTCCACTATACTTTTTCTTCGCAGGACCCAAAGAAAAAGAAGAACAAAATTGTAAGATAAATCTAAGGCTCTTGTACTTAGTCACTTCAGAAATGGTGTCGTAACTTAGGTGTTGCGTTAAAAAAAGGTAGAGTTGAAATACAAAGCCCTCTCGTGAACAGTGTACCTTTGGTATATGACCGGCTGTACCGGGGGTGGACACCCAACCATGCAGTCCTACAATCCATTTTGTGGTTTTACATCTGATAACTAAAATTGTGGGGGGAGAAAAAGTTGTTTGACTTTAGACTACTATCTCACGGGGTAGCAACCACGATTTTTCTTCACAGAATCCTTCATTTAAAAAAAAAATAAAACACAAAAGACTTTACATGACACACTTCGGTTTCGGTAACACCAACAAAGATAAAAAAAAGGGAGGGACAAACAAAGAAGAAGAGGGAAGAGAAAAAGGATCGCAGTTACATTTTCTTGCAACGACAAAAATAAAAATCACAGTGTCAAAAAAAGGGTGCAGAGAGTCCCATTCAGCGAAACAAAGAAAAAAAGGGATTCTAAGGATAAACCTAAGCCCTTAGCCACCTTGAAAACAAGATGTTTGGAAAACTCTGATCGGATCCTCTTTTCTTTTGTACAAAATGATGACAGTACACCTCAAAAATTTGAGAGATAGATGCTCCAGGTGTACACAAATAACGTATACAAACATCACATTGCTATCAAAAAGGAGAACCCTAACAAAAGATGGATGCCATTAGTATTTCTCGTGCACACACATCTTTTAAAAAACGGGTAAAGTGTCAACGGCGTTGATAATGGGACACTGATACATGGTGTGGTCTCATGATGCACAGAAACATGCCTGGGGCCTTTTTTTTTTGTATGGAAACTGATGAGCAGGACTTTAGTTTTATTTCATTTCTTGACTGAAAAAAATGGCGTTGGTGCATTCAGGCAGCGCGTTGCAAAATTTAAAAAAAAAAAAAAGGTGACGACCCACATGCTGACCATCTATAGGCTGACTGTCGCCATTATCAAAAAAAGCTAAAAGAGAAGTTGAAAGCGCAAAAAAAGCTATAAAAAAATATGGGGATTTTTCACGCATTTTTTTCTGCGGGTTGGAGGTATCAAATGAGACACCTTAACGAACGCAAACTTATGAACATGGGAAGGGAGGGGGGGATATAAACGACTCCAACATTGTATAAACTTATCACACCCGGTGAGTAACTATGTTGGCACAGTACTGATGGTGCTGCTAATGGGAGATTGGAAGATGCCCAACACTAGCCTGTCCCAGCATCTTTTAACGCACCACAGTGCGCTGTTGGATTCGCAACGTTAGTACACTCTCAACATATTTACTGTCGTACGGTTTCCCCCGAAAGAATAAGATACGCGTGGTTTAAAAAGTTGGCTGAAATACAAAGCCCTCTCGTGAACAGTGTACCTTTGGTATATGACCGGCTGTACCGGGGATGAACCCCCAACCATGCAGTCCTACAATCCATTTCGTGGTTAAAAAGCACAGTGTCCTGACCATCATCCACCCCCTCTCTTTTAGTACGTTTTTGTTGATTGTTTTCTAAAAAAAAGGTTTTTTTCTTATGTCGATTTATTTCGTTCCGTTTCGGTATTAGTTGCATTCTTTTTTTGTTCTTGGTGAATTGTTGTCATAGCGTAGCTCCTGTCTCGTAAGCTCCGCTGTTAGACGCTTTTTTGTGACCAACAGTGACACACTGAAAGCCTCGATAACAGATCAACGATTTGCTCGAAGGGGGAAGGGGTACTTAGAAGTATACAGACGGCACACCTCACCCAGAGTGTGGCAAAGATGCGTTCACTAGGAAACTCTGGTCTGACCCTTCTTTTTGCCTTTTGCTTTAACCTTTCCGACCACGTGCACAGTACGGTAACCTTGTACACCGTAATAAAAGTGCACCGTAATTTAATTTCTGGTATTTTTTAAACCCCTGTAAAATGGCTTGGTGCGTGGAGGGGTACAGGGTATGAATCAGGGGGGGGCACCTAACAAAGTTCTGTTGATGATACAGAATTTTTTTTGAAAACGAGTGGGGAAAGTTTCGTTGAGTGGTTCAGACCCGTTCTGCTTGTCAAAAAACATCGGGGAAAGATATGGAGAGGTGAGTGCTCAAACGTCCCAAAAAAGTCAAAATCGAGTGGGGGAAAAAGAAGTAGCGTACCGTGCGCCTGCGGCGCAAGCATGTATCCCACTCTTCCCATGACCTAGTTTGGCTGCAACAAAAATGCAATTTTAAGCGCAATTTGTTGAACCTTTTGGGTGCCATGACCGCTGTTTACTGATAAGAAGGCTGCCACCCACTACGGCTTGTGGACGGCCACCTGCACCGGACACCAAAGAGTACTATGTCGAGCCTGGCGAGAAGGATCCCCAAACCGGGTTTTCAAAACCGGTAAACCGGCATATTAAACTCCCGGGTGGCATCAATAGAACTTTTTCAAAACTCAAAATTTGTGAGAAAGCTTGATGTTCCTTGATCCTAAGCGCGGCTGTGGGTGAATCCTGTGGGGGTACCGGTGGACTCAACCTGGAAAGTGGACGGCCAACGTGAACTAGCTGGGGATTGGGTACTTCTGCATTCCCTCAGTTATCCAAGGGAGCGTTGGTTTTTGTCACACGAGGGTTCCGTCGCTACACCCTTCCTGATGATCCCACTCTTGCCGAAAACCTCCACCCAAACCGATACAACACCAAAAAAAAAAAAAACAAAGCCTGGACAAACCCTAAGAGAGCCTATACCAAGTGGTCAACGCAGGTACGCAAAGTGTCCCTTAAACACATCCCCGCACATTGCCGTCGTGAGGTCAAAAAACGCGCTAACTCATCCCACAGGCTCTTCAAACTACTGCGCGAACTGGACGGGCGCGCTGACAGGTCGCAAACTTACGCGATCAAAGACAACACTGCGAAGGCGAACACCTTTGGGCAGCACTACTCCAAGGTGAGCAAAGGAGTGGACGCGAAACGACGCACGACGACCCTCCTGCACCAAAAGTAGTCTCTGGCAGAGTGGTACGGTACCGGAGGAGTGGACCCTTGCACTGCTCATCCCCATCCACAAGACTGGCAAGCTGGAAGACGACGTTGCGGCGTACCTCGAACGAATGATAGATCACCGCCTCCACCAACTCCGCGTTCAGCCATCCCCTCACAAAAGGTACAGCCCGAACATGGATTAGCGAAGCCGAAGACACCGTGCACGCCACTGCTGTCTACACCACCCACACGACGCGCAGCACCCTTCCTGTACACTTTCCCACTCCCCCATGGGAGTGGGGTAATGTCCAGAACCTGCTGACCACGAACACCGCGGTACCGGGCGTAAACAGAAGGTCATCCAATAGACCAGCACTGAGGCGCTAGCACTCACAACAGTGTACCTCAACACCTTGCCCACGTGCGACTACACCACCTACACCGACGGCTCCGTGCTCAGAGGAGCGGGCGGTGCGGGGTGGGTCACCTCCGCACAGGAAGCAAAACCGCAGAGGCGGGGAAGGAAGCAGCGGCCTGCATAGTGCACCAGGCAGAGCAAGTGGCCATCCGCGAAGCTCTGTCATCCCTCGACGAACTCTACCTTGACACTCCTACGTAACGATCCTGACCGACAGCCAATCGTCGATCAGGGCGATCGAAGCGGGACCTACACATGCGAAGGGTGCAACACTCCACGACATCTGGACGGCAATCAGGAGACTGACGAGGAAGAATATCTACATCATCCTTCAGTACGTCCCCAGCCACGTGGGTGCACGCGCATGCGTCTACTGCGCGCAGAACGCCACCTTTCTGGCTCATGTTTCATCCAGAACGCATCATAAGGTTCTCATAGCCGCAGCCTTGTCTGATGACAAGGAAACTGACCTCCTTTTAAATTTTATCATAATTAGCGCGTAGCCTGAAGAGCCCACACCGCATGTACGCAGAGCGTGTAGCGTGTGGTCGGGTTCGGAAAGCTGCCTCAACGGTACACAAAGCTACATCCCGACCGCTCGCCACCCTCAGGGTCCCTCGGGTGCTAGCGGGAGGTCGGGAAATGTCTATCGTGCAAGAGCGAGACACAATCAGAAGATCCCTGCCCATCACAGAATATCATGCCAGCCACCGCCTTCCTCACAATGAAGTAAGGCGGTGGTGTGTCCTTCGCTTTCATAGGTAATGAAGGAGAAGGGTTCGATTTCTTGCTTCGTGAGTGTGTTGGACTGTCTTGGTCGGTAGCCGGTCTGGTGTTGCTGCAAGAGACACATGAGTCTTGGAAACTGGTCTTGCAGTTTCACCCCATACTTCCTCGCCAATCAGCTTCCTGACTGAACGCTGTCCATTACGACGACGGTTTGTACGTGAGATCGTCACAGAGATACATTATGTACGAAACGAAGTCGGCTTCCGTGGGCTTACCATTGGCTTGCCAATGAATTCCTTAAAAGTGGCCCCATTCACGGACGTACAGTGACGACGATGCCAGTCCTTCAACAAGACCATTGTAGTGCTTACGGTTACCCTTTAAAAAAACCCCCCCACGCGTGAAATAAAATTCAATCTGTGTGGTTTTCATTTGCGAAAAAAACACTGCGTGAAATTATCATTGTTAAGAAGCACGCCAAAGTGCCAAATCCTTCGTATACTTTTTTTAACCAGAGTCCTAGCTTGCCTGGGTCAGTGGGTCAAGCTGACCCAAGTGCCTGGGTCGCGACCCACGAAAAAAAAAAAAAAAAGGAATTACTGGGGGGGGCCGAATAGTGGACCCCCCCTGAATAGTAGACCCCCCTTGAATAGTAGACCCCCCCTGGGAATTCTGGGTTTTTTTAAATTTTTTTTCCTTTGAATAGTGGACCCCCCCTGAGAAATTCTGGGGGAAAATTTTTTTTTCCGCTGAATAGTGGACCCCCCCCAGGTTTTCGTTTTTTTTTACTTTTTGCGGAAGTCGCGGAAAAATTTTAGAGGGGATCAACTACAAATTTCAAATTGATTTTTCTTTCTTTGGATAGATTTTGTGACAAATCTTTCCAAAGAAGCAAAAATCAGTATATTTTGACACACCCTATCAGCCTCATCGACAGGAGGGTTTTAGTAAAAATACAGAAAAAAAATTTTGGGGGGGTCTACTATTTAGGGGGGGTCTACTACTGGGGGGGGGCTAATAAAGTATACGGTGCTAATAAAGTATACGGGGGTAATAAAGTATACGGCGCGGAAACCCATTTTGAGCGTGGAAATCTGTGAAATAAAGTATACGGTTTTTGTGTACATTTTTCTTACTAAAAAAAATTTCCACCAATTTTTGCACAAAAAATCGAAAAAAATTTTTTTTGATTTCGGTGGTCCGGATTCTGTGCGTGCTGTGATGGGCTCACTTTGAGCTGAGAAACGTGCATTTTTGACCTAAAACGCGTGTGTCAGTTTTTACACGATTGGTGCCTGATGGGGTTCAGATTTGTGAAAATTTAAGTCACCAAAAAATTGTTCATTTTTCCACATTGACCCCACCACTGGCTGGGATTGGCCCAAAAATGTCAATGGTGGTGTTTTCGCGAGGTTTCGGCCACTAAGAAACCCTGAAATAACAGTGATTTTTTTTTTTTTTTTTTCTTTTTCGTTTTTTGGCCATTTAAACAGTAATTCCCGCCGAATAAAGTATACGTATACTTTAATAGCTCCCCCCCAGTATTCAACTTGGAAAAAAAAATTTTTTTTTCTGAGACCCCCGATTTATACCCGTCGGTTCGCCTAATAGTGGACCCGGGGTCTACTATTCGGCCCCCCCCAGTAATTAATTTGGAAATTGGGAAATTCTGATTTTTTTCTGCTTTGGGGGGCCCACCACCTTTTCTGGGGTAAGAAAAAAATATCGACAAAAAAATCCGGCACCGTCCAGGGCTGGGCCCAATTTTTTTTGCCTGCGGCGCCATTTTTCCTTTTTTGCTCAAAAAAGGGTTCGTAGAGTGACTCTGTGGTGTAAAAAGCTACATTTTTACACCGTACCCTAATTTTTTTAGCCTGCGGCGCCATTTTATATATTTTGTGTTGGGTGATCTATGAACGGGGAGTGATTTTTATGGTTATAGTAGCGTTCCATTGAGCAACTCACTAGTCGTAGTGACCAAAATTTGTATCAGTCAAGAACTTGTCCATTTTTCTGAAATGACCCCACCACAGTGAGGGTAGAGCTCGGAAAACCCAAAAAAGCCAAGACAAGCCCCCCGAGGCCCAAAACCTCTGCTGACCCAAAAAAAAAATTCTGACCCAGATTTGGCATTTTTTTTCAAAACCAAGCTAGGACCCTGTTTTAACTGTGGAATAATAAAAAAAACCCCCCGGATTTAACGGAAAATGTGTTACACCTTTTCCGTTCCCTGGATCCATGACCCTGCCCTAAGCCTCTCGTGCTTAGTCACCTTGATCACATTTGTTATCGACAAAAATGCAAGGAACCCACATTTTTTGGAATATAAAAATAATTGCGAGCACAGATGACACCTGTGCAAGCTTTACTGCCATAAAGTGGAGCCAAAAAATAAAACAAAAAATGACAATATGGGCATCGACCGACGAATGTCGGATAACCCGCAAAGCAAAGAGGAGGAGGGGGAGGGAAATAAGGGAAAGGTTGGTAAGATGGACTTAATCCTTTAGTACTTAGTCACCTTGAACCCAAAGAAGAGAAAATAAAAGAAGTTGAAAGCGCGAGCATCTAAGCGGTCAACCGGCAGACGCAGGACACTGGGGAAATAGTAGGTTTTTTTCGTTGATTGCACAAATCCTCCTGTTTGAGGGATGATTGGCGACCGTACCGGTAATACTATTTCTCCTTTAAAGCAAGCTTCGTAGGAATAAAAAAAATATATCAAATCTAGTGACCACGTACCCAATAATGCGTGGATTGATCTCTCACTGCACACTGATTCTCTCTAACAATTTGCGAGAAAAAAATGACACAACACGTTGGGAGGGGAGGGGGTAAAGGAGGAGGAGGAGGAGGAGGAGAGCTAGGGACTGACACAGATGCACAACAAACCACCACACTTTTTGCGTTTTAGTCTTTTTTGTTGTAAAGAAAGCGTTGCTTTTTCTGGGCAGACCCTTTGCTGCCAAATACGCCTAAACCCCTTACAGATGTCTTTAAAAAAAGACCAACAAAAAAACATGAAAACCGACCGAAGCAAAAGAGCCTTAACAAAAAGAGCCTTACCACAACGGGGAGGATCACACGAAAGGACGGGGGAAATGAAGTTGCCAAGAGTGCAACCAAAGTGAAGTTGATAACGCTGCTGACAGCTCTGGGAGGACACAATGTATGTGCAAATAATAAAAAGGGGGGTGTATTGTATGACAATGCCGTAAGCGCTAAAGGACTTTGCTTTTTTTTTTTTGCAATAGCCCAGGAGAGGAAACCCCTCTTCTCCACAAAGCATCGCATCCAGACGGTAAAAACAGGGTTTTTTTTTCATTGCAAATAAAGTTGGTGACGTGCAGACACCTCCGGGGGTGAAGGCACCAAAAAACACAACCGAGGCAACTACACTCCAACAATTTATCAAAAAATATAAAATAAAAATAAAAACTGAATGACGTATGTGCCTCCCGAGTCCACATCTCAAGAAAGGTTGGCCCACCCCTCTCCCCCGCGCTAAAAAAAATTGTTTGATTATAGACTACTATCATTAGATAGCAGCCACGATTTTTTTTTGACCTGCGTGATGAATGAGAAAATACCTTCATGCATATTGTGGCTAATCCTCCTGGAGTATGAAAAAAAGATCGGGTCTTTTGTTTGTGCGCTCAAAGCCGGGAAAACAAAAAGGTGAAAAAATGTGTTAAACTGAAGTACGGATGTTGTGGTTAATTGAGTACTCAAAGAAAACAAGCAAGCTTCTGTTTTTTTTCAATCCGTTTTGTTTGCCCTGCAGCGCTGCCTCCAATCTTTTTAGAATTGACAACAAGTTGTTTTATCAAAAAAAGTCAAAAAATAGACATGGAGTCATAGAGTGAGAAAACCCCAATAAAAAGCCAAAAAGGTAACCCCGCTTTCAGCTAAAAAAAGACAAAAAGAAAAAAAACCACCACCCATGATGCGAATTTCCCCCCGCTTTAAAAAAAAAAAAAACATCCCAATTGTGTTAGAGTAGGTAGATGAGTGCAAAAAAAGAGCTGGAAAACCTCGCGCTTCACCAAAAAGAACAACTTATCGATCGCATTGGACAGATGATCCACTAGGAGAGTCATCAAACTATTCTGATTTTTTTTTTCCCCCCTCACATTTTTTGTTTTTTTTATTCACATCCGCGCGGAAGCCTGGAGGGACACTTCCTTTGCTTTATAAAATGCACCTTCAAGGTTGAGGGAGAGTGATTTAGTTTGTCTGATGACATCAGAACGCGACTGGAACCCGAATCGCTCCATAGTGTGTGAGAGGAAGGCCTTCTTGAGTGCCTCGGTGACGGCTGCGTCTGCGACGAAGGCTTCGTTGTGCATGATGTTGTCCCCCGCAATCACCACCCCACCAAGCACGAAGCCCATCGACAAATCGCTTGCCAACCGAATAAGGTATTTGTAATGCGTGAACAACGCACGCTTTGCCATCTCACATCCTCCTGCAGCCTTCTTCGCAACCTCTGCCGGTTCTTTCACCTCCCCACCCCTCCCCACCTTCCCCAACTCCCAATCATAACAGCTTACCAACCCACGACCACCAACAATATCCTCATATTCTGGAAGCTGTCCTTTTCCGTACAATTTCTCGCCAAGGAAATCCAAAAACTCACGGTCCCCCTCCATCGGACACACAGTGGTGTGCCCAAACTCTACTGGAAGGACCTGAATGTTATCCTTTGCTCCATGAACCAATCCGGTTCCACATCCAGTTCCCACAGCGAGAACCAGGTAGGGGCCGTTTTCGAGGTGCATTTTGGCAGCATCGCGTGGTCCCCACATATGGGTGAAATGTTGGTTGAAGGTTCCCCCTTTCGAGATGGAGGTAATGCCGTAGGCTGCAGCCTCCAGGTCATTGAGCAGCACTGTGATGTAGGAGGGGAACATCCCTGGAGGGAGCATGCTCTTGGTGAGGAGACGGCATTCCGCGGTGAAGTTTGAGAACGGTCCAAGCGTCTCGCCATCTGCGGCGCGAGGTCCAGGCCCTGCCACGGCAGCCCCCAACACCACCACCCCCATCCGAATCAGCGAGGACTCAAACTCACGCAGCAACGCCAGCATTTCCTGCATGACATTCGTCTTCCGCTTCACCACAACCTCCTGAAGAACGCCCTCACGCATATCCTTCTCATGGGTAGCAATACACACTCTCGTGTTCGTTCCCCCAATATCAACCGCAACGTACACTCTACGTCCACACTTCCTCACTGCCTCGTCGGGAGAGCTAAAAGTCGTCATTAATTTTTAATATTATTGATGAATCTCTTGTGGTGTGGGGTGGGGGAAAAGGTGCAGCTTATCCCGAGGTGATCCCAGGGTGGGTGGGGGAGGGGGTGAAACCGTATCAACTGCGATGGAGTCCTACCCTCGATGCGTTTTAAGGCAACAAGGTGGTGGTCAACACAGGATTGGTTTTGGAGGGAGGGGGGAGTTGTTTCTGCTGCTCTTTGAGTTTTCTTCATTAGGCGGTGGCATGAAGAAGAAAGGTACCCAGCTGCACAGTTACCATATGACCTGGGTAACATGCTCAAGAACGAGATGCATGTGAAATATGCAAAAAGTACGTTATTTAGCATGTACCTGGTCAGGATGAATTATCCCTCAGCTGTGTCGTATGTGTTAATGCGTTTTACCATCACATTTAACGTACATTGGTGTTCGTATAGTGCTCTGGCGGACGTTCATCAGAAGACAGCCAGCGTTGCCCTCCCCTCTCCCGAACCCAAACCCAACCCACATCGTACAGAAAATCGCCTTCTCCTCCTCTGGACCGTGTCGCAAAAACACAACCTCGATCGAATAAATTCGAACAAGTGGTTTTTTGTAATATCAACCGTCGCCTGAGTACCCTTTTCTTCCCTTTCTTCCCCAGCCCCCCTGAGATTCCCCTCCCTCCAATTTTACTATTTTATACATACCATTAAGGAAGGCCATCACCTTGAATGGACCGTGTGTGATCCGAGGTGTTGCGAGACATAACGCAGAGAGAAGCTGTGCAGGGGCAAGCGCTATGGGGTGGGTGCTGTAGAGTGTGGTAGGGATGAGGGACACTGCGGCAAGGCCGGAGGCAGCTTCGACCAAGGGTGGGATGTTGAGCAGGGACAGTGCTGCTGCAAGGAGCAGCACCTCTGTGAGAGACGTGCCGTCGAAGAAGAAGCTCCACCAACTATGCAGGACCATCCGTGTCACAACAACCCCATCACACCCTTCCACCTTCGCATCCACAAAGACACCACACTCACCCCCCGCCACATGATGGTATACAAACGGCGCTTCCCCATCTCTCCTCCAAACTTTTCGGATGTGAGAAAGACGTGCCCTTGGGAACGTCGTTTGCGTTGCGTTTTGCACTGTTGCAACAAAGTATGTACAAGAAGGAGGACCCGGAATAACCTGAAAAACCTCATTCTCCGAGCAAGCAAATTGGTGCACCTTTGTTAGACGTTTGGGTGTTTTGAAGGGACGGTCAAGGGTGCCCCATTCTGCCACACCACCACGCGCATTCGACACAAAGGTTTTCGCAGCAGATTTGACGACCTGGTTACACCACACCACTGCTTGGTGATCACAGCTTGCTCCATTTAGAAGCTCATAGGCCTCTCTGTGTAGGCATCTTGTGGTGTTGAGGGCTACATCATACTTGCGTGCCATGGCTGAACAGTCTGGAGTCGCTGCAGTGCGACTGACCAATTCCTCCTTTACCCCACCGGATATGCTATAGAAGGAAAAGTTGCTGTTGTTCTTTTCTGCATTTTCGAGACGGTGCAGCAAACCCCTCCATGCCTCTTCATATACTGCGTCCCCGCCGTAGGAGCGAAGCACCGCACTTCTCATCAAAGGTGAGGACAACGCAACAAAGGTTCGTATCGCCACCTCCCTGTCTAGGAGCATTGTTGCGAGGGCACCCATGGAGTGTGCGAGAATGTCGATCCCGTCAGCAGGGTTGTGGATGCTGTTGATATAGCGGACTGCTGACAAAAGAAAGTCGCGTTCTTGCAGTAAAAGCCGTTCATCCAAGGCAGGAAGCTCTTCCCCAAAGTCGATAGTGTAGACGGCGAAGTGTGTCGCAAGCTCGTCCATGACGTGGCCAATGGAGCGGCCCTGCTTATACCCCCCACCCTGCCCGTGGACAAAGAGAAGCGCGTTGTGCGTCTCTGTCGTGGGGACAACACCACGTTCGTGATACCGGAACAGCCTGTAGCCGGGGTGCGGTGTTAGCAAGGAGGGGTGGTCGATCTGTGTGAAGGAAGGCCACATCCGGGTCATGATGCATGAATTGACAGGCTCTGCAGAGCTCCATTGTGGGACAATGTGGACAGAAAGAAACCCGCATGTAACAACAAAGGCAACCAACGTGGCAATCTTGAGTGTAGGAAACATTGGGAGAGAGAGAGGGAGAGCCTGTGGATAATTGGTGATTTAGGAAACAAAAAAATGACCTGAAATACCCTCTTGTGACAGTCGTCGTCGAAGACCGACAACCCCTTTGCAAGAAATCTTCAGGAGATGGGAATTGCCCGAATCTGGCATCAGATACTACTGGGTAGCACTTTGTGCGCAAACCAAAGGTACTGGTATGGTAGTACTGCCGAACCCACATGCGCCCTTGGCCCAACGTATATGGAGGTGGTTGTGACAATCTAGAGGATGCATGACAGCAATGAGAGCAATGAGAGCAATGAGAGAGCAATGGCCACCCTCATTCATTCACCCTCTCTCATCGTCGTGTGCGCTACTCAATGCAGGTGGTGTAACTTAAAAAAAGGGAGGGGTTTCTTTTATATAAAAAGGTGAGACTCAGTAGAGAGGGGGGGCCATTGCTGCGCCCTTTTTGAAAATTAATGGGAAAAGTCACTTAGTGCCCAAGTTTGTTGTACCCATTTAGGATAATACCCAGTGGGTATTATCCTAAATTATTTGGGTATTATCCTAAATTATTTTGGGTATTATGGGTACTGGGTACTGGGTACTGGGTACTGGGTACTGGGTACTGGGTACTGGGTACTGGGTACTGGGTACTGGGTACTGGGTACTGGGTACTGGGTACTGGGTACTGGGTACTGGGTACTGGGTACTGGGTACTGGGTACTGGGTACTGGGTACTGGGTACTGGGTACTGGGTACTGGGTACTGGGTACTGGGTACTGGGTACTGGGTACTGGGTACTGGGTACTGGGTACTGGGTACTGGGTACTGGGTACTGGGTACTGGGTACTGGGTACCAAGAGAAGGCACCTTGACAGCAGCGAAGGCGCAAGACAAGGTATGTAAATATGTTAACTTTATGGTGAATATTCAACAAAGTAAGGCCGTCGACTCGTATTTCCTCCAAAAAGTCTCCAGAACAATATTTTACACCCTCAGGCCAACTTATTTTTTAAAGAAATCACCTTCTTTAAATTCCCCACCACTCACAACTTCACTTTAAACAGGTATCGCGAGTGCAACATCGAGAACCAACTGTGCAGAACGAGCGAACATATGGGGTGGAAAGGGGGGTGGGAACACTCTGTCAGTCACTGCTATTGCCATTAACCCAGGGAGCATAGCTAGTGCAAGAAATTCGACTTTGGAAACCTTCCGGAAAGTCTGTCCTCTGCTTGCGGAGGACGAGGCACAAGAAAATATTGCGTTCCCCCAGAAAACCAGTGCACATTTCACACTCCTTGTGGGTAGTCTTGTTGCTTTTTTGTCGAGTAATTTTGGCCCAGGCATGCTCTTGAAGCATGACAATTTAGTGTGTATGGGGCAGGGTGTTGTTTTGTTCTGAATTCTCTTTGTTATAACATCTAAGTCAATCGCGGGTGGTGGTTTGTGTAGCGTGAGGCACTCTTTTTTGCAAACTTCCTGCGGCTGCTAAAGTGTTATTTCTTCGGATTTAACAACGTACAGCGTAACATAGTGGTTTAGCCTGGTCGACACAACCTTTGATAGATACGGGATAACCAACCCCCTTCGACCCCTTGTGGGTTCACTGAACAAGCCCTCGTGGTAGTTAAACGCGATTGACATTTACATTTCCTAGAGATGAAAGAACAAGATAACACTTCTGTACCCGCGCATCAAAATTGTGGAAAACTTTGCACCCCAAACACCCTCAACAACGCCCGCCAAAAGGCGCCCCTTGTTGCTGGGAGTTGTTCTCATGTTTGATACCTGCACAGCGGGCATTCCTCTGAGTCCAACGCATGTTTGGCCTGTCTGCGGCGTTGTACTTCAGGTGCACGAAGACAGGGTCTGGTGGTAAATTTTGCGTAGTGTCGCATTCCCTCATGTGTGGGTCACTCACACTTGGCGGTCATGTGCCACTGCGTGGGTCTGGGAATTTGGGTACCTGGGTACAGGAAATTTGTTGTGGAAGACATCAACCACCATGCATTGAGGAGGGTAAGACAGTGGTCGCAGTTTCTACTTGATAGCATTACAACATTTAACTTCTCCACGGGGGTCTTGGGCCGTTCATTCGGTTCTACCTTGACTACCGGAAGATATTCTTGAGGCCTTTTTGGTCTCTAGAATATCCGGTCTTCCCGAACGGAGGCACACTTTGTGTGTTACTACGACCTGGCAATTTCCAGCAGTAGGTTAAGTAATCTTTCTTGTAAATTGTTGGAACATTATCTCCTCAGTGCATGAATGCCCCACGTGACTGGACACTTTTGTGTTTGTCATGTGGAGCTGTGGTTGCTCTTTCACGACTTTTTTCCTTGTACACCAGTGTGCCGGTACCTGGGTACCTGGGTACCTGGGTACCTGGGTACCTGGGTACCTGGGTACCTGGGTACCTGGGTACCTGGGTACCTGGGTACCCAGTACCCAAAAATAATTTAGGATAATACCCAAATTAATTTAGGATAATACCCAAATAATTTAGGATAATACCCACTGGGTATTATCCTAAATGGGTACTAGAAACTTGGGTACTAGCCTACTTACCCCAAAATTAATCTTTTTTTACTTGGTTCGGTTCGTTCTGTGATATGGTAACAAAAAAGGGAATTTTCCCCCAAAAAAAATACAGACTTTTCACGTCTCTATGGACGTTTTTTCACTGCAAAAAACCCACATTATTTCTTTCTTGCAGTATCTCAATACTGTTTTGACTACACTAGGTAGAGAGACGTATTGGTCATGAAGATGACGAGGAAGACGAGGAGGAGGAGGAGGAGCTGGAGAGACCACGCTTGCGTCGTTTCTTTACAATGCGGGCATGAGCACGTTCTCGCACAGCAGTATAGTACTCTGCAGTACTGTCCTCCTTGCCGTCTGCACCTGCATCCACATCACCACGCTTGCGCTTCCTTTTGCGGATCTTCCTTTCCACCTTTTTGACGTCCCTTTTGTGCCGCTTCTGTCTGCGCTTCTCTTGCTCCTCTGTTAACGACCATTTGTCCTCCGTGTTCATCATATCTGCTATGGCATATAGGTCTGGCCGTTTCGTCTGCAGCACACCAAGCCAGCGGCGTGCATAGCAGGGACGCCCTTTGCGGACTTCACGCCAGCTCTCTGCGAAGTTGCGCTCTGAGGTGAGGTTCTGTGTGACGGCGGTGGTGTCCGTGAGGTTCACAACTGCGTGCCACCAGCCGCCCGGCACAAAGATAACCTCGCCTGCGTGTTGTGTGACCTCGACTGTGCCTGCCGGCAGCTCACCCGCAGCACGCATACGCGGCAGTACGTCCATGAAGTAGTTGATCGCCTCGTCATCCTCAGACCCCTTCGTCTGGTGCTTCGCCTTCACAACACTCCGCGGTGTGTCCGGAGGAAACAATACCCACCGCTTCACACCGTACAGCAATGCGTTCCATGCGCAGGTCATATTCGGGTCAATGTGCACACAGGTACCTAAAGAGAGCGGGGGGGTTTGGTAAGGGGTTAAGGGTATTAAAAAAGAAGAGCAACGCACACCAGTATAGCGACTAAAAAAAAATTCCGCAGAAAGATTAAGATATTATTTTCAATCGAACGATGGAGTTTTTTGTCCACCAGCGTTGTCATGACAGAAAAAAATTATAAAATTTGTACCCCTCGGGGAAATGAGAGAACGTACCCCACTGTGTAACACTAAAAGAAGGAGACAAGCGATTCTTCTTTTCACATCCTCTTCAGGACACATCGAACCACAGAGAGACTCCATTTGGTGCAATAATAGGGGGTATTTTGTTTCATACCTGATCGCTTTGGGCCGAGGAGAAACCATTTGTGTGGGGGACGTCCTCGAGGCGCGAGATCGAAGAGGTCTTCACCTTTGAAGTACTTTGGGACTGTGTAGGTGTCTGCGATGCGTTTGGTTGCAGCGCGCTCATCGAAGTCAACGTCGAAGATGTAGAGGGGTGAGTCGTCTGTGTTCTCCTCTGCGTAGCGTGCAAAGTCTGCCAGGGTGATGCGCACGGTGCAGTCGTCGTCGTCCTCACCACACTTCATTCGCACAGAGCCAAACTCTCGGCAGACGGACAATAAACTCCACGTCTCAGGATCGCCCCACGCATCCCGGTCAATCTCGTTCTTAATAATGCAAGGAATCTTTGGTCGTTCAAACTCCTCCGCGAATTGTTCCTTAGTACACCGTCGTGAATCAATAAAGGAAAATGGAGACTCCCTCGGTACATTATCCTGTGTCAACAGCAGTGCCTCAAACTCAGCCGCACGCCTCGTTGCAAACTCACCCCCACGCCATTCATGCGCCTTCAGCTCGCTTCGAACACGGCGTTTTGCGCTTTCGATTACTCCCGCATGATCGCGGGAAGGGGTTGGTGTAGGTGCTGGTGTGGGTGATACGCTAGACTTAGGATCGTGATGTGTAGAAATGCCTGCGTCAGCAGTAGGCATCAGGGGGGGAAGAGGAGGAGGAGGAGGAAGGGGGATAAGATATTTGAGTAATTGAAAGAGAAAAGGTGGTGTTGTCCGTCGATATATTTTAATATCGCGTACCTGAGGAGGATAATGGGGGGAGGACGATTAGGGGTGTTTGTTAGTGGGGGAGGATTGCAAGATGAGCTGTTCAACAAAAAGAGAAGGGAACCGAACACAAATGCAATGGGTTGAACTACATCGGTTGTGGAAAGAAAAAAGGGGGGAAAGAAGCATCGGATAGGATAGGATAACGTTTTTTAAAACAAAATCTGCAAACTTTTTTTTTGTTGTTGTTGTTGAAAGAGACTTCCGTTTTGATTCCTCCTACATTTTTCCCACCCCCAAAAAATAATCTTAGATTTTCTGTTTTCCCTCCCCTCCCCAACCACGCTGTGCATCCAGCGCATTTATCTTCTTCTCTATTTACCTAAAAGGATTAATACCCTCTCCCCCCCCCCTCCCCTCCCCTTCCCCCACCCCACCAACCCACACGGTGACAACCAGATAATATGCTAAATAGCATATTTTTTTGCAATATTTTTTTTCATGAATTCCATGCAAAAAAAAAACCCCCCTAATAGCATTCTACCATGGGAAACATATCAGATTACACCTTTTCATTGAATGGAAAGCGCTTCCTGTGGTAGTGATGATATGAATGCTCCACTTCCTAAGGTGGCAACTCCAATGGAAGATGCGTCGGACGCAATAGATGTGATACGACAGGACGGAGGAGGGTCGAAGGAGGGCGAGCAGAAGGGCTGCGTCTCTGCTACTAAGGGAGTGAAGGAAAGCTCCGAGGCGGTGATCTTGCAGGCCGCAACACGCGGTGTAGTACTGCCTCCCACTAGGAGCACCCCATTTGACACATAGTGCAACGCAGACGGCCCCCTCCTCGACCCCGTTGGAGTGCAACTCACCCTCTGAGCCTCCCAAACACCCCCCTGCATTCTTGTATCAAACACATTAATCTGCCCCTCTTCCGTCTCTCCTCCGACCAACAAAATTGTTTCTGCGTATCGAGTCATACAAGATAATACTCCAAGCTTTCCCCCTTCAATGGGACCTTGAATTTTATCAGTTCTTGCGTCATAAAGGAAAATCCCGGATTCGGTTATCCCTGCGGCAACGGAATCGCTGAGGGGCTGGAGTGAGAGGATCGGGGATTGGCAGAGACGGGGTTTGGAGGAGAGGAGGGCGGTAGGTTGGGTTGGATCGATGAGACCAACGGTGCCAGCTTCGGTGCCGAGGAAGAATTTGTCGTGGGTAGGGGCGATGGTGGTGATGCCTGCATTGTGCACCCCAACGGTTTTGACAATGATTTTCCCTCTTGGTGCCGTAAGGTCTTCGGAGGCCACGCCATTCAGAACGTCGGCCTGCATCCTTATCAGTTCCACCTCCCCTTTCATTGTACCTACCGCGATTCTTCCACCAAATGCAGCTAAAGCAGAACCTTCTCCACCAAGCCCAACTCTCCCAGCAGTATACCCCTGCAGGTCTCCTTCATGCTCAGAACGTTTGTACAAAAGAAGCTCTCCTCCGGGAACTGCATTGCTGCTGGTCGTCACCCCAGCAAGAACCGAAAGGTCATCAACCTGCGTCCACGCAACCTTAGACACATGAGTATCAGGTGCAAACCTGAGGCGACCCATTGTAGTTTATTTTTTTGTCTGCATTGAAAAAAAGAATTGAGGGGAAGGAGGGAGGGAGGGGGAGGAAAGATTAAAAATTGCAAGATCAGTAAAAGGGGAATATTTTTGAATTTTTTTGTGTGGTATCTACACTTAAAGAGGTAAGGAAGGTGTGTACGTTGTTAATAACCTTTCTCTCCAAAAATAGAAGGTACTTCCCACTCCTTTGCTTCTCCTATTCCTTCCATTTAAGAGATGACTGCGATTTGTCACATGGCCACATATCACTGTGAGGGCACTGTTTTGGGTCCCATGCTTCCACTTCGAAGATTTGAGGTGCAATGAGCTCTTCAAAACAACCTGGGAAAGCCCAAGGCTTCGCTTCACGGAGGGTGCTTTGTGTGCCTATGTGATGCAACACATTGTGGCGAAATGCCATGACCGGTCGGTCTTTCCCGAAATATTCTTTTGCCTCGTCTATTTCCTTTGCGTACCATTCAACAACTAGGTGATCGGGTGGACGGCGACCATAATGCCTTTTCAGGTATTTCGCAAAGGCTTCCACATCACTGTAGGGTGCGCTGTTCTGAAGCACAACCCCGGCCAGGCCAAATGAACATCGTATGCCTGCAAACCCTTTGGAATACCGCAGTGCCTTTTCGATCATGTATTCTAATGCCATGAGTGTGTTCTCGCACAGCAAGAAGTCGTCCTCGTATAACATAACATATTTGCTCCGAGAAGCAATGCTTTGCAGCAAATAGGATACATCGAGGGTTTGTCGTTTTACCTTAGCGTTGGGCCTCTCCTGGTTGCGTGCAGGGTGCACCTTAGGAAATCCTCCGTCACGCTCAACCACATATTTCTCATCGTCCGCAACCTCAACAAATTCCATCCAAGACCGCTCCGAATGTTCGTCCCGAAGATCTTCAAAATGATGATGTTCATGTGCCCTCATATTCATCACAACAACCTTTATTCCACCAGGAGCAGCCCATCGGGTGTTGTCAATTTGATCGGCAAATGATTTTAGTACTTTGGTTAAATAGTCTTTGTTTTTGCGGGGTACGGTGGGTATAGGTATGATAAGGTAGGGTAGGACGTCAGCGGGTGGTGGTGATGACGTCACCTCTGACCGTTCCAACTCTTCAAGGTGGTCGCGGAGCTTCTGTTCGCGGGTTTTGCTTCGTTTGAGGCGATCCTTCAGCTTTGCTACAATCTTGGATGAGTCATCCAGGTGACGGGGAAGTGGAGACGGTGAGGGGCAAGGAGAGGCAGGGCTCGCATAGCGTATCCAATTCACACCAAAAAGCAGTACCAACGCAAGAGAGGCTATCAAGACAACAGGGCGTTCTCGTCGTAGCATTGTTGGGTAGGTGGGAAGCCCTGTGCACCCACCTCTATAGTAAAATTGGGGGAAAGCGTAAATGGGGGGCGTTAAAAAAACAAAAACAAAAAAGTGTTGTGCAGGGTGTGCACGCCCGGTCAGGGTGTGAGATGAGGACGAAGCAGGAGGATATGGCAGTAAGGGGGTGTGTAGAGCACGCCGTGTGGCGCGGCTGAAGAACTGGAAGGTACTGGCGTTAAAGTGGAACCTCCTGGTGACAAGAGACGGAGTCTTGTTCCTTGACTCATGTGCCCGTTGTGTGGCACATTTACACAACTTCAGCCTGAGATGGCCATACTGTACATGCCGTTGTGCTACACCTCGCACGTGTATGGTCTGAACGTGGGGTGTATAGCACGGTACAAAAGGGAGTGCACTAGTTGCGAGGTATAGCATCTAGCGCAATGTATCATGCACGGATTTACTTCGCACATATCACATCGATTTTATTCATCCGTGTCTATAAGAGAGAACTGCAGAAGGAGAAGAAATCAACTGTTGTCTCGATGATTGAGTGCAACCATCAAGCTCTCATCAAAAAGCAACCGAAAGTACTCAAGGAAGGTGGAGACGGTGAATGCGGAGGGCGGAGGGGAATACCCATTTTATAGGTCCTAAGGTGGAGGAGAAAAAATATGGGGGGAATAGGTGGTCGAGTTTGTCGTCCGTCCAGGTAGTTTTTTTTTTCTTTTTCTTTTTTTTTGTTATTTTCTTCACCGTACCTAAACCCCATTAAGGGTTTCTTTGTTTCCCCGCAGGGAACACTGCAAAAAACCTTCTGGTTTTTCCTCCCCCCATTGAGTCCCGGTTATGACGTTTTCTTCGCTTCCACTCCTAGGATACTTCATCATGCTTACACCTCTCTTGCACAGAAGGTGCGGACAGCGCGTTTCCAGTTGCGGGAATGCGCCTTGGTCCAGGTGGTCCAGGTTTTGTGGAAGCCACGCAAGAGGCGGTTCCGACTTTTGAAGGAATCTTCGTCGATGAGACCAATAAAGTTCTTTTCGTCGACAACTTCTTTGCGACGGGATTCAATGAAGGAGGCAAGCTCCTCTGCAGTGGGGTTCTGTGCAAGGACCTCAGACAGCGCAAAGCAGTCCTCAAAGTCTATGGCATCGGCAACGTCGATAGGCTGTGGGAAAAAGAAAAATAATTTGAAAACAGAAACAAACCAAAGACCACAAGATTAAGAGAAGGTTTTCATTTTGGGTTGTTTCCTTTCGTTTTTAAGTTCCTGTCAATCGTTTTCAGATGATCAAAAAAAAAAAATGTGGTAGTTATTGATGCGGGCACCTCCAACTGACGTACGATGCCAGTCAGCCGGATGAAAAGCACAAAGTACCCTTGCGTCCAACAACAGACGGTGTGAAAAGGGGGGGAGAAAAATAATATTGGAAACACATACTTCGGCGTTGTCACCATGTGCAGCAGGGCCCATGCGAATGATGTCACCGTCCTCCTCAAGCCAGTTCTCGAAGTTGTAGTTGGGGCAGAGGTAGTCGAGCTTGCGTCCGTCGTTCTTGCTGCCAAACTCCTCGAACGCTGGCATGAGGTGTTCCTTCCAGAGGGCGTGTACTGTGACGTCCTTCGGGTCTTCCCAGTACTTGAGGACCGAGCCAGAGTACTGTGCAAGGCGATCCTCTGCGAACTTCAGGTTCTTCCCGACGCTGGTCACCAGGGTGAGCTCCTTGGCTGCGGTGGCCCGTATCCACAGCCGCTTCTTTCCGGGGTGGATGATCTCCGCCATCTCATCTTTTTCCAAGCCCCAATCCTTTGGCGTCGCAAAGGTCCACTCATAGTACACAGGCGCCTTCGCCAGCTCCCTCTTGTAGATCCGCTTGATCTCCTTCCGGTGCTGCACCGCAGGCTCGTGGTCCTTGTTGATCAACGGCACAGCATCCATATCGCGCGACACATTAATCACCGCTTGGTACTCCTGAACCATCCCATCACCAAACTGTGCCGACAGTGCACCAGATTTGCGTTTAAGGTCTGTGAGCTGTGTTCTTTCAAGAACCTTGATCGGGTTTTTGTGTTCAAGGTAGCGGGCCCGCTTCTGGCACTCTTTGAGAAGGATCTTCTCAACCACGCTGCGCTGGCATGTGAAGAAGGTGCCTGATTCGTCCTGGGGGCGGAGCGAGTCGAGGTTAAGGTTCATGAGGACATTCGCCTTGTGGTCGTAGGAGTAGTAGTTGTCAAGAGTGTTGCCTGGGGGACGTGCGCCGGACAGGCCAAGGGTGTGCGTCAAGTAGTGTGTCATGTCGGGCATTAGCACAATGCTCCCGTAGTCGATAGATCGCTTCTGCCGTTCCGGCTGCCACAAGTGACAATGCAACCCCTTCGAACGCAAGCATGTTGCCATAAACGGCCCCACAATACCCTCCCCCACCACCAACAAAGGCTTCTTTGCTGTCATATTTCCTTCAACAGAGTTGGCCCTGCGATGGGGTGTGTGGAGAGGGAGGAGGGAGAAAGGAGGGAGGAGCGGGGAGGAGGTGCACTTATGGCGCTAACGTCCACAGGAGTGCTGTGTCGTGCTGAGTCACCACATAGCAGCGCCATACACACTGTTGGAGGCCTTTCAATGGCTTCCCAAAAAGGGTACAAACGAGCCAAACATCGCGCAGAGGGTATGTGTTTTGGGGTGCGTGGTCAAAAAGCTTTATCAAAACTGTTTTCTTTTTGCATCGACAATCCACTAAGTGCCCACCTGGGTGACTTCTTCCTCATAAGCCATGCGAAGGCCTCTGGGACAACACAAAAAGTTGAAATACTGCAGCAACTACGGAAAGACTACGAACTATGTCAAACATGCACTGCACGGCGAAGGGACAGTGCGGCGAGGAGGAGGCTAGCAAAACGATGCATCAGCCTTCTTCCGAGGCGGGCATCAGGGCAAGCGTGGTATCATGGGAGAGTTCACCGACCATCGTCTACAATGCACTCTGGCTGCTGATGGCCGTATGCGTATACGTGGTCATTCATCCAGCCCCCTCCTTTGGCTTGAAGAGACCAACAAGCGTGCAGACGACGGCAGCAGAGGTGAGGGCAGCAATAATGTAAAGGTAGCGGTCCACGGTGCTGTGGTACTCCTCAAGGCTCGCCTCTTGCAGACGCACAAGGCGCAGGATCGCCTCGGGCTTGCTCTCCCCCCCCCACGGGGGGTGTCCACCCAGGGGCCCACCAGAGGCGGCTGCAACCACACGCTGCTCAAGCTCCTACAAAAAAAAACAAAGAGAAAACTTAAGGACGGTGTATGTGGGTATCTCAAAAAAAAGATAAAAGTTTGTCAACTGCAAACAGAATTTTTTTGGAAGATGACCCTCAGTTCAATGGCCACCTTCATCACAATCGTTAAAAGAACTGTTGGAGATTGTGTTGCCACAACAGAGTAGTTGGTACAACAGGTATGAAACTGCGTTGTGCTGAGCCACCTTACAAAGAGGTGTTAACAGTGCATAACACCTCCACAGGCGAGACGCAGACTGATTCTCTGTGTTGTCGAACCCAGAGAGTATGGTACATTTTTCGGTTCAAAAATTATAAAGATGAACCTAAGCCTCTCATACTTAGTCACCTTTCAAAGAAAAAAACTATTTTATGTAAGAAGCAAAGAAACATACGAGAGGCGTTAACTGATCCAATCCTAACGAATGGGCTGAATTGGGGCTTTCAAGACCGACTGCACCACCCTGCAAAAAAAAGAAGGGAAAACATAGAACGGAAATGCAATTTTAAATGTGTCTAGGTTTTGATAATCTACTGGTTGTAGTGCAGCGTACCCTAGGCAGGCTTTCAAAAAGAAATAAAATGAAAGGTGAATTTGGCTCTCGTGATCACACATCTTTCTATTAAGAGGGGGACAATACCTGCCACATTGCCATCACGATCAGGAGAACACACAATACACCCGTGAGCGCTGACACAACATTCAGAAGTGTGTCTTGTGCGACTTGGGGTGGGTCCTGGGTAGTGTCATCATGCATTCAAAAAAAAAAAGCCCAAAAAATGGTAAGAGGATATCCCGCCCCCTTCTCCACCGACCCCTACCTGGAGATGAATTGTTGTGTAGGTCAGGCAAGGATTGCAGGGGAGGGGGGGTAAGGATATGTACTGTGTTTCTTGCTTGAATCTTGAATTTTGAAGAGAAAAAAAGGGAGAAAACGACGACGACAGGTCTGCTACTTTTACATTTTTATAAAAGAAGATGGGCACAATGATTCTACACTTCTCGCACTTAATCTCCTTAGAGAAAAGAAAGATAAGTTGAAAATGCAAACTCTCCTCACCGTTCATCGGCAGACACAGGGCACCCTGTTGGGTTTTCGAACCCCTGATGAAATCCCCAAACGTCTCACCAGATAAACCTAACGCAAGACACTAGAAAAAAAGGGGGAAAGAGAACACTTAAAAGATGAATGCACCTCACATTTCACTCAAAAAAAAATCTAGGAAGAGGGCAGTAACACCCTCCCCACTGACCCTTACTATAGACACAATATAATTACAGCTCTGTGTATGAACACACACACACCCCATTTTTTCCCCCCTGACTCACAAATCAAATTGGGAACAGAAGACCATCGTTCAACTAAACCCTTTGAGAATAATTAGGCTATCCACCATCCCCCTTATCCCCACCCTGTATTACCGACCGCGTTTCTTCTCGTCCATTCTGTCTTTGATGGCCTTTAGACTCTTGTAGACCTTTTTGTGAAGCATCATGAGGCGGTCGCGTTGGTATTGAAGTGCGAGGCCGACAGTCTCGGCTTGAGCCATTAGCTGCTCCATTTTGGCATCGAGCACCACGTCGCCTGCCCCAACAAAGGAGTCGGCGTGTTTCATTTTAAAACGGACCTGGCGGAACCGTTTTATCCCACAGAAGACGACATTGCTTTTATGGAAGACTGGTAAGATGCCAAATTCTCTGGTCGCTTTTTTATGCCGCCACACCCTTTGCACCAACGACGCTGCTGCGTTTTCCACGCTTTCGCGGGTTTCGACGTCACCAAGGTACTCTTTGATGTATTTCTCATATTTCGATGGTTTCAGCTGATTCGTCAACAACGCTTTGAAGACGACCAAAACAAACAACCCCATTACACCGATCACACATGCCATGAGACGCCCCTTCAGTGTTGATGGGTAGTAGTCTCCGTACCCTATGGAGGTCGCTGTGATGAACGCAAACCACAAAGAGTTGCCGATGTCTCCGGACCAGTCAGCGGGAGACACAACCCACGACTCGGTGCTGTCAGCATCGCGTTCAATGAGGTACATAGAAAAGCCGCCCACAATGACAGTCAGAATCGACCATATCCCGACAACCCATCCTGTGTGCAAGTACATTGCACTCTTTATTGTAAAGTCCTTCGAGATTTTGAGGTTCATAAGTTTGAATTCGTCGTGTTGGTTGATGATTTCGAAGCGAGACCTGTATGCATCTGAATAGAAGTGCACTAAACGGAGTGTCAGGTACAGTCGTGTGAGCACAACAATTTTGCAGGCTTCAAAGATAGTCCCTGTCAAGAAGTCTGAGAAGAACACAATTGGATGCACCATATGCAGCAACACCTCTGCAAGCATCGCGTATTTGAACGTTGTCGACGCCCATATCGAGTAAGAATGGACAAGGTCGTAGTGCTCCTTCTCTCGACGCTGTTTTTCCTCCTGCGTCTCATTGAAGACAGCAGTGCTGATACCGATCCCAGACCACTCCTTTCGTTTGTTCATCACCAACAAATGGTAGTACTGCAGGATCAACCCAATCGTAATCAACGTCGACACTGTCAACACCAGCTGCAACGAAAGCAACACGATTTTGAGTGTTTCTGATGCTTCGTCGTAGATGTTGATACCTGGGTCGTCCTTGCCGTACTGATGCGGCAGGACATCCATTAGCACCGTGCTTACGAGGCCCAACATTGAGAACAGATAGATCGCAAGACTCTTATGGCGGAGAAGCTTGTCGTAGGCACGATCTTCACGTTCGTGGCCCATCTTTCTGCGGAACATAAAAGCGACACGTTGCAAAAGAACTACTGCACGTCGGTGTCGGTCCGATTCTGATGTCAACAGCGGCTGTGTCGCGGCTCGTGCGCGAGGTGAGGGAAGCATTGCAGAGCAAAGTGTAGCGAATTCCGAATGTTTGAAAAGAAAGAAAAGTTTATAAGATGAACCCAAGCCTCTCGTTGCTTAGTCACCTTTGAAGAAGAGAGAAGAGACAGATAAGACAATACTAAGTGACTCTGCCTTAGTCAAATCCTCGAAAGAAAAAAGGGGCAGGGAGGAAAACTCAGAACGTTTTTGGTGATGGGGAAAGAAGGAGGGAGAGGTAAGGGGGAGGGGGGTGGGTGGAGAACACCCTCCCCCGATTTGTTTGTGTATTTATTTTATTGTTTTTTTTTTCTATTTTCTGTGGAGTTGTGGGGGGGGTTGGAACCTTTTGGAGTGGGGAATAGTATGGCTGTAAAAAAAAGAATAGGGAGTGGGGAATTCATTTTCCTTTCGTGAGGGAAAACAAAGTGCAAACGCCTCTTGGAGGTGCAGGCACTCAAAAACGAAAATATAAAAAAATAAATTTTAGATGAACGTAAGCGCGCTTAGTCACCTAAATGGGGAGTAGGGATCACTCTCGCAGAAGACATCTTCGCTTTTTTTTTCCTTGCACATACTTCGCACCAGGAACGTGCATCACAATTGGCACTACTAATCCCAGGCTGGTTTGTGTGGATGAAGTGAAGAATTTGCTTCTCTATTTTACTTTACTTTACTGTGCAAAACACCGCATTCCTTTTCGCCTATGTAGCAGGACCATTCAAGGCATCTTGCTGACTGCTGCTTCACTTTAGTACAGAATAGCGTCATGTGCATAACCATGTCCACAGCTGTGCGAAAACGAAAAAGGGAAATTTTTATCAGTTTCAGTAACAAAACAGAGGGTCCTGCCCCAAAACACCATTTTCTGGAGCAATCGGCAATGAGACCTCTGTTCAACAGAGGAGTCGGAGGAGGGGGGTGTTCGTGAACAAAAAAAGTCAAACAGTGTTTCGGTATTGGTAACAACATTGGGTTGTTGAACCAAAAACTCTGAATGAGTTGAACACGAATAAAAAAACACAACAAAAAAACAAGAGAAACACAAATTGTGAAAACAACCCAAAGCCTCGCAGTGCAGTCACCTATTAACAAAAAAGGACGGAAACGGTGAACTACAACAAAAAAAGGACACATCTCAGAAATGCCATGGGGTGGGTTGTGCCACCTTTTGGTTCGATTCTGGCGCTGTGCTTTCCAACGTGAAAAAGGATTCCTTCCAAAGTAGATACGTAAATCTGGGTGTAGATACCTTAGGTAAGGTTAGTGGGCAGGTAGGCAGGGAAGGTAGGGTATGTGGGGGCGGCTTGAAGAAACTTCAAAGTGGGAATCACCAAAAGCAGTACATTACTTTGCTTGGTGTTTGCAAACACACTGTCATTGCGAGTGTCATGTGTCTCCGCTACAGCAGAGAAATGGCAACACAAGATACCAGGTATCCAGCAAAAGCCACTACGGCAATCGAAAGCACAGGGGGGGAAGTAAAAAGCAGGCACTCCGCTAGGTACTAAAGTTCTGTTGATTGTCAACAGAACTTTTTGAAAATGGGGAAAAAAAGAAAAAAAAAAAAAGTTCTGCTAAGTGGTTCAGACCCGTTCTACCTGTCAAAAAAGCTCAGGAGAAGAAGATATGGAGAGGTGAGTGCTCAAACGTCCCAAAAAAGTCAAAATCGGGCGTTGGTAAAAAAAAAAGTTGCGTACCGTGCGCCTGCGGCGCAAGCATGTACCCCACCAACGTGGACCATCAACAGAATATTTTCAAAATCGGAAATCCTAGCGGAGAGCCTGGTAAAAAGCAAAAAAAAAAAAAAAAAAAAAAAAAACCAACACAGCACGAACCGTGAAGAAAGGATAGGGGAGACGGGCAGAGCTACAATGGTCCCTAGGTTCGTGCTCTGAGGGCCGCTTTTTCTTGCAGTCCCAATGGTATGATATTATGGGGGGGAAAAGCTTGGAAACGTTCACAAATAAACAAACAAAAACAAACAAAACAGCATCCCGAATGAAAGTATTTCAGACGGTTGAAGTAAAGCGATGAATCGAAAACGGTAAAAAAAAAAACAAACAAACAAAACAAGAAGAGAGGGAGAATGGTCATTTATGCAGGCACATCTGACTGGCCCACACACGATGCCAGCCATCCGGCTGAGCACAAAGTACCCTACGGACAACAGAAGGTAATCGAAAATCTAATGTTTAAAAAAAATATTTGGTCTAAGCCACGCAAAAAGGGGACACCACGACTTTCACAACTCAGGAGAAAAAGAAGCACGTAAAGTACTCCGCGGTGACAACAAATAGGTGGGGAAAAGATACGAAAAGAGCAACGGCACAAATTTTGATAATTGCATAAGATGAATGCGGCACATTGTGCACACACATTGCAAGAGAAAGTGGGGAAATATCGTATGGCTGCGAGCCACACTCATACAGCTCACGACAAAGAAAAGGTGGATGAATGCTTCACGTGCATACATCTTCAAAACAAACTGTAGTTGTTGATGCAGGCACCTCCGACTGACCCACGTACGATGCCAGCCATCCGGATGAAAGCAGAAACAAACAAATGATATTTAAGTTGACAATAAAAACGATGAAATAAGTTGAGAAAAGTTTAGAAGATGAACTAAAGCTTGGTTACCTAGTAAAAGATACAAGTTTTTCAGTTCAGGGCGCACATCTTCCAGAACAGAGTGAAGGCAGTATGAACTGGCCTACTGCTGGACTCCGCCAGCCGCCTTCACACGCCTCAGGAGCACCAGCCATGTCAGGATCCTCAGAATGGCGTAGTACGAGCTCAAAATAACACCACTGCGCCAGACAGATGCACCCGAGATCTCAAGATCGTCCAGAATCAAGTCACCTGTTCCCAGACAGGGCACAGTCAGGTTCTCAGGGCAGTCAAGAGTCCTTCCGTTGAACTCAGCGTACATTGCTCCCTCAAAGGCCCACTTCACAAAGGACACCTTCTCCAGCCAGATCAGCCACACAGGCATTTCTGTCGTCAAGAACCCAGCCGCAAGCGACATGGGAAGGAACACCAGTGGCCCCAGCACCAACGCCATTTCCAGCGACGGGGCAGCAGCACTGATCAGCATCCCGAAGCTCTGCCCAACAAACGCAAGCAGCACCACCATCAGCAAGAAGCTGAAGAACGCCTCTGCAGTCTCACGCAGTCCGACAATGAAGTACAGGGATATGGCATACAGGCCCGAGAACAGCACCAGGAAGGGGATTTCAATCACTGTCTTCGACCAGTAGTAAGCAGAAATGCTGTACATGTTCGCCTGTTGTTCACGCATGACAAGGCTCAGTTCCAGAGCAAAGGTGTGCGTGACAGCGTGGAGGGACGTCATCGCAAGGTTGATGAGCATGAAGAAGATGGCTCCCTGCTTTGCCCGCACACCTGCAGGCTCGTCGTCCTGTCTGAAGAACACAACACCAATGATGCAACCAAGCATAATCGAACTGATGATCCTGCTCTTGAAGAGACGTTCGTTGCGGAAAATCGCGTTGGTGTTCCTCGTCATGAGCGCACGGAACTGCCTCCCGAACCCAACCGCATAGCTGTCCTCCACCTCCACGTCGTCCTCCACTTCCTCTGCAGGCAGAAGCGTCGGGCTCCTGTTCGCTGCAGAGTGCTCTACCCACAGGTCTGCAAGACGCTCACTCACCTCGTGTCCCTGCTGCACATTCCGCAGGCTTCCCTTCTCCTCTGTTGTGAGTCCTGTCCGCAGAAGCTTCATGTAGTAGTCAGGTGGGTTGGTGTACTGCGGCACGGCGTAATCCTTTTTGTCGAAGTACGACATCGAGTCCTCTGCCTTCCCGAAGTACACAATCCTCCCAGCGGACATGAGAAGCAGGTCAGTGAAGGTCTTGAACAAACCTGACGAGGGCTGGTGAATCGTGCAGATCACAGTCCTCCCTGCATGGGCAAGCTCCCTGAGTGTGGCAGTCACTGACTCTGCTGTGAATGAGTCCAGTCCAGTGGTCGGCTCGTCCAGAAGCAGGATGTCGGGATCGGGGATCAGCACCAGGCCAATCGCCACACGCTTCCGCTCACCACCTGAAATACCACGTCCACCCGCAGCAGGAGCACCAATGAGCTGGTCTGCAACCGCCTGCAGACCCAGCTCGTCAATGATGTCCTGCACACGTGCCTCACACTCAGATATAGTGGTGCTCTCAGGCAGCAGGAGACGGGCACCAAACATCAGAGACTCGCGGACAGTGTCAGTGGCGCTCAGCTTGTCATCCTGCATGACGTACCCGAGATGCTGCTGCACAGAGCTGCCCTGGGTTGCGTAGTCACGTCCGTTCAGCTTGATCGTGCCTGAGGTGGGCGAGATTCTGTTTGCCAGCATGTTCAGCATTGTTGTCTTGCCTGCGCCTGTAGAGCCCATCACCGCCGTCAGTGAGGATGGGGGGATGGTGAGGTTCACGTCACGCAGGATCACGCGTGTTGTGGCAGGGGTGTCCTTCGTCTCGGGGATGTCCACACTGTACTGCAGGTCGTTCACACGGATCGTCTGTGTCTTGCGTGTACCCTCCAGGGCAAGTCCCTTCGACGGTGTGGTGGGTGTCACGACAATGGCAGTCGAAGCGCTAGGCGTCTCAGAAATAGGTTCGTTCGACATGTTTGTTTTGTTGTTGTTGTTGTGATACAAGCTGTGAGGTCGCCAGGGTGAGAGGGGGTGAGAGGGAGTGAAGAAAACCGCGTTCGAGGAGCTGATTTCGAGAGAAGCATTGTATTGGCAATGTCCTTGTAGCCAACCGTGGGTGGGAACCGTGGTCTGTCAAGCCATGTTTAAAACTAAACCGTTTCGGGAAACACACAAAAATGAATGGTGAATTCAACACCAGGGCTACACTTTTTTCTTACTTCTTCTTTTCTTTGGTACTACTTTTTTTCCACCCCCCTTTTCCCCCACACTTTCATACCCCGCTGGCCTATCCAGCCAGCCCCCACACTCTCATCCTTGCATATACTTTTTCCCCTCCGCGTAATTTCCCTCATTTTTTCCCCCCATCTTCTTTTTCTTCTTGCTCCTCAATGCCCATCCTCATCGACAAAGATCTGAAACTCGTCATCATCCTCAACGGGTGCAGCTGCTGGGGCGGGTTGCTCTACAGACTTCTGCTGTTTCTCGTTCTTCTCCTCCCCCTCCACTCCCTTCACTGCTTCCACTGGAGCTGCATTGAGTTCAGAGAGGAGTCTGTTTGCATCAGAGATCCCTGCACCAATGTGACCAAGCTGTTCACGTGTCTGCGTGACACTGTGTACTTGGGCCTTCTGGCGGGCCTGCATGAATAAGGCTCCTGAGCCATCCCGCTTGATTTTGTTTGAGATGCCCAGCCATTCGCAGAGCTGTGCTGTTTGTGGGTGGTCTGTTTCAACAAAGTCGCGTTCTCTGGTGGACCACTGTTGATCCCAGGACTGGGCCTCAATGCCAACAACCTTCCCATCCTTCATGAGCACTGCGTCGGACTCTCTTGCCTGTGCGTCCAGGGCTGCCCTCGTTGCGGTGTGCTGTGATTTGATGTGCTGAATGCGTTCCTCAGTCATCTTGCAGTAGGCCTCCCCGACAGGGAAAATCTCATGAGAGGTCTTGAGCACTGTCAGCCAGTCGATGTCGCGGTAGATACGAAGGTCGCCTGCGTTCGTGAGAGGCGTGTTGTCACGACCGTCGGTGCCTTCAATTTGAAGAATCTGCAAAAAGCGCCGTCCAGGAAGGCATTTGTCCAACGCAAGGAACTTCGTTGCAGGCGAAGTCTCCTGTGTCCCCCACCGCACCAGAGCAGAGAATTTGACGTGAAGATGGCCTGAGAAGTGGTACGCCGGCTTCAACGTGTTCATCAGCGTTTCTGCAGCAGGGGAACCAAGCGTACCTGTGTTCACCTCCTCCTCGAACTGCCGTTTGTACCGGATCAGGCCGTCTTTATCACCATGCTCATACACTCCACGGGGCCAGTCGTGTGTCAACATGATGTCCGGGCGTGTCGACACCGCATCACTCCAGGCAGCAAGCTTCGCCACTTCAAACTCACGTACATGATAAATGGATCTCTGTGTATCGGGGCTGTATGGTGGCCGCTCGGGATAGCCCTTCTGATGATCGCCGTACTTAAATATCCCGGAGCTTCCGCAGATGGTCAAACCTCCGACGTGAATCACGCCGCTCATCCCCAAATAGTAGATGTTGTCCGCCACCCACCCGCCGTAGTAGGTCTCCCAGAGATAGTTGCTTGCCTCGTGGTTGCCGCCAATGAAGATGGTTAAGATGGGTGCGCGTTTGGCGCCAGTGTAGTACTGTTGGAAGTCGCCCATCACCCGGTACTTCTGTGGGCATGCAAGGCTGTCGAGGTCGTTCTGGTCGCGAGTCGACTGAAAATCACCGCAAATAATCAAAAGTTCGACCTTAGCACCATGCTGCTGCTCTGCTGCCGCAAGCGAATCATAAATAATATCCAATTCCCCATGACCACATCCTTCCACTGCAATTAACATTTTTTTGTGTTTTCTGATTTTAGATAGGAGAGGGGGGAGGGAAGGGGAGGAGGAGGGGAGATGAAGAAATAGATTGTTTTTTTTTTTGAACGTAGATCTTTTCCGATGGGATCGTTAGGTATTATAATGTGACTATTTTTTGCCGGAAAATAAAAGCTGATAGTTTCTTTTTCGGTTCGGGATAGAGAGGAGGTCATCATCTGTTTTTGACCGGCTTTTTCTTCTTCTTTTTTTTTTTTTGTATTTTTCCTGTTGAGGAGGTACACTCCAACACTCATCAGGCTGGGGCTGCTCCCTTGCCCTTGCCCTTACCTTTACCCTTACCCCCTTTTGTTCCTTTGCCCTTGCCCTTCCCGCCTTTTGAACTGGAGCTTTTTGCGTTTGAGTATCCACCTTCCGTTTCGGGCTTCTTTTTGCCACCTTTACCCCCTCCTCCTCCTCCTCCTCCTCTGCCTCCTCCTTTTGCTCCTTTCTTCTTCGGTTCTGCATCGGACGCTGTTAATGCCTCTTTTTTCTTGCTCTTTTTGTCTCTCTTTTTAGGTTGTACTTCCCATGGTGCTGGGGGCAGGATGTAGACCTCGGGGATGTCAATACTGGGGAGTGCGGCGTGAACGGAGAGGCTTTCTACCACGGTGTTCCCGTATGAGTACAACACCAAGCAGGGCAGACGAGGTACTTTTAGATGCTTGTCCAAATTGAGGCTCCATTCGAAGAGAATCGCCCCTTCTTTCTGGTGGGTCCATGCTGTCGAGGTGGGCTGTGCTGTGTCGTGGCAGGTCATAGCAACGCTCACCTTCCCACGCCCGTAGATGAGGGAGAGGTGCATATTCTTTGACTTCGCTGCCGCCAATGCATCTTTTTGCGTTTCAGAAAACTCTGACGTCCAAAACGGATTCGGGTCACCTCCTTTCGTAACTTCCAAGAGATCCACTCCATGGGTTTTGATGCGAAGTCCGAAGCCTGCTCCACCAAGACCTACTTGGCCATCATGCTCGACTAAGGATTGGATTAGAATATCAGTGATGGTATCGGTTCGGAAAATTAGGTCAACGTGCAGCGCTTCAGCCGGGGCAGCCTTCTCTGGAACCTTGCTAGGAAGTGGCAGACCTGCCTCTTCAGACCCTGACACGGAGTCCTCCGGCATCGAAGCAAAGTCGTCGATCTCCTCAAATTCCTCCGCCTCCTCGTCCTCTTCGGACTCCATTTCGCTCTCGGTAGGCTCGGTGGGCTCAGGTTCTGCTTCGTCTTCAGGTTCGAGTGTAGTGTCTGAAGCATAGATTAGAGGCAAAAAATCGCTTCTTGGAAGAATAAGCGGGTCAAGAAGACCTTTCAAAGTAAAGGTGCGTGCGTTCTTTGATCCTACAACCAGGTCGTTGCCGGACATATAGACACGCCAGTGCTTTAAAGAGGCTTCGGGTCCTTTGCCGCCTTTAACAACATCGTGGGTAGCAGTGCTGTATAAGGTGTGGGTGCGTTTGGAGGATTCATCGTGAAGTGCGGTGCGCCATTCTGCGTTGACACCGCGAAGGTGGCGGAGAGAGAAGAAGTCGAGGAATGATGCTATGTGTGAGACTGGAAGAGATGCGTCTGACATTGTTTTCATTTTATTTTCAGTTCTGCTCGGTGGGGAGGATGACTTTATAACACAACAGAAACTAAAAATTGACTTGAAATACAAAACCCTCTGAACAGTATACCTTTGGTACAATAACCTGGCTGTACCGGGCCCCCAAGCATTGTGGTTTACATCTGATATGTACCCCGCTTCCATTCATCAACCAGATGAACGGGGATCATGGCAAACACATAAAACACAAACTTTAAAAAAGCGAAGGCTTTGAGAACGCAATACTCTTTATCTCCCCTCCTCTTCCCCTTCTGGCAACCAACAGCCCTCCCTTGGGAGTGCCCCAGCAGCAATCAGAAGACGTGCAGCGCTGTCGTGCCCCTCTGCAACTGCGAGCTGCAATGCCGTCTGCCCTGCAGGGTTGGTATCCTCTAGGGGCGCACCGCAGGCAATAAGAAGTGCAAGCGAAGCATCGTTGCCAATGGAAGCTGCCGCGACAACAGGTGTCACCCCACCTGCATCACGCAGCATCACATCCGCCCCCAACCCCACCAACACCCGCACTGCCTCCACACTCCGATTCCCCACCGCAACCAACAGCGGGGTGGTCCCCTCCCCTGCCTCCCCTACCTCCCCCATCTCCCCATCCACCCCCACCCCCGCCGCAACCAGATCTGCGCACATCGTTGTATTATTCAACCACGCTGCCGTCTCAAGACACGCACACAGGGTTGCACCAAGATGACCAGCATGGGGGAGAAGATGCTTCAACGCAACTGAATTGTTATGATAGACAGCCCTGGTGACATCATCCGACTGCACGACTGCACCACAGGAGAGCAGCAGCGCTGTGAAGTCTGCGCGGTTGAGGAGAATGCTTTCGGAAAGAAGTGACTCCGCATCATCGGAAAGGGAGGCGCCACCATAGCGCATGAGTGTGTGCACTACAGCGTAGTGGCCTAGGCACATCGCAGCCCGTACTATGCTGCAGGAGAGATGCGCGCCGGCATCGAGCAGGGCAGCTACACAGACGCCATCCCGGCAAGCGTGCAGCAGTATTGGTACCCCGTTCCGTTCCGCATTCGGGTCGGCCCCTGAGGAGAGCAAGTCCTCAACCCCTACCCCACCCCTCGCAATGCAGTGGAACAACCCAACATTCAATTCATCCATTGATGAGAAAAAATGTGGGGAAAAAAGAATGGGCTAGTGAGTAATATTGGGTGAAAGGAGGAGAAGGAGGAGAAGGGGGAGAAGGAACTCCCCTGTGGTATAAAAGTGGTTGTGGTAATGTATTGTCTACCGTAAAGGTAGATGGAGATTCTCCTCAAGGAATCCTTGAAGGTGGCACAAAAACCAACTTCGAGTGTGCTGTCCCTTTTCATGTCTAGCCATGGAAACTGTATCACAAGTGATACTGGGGAAAACCTCCACTCTCATTTTGCAAGCTTTATTTCCGTTATGGTTTTCTCCTCACAGAAAAAAAATGTAAAAAAATAACACACACACACTTTGCCCCAAATTCTTGGGAAATGGGCTTTGGTTCCATCATCTGACACGGCATCTTTTTTAAAAAGGCCTTCGTTCATTGCTTCTTTGGAAAGATGGGTCCCCAACGAAGCTGCACACAAGAATAGCGCAACTTAAGGAGAATGTCCGGCATTGTTCTAACGCTCAGTGTCTGCCCCTGCATCAATGAGCACCTCCACCACGTCTGCATGTTTTCTCTTCACAGCAAAGTGCAATGCAGTGTCGTTGTCTCTGTCTTGGTGATTCAGGTCCACCTCCGGCAAACCCACAAGATAGCGCACAGTATCGGTGTGTCCATGATACGCTGCAAACATAAGACACGTGTTTCTTCTGTCGTTTGTGGTACGCACATCCGCACCTGCTTCGACCAACATCGTCACAGTTGTGAGTTCTCCAGAAATGCTAGCCAAGTGCAGAGGCGAGCGTCCATCAACATTCTTTGTCTCAATGTCTGCCCCTGCATCAATGAGCACCTGCATCACGTTTGCATGTTTTTCTTCCACAGCTAAGTGCAACGCAGTGTTGTTGTCTCTGTCTTGGTGATTCAGGTCCACCTCCGGCAAACCCACAAGATAGCGCACAGTATCGGTGTGTCCGAAATACGCTGCAAGAATGAGACTCGTGCCTCCTTCGTCGTCTGTGGCACGCACATCCACACCTGCTTTGACCAACTTCGTCATAGTTGTGAGTTCTCCAGAAATGCTAGCCAAGTGCAGAGGCGAGCGTCCGAAAGCATTCCTTATCTCAATGTCTGCCCCTGCATCAATGAGCACCTGCACCACGTCTGCATGGTTTTTCTGCAGAGCAAAGTGCAACGCAGTGTAGTTCTTGCTGCCTTGCTGATTCAGGTCCACCTCCGGCAAACCCACAAGATAGCGCACAGTATCGGTGTGTCCTAAATACGCTGCAAGGAGAAGACACGTGGCTCTGTCGTCTTCTGTGGCACGCACATCCGCACCTGCTTTGACCAACATCGTCACAGTTGTGAGTTCTCCAGAAATGCTAGCCAAGTGCAGAGGCGAGCATCCTTCATCATTCCTTGTCTCAATGTCTGCCCCTGCATCAATGAGCACCTGCACCACGTCTGCATGATTTTCCTGCACAGCAAAGTGCAACGCAGTGTAGTTCTTGGTGTCTTGCTGATTCAGGTCCACCTCCGACAAGCTCAAAAAATAGCGCACAGTATCGGTGTGTCCTTTATACGCTGCAAACATAAGACACGTGTCTCTGTCGTCTTCTGTGGCACGTACATCCGTACCTGCTTCGACCAACATCTTCACAGTTGTGAGTTCTCCTGAAAGGCTAGCAAAGTGCAGAGGCGAGCGTCCTTTATTAGCCTTTGTCTCAGTGTCTGCCCCTGCATCAATGAGCACCTGCATCACGTTTGCATGCTTTTTTGCAGAGCAAAGTGCAACGCAGTGCGGTTCTTGCTGCCTTGGTGATTCAGGTCCACCTCCGGCAAACCCACAAGATAGCGCACAATATCGGTGTGTCCATTAGAAGCTGCAAGGGTAAGACACGTCTCTCTGTTGTCGTCTGTGGTACGCACATCCGCACCTGCTTCGACCAACATCTTCACAGTTGTGAGTGCTCCTGAACGGCTAGCCAAGAGCAGAGACGAACGTCCTTTGTCGTCCTTTGTCTCGATGTCTGCCCCTGCACCGATGAATACCTGACACACTGCAGGGTCCTCCCACATGGCTGGACAAAGGCGCGACGTCTGACCTGCACTGTCCTTGGAGTCGTGTGGGACAAAGGCGACCTTGCTGCAGACTGACTTCCAATGCTGCAAGAGGACCTCCGTGCACGCAGTGTGGTCTGCGTGGACACACTCACTCAGCAGGATCCCAAAGCCCATCTGCGTTGTCTCGACATACGGAAGAAGCAGTGTGAGGCATTCATTGTGGTTCCCTCTGCATGCCTCGTGCACAGCTTCGAAGGCGACCGTTTCCGTTTTGCTGCCTGGGGAGAGCTTCTCGAGTGCTGCCCGCACGGCAGCGGTGTTGCCGTTCCTGACAGCCTCCAGCAGGTCCTTGTCAGAAAGCTTTCTTCTTTTTGGTGGGTTCTGGTTTGGTGTGCTGTCTGCGTGTCGCTTTGACATGGTGTTGTGTGTATTGCTGTGAGGTTGATGATGCTTTGTGTCATATGCGAGGTTGCGGGGATGGAGGGAAGGATCTACAAAAGAAGCTAAGGGCCTGTCTTTGTGTAACGTTCTGTGTCTCAATACACTAACACACACAGGGTGTGCTCGAAAGACTCGACGAAGGGTCTTCATCCTTCAATAAACAGCGCACGCTCTGTTAATTTCACCATTGGCAATATTTCTTGGGGCTAGCTTCATCCCCTATGTCTCGAATACCACCACCATCCTGCCCACCTTCTGCTACCAGAACAACATGCGGCAACCGTTCTAACACTGTCGGCGCACCCAAACACCCGGAGGCATGCACCAAACCTGAAAGCACTGTTGTCGCCCTTGGAAGGACAGTGTGCCCCGCACCTTTCGCGCCACGTTGTTCACGGAAGCTGTCGAACAGACATAGCACCTCCATCTCTCCGAAGGTGAGTTTGCGAAGCGACTCTATCATCATGGAAGGGCTCTGCTGTGAGAAAGGGTTCGTTGCGATCATGCGACACCCAGCCGCAGATGCCGTCTTCCCCGAGGATGTAGATCGGGATCGACTTTGCGAGGTTTGATGTCCATGCCCGGAGAGTTTCTAATCTGGCGGTGCAGTTTGCGTAGCGGAGTTGCGCGGGTGTACCGGGCACATCCTTTGGGGGTGATTCAAGCAGAACCAAACAGGAGATGCTCACTGCGACGTCATTGCTTTTGTCGACACATCGGCAGCAGCTGTACTGTAAGAACGTGAAGAGAAGAGATTACCCCACTATCTCCCCATTCAACCCCTCTTTCCCCCAAGAAATTCATTTACATCGTCTAAGGTGGAGCAGCGCTTTTTTTTAAGCTTCAAAAACGAGCAACTTCAGCGAAACGCCACTCAACACCGCCAAACTCGGGTTAAAATTAGGTGAACAACGCGAAATATTCTTGCTATAAAATGTAACTTTTCCTTTTTTTGAAAACTTGGTTGTATTAGTGTAGCCACCCTAGAGTGTGCTCCACTATATTCTTTTTTTCTGTTTCCTTTTTTTTCGTACTGAATGGGGGGGGGAGGTTATATGGTTGCGCAGAAACGCAATCATACAAAATGAGGGGGAAACAATGAGGGGGGATAGAGAGGGGTAGGCTTCTACCCCAAAGCGAGCAGCTCGTCTGACAGCGCCCGCTCCCACTCTGTTAGGCCAACTATCGGTTCCTTCTCAGCCTTACGCAGCTTCAGGTCCAGCACAGTGACCCACAACGGTGAGAACTCCGTCACCATCTCAGCCGGGAGGGGGTGCTCGGGGTGTAGTGTATTGTACCCTTCAATAGGCCCGCCCCTGCGCCCTTCAATTAACACCTCCATCCATTCAGGTGTCACATCTAAGCTGTCCGTTTTGTTGAAGGTATCGGTCAAAGAGAAAACCGTCATATTTTAAAAAGGCATCCTGTCGAATGTGTGGAAAGAGGGGGGAACTATTCGGGTGGCTAAAGGTGTGTTGAAAAGTGGACAACCTCGGGTGTCTACAACCAATTCAGATTTTAAGGATGGAGTTTGTTGAATTTATGTCACCTTGATCGTAAATTGATATAAAAGAGTAATGAAAGTTAAATTGCGAGAGAGTGTCGTATTGAATAGATTTATTTTTTTGTACTGACTAGCACAGTCTTTTTTTGTTTCAGATTTCTTTCAATAGGCTAGGTTTTGTTGTATTTGCCCCACCCCATACCCTCCCACCCACCCCACACCCCCATCCTAATCAATATCAGTATTTGTGTTTTGTGGAGTAGTCCTTGGGAGACTGGACAAGCCCCTTGCCCTTCCTCGCACCACGGTACACGGTTTCGACAAGGTCAATGAACTCCTGCTTGTCTGTTAGCGGCCAGTTGACTTTGTTATTGTTCCCTGTGCCCAGATCCACCATGATATGTTTGTTACGGTAGAAAAACATGACTGTCACACGGTCCACAAGCTCGTACATCTCATTGAAGTCGGGCACCTGTTGGTTTTGTTAGGGTTGTACAATTGTACTAAAAAGGTTTGTAAAAAAATAAACGTCTCTGTCTGAGTCACTTTGTGCTTCTACTAAACAGGATGGATCAAAACTTTTTTGTTATAAACAGGGTGTGCCAAGATGTATCAAAACGCGGGGTATTATTTTAAATTTGAATCAAAACGTAAAAAATGGATGCAAAAAAATGTTAAAGTGGGACGAAAAAAAAAACCCCCCCCCATAACAAGAACATACCTCAGTAACATCGACTACATAAATAGCGGCCATGTTTCTCAGCTTTTCTGCAGTATTAGCGAGGACGTGGTCCATGACCATGCACTCCTGATCCCAGTCGTGTCCGAACCGAATGACCACCACCCGTTCCTCGTCAAGCACTATTGATTGATCCACTGCCCATCCACTTTCCAAGTGAGTCAGCAGGCAGGCCATTTTACTTTCTTTCTTTGTGTATGAATATATTCTGTATGAACGTTGGAATGAGGGAAGGGCAGAGCAGACTTTGTATCAAAGAGTGGAATGCTTGCTTTTTGTACTTTTTTTTTATTTTTTTTGCTCTTGTTTGTTTTATTTTTTTTATTGTCTTTTTATTTTTTGCTTTTTTGCGTTGAAACAAAAAATGGTTGTTGCTTTAAAAAAAAAAAATTAAAAAAGGTGGAGTCGGTCACACGATACGTCTCAAGAACGTAAAATAGCGCGACCACAAAAATAATAATAAACAAAAAAAAAAGGTGTTGTGTTGTTACGTTGGAGCGCCGATAGGCGCGTACCCGTTGCCTTTTAGCTATGACAACATAGTGAGGTGCTCATTTGCTATCAGGGAATCTTTTTTTTTTCTCTTCAGAAAACCCTGCCTTATGTCGGTGCAATGTGACCCCCTTTGGTGATAATTTGTCACTTTTTCTTTTCTTTTCTTTTTGATAATCAGTAGTAGTGTAGCTGTTATACAGTCATACACATATTGATAGGTGTTTTTGTTTGTCACTAATGAGCCATTTTCTTTTTACGTACATCCAATTATGGGGCTCTGTTGCAAGGACATTGATTTCAAAAAAAAAAAAGGGGGGGGGTTAAAAAAAGAGTAGTTGAACGTGCTAAAACGCATCTCCGTCAAGCTCATGCATCCCTTGGGCTACCGTGAAGTGCAAAGGCAGACTCGAGAAGTCATTTACAGGCAGCACATCTCACCCCCTGGATGTGGCAGCTCTCCCTGCAATAAGCTGGACTGACTCCAAAAAAAAAAAAAAAAAAAAATCTTAGAATCGTGTGCACTGTACACTGCGCACTGTACCATTCCTTGCCGTTTAGTGGCACGCAATCTCATTAGATTGCATCATGCAATTTCATTCAAGATGAACTATCAGTTGAGAACCCCTTTTACTACAGTGTAAAAAGGTAGTACTCCTGTTCCACCTTATTTTCAAACTTTTTTTCCCATTCTTTTAAAAAAAAAAAAAACTACCATCGCGTCAGTATGTTACTGACTACCAGAACCACAGACTGCTCTCTGAAACCCCCAAGCTCAAAAGGCAAAAAAAATATGCCTTGTTTTTTTTTTATATTTCCCCCTTTTTCGCATTTTTTTTCCCCTTTTGAATGTCAACCGTTTTCACCCCCACCCCCTTTTCTTATTAATCTGCATATCACATGCATGCCTTTAAAAAAAAATATAAATTGAAGGAAGGAAACAACCCAACTTCCGGAAGTGTGTATGTGTGTGTTTTTTTTTTTTTTTCTGTTTTTTTTTTTTTCTTTTTTTTTTACTTTTTTTTCGACAGAGAAGAGCAATTGAAACAAAACAAAAAAAAAGCCCTTTTTTAGGAAAGGGTTGTTACGTGTGTCCAAGCTGACACCAAAAAAAAAAAAAAAGAAAATGTATATGAGACAATGAATGGAAGCAACGCACCGTAATGTCTCGCAAGAAAACGAGACTATAATCCTTTCACGTTCATCCCTGGTCTACCCTTTACGGTTTCCTTAGATGGAGGCTTTAGAGTGAAAATACATAACACAAAGGGGGTCGGTGGACTTATGAAGAGAGCATGTGCAGGTTGACAGTGCACTCCATTTCTGCCTCCGTTCCCTTGAAATCTTAGTTGTATTAGTGTAGACACCCGACGGTGTTCTACTCTACAAATTTTTTTTTTTTGTTTATACGCAAAATCCTCGCAAAAAAAATTTAAAAAAAAAAAATTGGACTCACAAAAGCACCATCTTTAAAAAAAAGCTGGGGGTCAATACTGTCATTGTGTACCCTTAGCAGAAGGGGGTACTATAGCGAAAGGGGAAACAACGACCACATACACCATACTAAAAAAGAAAAAAATTAAAAAGAAAAACGCAAAAAAAAATGTTCAAAAAAGAAAAATTGTTTAATAATACTGAAGCAGGGCTGGTTTACTTTGATCCTTTCGTTGCAAAAGGCAAAGCATCCAGGTGAGCAACACAGTAAGGTCGAAAGGAGAGTGGCAGGGAGAGAGGGAAGGATGGGACTGACAAATCTGTCACCAATCTAGAGTATCAACACTATGTTGTCAAGACAAAACATATTAGTTTATTTTTTTAAAAAAAATTTTGTATTTTCCTTTTCTCTGAATTATTCACAACTGCAGTGTCGACAACCAGCCCACACTCACACCACAACGAACGAACGAACGACCCTGAACCGAAGGTTCCCCGTACACATCTAGAAGAACGTCCGCAAGAACCGTGAGCGCCCTTTTTTTTTTGTGAGAGGGTGAAGAACCTCCTCCACACAGTGTCCTCCCGCATTGTCCCCGTACCGCGGACCCCACCTCATTACCTGAAGTTGCTTCAGTACCCCCTTCCTCCTCTTCCTCCGCGTCCACCGCCTCCACGTCCGCCTCTCTGTAGGTGTGGGGGATATTTTGACAGGGAAAAATGATTAAGATATTATTTTCAATCGAAAGATGGAGTTTTCCACCAGCGTCGTCTCCTCTTTTTTTATCTTTATTTTTTGTTTTTTTTTGCAACTGAACAAACAGGGTACAGCCACTACACCTTTCCCTAATTGTGTAGCACGGGTCCTCTTAGCAGGCCAGGGGAAAAAAGATATTTCAAATATGTTCTATACTGAAGGTGTAATAGGCTACTAAATGTACCCATACTTTTTAAGTGGGTTGTTTGTTTCTAATGAGGAGAAAAAAGAGAGAGAAAGTTGATAAAATACTAATCTGAGCCTCGAGTACTTACTCCTTACTCACCTACTATGAAAAAAATATGGTTGATTTTTAAATTTTCGTGCAAAACAACGCTGTCGTAGGTATCGTATTCGTGTATTTGAAAACTTGGTTGTATTAGTGTAGACACCCGAGGATGAACTCCACTATACAAAACGCTTTTACATAACCGCTGATGAACACGATGAGTGATGCATGCTCGGGGGAAGTCGTGCGCTTTCTTTTTTGATTTATTTTTTAACATACGTCACCGAAGGTACGGGAGTCTGGCCCCTGGTTCGGTTGCCTCTCGGAATCTTTGGTGAGCGTGTCGAAGAAGCCTCCCTCCTGTGTGGTGGTGGTGTGGTGTGATTTGAAACTGGGTAATTCTTGCAAACTATTTACACATAAGGCACAATGTGCTGGCAGAGCAAACACACAAACGCACGAAAAAATGATACTGCTGAAGTCCGTTATGTCGTCACCGGGACAATGTTTGGGGTACAGCGTTAAATCTTCATTGAACCACTGAACTACAGACTCGCAGTGCACTCTACACCAGAAGCAGGAAAATATTCGGGGTTATTAAAAGAAACAGAAAAATGGGAAACAAATTTAGCCACATTTTTATTTTTTTTTTTTCTCTTTCATGATCCATAATAGAAAGCAAACTAAAGGGAACGAGAAAGATAGTCATACCTTCGTGTACACGCTCTTGACGTTCTCGCTCTTCTCCTTCTGGAAGGACTCGACCTTCTCGTTCATCTCTTCGTAGTTGAACTGTGCAAGGTGTGGGGTAGAATAGGTAGGTTACAAAATAGGGATCTGTTGTCAGTGTCTGAACTACATTGGCAGAATGAGTGCGATGTGCATGCCTTATACAAACCATTGGTGTGGATGTGTTAACAAGAAAGGTGGTGAAGAAAGGTTGGCAAGATGACCCTAAGTCTCACGTGTTTCGTCACCTTTAAAACATTTAGGTTTAGAAATCGTCCCCACCTGCAGACGAAACAGCATAACCTAAGCCTGAGAACGGGATCATCAAGATTGGCCTTGTCGTGCAGAGTTGCAACTAAATATGTTTCAAATCTAAAAAATAAAGATAAGTTGAGGTGATCCAGTCTCACGCTTTTTCACACATTTTCACTTGGTTTCACGGTGTGAAAAAGTGTGTAAGAAAGTGAAAAAAAAAAAAACTGCTTCACGCACTCTGAGTGGATTCCTCCAGAAAAAAAACTTGGTGTTTTCACATGGTTCACACATTTTCACTTGGTTTCACATATTTTCACTTGGTTTCACACATTTTCACCTTGGTTTCACACGTTTTCACTTGTTTTCACACGTTTTCACGGTGTGAAAACGTGTGGAAAAGTGTGCGCTGGATCACCTCAATAAGTTGCAAAAAAAATGCATCTAACATACGTCACCCATAGCGTCAAAGGCCTTGGAGTCCTGGCCTCTCTCTTTCGCGAACTCAAGCCCCGTGTGATTTGAGTAACGGTTTCCTCCCTTTCCTCCGTACCTGCGTTGATTTGAGGGGGGGTTTTTTTAATAAATACATTATTTGCCACAGCAGCTAGTGTTAATGATTGGTATTTGTATCAGTGTCGAGGATGGGCTCTATGACACTTCTTCCTTAACAAAAAGCAACTGTCCAGACACCACCTTGGCTTGAGACACCGCATCGCCATCGTAGAACAATGGGACACACCAAAAAGAACAAAAGCATACCTCTGACCGCCACCTCCCTTTCTGCCGCCACCTCCGTACCCCTTGTTGCCTCCCCCGTAGTGCTGCCTGCGGTCGTGCACTGGCACAACTCTGTCCTTTCCTCCCCAGCCACCTCCTCCTCCTCCACCCGACTTGCCCTGGATCTGCTGCCCACGGAACTGGTTTCCGAAGTCGTTTCCTCCCCCGAACTGGTCGTGGTGGTGTTGGTGGTGGTGTTGCTGGTGCTGGTGGTGTTGGGGCTGGTGCTGGTGGTGCTGGTGTTGGTGGTTTTGTTGCTGTGGGCGGCCCTGACCTTGACCCTGACCCTGACCCTGACCCTGACCCTGCTGGCGGGATGCGACGGAAGGCCCTGCGGACACGATGGCGGGGTCAGATGGGGGCAGGTCCCGTGAGTCGTACACTGTCAGGTCCTGGATGTCGTTCCCTCTGCAGAGATGAATGGGTGTGGGTATAGCATGAATGCTGAAGAAGTTAGTCCAAAGTAATGGATACACAAAAAAGAAGAAACCAAAGAGTACTATAAACTATACAATGAAGAAAACTTGAAGTGTGTCTCTCGTACACACCTCAAAAAATCCCACACTATACAGATCGCCAGCCATCAATAGGGGAAGTAAAAAAAAGGGGAAAGTGGCATTCAAAAAGAATGACATACCTGAACACAATGTACTCGTAGTTCTTCTCGGAGCGGGCAACGAATCTGGCCGCTGGGCGCTGCTCAGTGCCGTACATGGAGACATTGGCGAGTGTCAGTGTGTTCGCATCGGGGTTGATCTCAGACAGTGTTCCTGAATTGAAGAAAGGGGGCAAGAAAAGTTAAGATGATCTGAAGCTTGCGATATCTAGTCACCTTGTGAGTGCAAGGGCGGAAGATGTAAAATGTAGAAGCAGTTGTAGCATATAATATTCATTCAAAACAAAGTAAAGCGTGCTCAGGTGGCACCATTACAATGATTATCGATTCGGCTTGAAATACAAAAGCCTGCTCGTGACAGTATACTTTGGTGCATGACCGGTGCACCTAGTGGACCTATCCATTTTGAGGTTGAAATCTGATGTGCCAAACAATACATCCCTCTTGGGAAAGGACGCTGAGAGAAAAATATCATGGCGAGGTCAAAAAAAAAGAAGAAAAAACAAAAACAAAACAAAAATATGTATTATACCTTCGTATCTGATGGAACTCTTGCTGATAAGACACAGCTTCTGCCCGAGCCGGGGCTGGTTGGCCATTTTTTCTTGTGTAAAAGGTTTCTGGGAAGGGGTGTGGTAGGAGGAATGTACAATAAAAACACAACAAAAATCCCTCCAAAAAGGGAGAAAACATAAAACAAAAATTTCCCTTTCGTTGTTTTTTTTGCGTTGGGCTAGACTAGATATGAAGACAAAAAAGAAGCACTGAAGCTTCCTCCTGCACTGACAATCACCATTATCACATGGCTCTGCACACACACACATGCCACCCTACAAACAATGACCTCTGAATACGGCTAGGAAGGAGGCCAGGATACTCCATACAGACACCTTATCTCTCAAGCAGGCGAGGCAATTGATGTCCGATATTATTATTTTACGAATCAGTTCGATAGGCGTCATTGAGGACCCCTGCAGCTTGGAGGATGAACCGGTCTGCGTCTGTGTCCCCGGCCATGTGACGTCGGTTCACCTTTCGTGCGTTTTCTGTTGCCATTCTCTTTGTTTCAGTGCGTCGGAGGAAGGCGTCGCCGTGTGCAGAGGAGCCGACCCCCCACACCTCAACCTGGCGTACGGTGTGCTCTGACTCTTTGTGCAGCTCGCTTGAGTGTGTTTCGCAGCGCTGCAGACTTGAGGAGACGTGAAGCGGTCCAAACCGCATCCACTCATCATCTGCATCCACATCCGCCACACCCTCCCCCTTCAAATCTACACACACCAACTTCCGCCCAATCGCGAAGAACGCAACCGACGCTACCTCCGGCTTCCACGCATCATTCTGCCGTTTCGGCCAGCTATGCACCACCACACCCAAGGTGCCATACGGCAACCGCACACAGAGCACCGTAGGCCCAGGGTACACACTGCAGAGTTCGAACAAACGCTTTGAAGACCACCCATGGGTCTCCGATGTATAGAGCTCACGCCACTCCTCTGTGCGTGGGGGGAGGTGCCAGCGCAACAGAGAAAGACCTGGGGCGGTCTCGGCAGGTGGCATCCACGTCTCCCCAAGGCACTGCGCACGCCAGCTTTCCACCCCTGCATGGGTGTTCAAGACAACAGGTGGTGGTACCGCCCAGTAAGCCGCAAAAGAGGCTACGTCAGGATACTGTGCCGCAAACACCGTGTCCCCGCCCTCCTTCCGCTCGCGATAGTACCGCAACACTGCAAGCTTGTCATCCGGGGTGATCTCATAGCCACTCTGCACACCATTGGGGAACGCTGCGTCATCCTTCCCTTTGCTACCAGAGGCACCCATTGTTTTCTTGTGTAGGGCCCTAGTGGAGGTAGGGAAAAGGAAGACGAAGAGAGAGGAGATGAAAATGATATCTTTTGAATCGGCAAAAAAAATAATTATATACTCTAGGGAAATATTGAAGCTATATTTACCTGAGGGGGGTGTCAACCACCAAGGGTTCGGATTTACCGAGCCGAAGGCGAGGTAAATCCGCACCCGAGGTGGTTGACACCCCCCGAAGGGAAATATCTTCAATATTTCCCAAGAGTTTGTAATTTTATTTCCCAAAATAAAGTGCCAAAAGCCAAATTGCTTAGGAGATTGTGACCCTTGCGTGCTGTTGGTTGATGGGTGTGTGGGGAGGTGAATGGTGGTGGTAAACAAAAACTTTTTGGTCGTCGCCTCGTTCTTTTACGAACCCTTAGGAGGAGAGTGCCCAAACGGGGGGGAAAGCCACTTGCAGCTTCTCCCCGTTTTCGTGTTCACGTGTGTAGTTAAGCCTACTGAACACATACCACATGGTGTTGGGTTTATACTCCTTCTCCTAGGCTTGTACACAGAAGTGTACTTTGGTGTAACCCTAGATGGTCAAAACACCCGATTTTTGCGGGTTTTTGCATTTTTTGGTGCCCAAAAACCCAACGCAGGGGTCGAATTTTTCCCGGATTTTTTTTTCTTCTGAGATTTTTTTTTGATTTTTTGACAAGGCGTTGGCCCATACATTTTGACAGGTACAGGTGGATTTTCGTACAGAAAATGACCGGGGAATAAATTTGTGATGCTCAAAACAGCCCAATTCTTGCTTTTTTTGATTTTTTGGTCCCAGAAGGGTGCCTGGGGTGTAGTGAGCAGTCACAAAAAACACTTGTGAAAAAAGAAAAAAAAATTTTTTTTTGCCGGGAAAATATTATAATATTTTACCTACCCATTTTTGGCTGGGATCCCCGGCTATTTACTATATTTTACCTGCTCAAATTACTATATTTACCTGCTCCAATTTTTTACGTGTAATTTGGTCGGGGAAAATATGAAAATAGCAGGGAAATACTGACACTTTACCGTCCCTGCCTCCTAAGCAATTTGGCTTGAGGCACTTTATTTCGGGGAATAAAAAAATATAAAACTTTGCCAAGTATAAAGTGAAGCTGATAAGAGTGCAAACGCCCCCTGGGCGCAGGCGCTGGTAGGAAAAGAAAAAGGGGGGAAAAAAGAGAAAAGAAAAAAAAAAAGAAAAAACTGAAGCTTGAAAGAAAGCACTGAAAAAACGTGCCTTCTGAAATACCGCAGTGTAAAAAAAGGGCCTTCTGCCACACATTTTGCACACTCCTTAAATCCACATAGTGGTGTGTCCGTGGAAGATTAATGACACTCCATTTTTTTTTTTTTTGAAGGGGAAAAAGCTAGGTTTGGGAGACTAAGAGTGCTTGTCAGAGAGAGGTGGAGTGGGTAGGTGAGTCAATAGAGGGAGCAAGGAAAAAGAGGGAGGGGGGGAAAGAAAGAAACCCTTGAAAACGATGAACGTGCCTCTCGTGCACACCACATCTAAGAAAAGTTGCTATGTATATCCTAAGCCTCTCGTTGCTGAGTCACCTACAAAAAAGAAAAAGAAAAAGAAAAAATTAAAAATGAGGACATGACTAGCAATGCGTATCTTTTTTGCCTCTATTGTCCTCCCTTTCGTTGTTCTTGTTTTATTGGTATACAACCACACCTAAACAAGATGAATGACAAACTCCGTTTTTAATGAAAAACTGGAGTTGATTTGAGCGAACAACAAGGGTACTGAAGGAGCCCTTGTGTGAGCCCTGTGTACCTATTGGGGGAAAAGAGTGTGTGGGAAATCTCAGTTATTTTTTTCTGTATGATTTTCGCCACAACTAAACAACATATTCCCAAAAATGTATTTCAAAAAAAAAAAAAAATTGAAGGAGAAAAAAAAATTGGTGTGCTGTGGGGGGGTGGGAAGTTGCTGGAACAACAAAAAAAAAACGACATTTTTTCACGTTCACACGAAGTACCGATAAAGCAAATATTGACACAAACAATACAGGCGAGAAAAAAAAAGATCGGACACGAACTTACACATCCACATTTGCAGCAAATCTGCGGAGCTCAGAAAGAGGGGGCTTTTATATTAAAAAGAATACATACTGACCACCTCCTCTCATTTCTGACAAGCTCTGCGCAATGGAAAACTGCCTCACTCTGTGTCTAAAATACTTACTAATTTTTTTTAGTAATCTTTTCCATAACGTTGTTGCTGTTTTGTTTGTTTGTTTGTTCTCCCCCCCTCCCCCCTACCCCCTCCCCCCCTGTTCTCTCCCCCCCTCCAGATAGATTCGACAAAAAAAATCGAATATTTTTTGTCTGAAACAGATTTCCCCCCTCCCTCTTTCCCCCCTCTTCAGAGCAAAGTATCTCAAAGCTCGGTTTTTGTTATCTTTCCCCAGACCCTGACCTCTTTGTCCTTGATGAAGGAAGAGGAGCGGATGACAAGGTAGTACATGCCTGGGTGTAACACTTCACCTGTCTTGTCGTATGTGTTAACGGTCTTCCAGGCTTTTTCTGAGAGGTTGTTCTGTGGGAGGAAGCGGCTTGCAAGAAGACTTTCAAGAGCCTGGTCGAACTGCTTCTTCTCTGCGGCAGTGAGGAAGGATACCTCCACTGTACGCTGTTTGTCCCGCGCGTCGAGCTTGATGTTCACCTTGCATTTGTAATCAATGTTCACCTCCAGCTGCGACGGCGATGTTGTCGACACACGCTGAATATCCATCTGCGGGCCACCCATAAGCTTCCTCAGCGAGCTTCCCTCCTCATCCTCACCCGAAAAACAGCACCCCATGTTTTGTGTATATTTTGATCAACTATTTTTGGGAATTAAAGAAAGGTTCACAGTTTTTTGTGGGAAAAAAAAAAGAGGGGAGTTTCGTTCTTTTTTTCAACTCTAATCTAATGGAAGGGGTGTGGGAGAAATTAGTACAAAAAAAAAAAAAAAAAGACCAGTAAAGCCTGGCATTTTACACAAAAAAAAAAAAAAATACTATTGTTCGGAGAATGTCTTGAACATTATGACAAAAAATGATGGGAATATGGTGGGCCTACCACAGGCCTGAACCCAACTAGCTGAACATTTTCAGTGTTCTTTTTTATTAACTAAAGAAGGTCTAAGTCTAGGTGTGTTTACTGCTGTTTTATTCCCCTGAAAACGGATACAAGGAGGGGGGTCGAGCTATTTCAAAACAAAATATTTTGTTCCGACATTTAACAAAAAAATATTACCGAAACTACGGAGTTGGGCACCAACGAAATGAATGCCATTTACGTAACAGATCAAAGAAAAACTGTTACCTCAGAGGCAATTTGTTGGCAGAGTTGCCAAAGGGACGCCCCGCCTCGCCCTTTCCGCTCCGAGGGCTTTACGAGCTTCAAGCTTTCTGCTCAACCGCTCAATGCTCTGCTGCAGACACAGCTCCTCTAACGCTGTCGGGGAATCGTTTAGGGTAGCCTTCGCCAGAACACTGCTATGACCGTCACCATCGTCGTCATCGCTTCCCCCACTACCAGCATAACGTCCCTGCCCACGCGTACCCTTTGAGTACGCAGCAATCGACTTCACCTGCGAGGGTAACACCCGAACCTCGAGAGGCTGCACCTGAAGCTCTGGGTGTTGCAGCAGAAAGTCGTTCCACACAATGTCAACATTGCTGTCGCGGAGGTGTGTCTTGAGTGTCTCCTCACTGTTCTCTTCGTCTACTTCACAGTGTTTCTCTGCCGCAAGAAAGTCGTGGGTGGACTGCGAGACAGAGGTGTGCTGCGGGATGTGGGGTTGGGGTGGACGTTGTGGGAGGTGCTGGTTGCTGCTATGGTGCACACTCCGTGCGCGGTTGCGTCGTGCGGCAATCACGCTTTTGTGATGTGCAGACGCGTCCTCTTCTGCACGACGCAGCTTCCGTTCCGCACGCTGTCTACGCTCTCTGTTGTCCGCCATCCACCTCCGCTCCATCACCAATCGAGCCTCCCTAGTAGTAGTAGCGGTGGAAGTGTAATCCGACATATTACGAGAGGGAAAAAATAATGAGAAATTAGAGTTGGCTCCAAACTCAAGAAACCCCCATCCTATTTGCGAAGGTGTGGAAGGGAGGAAGAGGAGGGGGAAGAGGAGGAGGAGGGAGAGGGAGAGGGAGGGAAGGAAGGAAAAAAAAATAGGGCAGTTCTTTTCGAGACGAAGACGGAGACCGGTGGGGGGGAGTGGGTATAATACAATAGGGGGATGGTAATGCTGGGTAATAGAGGTGTTGATGTATTATTTTCTTTTCTTTTTTGAAAAAAGTGGTGAACGTGTAGTTGCGTCCCCTTTGCTCCCCCCTGTCTGAGGGAAGCTGGAATTTCCCTCTTTTGACTACTATTTGATGCCGATGTTTGCGGTTTCTTTTATTATGCTTTTTTTTTCCCTGTTTTGTTTCGTTTTTTTTATTTCTTTTCTTCGTAATATCAAATTCTTGCATTCACCTTGAATCTCAACTACGCTGCCATGGTTGGAAATCCATGTCAAGACAACCAAGGGCACGTTCTGTTGCTCGGGTGATTCTGGTGAGCTCTGCCACGTTGTTGTCGTTACATTCCATGCGGAGAAGGACTTGTCGGTAGATCTCCTCCGTGGTGTGGTCCTCTGCAGAGAAGAGGATGTCTGCGAAGTCCCCAGTCGACTCAGCTACAAGCCAGGTCCCGCTCTCCAGCTCTGATAGCAGCTGCCCCGGAGCCCACGCCGCAATCCCCTGCACAGTGACCGTCCCCTCAGGTGCCACCTCAGGCACCTCGTCCACGCTGTCAGTATCGCGCGCCAAACTCCCAATCCCACCCCCCACATAAAAGTGCTTATCCGGCGTCAACCGTTGCAACAAAATGTTGCAACAATCAGTATCCACCGGCCCACCATACCGCAGGTTCTTCCCATTCGAAGGCACATTCAAAACAAGCGCCACAGTGCCATTGTTGTCATGTATCCATACCGCCATCACAGTCTGAGTGAACTCCCCATGGATAAGCGGGTGTGCAACAAGGAGAAGTGCGTTTGCAGTGTCCTGCAGCTTTGCGCGTGCGAGGCATTCCTGTTGGCTTTTGGAGACAGTGCCTTTTTCGATGTCAAAAATATGTCGGAAGTCGGTGATTTGACGTGAGGTGAGGTTGTTTGCCCATTCTTCTAGGGCGGGTTTGGAGTCGATGACGCGCTGGCGTGCGCATTGCGAGACTTGGGAGCAGTACTTCATGCCGGACATGGCAGCGCTTGTGTCGCCACCTTTGCTGCGGAAGGCTGCCCTGACTGCGTCGGACACAGTCGTTGTGTTGTCGTGGTTCGGCACGTACCAGTCTGCATTCCCATTCACCTCACGCACAAGCTCTGTGACACGCTCTCGCCCCGCAGGCAGCCCCTCCTTCGGCATATGCGCCTCTATCGCCTGCGGCGACGTCGCAAGCAGACTCCTCACTGCAACATCCTTATCAACCGACAAACACGTACGCAAGATACGTCGGTACAACATAGGCACAAGCCCCATCCCTTTTGAGGCCATTAAAAACGGCCAAAAAAAAATGTTCCTTGTTATGAAGGTAAGTGAGAGTTCGTGGTGGATGCACAGAAGAAAGGGAGAGGTGGGGTGTGGGGAGCTGCTCGTTTTCGTTCTCAAACACACAACAAAAATGCTACGCAAAATAAAGTGCCACACAGCCGAGAGGTCGGCTGCATACTTCTCGCTAAATATGCCATCTCCGAAGCACGGCTAGATAGCGTGAGATATGTAGGCTGTCCAGAAGGAGAAAAAAAAAACGTATGAGGCATCCCTTTGCTTGTCTGATGCAGGGCATACTAAGTGGGGAGGGGGAATGTGAGGGGGGAAACGGTTGGAAGACGCACAGAAAAGAGTGCTTCAAAAAAAGGGAGGCAAAGAGAAAAGTTGGTACTGTGCGATGATCTTGAGACTCTCCTGCTTGGTCACCTTCTAAACGTTATCAGTGTTGGTCACGCACACAAAATATATGATACTTATCCACACTCTACAGACTACTGTTGTGCCTAACCTCAACTCATACTAGACGCAGGACACAATGTTTCTTCAAAATAAAAAGAGTAGATTTTTTTTAAAAAATCTGCACAATGGGGGGAGGGTCTAAAAATGGAATCTATTTTTTGATTATTTTTGGCAAAAAAAAACCACAGTGACGGATACTTCTTCATTAGCATCACTCTTGCGTAAATTTGGGGGGAAATAGGGGGGAAAATTTGTCAATTTCAGATAATTCTAAATCCTCTCTGTGTTGAGTTATCGACAAAAAAGGCAAGTTCGATGATACAAACTCGTAACGCAAGCACTGACGTTCTGTGGGTTATCAAAACCCTAAAGTGTTGCAGTTGACGGTTGCTTACATTTAAAAAAAAAAAAATAGGCACAGTCATTTCCCACAGTCTGTTTGAGAAGAAAAAATGTTGCTATATCCTTTGAAAGGAACAAAAAGGAAAACTTGAAAGATGAATCAGTATCATACAACGCAACAAATCTTGAACTATAATTCCAAAAGGTAAAAAAGTTTTCCGCCTCACACCGAAGGTTGCAGCGCGGGGGAAAGAAAAGTTTGTAAGATGAGCCTAAGGATATTGTGCTTAGTCATCTTTAAAAATGTAACAACGTATGCAATGAAGAGGCAGGATCAACTCTGACTCCAGAAGAAACGAAATAAAAAAGCTATTATTTCCCTCAAAAATTCGTTTGTATACATCGAGGCAGGATCCTCTAAAAGGAAAAAGTTTGTAAGATGAACCGAAGCTTCTGCGCTTGCCAGTATACTGCGAAATTGCGAAACTGTGTGCTCCATACAATAGGATATCAGCGGATATGGTTGTGATATCCGATTGTGCTTGCAAAAAGAAAGATAAGTTGAAAGTGCAAACGCCGTTCAAAGGCGGGCGCAGACACTGAAAAGAAATGCAACCACAACAAAGAAAAAAAATTGAAAGAAAGTACACAACAAACACACACGCAAGAAGTATGTCACAAAAAAATAAAATAAAATAAAGACTGTGGGTATTCACATAGAGGCATCTCCTTACCAACAACCGTTTACCAGGCGGGAGATCTACAGAGCTCCCGCCGGAAGTCAGACCAGAGCCCCGCGCTCTCAGCTCAGGACCCTTTCACACCTGGAGAAAGGTGTGATGTCTGTCCCCCTAAACGGCCAGGGATAGGGGAGGTACTCACATAATATGTCAACCCGCTCACAGTAAAAGAGGCAGACGGATCGCAAGATCCGGCTAACCCACACAGAACAACGTGCCGCTTGGGCTAGTAACATGTTTGCAGTAATATGTTTGCAAAAAAAAAAAAAACTCAATAAAACCTCGCAAAAATAACCCCCTCCCCCCTTCCCCCCCTACTTGAGACTCAGAAAAATTGAACTGTCGTGGAGACACTTCAAAACACTCCCCCTCATTCCACTTTCTCATCTTGTGTTTGTGTGTCGTGTTCAACATGGGGGTGAGGGTGGTGGAACAATAGTGGAACCATTCCGATGATGCACCCTATACAGACACCAAGGAGAGATGCTGCGAAACTGACAGTGCGGACAGAACGAAGCTGCATTTGACGTGCAGTCAACGCAGGTGGCCCGATGCCCAATGAACGTGCACTACTTTCTATGAAGCCAGATATCCCTAACCCCGCGACATCAGAACACATATTACCTAAACCTGCTGCCGCCAGCGTTGATAAAGACATATACACCCCTAGAGACGCTTCTATCGCCTCTCCACAAGAAATCATCAAAAAGTTGTCGACAAAACCAAACCCAATCATCGGTATCCCCAGGGCAATGGAGAGACGGAAGTACTGCTCGAAAGACGGCTGCTCAACCTCCTCGTTGTCATCCATGTCGTGAAGCGACTCCCCCATGGACAGCGTCTCAATCTCGATGGAGTCGCGGTACTTTGGTATGGCGTGCATCCACGTAGACGCTTTGTTTCGTCGGTAGTTTTCGAATTCATCTAACGTCAGAACGCCGTCTTGATCTTTGTCCATTTTATCGAAGACACGTTCCCCGGCGCGTATAAACTCCTCACGGGAAATCCGTCCATCGCCGTTGGAGTCAAGCTTCCGGAACTCATTCGAGATGGGGCACATATCGCCTTCCTTCACCTTCTTGTACTTCTGGATGTGGTTTGTGAGCGACTCCGCGAGTTCAGGGTCCTCGTCCATCAACCATTCCGCTTCTTTCAACAGATCGTATGAATACCTTCGGGAGCATAGCAATGCCTGTTTCCCCCAAGAGGAACGGCGGCTTAAGTGTAGCATTCTGCAGGGTGGTGGGGTGGAATAGGGGAGGGACTAACTAGCCTTTGCTCTCCTTTGGAGGGTAGGCTATAATGCGCTTCCTGCTATTATCCTTCACTTCTTGAAAAAGATCAAAATTTACTGAAAACAAAGTTTGAAAGACGAAAGTATCGCACAGTACGTCTCTAAACATCTGAAGCTAATAGCCACGCTGCTATTGTATCTGACGCATATTCAAAAAATAAACACATGTGAAATGAAGAGGGCATGGGGAAAAGCGTTTCGAAAAGAAGAAGAAAAAGAGGGGAAGGGTGGTCTAAAAAGACTTACATTAGGGGGGAAGGGGGGGGATACGAGGGGTACGACTTTTTTTTTAAAATCCACTTTTTTTCCAAGAAAAAAAGGAGGCAAGGGGTAACGTTTGTTAGTGCAGTAGCAGACGTAAAAACGGGGGTTTTAAAAAATATAAAAAAAAATCCCCAGAGAAGGGGACAGAACGAAATAGAAAACCTCATTGTCAGAGGCGTGTAATTTTTTTTTTTTTTTTTTTTGGGGGGAAGAAAAAAGGGGGAGGGTAAGCTACTGTGCGAATGCTTCTCTGGTGGTAGCTCGGTCTGCTGCAGAGGGTTGTCTCGGAATTGGAGGTTGAGGTGCGCAACGTTGTTTAGTTTCCGTGACCGGGCCAATCAGAACCAATTTCGGATGCTGCATCTGTAAGAGATGTTAAGGCTCTAACACCAGAGTGTGCGGCAGCGTTTCCTTGATGGTCGTGCAGGATTTGCATGTGGGCGCTGATGGTGTGGTCGCCTTTGTTTGTTGTAAGGTTAATCTTCAAGTCATGGACACCTTCGCCTTCTCCGTTGAATTTGACCTTAACTCGAAGGTACACCTTTCCGTTCTTCTCCAACAAACCACTCTCAACCACCTGGTTGTACTTATCGCTGCAGACTGCTGCGCCAGACTCAACACCACCGTCCAATTCGCAATAGAACAGCATTTCATATTGCACTCTGTGCTGAAAGAAACCAAAGCTCACAGCATTGTCACCTCCTTCTGCCACCTTCACGATAGTCGGGCAGAGCTCTGCTGGAAAGGCCACCTCGTCCTCTGGGGTGAGCCACATACGAGGCTCTTCTTCGTTGTTGAAGGCAACAATGCTTCCGGTTCTGCGCACAGGCTCTCCCATTGTTTTGTGTTGAAAATTAAGTTTACAAATAAAGACCTGAAGTGTGCTATAACGATACTTAGTGCGTAGTGGGGAGGGGAGAGGGGGGTGGATGGAAGGAGAGGGGATCTGGGAGTCCAGCAGGGGGGTAGGGGGTTTGAATGGGTTTTAATGAAGTTTTTGTTATGTTTGCTTTGTGCTCTTGTTTTTTTTCTGGGGGGTAGGGGGTGGCCGGAAAGGCAAAGTTAAAAACTAGAAAACACAAGTGTCATGGATGTCCAAAGTACTTGAAGTATATCAAGGACGTGATCCCCCAAAAAACCCAATACTTGATACTTGAAATACTTGACACCCTATTTTTTTTTCTCGCACTTTTTTACGTGTTCTCTCTCTGTCAAGTACCTTTTTCTCAAAAAAAAAAAAAAAAAACGTCAAGTACTTGATTGATCAAGTACAAAAAAAAGTGGGCACTTGATCAAGTACTTGACGTTTTTTTTTTCGAAAACAAGTACTTGACAGACCCTGTCAGAGGGTAAAAAAGTAAACCCCCCCCACGGATAATATTTACCTCCACTTATTATTTACTTCACGGGTATTATTTACTCTCCCACTTATTATTTACTAATTTCTAACGTAAAAAACAGTTTTAATAAATTAAATGTACCGTTTTGGGCCGCTGTAATTGTGCTGTAATTGTGGTGTAATTGTGGTGTAATTGTGGCGTGATTGTGCTCAGTTTTGGTCAGTTCTGCTCAGTTCTGCGTAAGTGTGTGTACGTGTGCGTAAGTGTACGTAAGTGTGCGTAAGTGTTGGTACTTGTGGGTACGTGTGTGTAAGTGTGCAAAAACGGATTTTTTTGTTTTCTGCATGTTTCTCCTGCTCTCTTATCTTAAATTTAGTGCCCAATAATGCTGAAGGTCGGCCAACAAGACTTTGATAACATTTCTCTTAATATTGCACTTTTTTTGGCGTGGCTGCATAACCGATTCCCCGCGTTTCTACCAGTTGTCATGCCGGTTAGGGGGGCATTCATGTGTTGAAAAAAAAATTGTTTTCGTTGGTGAATCTTTTAAACGCCGGCATTTGCATTTCCGGAATCCGTCCGGCCAATGATGGGGTCAATTTGCCGAAATGGACAAGTTCTCGTTGTTGGTCAATTCCGCAGTATACACAGTATACACAGTATACACAGTATACACAGTATACACAGTATACACAGTATACACAGTATACACAGTATACACAGTATACACAGGGGATTGGGAGTACAGCACAGTACAGTACAGTACAGTACAGTACAGTACAGTACAGTACAGTACAGTACAGTACAGTACAGTACAGTACAGTACAGTACAGTACAGTACAGTACAGTACAGTACAGTACAGTACAGTACAGTACAGTACAGTACAGTACAGTACAGTACAGTACAGTACAGTACAGTACAGTACAGTACAGTACAGTACAGTACAGTACAGTACAGTACAGTACAGTACAGTACAGTACAGTACAGTACAGTACAGTACAGTACAGTACAGTACAGTACAGTACAGTACAGTACAGTACAGTACAGTACAGTACAGTACAGTACAGTACAGTACAGTACAGTACAGTACAGTACAGTACAGTACAGTACAGTACAGTACAGTACAGTACAGTACAGTACAGTACAGTACAGTACAGTACAGTACAGTACAGTACAGTACAGTACAGTACAGTACAGTACAGTACAGTACAGTACAGTACAGTACAGTACAGTACAGTACAGTACAGTACAGTACAGTACAGTACAGTACAGTACAGTACAGTACAGTACAGTACAGTACAGTACAGTACAGTACAGTACAGTACAGTACAGTACAGTACAGTACAGTACAGTACAGTACAGTACAGTACAGTACAGTACAGTACAGTACAGTACAGTACAGTACAGTACAGTACAGTACAGTACAGTACAGTACAGTACAGTACAGTACAGTACAGTACAGTACAGTACAGTACAGTACAGTACAGTACAGTACAGTACAGTACAGTACAGTACAGTACAGTACAGTACAGTACAGAGGTCACTTACATGTGGTGGCATGCTTCCCTCTAGGGTGTTGTACCATTTTTTTCCCCAGCGTAATTTCGGTGTAATTGTGGTTAGTTGTGGTTAGTTGTGTGTACTTGTGCTGAAACTGTACTGGAATTGTGCCTAATATAGGCACAGCTCAGGTGAGTATGGTGCTAGCTGTGCCCAGTAGTGTCATAGGCAAAACGGTACATTAAACCCGTTTATTATTTACTCTCCCGTTTATTATTTACTCCAAATTTAGTAAATAATATCCGGAGGGGGGGTTTAATAAAGTATGAGAGAAAAAAAGAGGGGGTCAAGTACGTTAATTTTGTCAAGTACTTGATCAATCTTCAAGTACTTGACTGTCATTTTGAGAGGGAAAACAAAGGCGAGTCCAGTGCTTCAAGTGCCATAAAAAATCAGAAAACAGAACTACAAGTACTTTGGACATGCATGAAGTGTTTTCTAGAATTTTGAGACTTTTTGTCCCAACATTTTTGCTAAGGGATAATACGGGTACTTAGCGAAATTATAACCACCGGGACTCACAACGCAGAGTCTAAGGGAGTGCTAGTGGGGTTATAGGACTCATTTATTCACGCGTCAGAGTCAAAAAAACCCTGAGCGACTCTACGCGGCGCGAGAAAAACGCAAAAAACCTGCCGAGAGGGTACACAAAGCTTCCGGGAGTATACAAAAAGCTAGCTAGAGGGTCTTTTTGACCATCCCAAGGTAAAAAGGGGCGCATTCATCGAAGCGCGTTCTTGTGTGAAAAACGGGCCGCTTTTATCGAAGCGCGTTCTTTTGTGAAAAACGGGCCGCTTTTATCGAAACGCGTTCTTCTGTGAAAAACGGGCCGCTTTTATCGAAGCGCGTTCTTTTGTGAAAAACGGACCGCTTTTATCGAAGCGCGTTCTTCTGTGAAAAACGGGCCGCTTTTATCGAAGCGCGTTCTTTTGTGAAAAACGGACCGCTTTTATCGAAGCGCGTTCTTTTGTGAAAAACGGGCCGCTTTTATCGAAGCGCGTTCTTTTGTGAAAAACGGGCCGCTTTTATCGAAACGCGTTCTTCTGTGAAAAACGGGCCGCTTTTATCGAAGCGCGTTCTTTTGTGAAAAACGGGCCGCTTTTATCGAAGCGCGTTCTTTTGTGAAAAACGGGCCGCTTTTATCGAAACGCGTTCTTCTGTGAAAAACGGGCCGCTTTTATCCAAGCGCGTTCTCTTGTGAAAAACGGGCCGCTTTTATCGAAACGCGTTCTTCTGTGAAAAACGGGCCGCTTTTATCCAAGCGCGTTCTCTTGTGAAAAACGGGCCGCTTTTATCGAAGCGCGTTCTTTTGTGAAAAACGGGCCGCTTTTATCGAAACGCGTTCTTCTGTGAAAAACGGGCCGCTTTTATCGAAGCGCGTTCTTTTGTGAAAAACGGGCCGCTTTTATCGAAACGCGTTCTCTTGTGAAAAACGGGCCGCTTTTATCGAAGCGCGTTCTTTTGTGAAAAACGGGCCGCTTTTATCGAAACGCGTTCTTCTGTGAAAAACGGGCCGCTTTTATCGAAGCGCGTTCTTGTGTGAAAAACGGGCCGCTTTTATCGAAGCGCGTTCTTTTGTGAAAAACGGGCCGCTTTTATCGAAACGCGTTCTTCTGTGAAAAACGGGCCGCTTTTATCGAAGCGCGTTCTTCTGTGAAAAACGGGCCGCTTTTATCGAAGCGCGTTCTTCTGTGAAAAACGGGCCGCTTTTATCGAAACGCGTTCTTTTGTGAAAAACGGGCCGCTTTTATCGAAGCGCGTTCTTCTGTGAAAAACGGGCCGCTTTTATCGAAACGCGTTCTTCTGTGAAAAACGGGCCGCTTTTATCGAAGCGCGTTCTTGTGTGAAAAACGGGCCGCTTTTATCGAAACGCGTTCTTTTGTGAAAAACGGGCCGCTTTTATCGAAACGCGTTCTTTTGTGAAAAACGGGCCGCTTTTATCGAAACGCGTTCTTCTGTGAAAAACGGGCCGCTTTTATCGAAGCGCGTTCTTTTGTGAAAAACGGGCCGCTTTTATCGAAGCGCGTTCTTGTGTGAAAAACGGACCGCTTTTATCGAGACGCGTTCTTTTGTGAAAAACGGGCCGCTTTTATCGAAGCGCGTTCTTTTGTGAAAAACGGGCCGCTTTTATCGAAGCGCGTTCTTGTGTGAAAAACGGGCCGCTTTTATCGAAACGCGTTCTTTTGTGAAAAACGGGCCGCTTTTATCGAAACGCGTTCTTTTGTGAAAAACGGGCCGCTTTTATCGAAACGCGTTCTTTTGTGAAAAACGGGCCGCTTTTATCGAAGCGCGTTCTCTTGTGAAAAACGGGCCGCTTTTATCGAAGCGCGTTCTTGTGTGAAAAACGGGCCGCTTTTATCGAAACGCGTTCTCTTGTGAAAAACGGGCCGCTTTTATCGAAGCGCGTTCTTTTGTAAAAAACGGGCCGCTTTTATCGAAACGCGTTCTTGTGTGAAAAACGGGCCGCTTTTATCGAAACGCGTTCTCTTGTGAAAAACGGGCCGCTTTTATCGAAGCGCGTTCTTTTGTAAAAAACGGGCCGCTTTTATCGAAACGCGTTCTCTTATGAAAAACGGACCGCTTTTATCGAAACCCGTTCTTCTGTGAAAAACGGGCCGCTTTTATCGAAACGCGTTCTCTTGTGAAAAACGGGCCGCTTTTATCGAAGCGCGTTCTTGTGTGAAAAACGGGCCGCTTTTATCGAAGCGCGTTCTTTTGTGAAAAACGGGCCGCTTTTATCGAAGCGCGTTCTTTTGTGAAAAACGGGCCGCTTTTATCGAAAAGCGTTCTTTTGTGAAAAACGGGCCGCTTTTATCGAAGCGCGTTCTTTTGTGAAAAACGGGCCGCTTTTATCGAAAAGCGTTCTTTTGTGAAAAACGGGCCGCTTTTATCGAAGCGCGTTCTTTTGTGAAAAACGGGCCGCTTTTATCGAAACGCGTTCTTTTGTGAAAAACGGGCCGCTTTTATCGAAGCGCGTTCTTGTGTGAAAAACGGGCCGCTTTTATCGAAACGCGTTGTCTTGTGAAAAACGGGCCGCTTTTATCCAAGCGCGTTCTCTTGTGAAAAACGGGCCGCTTTTATCGAAACCCGTTCTTGTGTGAAAAACGGGCCGCTTTTATCGAAGCGCGTTCTTCTGTGAAAAACGGGCCGCTTTTATCGAAGCGGGTTCTTTTGTGAAAAACGGGCCGCTTTTATCGAAGCGGGTTCTTTTGTGAAAAACGGGCCGCTTTTATCGAAACGCGTTCTTTTGTGAAAAACGGGCCGCTTTTATCGAAGCGCGTTGTCTTGTGAAAAACGGACCGCTTTTATCCAAGCGCGTTCTCTTGTGAAAAACGGGCCGCTTTTATCGAAACCCGTTCTTCTGTGAAAAACGGGCCGCTTTTATCGAAGCGCGTTCTCTTGTGAAAAACGGGCCGCTTTTATCGAAGCGCGTTCTCTTGTGAAAAACGGGCCGCTTTTATCGAAGCGCGTTCTCTTGTGAAAAACGGGCCGCTTTTATCGAAACGCGTTCTTCTGTGAAAAACGGGCCGCTTTTATCGAAACCCGTTCTTCTGTGAAAAACGGGCCGCTTTTATCGAAACGCGTTCTCTTGTGAAAAACGGGCCGCTTTTATCGAAACCCGTTCTTCTGTGAAAAACGGGCCGCTTTTATCGAAACGCGTTGTCTTGTGAAAAACGGGCCGCTTTTATCGAAACGCGTTCTTTTGTGAAAAACGGGCCGCTTTTATCGAAGCGCGTTCTCTTGTGAAAAACGGGCCGCTTTTATCGAAGCGCGTTCTCTTGTGAAAAACGGGCCGCTTTTATCGAAACGCGTTCTTCTGTGAAAAACGGGCCGCTTTTATCGAAGCGCGTTCTTTTGTGAAAAACGGGCCGCTTTTATCGAAGCGCGTTCTTTTGTGAAAAACGGGCCGCTTTTATCGAAGCGCGTTCTCTTGTGAAAAACGGGCCGCTTTTATCGAAGCGCGTTCTTTTGTGAAAAACGGGCCGCTTTTATCGAAACGCGTTCTTTTGTGAAAAACGGGCCGCTTTTATCGAAACGCGTTCTTTTGTGAAAAACGGGCCGCTTTTATCGAAGCGCGTTCTTTTGTGAAAAACGGGCCGCTTTTATCGAAACGCGTTCTTTTGTGAAAAACGGGCCGCTTTTATCGAAACGCGTTCTTCTGTGAAAAACGGGCCGCTTTTATCGAAGCGCGTTCTTTTGTCAAAAACGGGCCGCTTTTATCGAAACGCGTTCTTTTGTGAAAAACGGGCCCCTTTTATCGAAGCGCGTTCTTTTGTCAAAAACGGGCCGCTTTTATCGAAGCGCGTTCTTTTGTGAAAAACTGGCCGCTTTTATCGAAACGCGTTCTTTTGTGAAAAACGGGCCGCTTTTATCGAAGCGCGTTCTTTTGTCAAAAACGGGCCGCTTTTATCGAAGCGCGTTCTTTTGTGAAAAACGGGCCGCTTTTATCGAAGTGCGTTCTTCTGTGAAAAACGGGCCGCTTTTATCGAAGCGCGTTCTCTTGTGAAAAACGGGCCGCTTTTATCGAAACGCGTTCTTCTGTGAAAAACGGGCCGCTTTTATCGAAGCGCGTTCTTCTGTGAAAAACGGGCCGCTTTTATCGAAGCGCGTTCTTTTGTGAAAAACGGGCCGCTTTTATCGAAGTGCGTTCTTCTGTGAAAAACGGGCCGCTTTTATCGAAGCGCGTTCTCTTGTGAAAAACGGGCCGCTTTTATCGAAACGCGTTCTTTTGTGAAAAACGGGCCGCTTTTATCGAAACGCGTTCTTCTGTGAAAAACGGGCCGCTTTTATCGAAACGCGTTCTTTTGTGAAAAACGGGCCGCTTTTATCGAAACGCGTTCTCTTGTGAAAAACGGGCCGCTTTTATCGAAGCGCGTTCTTTTGTGAAAAACGGGTCGCTTTTATCGAAGCGCGTTCTCTTGTGAAAAACGGGCCGCTTTTATCGAAACGCGTTCTCTTGTGAAAAACGGGCCGCTTTTATCGAAACGCGTTCTTCTGTGAAAAACGGGCCGCTTTTATCGAAACGCGTTCTCTTGTGAAAAACGGGCCGCTTTTATCGAAGCGCGTTCTTGTGTGAAAAACGGGCCGCTTTTATCGAAGCGCGTTCTCTTGTGAAAAACGGGCCGCTTTTATCGAAACGCGTTCTTCTGTGAAAAACGGGCCGCTTTTATCGAAACGCGTTATCTTGTGAAAAACGGGCCGCTTTTATCGAAGCGCGTTCTTGTGTGAAAAACGGGCCGCTTTTATCGAAGCGCGTTCTTTTGTGGAAAACGGGCCGCTTTTATCGAAGCGCGTTCTTGTGTGAAAAACGGGCCGCTTTTATCGAAGCGCGTTCTTTTGTGAAAAACGGGCCGCTTTTATCGAAGCGCGTTCTTTTGTGAAAAACGGGCCGCTTTTATCGAAGCGCGTTCTTGTGTGAAAAACGGGCCGCTTTTATCGAAGCGCGTTCTCTTGTGAAAAACGGGCCGCTTTTATCGAAACCCGTTCTTCTGTGAAAAACGGGCCGCTTTTATCGAAGCGCGTTCTTGTGTGAAAAACGGGCCGCTTTTATCGAAGCGCGTTCTTGTGTGAAAAACGGGCCGCTTTTATCGAAGCGCGTTCTTTTGTGAAAAACGGGCCGCTTTTATCGAAGCGCGTTCTCTTGTGAAAAACGGGCCGCTTTTATCGAAACGCGTTCTTCTGTGAAAAACGGGCCGCTTTTATCGAAACGCGTTCTTTTGTGAAAAACGGGCCGCTTTTATCGAAACGCGTTCTTCTGTGAAAAACGGGCCGCTTTTATCGAAACGCGTTCTTTTGTGAAAAACGGGCCGCTTTTATCGAAACGCGTTCTCTTGTGAAAAACGGGCCGCTTTTATCGAAGCGCGTTCTTTTGTGAAAAACGGGTCGCTTTTATCGAAGCGCGTTCTCTTGTGAAAAACGGGCCGCTTTTATCGAAGCGCGTTCTTGTGTGAAAAACGGGCCGCTTTTATCGAAGCGCGTTCTCTTGTGAAAAACGGGCCGCTTTTATCGAAACCCGTTCTTCTGTGAAAAACGGGCCGCTTTTATCGAAGCGCGTTCTTGTGTGAAAAACGGGCCGCTTTTATCGAAGCGCGTTCTCTTGTGAAAAACGGGCCGCTTTTATCGAAACGCGTTCTTCTGTGAAAAACGGGCCGCTTTTATCGAAACGCGTTCTCTTGTGAAAAACGGGCCGCTTTTATCGAAACGCGTTCTCTTGTGAAAAACGGGCCGCTTTTATCGAAGCGCGTTCTTGTGTGAAAAACGGGCCGCTTTTATCGAAGCGCGTTCTTTTGTGAAAAACGGGCCGCTTTTATCGAAGCGCGTTCTCTTGTGAAAAACGGGCCGCTTTTATCGAAACGCGTTCTTCTGTGAAAAACGGGCCGCTTTTATCGAAGCGCGTTCTTTTGTGAAAAACGGGCCGCTTTTATCGAAGCGCGTTCTCTTGTGAAAAACGGGCCGCTTTTATCGAAACGCGTTCTTTTGTGAAAAACGGGCCGCTTTTATCGAAGCGCGTTCTTTTGTGAAAAACGGACCGCTTTTATCGAAACGCGTTCTTCTGTGAAAAACGGGCCGCTTTTATCGAAGCGCGTTCTTTTGTGAAAAACGGGCCGCTTTTATCGAAACGCGTTCTTCTGTGAAAAACGGGCCGCTTTTATCGAAGCGCGTTCTTTTGTGAAAAACGGGCCGCTTTTATCGAAGCGCGTTCTTTTGTGAAAAACGGGCCGCTTTTATCGAAACGCGTTCTTTTGTGAAAAACGGGCCGCTTTTATCGAAACGCGTTCTCTTGTGAAAAACGGGCCGCTTTTATCGAAGCGCGTTCTCTTGTGAAAAACGGGCCGCTTTTATCGAAACGCGTTCTTCTGTGAAAAACGGGCCGCTTTTATCGAAGCGCGTTCTTTTGTGAAAAACGGGCCGCTTTTATCGAAGCGCGTTCTCTTGTGAAAAACGGGCCGCTTTTATCGAAACGCGTTCTTCTGTGAAAAACGGGCCGCTTTTATCGAAACGCGTTCTTCTGTGAAAAACGGGCCGCTTTTATCGAAGCGCGTTCTTTTGTGAAAAACGGGCCGCTTTTATCGAAACGCGTTCTTTTGTGAAAAACGGGCCGCTTTTATCGAAACGCGTTCTCTTGTGAAAAACGGGCCGCTTTTATCGAAGCGCGTTCTTTTGTGAAAAACGGGCCGCTTTTATCGAAACGCGTTGTCTTGTGAAAAACGGGCCGCTTTTATCGAAACGCGTTCTTTTGTGAAAAACGGGCCGCTTTTATCGAAACGCGTTCTCTTGTGAAAAACGGGCCGCTTTTATCGAAACCCGTTCTTCTGTGAAAAACGGGCCGCTTTTATCGAAGCGCGTTCTTGTGTGAAAAACGGGCCGCTTTTATCGAAGCGCGTTCTTTTGTGGAAAACGGGCCGCTTTTATCGAAGCGCGTTCTTGTGTGAAAAACGGGCCGCTTTTATCGAAGCGCGTTCTTTTGTGAAAAACGGGCCGCTTTTATCGAAGCGCGTTCTTTTGTGAAAAACGGGCCGCTTTTATCGAAGCGCGTTCTCTTGTGAAAAACGGGCCGCTTTTATCGAAACGCGTTCTTCTGTGAAAAACGGGCCGCTTTTATCGAAACGCGTTCTTTTGTGAAAAACGGGCCGCTTTTATCGAAACGCGTTCTTCTGTGAAAAACGGGCCGCTTTTATCGAAACGCGTTCTTTTGTGAAAAACGGGCCGCTTTTATCGAAACGCGTTCTCTTGTGAAAAACGGGCCGCTTTTATCGAAGCGCGTTCTTTTGTGAAAAACGGGTCGCTTTTATCGAAGCGCGTTCTCTTGTGAAAAACGGGCCGCTTTTATCGAAGCGCGTTCTTGTGTGAAAAACGGGCCGCTTTTATCGAAGCGCGTTCTCTTGTGAAAAACGGGCCGCTTTTATCGAAACCCGTTCTTCTGTGAAAAACGGGCCGCTTTTATCGAAGCGCGTTCTTGTGTGAAAAACGGGCCGCTTTTATCGAAGCGCGTTCTCTTGTGAAAAACGGGCCGCTTTTATCGAAACGCGTTCTTCTGTGAAAAACGGGCCGCTTTTATCGAAACGCGTTCTCTTGTGAAAAACGGGCCGCTTTTATCGAAACGCGTTCTCTTGTGAAAAACGGGCCGCTTTTATCGAAGCGCGTTCTTGTGTGAAAAACGGGCCGCTTTTATCGAAGCGCGTTCTCTTGTGAAAAACGGGCCGCTTTTATCGAAGCGCGTTCTCTTGTGAAAAACGGGCCGCTTTTATCGAAACCCGTTCTTCTGTGAAAAACGGGCCGCTTTTATCGAAGCGCGTTCTTTTGTGGAAAACGGGCCGCTTTTATCGAAGCGCGTTCTTTTGTGGAAAACGGGCCGCTTTTATCGAAGCGCGTTCTTGTGTGAAAAACGGGCCGCTTTTATCGAAGCGCGTTCTTTTGTGAAAAACGGGCCGCTTTTATCGAAGCGCGTTCTCTTGTGAAAAACGGGCCGCTTTTATCGAAACGCGTTCTTCTGTGAAAAACGGGCCGCTTTTATCGAAACGCGTTCTTCTGTGAAAAACGGGCCGCTTTTATCGAAGCGCGTTCTTTTGTGAAAAACGGGCCTCTTTTATCGAAACGCGTTCTTTTGTGAAAAACGGGCCGCTTTTATCGAAGCGCGTTCTTGTGTGAAAAACGGGCCGCTTTTATCGAAACGCGTTGTCTTGTGAAAAACGGGCCGCTTTTATCCAAGCGCGTTCTCTTGTGAAAAACGGGCCGCTTTTATCGAAACCCGTTCTTGTGTGAAAAACGGGCCGCTTTTATCGAAGCGCGTTCTTCTGTGAAAAACGGGCTGCTTTTATCGAAACGCGTTCTTGTGTGAAAAACGGGCCGCTTTTATCGAAACGCGTTGTCTTGTGAAAAACGGGCCGCTTTTATCGAAGCGCGTTCTCTTGTGAAAAACGGGCCGCTTTTATCGAAACCCGTTCTTCTGTGAAAAACGGGCCGCTTTTATCGAAACGCGTTGTCTTGTGAAAAACGGGCCGCTTTTATCGAAACGCGTTCTTTTGTGAAAAACGGGCCGCTTTTATCGAAGCGCGTTCTCTTGTGAAAAACGGGCCGCTTTTATCGAAGCGCGTTCTCTTGTGAAAAACGGGCCGCTTTTATCGAAGCGCGTTCTCTTGTGAAAAACGGGCCGCTTTTATCGAAACGCGTTCTTCTGTGAAAAACGGGCCGCTTTTATCGAAACGCGTTCTTCTGTGAAAAACGGGCCGCTTTTATCGAAGCGCGTTCTTTTGTGAAAAACGGGCCGCTTTTATCGAAGCGCGTTCTTTTGTGAAAAACGGGCCGCTTTTATCGAAACGCGTTCTTTTGTGAAAAACGGGCCGCTTTTATCGAAGCGCGTTCTTTTGTGAAAAACGGGCCGCTTTTATCGAAGCGCGTTCTTTTGTCAAAAACGGGCCGCTTTTATCGAAGCGCGTTCTTTTGTCAAAAACGGGCCGCTTTTATCGAAACGCGTTCTTTTGTGAAAAACGGGCCCCTTTTATCGAAGCGCGTTCTTTTGTCAAAAACGGGCCGCTTTTATCGAAGCGCGTTCTTTTGTGAAAAACTGGCCGCTTTTATCGAAACGCGTTCTTTTGTGAAAAACGGGCCCCTTTTATCGAAGCGCGTTCTTTTGTCAAAAACGGGCCGCTTTTATCGAAGCGCGTTCTTTTGTGAAAAACGGGCCGCTTTTATCGAAGCGCGTTCTCTTGTGAAAAACGGGCCGCTTTTATCGAAACGCGTTCTTCTGTGAAAAACGGGCCGCTTTTATCGAAGCGCGTTCTTTTGTGAAAAACGTGCCGCTTTTATCGAAGCGCGTTCTTCTATGAATAACGGGCCGCTTTTATCGAAGCGCGTTCTTTTGTGAAAAACGGGCCGCTTTTATCGAAGTGCGTTCTCTTGTGAAAAACGGGCCGCTTTTATCGAAACGCGTTCTTCTGTGAAAAACGGGCCGCTTTTATCGAAGCGCGTTCTTTTGTGAAAAACGGGCCGCTTTTATCGAAGCGCGTTCTCTTGTGAAAAACGGGCCGCTTTTATCGAAACGCGTTCTTCTGTGAAAAACGGGCCGCTTTTATCGAAGCGCGTTCTTTTGTGAAAAACGGGCCGCTTTTATCGAAGCGCGTTCTTTTGTGAAAAACGGGCCGCTTTTATCGAAACGCGTTCTTTTGTGAAAAACGGGCCGCTTTTATCGAAACGCGTTCTCTTGTGAAAAACGGGCCGCTTTTATCGAAGCGCGTTCTCTTGTGAAAAACGGGCCGCTTTTATCGAAACGCGTTCTTCTGTGAAAAACGGGCCGCTTTTATCGAAGCGCGTTCTTTTGTGAAAAACGGGCCGCTTTTATCGAAGCGCGTTCTTTTGTGAAAAACGGGCCGCTTTTATCGAAACGCGTTCTTCTGTGAAAAACGGGCCGCTTTTATCGAAGCGCGTTCTTTTGTGAAAAACGGGCCGCTTTTATCGAAGCGCGTTCTCTTGTGAAAAACGGGCCGCTTTTATCGAAACGCGTTCTTCTGTGAAAAACGGGCCGCTTTTATCGAAACGCGTTCTTCTGTGAAAAACGGGCCGCTTTTATCGAAGCGCGTTCTTTTGTGAAAAACGGGCCGCTTTTATCGAAACGCGTTCTTTTGTGAAAAACGGGCCGCTTTTATCGAAACGCGTTCTCTTGTGAAAAACGGGCCGCTTTTATCGAAGCGCGTTCTTTTGTGAAAAACGGGCCGCTTTTATCGAAACGCGTTGTCTTGTGAAAAACGGGCCGCTTTTATCGAAACCCGTTCTTCTGTGAAAAACGGGCCGCTTTTATCGAAACGCGTTCTCTTGTGAAAAACGGGCCGCTTTTATCGAAGCGCGTTCTCTTGTGAAAAACGGGCCGCTTTTATCGAAACGCGTTCTTCTGTGAAAAACGGGCCGCTTTTATCGAAACGCGTTCTCTTGTGAAAAACGGGCCGCTTTTATCGAAACGCGTTCTTCTGTGAAAAAAGGGCCGCTTTTATCGAAACGCGTTCTCTTGTGAAAAACGGGCCGCTTTTATCGAAGCGCGTTCTTGTGTGAAAAACGGGCCGCTTTTATCGAAGCGCGTTCTTTTGTGAAAAACGGGCCGCTTTTATCGAACCGCGTTCTTGTGTGAAAAACGGGCCGCTTTTATCGAAGCGCGATCTTGTGTGAAAAACGGGCCGCTTTTATCGAAGCGCGTTCTCTTGTGAAAAACGGGCCGCTTTTATCGAAACCCGTTCTTCTGTGAAAAACGGGCCGCTTTTATCGAAGCGCGTTCTTTTGTGAAAACGGGCCGCTTTTATCGAAACGCGTTCTTCTGTGAAAAACGGGCCGCTTTTATCGAAGCGCGTTCTTCTGTGAAAAACGGGCCGCTTTTATCGAAGCGCGTTCTTCTGTGAAAAACGGGCCGCTTTTATCGAAGCGCGTACTTGTGTGAAAAACGGACCGCTTTTATCGAAACGCGTTCTCTTGTGAAAAACGGGCCGCTTTTATCGAAACGCGTTCTCTTGTGAAAAACGGGCCGCTTTTATCGAAACGCGTTCTCTTGTGAAAAACGGGCCGCTTTTATCGAAACGCGTTCTTTTGTGAAAAACGGGCCGCTTTTATCGAAGCGCGTTCTTTTGTGAAAAACGGGCCGCTTTTATCGAAACGCGTTCTCTTGTGAAAAACGGGCCGCTTTTATCGAAGCGCGTTCTCTTGTGAAAAACGGGCCGCTTTTATCGAAACGCGTTCTTTTGTGAAAAACGGGCCGCTTTTATCGAAGCGCGTTCTTTTGTGAAAAACGGGCCGCTTTTATCGAAGCGCGTTCTTCTGTGAAAAACGGGCCGCTTTTATCGAAGCGCGTACTTGTGTGAAAAACGGACCGCTTTTATCGAAACGCGTTCTTTTGTGAGAAACGGGCCGCTTTTATCGAAACGCGTTCTCTTGTGAAAAACGGGCCGCTTTTATCGAAACGCGTTCTCTTGTGAAAAACGGGCCGCTTTTATCGAAACGCGTTCTTTTGTGAAAAACGGGCCGCTTTTATCGAAGCGCGTTCTTTTGTGAAAAACGGGCCGCTTTTATCGAAACGCGTTCTCTTGTGAAAAACGGGCCGCTTTTATCGAAGCGCGTTCTCTTGTGAAAAACGGGCCGCTTTTATCGAAACGCGTTCTTTTGTGAAAAACGGGCCGCTTTTATCGAAGCGCGTTCTTTTGTGAAAAACGGGCCGCTTTTATCGAAACGCGTTCTCTTGTGAAAAACGGGCCGCTTTTATCGAAGCGCGTTCTCTTGTGAAAAACGGGCCGCTTTTATCGAAGCGCGTTCTTTTGTGAAAACGGGCCGCTTTTATCGAAGCGCGTTCTTCTGTGAAAAACGGGCCGCTTTTATCGAAACGCGTTCTCTTGTGAAAAACGGGCCGCTTTTATCGAAGCGCGTTCTTTTGTGAAAAACGGGCCGCTTTTATCGAAACGCGTTCTCTTGTGAAAAACGGGCCGCTTTTATCGAAGCGCGTTCTCTTGTGAAAAACGGGCCGCTTTTATCGAAGCGCGTTCTTCTGTGAAAAACGGGCCGCTTTTATCGAAACGCGTTCTTTTGTGAAAAACGGGCCGCTTTTATCGAAGCGCGTTCTTTTGTGAAAAACGGGCCGCTTTTATCGAAACGCGTTCTCTTGTGAAAAACGGGCCGCTTTTATCGAAGCGCGTTCTCTTGTGAAAAACGGGCCGCTTTTATCGAAGCGCGTTCTTTTGTGAAAACGGGCCGCTTTTATCGAAGCGCGTTCTTCTGTGAAAAACGGGCCGCTTTTATCGAAGCGCGTTCTTCTGTGAAAAACGGGCCGCTTTTATCGAGACGCGTTCTTCTGTGAAAAACGGGCCGCTTTTATCGAAGCGCGTTCTTTTGTGAAAAACGGGCCGCTTTTATCGAAGCGCGTTCTTGTGTGAAAAACGGACCGCTTTTATCGAAGCGCGTTCTTCTGTGAAAAACGGGCCGCTTTTATCGAAGCGCGTTCTTCTGTGAAAAACGGGCCGCTTTTATCGAAGCGCGTTGTTTTGTGAAAAATGGGCCGCTTTTATCGAAGCGCGTTCTCTTGTGAAAAACGGGCCGCTTTTATCGAAGCGCGTTCTTTTGTGAAAACGGGCCGCTTTTATCGAAGCGCGTTCTTCTGTGAAAAACGGGCCGCTTTTATCGAGACGCGTTCTTCTGTGAAAAACGGGCCGCTTTTATCGAAGCGCGTTGTTTTGTGAAAAACGGGCCGCTTTTATCGAAGCGCGTTCTTCTGTGAAAAACGGGCCGCTTTTATCGAAGCGCGTTGTTTTGTGAAAAACGGGCCGCTTTTATCGAAGCGCGTTCTTCTGTGAAAAACGGGCCGCTTTTATCGAGACGCGTTCTTCTGTGAAAAACGGGCCGCTTTTATCGAAGCGCGTTGTTTTGTGAAAAACGGGCCGCTTTTATCGAAGCGCGTTCTTGTGTGAAAAACGGACCGCTTTTATCGAAGCGCGTTCTTCTGTGAAAAACGGGCCGCTTTTATCGAAGCGCGTTCTTCTGTGAAAAACGGGCCGCTTTTATCGAAACGCGTTCTTTTGTGAAAAACGGGCCGCTTTTATCGAAGCGCGTTCTTTTGTGAAAAACGGGCCGCTTTTATCGAAACGCGTTCTCTTGTGAAAAACGGGCCGCTTTTATCGAAGCGCGTTCTCTTGTGAAAAACGGGCCGCTTTTATCGAAGCGCGTTCTTTTGTGAAAACGGGCCGCTTTTATCGAAGCGCGTTCTTCTGTGAAAAACGGGCCGCTTTTATCGAGACGCGTTCTTCTGTGAAAAACGGGCCGCTTTTATCGAAGCGCGTTCTTTTGTGAAAAACGGGCCGCTTTTATCGAAGCGCGTTCTTGTGTGAAAAACGGACCGCTTTTATCGAAGCGCGTTCTTCTGTGAAAAACGGGCCGCTTTTATCGAAGCGCGTTCTTCTGTGAAAAACGGGCCGCTTTTATCGAAGCGCGTTCTCTTGTGAAAAACGGGCCGCTTTTATCGAAGCGCGTTCTTTTGTGAAAACGGGCCGCTTTTATCGAAGCGCGTTCTTCTGTGAAAAACGGGCCGCTTTTATCGAAGCGCGTTGTTTTGTGAAAAACGGGCCGCTTTTATCGAAGCGCGTTCTTCTGTGAAAAACGGGCCGCTTTTATCGAAGCGCGTTGTTTTGTGAAAAACGGGCCGCTTTTATCGAAGCGCGTTCTTGTGTGAAAAACGGACCGCTTTTATCGAAGCGCGTTCTTCTGTGAAAAACGGGCCGCTTTTATCGAAGCGCGTTCTTCTGTGAAAAACGGGCCGCTTTTATCGAAGCGCGTTGTTTTGTGAAAAACGGGCCGCTTTTATCGAAGCGCGTTCTCTTGTGAAAAACGGGCCGCTTTTATCGAAGCGCGTTCTTTTGTGAAAACGGGCCGCTTTTATCGAAGCGCGTTCTTCTGTGAAAAACGGGCCGCTTTTATCGAAGCGCGTTGTTTTGTGAAAAACGGGCCGCTTTTATCGAAACGCGTTCTTGTGTGAAAAACGGGCCGCTTTTATCGAAACGCGTTGTCTTGTGAAAAACGGGCCGCTTTTATCGAGACGCGTTCTTCTGTGAAAAACGGGCCGCTTTTTTTGAAACGCGTTCTTTTGTGAAAAACGGGCTGCTTTTATCGAGACGCGTTCTTCTGTGAAAAACGGGCCGCTTTTATCGAAGCGCGTTCTTGTGTGAAAAACGGGCCACTTTTATCGAAACGCGTTGTCTTGTGAAAAACGGGCCGCTTTTATCGAGACGCGTTCTTCTGTGAAAAACGGGCCGCTTTTATCGAAGCGCGTTCTTTTGTGAAAAACGGGCTGCTTTTATCGAGACGCGTTCTTCTGTGAAAAACGGGCCGCTTTTATCGAAGCGCGTACTTGTGTGAAAAACGGACCGCTTTTATCGAAACGCGTTCTTTTGTGAGAAACGGGCCGCTTTTATCGAAACGCGTTCTCTTGTGAAAAACGGGCCGCTTTTATCGAAACGCGTTCTCTTGTGAAAAACGGGCCGCTTTTATCGAAACGCGTTCTTTTGTGAAAAACGGGCCGCTTTTATCGAAGCGCGTTCTTTTGTGAAAAACGGGCCGCTTTTATCGAAACGCGTTCTCTTGTGAAAAACGGGCCGCTTTTATCGAAGCGCGTTCTCTTGTGAAAAACGGGCCGCTTTTATCGAAACGCGTTCTTTTGTGAAAAACGGGCCGCTTTTATCGAAGCGCGTTCTTTTGTGAAAAACGGGCCGCTTTTATCGAAACGCGTTCTCTTGTGAAAAACGGGCCGCTTTTATCGAAGCGCGTTCTCTTGTGAAAAACGGGCCGCTTTTATCGAAGCGCGTTCTTTTGTGAAAACGGGCCGCTTTTATCGAAGCGCGTTCTTCTGTGAAAAACGGGCCGCTTTTATCGAAACGCGTTCTCTTGTGAAAAACGGGCCGCTTTTATCGAAGCGCGTTCTTTTGTGAAAAACGGGCCGCTTTTATCGAAACGCGTTCTCTTGTGAAAAACGGGCCGCTTTTATCGAAGCGCGTTCTCTTGTGAAAAACGGGCCGCTTTTATCGAAGCGCGTTCTTCTGTGAAAAACGGGCCGCTTTTATCGAAACGCGTTCTTTTGTGAAAAACGGGCCGCTTTTATCGAAGCGCGTTCTTTTGTGAAAAACGGGCCGCTTTTATCGAAACGCGTTCTCTTGTGAAAAACGGGCCGCTTTTATCGAAGCGCGTTCTCTTGTGAAAAACGGGCCGCTTTTATCGAAGCGCGTTCTTTTGTGAAAACGGGCCGCTTTTATCGAAGCGCGTTCTTCTGTGAAAAACGGGCCGCTTTTATCGAAGCGCGTTCTTCTGTGAAAAACGGGCCGCTTTTATCGAGACGCGTTCTTCTGTGAAAAACGGGCCGCTTTTATCGAAGCGCGTTCTTTTGTGAAAAACGGGCCGCTTTTATCGAAGCGCGTTCTTGTGTGAAAAACGGACCGCTTTTATCGAAGCGCGTTCTTCTGTGAAAAACGGGCCGCTTTTATCGAAGCGCGTTCTTCTGTGAAAAACGGGCCGCTTTTATCGAAGCGCGTTGTTTTGTGAAAAATGGGCCGCTTTTATCGAAGCGCGTTCTCTTGTGAAAAACGGGCCGCTTTTATCGAAGCGCGTTCTTTTGTGAAAACGGGCCGCTTTTATCGAAGCGCGTTCTTCTGTGAAAAACGGGCCGCTTTTATCGAGACGCGTTCTTCTGTGAAAAACGGGCCGCTTTTATCGAAGCGCGTTGTTTTGTGAAAAACGGGCCGCTTTTATCGAAGCGCGTTCTTCTGTGAAAAACGGGCCGCTTTTATCGAAGCGCGTTGTTTTGTGAAAAACGGGCCGCTTTTATCGAAGCGCGTTCTTCTGTGAAAAACGGGCCGCTTTTATCGAGACGCGTTCTTCTGTGAAAAACGGGCCGCTTTTATCGAAGCGCGTTGTTTTGTGAAAAACGGGCCGCTTTTATCGAAGCGCGTTCTTGTGTGAAAAACGGACCGCTTTTATCGAAGCGCGTTCTTCTGTGAAAAACGGGCCGCTTTTATCGAAGCGCGTTCTTCTGTGAAAAACGGGCCGCTTTTATCGAAACGCGTTCTTTTGTGAAAAACGGGCCGCTTTTATCGAAGCGCGTTCTTTTGTGAAAAACGGGCCGCTTTTATCGAAACGCGTTCTCTTGTGAAAAACGGGCCGCTTTTATCGAAGCGCGTTCTCTTGTGAAAAACGGGCCGCTTTTATCGAAGCGCGTTCTTTTGTGAAAACGGGCCGCTTTTATCGAAGCGCGTTCTTCTGTGAAAAACGGGCCGCTTTTATCGAGACGCGTTCTTCTGTGAAAAACGGGCCGCTTTTATCGAAGCGCGTTCTTTTGTGAAAAACGGGCCGCTTTTATCGAAGCGCGTTCTTGTGTGAAAAACGGACCGCTTTTATCGAAGCGCGTTCTTCTGTGAAAAACGGGCCGCTTTTATCGAAGCGCGTTCTTCTGTGAAAAACGGGCCGCTTTTATCGAAGCGCGTTCTCTTGTGAAAAACGGGCCGCTTTTATCGAAGCGCGTTCTTTTGTGAAAACGGGCCGCTTTTATCGAAGCGCGTTCTTCTGTGAAAAACGGGCCGCTTTTATCGAAGCGCGTTGTTTTGTGAAAAACGGGCCGCTTTTATCGAAGCGCGTTCTTCTGTGAAAAACGGGCCGCTTTTATCGAAGCGCGTTGTTTTGTGAAAAACGGGCCGCTTTTATCGAAGCGCGTTCTTGTGTGAAAAACGGACCGCTTTTATCGAAGCGCGTTCTTCTGTGAAAAACGGGCCGCTTTTATCGAAGCGCGTTCTTCTGTGAAAAACGGGCCGCTTTTATCGAAGCGCGTTGTTTTGTGAAAAACGGGCCGCTTTTATCGAAGCGCGTTCTCTTGTGAAAAACGGGCCGCTTTTATCGAAGCGCGTTCTTTTGTGAAAACGGGCCGCTTTTATCGAAGCGCGTTCTTCTGTGAAAAACGGGCCGCTTTTATCGAAGCGCGTTGTTTTGTGAAAAACGGGCCGCTTTTATCGAAACGCGTTCTTGTGTGAAAAACGGGCCGCTTTTATCGAAACGCGTTGTCTTGTGAAAAACGGGCCGCTTTTATCGAGACGCGTTCTTCTGTGAAAAACGGGCCGCTTTTTTTGAAACGCGTTCTTTTGTGAAAAACGGGCTGCTTTTATCGAGACGCGTTCTTCTGTGAAAAACGGGCCGCTTTTATCGAAGCGCGTTCTTGTGTGAAAAACGGGCCACTTTTATCGAAACGCGTTGTCTTGTGAAAAACGGGCCGCTTTTATCGAGACGCGTTCTTCTGTGAAAAACGGGCCGCTTTTATCGAAGCGCGTTCTTTTGTGAAAAACGGGCTGCTTTTATCGAGACGCGTTCTTCTGTGAAAAACGGGCCGCTTTTATCGAAGCGCGTTCTTGTGTGAAAAACGGGCCACTTTTATCGAAACGCGTTGTCTTGTGAATGCTCGAAGTAACGCAGTTATTGTTTTATAGTATTGTACAACCCCGGAATTTTTTCAGATCGCTCCAGAAATTAATCACAGGTACTTTTTGCGCAGGTAGAATGTACACTAGATGTCTGTAACGCAAGTATGCGGTTGTCTTTACTGAGACGTACCTGAGGACCACTTAAACGTAACTAATCCCGAGGACTACTCAGGGACGCCTCAGATATATTTTCCAGAAATAAGTGTTTTCAGGCGTACCCGGCCTCGTTGCATTGTATGAGATTTGTTGTGTAATTTTTGTATTTCTTTTTTATTGTTTTGTCGTGTATTTAGGACATTTTGAGAAACGGTTGGGAGGTGATTTTGGAAGGACGTAGGATTGCATGTATTATACGGTTGCAAAGTTTTTGCGTAGTAAACATGTTCTCTATTGTATGTCGGGCGCTCTTCATCGAAGTGGTTGCTCTAGAGAGAATGTACTGGTGTGAATAGAATTGCTGTGTGTCACGTACTTCATTTTGGGGTATAACCAAGTTGTCTTGTACACTACTCTGTTACCACGCCCCCTGTACACCTCGATGTATCTGATCCCCTCTCCCCAGCTCTCGTTGTCAGGCGCTCCCTCCACTTCCACTCTCCCGCATCCCTACCCTCTTTTACCCTCTTCTTATTCCCTCAGGAACACACAAGTTAAAGTATGATTGCGAAGACAGCAAAAGGGAAGTCTGTAAGTGCTACACGCAAGGGTGGCACAAGCAACAAGGATGCGACCCGGAAGGGTAGGGGTGTTACGAAGGGCAGCATCAGGCGCATGGCACGGCGAGGTGGTTGCAAACGTCTGGCTGCAAGCGTTTATGACGAAGCGAGAGAGCTGCTTTCAGACTTTGTGACCTCCATCTTGAAGGACGCCCAAGCCTTGATGCAGGTCAAGGAGCACAACGCACCAAAGACTATGCGCGTTGAGCATATTTTATATGCACTCAAAAAACGAGGCAGGACAATGTACATTTCGTAGGTGTCGGAGGTAGCGTTGTGTGGGTTGCAAAGGGTGTTGTAAGACTTTGGCTGGGGTATTTTCATTTGAAAAAAAGGCAAAAAAAAAAATCATAAAGACAAGGAAAAGAATATGCAAAGTAAAGTGTGGATGTCACAGTACGGTGATGTAATGGTCTGATTTTTATTGTACGTGCCTGCATCCAAGAGGTGACGCACGTGGTCAGATTCACTTTTTTGTAGAAGGAAGGGTGCCCGCAACTCTATCATGAGGGACAGTACGTGGACTTGTATTTGAATTGCAAGACGGGTACTTCAAGGAAAGACGGGAAAGCAATTTTTTTAAAAAAAAGTGTAGAAACGAACAGCACAGATGTGTTCAGTGCGGCTTATAGGGAGTGTTCCACTTCCCAGAGAACAAAGCGTCCTTTTTTTTTTTGACTTTGTTTAGGGGGGGGTTTTTTTTTTATTAAAAGTCATGTGCTGCTAAGCACAAAAATGCTTCCATAACTTTGTTCAGAAAATCTACTGTAGTGGACATGATTGCCAAAGGAGAGGGGGGAAGTATCCGATGCAAATAGTAGACCCGGGGGGCATCTTTTTCAACAAAACAAAATGGGGCAACAGTATCGAAGTGTACCATTGGTAAGCAAGGCTATTTTTAATGGCCACAGCGATGAGTGCCGACACCTCCCCCCTTTTTGCCAGTTGTGTGCACATTTAGGAAGGCAACTTCCTCTTTAACCCACCGACTCCATTTTCTTGGATCTTCCAGGACCGTGCATGCTCCGTTCCCTAAAAGGAATGATACCAAAATTTTCAAAAAAAAAAAAAAAAAAATGCCAAAGATAGTGGAGTTCATCCTCGGGTGTCTACACTAATACAACCAAGTTTTCAAAAAAAAATACAAAAAAAAAAAAAAAAAAAAAAAAAAAAAAAACAGCCTAAATAAATGCAGAGTTCTGCGGCGGACAATGAGCGCGTCGTGAAGAACTGTTTTCTTGCCCAACGAAATGTAAGATACACCGATTCAACAACAACAGGAACAACATTTTGTTTTTCATCTCTCAAATGGCGTGGCTGAGACAACCTTATTCAGTCGTGATTTCTCAAACCAATATCTCAAATGGTGTGATTCAGGGGGTACGGACAACCCACGGACAATCCACGGAAGAACCACGAGGGAACCACGGAGAACTGTTTCGGGCTATATTAAGATTTGCGGAGCACCTTCGGGAGAACCACGGGGGAACCACGGAGAATCCGTTTGGGTGATCACACCATCAAATTTGTCTGATTTTTGAGTCTCAGTCATCAAAGTAATGAGCAGAGACAGCCCTCTTCTTTTGTCCTGCTGGCATCGTACGTGGGTCAGCGGGAGGTACCTGCATAAATAAATTCACTTTGTACTTTGTAGCATTGCTCTGTCCCGATATTCTCTCCTCGTACACAGCACGCGTTGCCCATCTCTTCTCTCTCCTCTTGTGTGTTTTATTACCTTAACAAAATTTCACATCCAGATTATACACAAAGGAAACCGAACACAGAATGAAGACTGTCGCCAAGTACGCAAGCCAGGCACGCAAGGCACAACTCCTTGCAACACAGCACGACCCGCTTGTTGTATGCACATATATTAACACATTGTCCCCACTTTCTTCCTCTTTCCATTTTTTTCTTGTCATATACAGAACCCGGTGCAGATTAGAGGGAGAAAGCATCTTCCCGACAGCCACAACGCGAGTCTGCCTGAATTTCTGCAGAACGCGAAGGATGATGGTTTCTTTGGAAGTTTCAAGGTTGCGCCTGAGGCGGGGGAGTCGAGTGATGTGCTTGACGCGAAGTGGGCGAAGGACGTGAGACGCGACGTGGAGTCGAAGCTGGGTGAGTACGGTGCGGTGCTGATGCGTGATACACCACTCAAGACTGGGGAGGACTTCTCGAAGTTCATTGCACTGTCGGGGTGGCAGACGAAGGGTGACGATGAGTTCACCCGTGCAATGCAGAGCCGCTCCATGACCTCCACATGCATCAGCGAGTACGCACGCACAGCCTCCGACGACCACCACAACTACACCATCGAGCCGCACCACGAGTTCCACACCGTTGCCTTCCCCAACCTCATTCTGCTCTTCTGCGAAAAGTGCCCCGAGTCTGGCGGTGAATGGCCTGTCGGAAACGGCCGCCAAATCCTCCGTGACCTGCGCCCCGAGGTGGTCGAGAAGTTCGAGCGTCTCGGTGCACGCTACTCACTGTACTACCCCTCGAAGCACTCCCCCGAGGGTGCCATCTACAACAACTGGGAGACAAACCTGATGGCAACACGCGAGGAGACCGAGGCGTACCTGACGTCGCGTGGATACACCTTTGAGTGGGGCGAGGACAACTCTCTGAGGTACTACCAGAACTTCCCCGCCGTGCGGACACACCCGACAACTGGAGAGCGTGTGTGGTTCAACCAGATCCATGCGCACCACAAGTCGTTCTATGAGTGCCACCCTGCGTTCGCTGCGGAGAGGGAGAGAGTTGGTGGTGAGGACAAGTGGCCTGTGGACTGCACATACGGCGACGGCTCCCCTATCGAGCAGGAGGTGCTGGACCACATCCGCCAGGTGGTCTGGGACAACTGCGTCGGGGTGACCCCACGCCAGGGGGACCTTCTCATCTGCGACAACTGGCTCTCCCTCCACGGACGCATCTCCTTCCCCACAGGGCAGCGCAACGTCTTCGCCGCTACCGTATTCTACGAGAACGACGACGAGGATGACGAATAGACCCATTTCCTCTAATCCGCGTCTCCAGAAGGAGGGACGACACTGTTTGTGTGGAATTGGGTAGGTAGGTAGGTAGGTAGGTAGGTAGGTGGAGGAGGAGGAGGAGGAGGAGGAGGTGGTGGCGGCGGCGGAAAATAGGAAGGGGTTAAATATCAACAAACAAAAATTAAATTAGCTGTTTTTTTTTTCGGGCTCAAAACATTGGAAAACAAGAAATTTTTTAAAAAAAAATAAGAAAATTATTTTTAAGATGTGTCTGTGAGGTTTGTGCATCTTTCAAGTTTTTGTCTCTTTTTTTTTTTGAAAAAAAAAAACTAATAATAATGTCACGAACATGTATGGAGCAGAGTAAGAATAACAAAGCAAAAATACATCATAATACAAAACTATACAAAAAATGAATACTCTTGTTCCACAGCTTGCGCAGTGACACAATCACCTGTGGTCCACAGGCTTCGTGTATTTCTCTTTTTCCGTTCTCGTCAATTTTTTGCCCGCTGAATAAAGGCATCACCTGCTCCGGCAATGGCTGCTCTGAGTAGGACTGCTCCACCCCCCCCATTTTTTTTTTTTGTCCAAGAAGAAAAAAATATGAAACAACATAAAATCATCAATGAAAACAACAACCTTCAAAAGACGAAAAAAATGGGTTCAGCTTTTTTTCTTTTCTTCCCCCTTCTCTCTTCTTCCCCCCCATTTTTTTATATAAAAAACTGTTTTAGATGTGTGGAGGCACATTTATCTTTGGCATTTAAAGGGTGCATTTGTCTCTCCCAAAAGATGGTATAAGCAGAACAAAATGAGAGAGATTGTTCAAGCAGACAAAATTTTTGGTTTTCTGTCTTATTTCCTTCAGATCAACGTTTCAAGTACAAAAATGGCCTTTTTCGGCTAACAGAACCCATTTTCCACTTTATATTGGTTCTTAAACTTGGGTGATTTCGATACAACAACAAAAAGGTTTAAAGAAACTTGTTGGTAGAATTCCTGGCTTTGGTGGTTCCCTCCCGTCGTAAAATATACCAAAACAATAATATTCATAAAAAGCAAAAAAATACAGTTACGACGCGGTGCTCCTGAAGTGATACAACGTCTTTGAAGATATGCTTTCTTTGAAAGTGTACAAAACTTTTCTTTTTTTTTTTTTTACGTATTGTTTATCTGCGTGATAGACCCCGTTTACTTTTTTAAATGTTTTAACAAACCAAGCTTTGAAGGGTACCATTCTCCCTTTATCAAACCTTCAAAAATGGAACGAATCAGAATAATATTGTGCAAAAAAAAAAGCATAAAATATGTCCAACCTTTCAAAAAAGGTGGAGATAAACGCGTGGGGAGGGGAGGGTTTCCTTACTACACGATGGTGAAGTAAATGACTTGACTTGTAGTTTTTCTTCTGGTTTCACCGTTGGCTTAGAACAGTAAAACCAGTAGTCAAGTTATTTACTTCACCGTCGTGTATACCCCTCCCCGCTGGTTAGTAGATTCTGCTCTCCCTAAGAGTTGCTCAACCTACTTAGCTCCCAATTCATACCCTGAAGGCAATAACAACTATAGGGTACCAAGTCTTGCTTCAAAGACAAGAGGAAAAAAAAATCTAAAAAAAAAAAAAAAAAACGAACGATTCCAAACAATGGAAAATTATTTTTTGTGCACAGATTCAAACTTCTCATATGATTTTGTTTGGAGAGCTTTGTTAAATAGCTATAGCTGTCACAAAAAAAACGGTTCGAGTTTCTTTGACATGGCCTTTTTTTTTTTTTTTTTGTGTCATTCCCTGAGGTAAAAAGTTATCAAAAAAGTAAAAAAAAACCCCAACTGGTGATCGAATGTACCGGTTTTTGTGTCAAAAATATTGTTTTTTTCTTCTTTTTTTTTGTTTTTGTTATCCACCTCACCACCTCACCACCTCTACTTCTATCACCACCAAATCAAACACCACACAGGGTGCTGTCGGTCTTGTTGGTTTGTGTTGTGTTTACTAACTATGAATCCAATACAGTCGACACCGTTGCTGTTGTTGACTATGGTTGCGGTGGTGTCGAGCACGTCGATACGCGACAGTGCACTGCAATACCAGTTCCTGGCTTCGCTTGGTTGTGTCGAACGTTCTTCGTCTCCGTCTTCAGCGTTTTTATCAATGCCGCATCTAGACTACCGTGTAAGCATGCTGGGGCTGACCCGTGTCGTGTGTGTCCTGGCACTGCCACCGCGGCTCATCTCCCAGCTGACGGCAGTGGAGGTGAACCTGCTGCCAGATGCAACTGTCGCATTGCTCAGTGAGATGCAGCTGAGTGCGTTGAACGACACCTCGTGTGCAGGGGTGGATGTACGACTGACAGGCGCTGCCGGTGGGAAGTGCAGAGCGCTGACGGCTGCCTGCGTCGCAAACATCCCCCCTCCCGCATTCAAGGGGATATCACCTGGCTGCCTGGGCAACCTCTCTGCCGAGGCGTTCCACAGCATGACAGAAAGCCAGTTGCGTGTGGTGCCCGATGTCGTGTTCGGTGCTATCACCTCTGTGCAGGTGCATGCCCTGACGCCTGCACAGTGCGCTGCCCTTTCGCAGGGGCAGATACAGAACCTCCTTGCACAGTGCAGCGCCATCACAAGGCCGTGTTTCTGGGCATGGTCGGCTCTGCAGCTGTCTGCGGTGGGCTCAGTGTGCTGGGCAGCGCTGCCACCTGACGTTATCGCAGGTATGGGTGCTGCGCGTGTGAGGGCCATCAGCGATGAGTGCATCCCCGGGGCCACAACACCGCTGCAGATGGCTGCACTGCAAGACGAGTGTTCCGCCTTTACAGGCGAGCAAGGCGAGTCTTTCAGTCCAGCACTCTGCACGGTAATAACGCAAGCCTGCGGCGCTGCCTTCAGCCTCCCTGCAGCAATGAACCTCAACCCGGAATGCGTTCTTGCGCTCCACCCCGCGACCTTTGGCAGCTTTGCCCCAGATGCACTGGCGTTGCTTCCTGCTGATGCCTTCTGCAGAGTCAACGGAAAGCAGTTGGCGGCCCTTCCTCCCAAGGCGTGCACAGCACTGAGCAAGAACCAGGTGATGAAGATCACACGCCCATACTGCGAGTCCTTCACTGCCGCATGCGTGGATGCGATGCTTCCTGAGCGGAGGAGTCTGCTCATGAAGGGGTGTGACTACATCGATGCTACAACAAACAGAACCGGTGCACCCCTTGTTTCTGCCATGTGTGATCACCAGAACTGGGACCAGATTCGCAAACGCAACATTGCCGCTGCTGACAAAGGAACTGAATACAGCAAAAAGCGGACCGGGCAGACGCCACACCTCCTAGCAACACGCGAAGGCACGCACTCCCACCTGCTCTTGGGCCTCCCCGTGGTGGCCATGGTAACAGCCATTGCAATGGTGGCCACCGTGCGATCTCGTACCTACACCCAAATTTGAACTCTCTCCCCACCCCCCTAAGTAACACCTCTATAAAAAGACGTCCCACCTATTTGCTTAATGTGATAAATAGCACCCCATTCCTCACCACACCCCAACAGATCCTTTTACATTCTTTTGGTTTATCATTTTGTATTTTTTAACTTCTCTTTTTAGTTTCGCAATGCAGAGAGAACAGCCGCATGACCTTTACATCAAGAACACTCTGCGGACGTGTGCGTTCCAGCTGCGGAATAGATGTGGAGCAGAGGAGGGAATGTCCGAAGAGCACAAGGTGACTGGCGTAACAAGACTGCAGCGTTTCTTTGACAGATCGTGCGGGCACAATGAGTCGCATGGAGCCAGTGAATGGCAGCGCCAACATGGTATCTGACCGGGTGTTAATACAGGCTCGCACGACGGCCCCCCTTTCCCCCCAAAAAAAAAAAAAAACATTTTGCAGATTGCTCTTCCAGCAGTTCAAAAAAAAAAGTTATTTTTGTAATCTCTAACCCGTCTCAAAGTATGCACTGTTCAGAGGGACACCTCACTGAACAAGAGTACTTGTCATTATTATGGTTTTGTTCGTTCTATTCCTACCCCCATTCGTTCCCCCTTTTGCAACAAGTTTCTGCTGGTTGCGGAGTGATGTGTACGCACGCTTTGATGTTAGTACGGGCAACTCCTGTGCGGAAGATTGCCTAATGTGTGCGTATATGTGTGTGTGGCTCTACTGAATCTATCCAAAGTTCACACACACCCCCCCCCCCTTTTTTTTTGTTCCAGTGTCCTGCGTCCGCCGGTGTCCGGTGAGACGCGGCATTTTTTAGTTTTTTTCTTTGTTTTTTTTTTCCTGTTTACATCACAAACGGAGGGGCGGACTGTTTCATCTAAATTTTAAATGTGTTTTTATTCTTTTTTATTATTTTTTTTTGTCAACACATTGTAGGTCCCGGCGAGTAAATAACTTGACTTGTGGTTTTGCTTGTGCTTTTCTACCATTGTCAGCCACAAATAAAACCACAAATCAAGTCATTTCCTTCACCGCTGTGTTTTTTTTTTTCCAGACTTCAGTCCCCTCCACACCCTCTTTATGTGTTCTGCCTTACCCTGCAGAACTTTCCCCCTCTTTTTTTCTCTCTCGATATTTTAATCACCAATCTTTCCTACTCAAAAGGGGTGGGTCGGGGGAGGTGGAAAAGGGCCGTGTCCCCTTTTCTTTTACTTCCCTCCCCTCTTCCCCCGCCCTTTCCCCCCCCTCTTTTTTTGGCCCCTGGTTGCGACTGTCTTATTTCGCAAAGAGATAAACGGTCTCTCTAACTGGGATGACAGGCAAAAAATAGGTAAAGGTGGAGGAAGGGGGGGGGGGGGATCAGGTCGAGGTAGTCGCTGACACCTTCCCACCCCCCTTTTAAAAAGGTGACTAAAGGGGAGGGGTTTGGTGTATTATGGAGGTGGTGTTATCTTTAAGTATGAGAGGCTTAGATTCATCTTATCATTTTTCATTTTTTTTTTTTTTTTTTTTTTTTTTTTTTTTCCCCATTTTTTTTTCTTCTTCTCCCACTGTCCCAACTGTCGACAAACACCGCAATAGCAACGGAGCAGTTTAAGGGACGATTTGTGCTCTTATAGTGCACAAAAATGACCCCAGATTCCGAGACAAAGTAAAATAGGCAAAAGACAAAAATATGCCCCTTTTTTTTTTGCCTTGGATAAGGGGGCTGTCACCGTTCGCTGTCAGCATGTTTGGAGAATGCAGATTTTTTTTTGGGGCCGAAAGCAAGAGAACAACCATAGACTATTTTTGAAAGTGGTTGTGTTTCGGGCTCGTTCGTTTTACTTCTTGCCGTATCAAAAAAAAGAAAAAGAAAAGAAAAAGTAAAAATTATCATGTGACCCGTAAAGGGGGGTGGACCTATTGTACCGCCTTAAATTTAGGATTTTTCGGATTTATTTTTAACTTTTTAAGTGCACTGTTTCTTCGAGCAGATCAACGTCAAGGACATCAAAAGTCGTGGAGGAAGAAGAAAACGGGGTGGCACACCCCCACTCAAGGTCCCAACAATCGACGAGTGGTGCACCGGATTGTGGATGCCCGCAAACATGGCAGCAAATACAAGCCAGTTTGGGACCGATACACGCATGGGTCAAGAAGCAGGTGGATAACTCCCATTTTTTAAATTTCCCCCCTCAAATTTAGCTCCAAAAAACGTGGATCTATTATTGGTGCTCCTGAAATAAAAAATACCAAGTACGCAACAAGTACGCAAAATGGGGTTTTCAGGAGCACCAATTATACCGGAAAAATAGGTCCACCCCCTTTTACATGTGTATGTGTCGGATAACTAATAGGGGTAATTCTTGTGCAGAATATGGCCCCAGAATACTGTGTGTGCGTGGTATTTTCTGTGTTTTTTTTTTTAAATATATTATATAAATAGTGACTAGGCACCGAGAGCTAGATCACCCTGACAACTTCCCCCTTTCGAGGGAAATAATCGCTGCTGCCTGTATGGTGGTTGCCTAAAAAATCAAATTTATTTTTTCAGAGCCAACCTGGGTTTCCTGCCATTTAGACACCCACCCAAGAGATAGTTCTGTAGGTCCTTCTCCTTAGGGAAAGGGTCGATTGGAAGTGTCAGGAGAAGGCCATTTTTTAGTGTCTAAGTACGTGAAGCTTAGGCTTCTTTATCAACTCTTCCCCCCCTTCAGTGCCTGCGGTCCCGCATGGTATCAGGTGAGGTGTTTTTGCACTTTCATCTTTTTATGTGTTACGATGTCTCATCCTCTGTTGATTGGTGTTGTGTTTCGAGCACAGAGTGCTACCCCTAATTGCTTTGTGGGAGCGGCAGTGCCAACTGGGGGTCCTTGTTTTTCAAACAACAACACCACCGTGAATACCGTCATTCTAGAATTTTTGTTTTTTTTTTATATATTGGTGTGGCCCGATTTCTGGTTTTGCGTGTCTCAAGAATGGCCCAAGAATGGCCCAAAAGTGGGTTAAATCGAGGGGGGGTCCCTTTTTTAATTTGTTACCCGGTGTTTTTTTTGGGGTGGTTTTCACGCTAGGTCTGACCCGGAGGCACCTCTGCATAGTGACTGGAGGGGAAATTTGGGGTGGTCCGAACCTTTCGGTTAGGAATAATTCACAACACGGTGGCTAAAATCGGGGTTTTCTGGGAAGGGATACCCTAAGGGGGAAACCGATTGACCTTGAGTCCTCCTTGGCTTCAAGGATCCAGACAGTTCACCTCGGGGGGGCACATGGCGTGCCCTGGCAGAATAATCGGGTTGAGCCCGTTAACTGCTGTGCCACAGTTGGTCCAGCTGGTCACTTTATTCCCGATATTCGGGAAGCCAAAAACCCTGTACTGTGTATACTGTGTATACTGTGTATACTGTGTATACTGTGTATACTGTGTATACTGTGTATACTGTGTATACTGTGTATACTGTGTATACTGTGTATACTGTGTATACTGTGTATACTGTGTATACTGTGTATACTGTGTATACTGTGTATACTGTGTATACTGTGTATACTGTGTAAAGGGCAAAAAAATTAAAAAATACACCTAAAAAAACACGGCTCAAGAATGGCCCAAGAATGGCCCAAAAGTGGGTTAAATCGAGGGGCGGGCCACACCATTATATTTTATTTTTCAAACATGATCAGTGTGGCTGTTGCAGCGTTGGGTGGCGAATCAACTCGGCACTGAGCAGACACGGTCTTAGTTCCGTGGCAATTATTTTGAACCATCATTCAATCTCTTTTCAACATCACCAGATGTGTATCTGTACGAGAGGTCCACATAATGGGGGATTTTTTTTTTTGTGTTCTTCTCAACCTGAGGGCGGGGATCTGTCTGAAGCCCCCCTCTTCTGCTTAGAAACGCTCGAGCGATGCTAATCTTTGTTATTCAGCCAACACGTTTGGAAGGTTAAAGGTCATTAAATCATAGGCTAGGTTCATCCCAACCTTTTTTGCTGTCCCAAAAAAATATAATAAAAAATCATCTCTGATTGCAAAAATAAAGGTAAAAAAAAACTAAATACATTCTGAGATTGATTCCAGTGTGTCTTTCATTTTTAGCACATTTTTTTTTCTCTGTCTTCCCTCTTCCCCCTTCGTTTCTTTTTGGATTTGGACAGCACAAAAGGATGAACATCCTTTTTTCAACAAAACATAATTCGAGAACTCTTCCCTTTTCTCCCCCTCCATCCCCTATACCACACCCCTTCACTTTACCCCCACAATTTATGTTAGTTTATGTTTTTGGTCATTGATCACTCATTGACACCATGTTTTCTTATGTGTATATCAAGACACATGCTAAATGTATTCACCTCTATCAGTGCAGTTCGATGTGGATATCCACAGGATTTTTAAAAAAACGCACACTTTGTGAGCGGAAAGTGTCACGTCGTTCACTCACCCAACCGTGCTCCGCAACACCACCCACCCAACAGGTGAGAGTGTGTGTAGAAGCGTCAACGCATCAAACCACTACAAGAAAGGGGGAGTGATCGAACGGGAACGATCGAATTGACACTTTTAATTCCCAAGATTATCAATCGAGTTTCGGCACTTCTCTCCCCCCCTTTTTTTCCCCCCCACGGAACGGTAATGCAATTTCCAACCCTCCCAACGCCCCCCTCCCAATCACTCTCTAACCAGACAAAGTTGCACTTTTCCCCCTCTCTCTCCCTCTCTCTCCCCCTCAAACCCTATACACTTGATGAGCAAATATGACCGAAAATAGTTCTCCCCCCACGGCGCGAAAAAAGAAGAAGGAGAGGGAGTCGGGGAGTGGTGTGTTGCAGTGTTCTCATGAGGTTCAGGTGGACGAACTTGCGAAGGCGTTGCTGCGGGAGTATATGCATAAACGTGGCTTTCTTGAGACTCTACAGGCATTTGACGAAGAGGACGCAAGAACACCGAATACAATACAAAGTCGAAAACTGATGATGGACATGATGCTCCTGAAGACGAAGTTCCCCTCCTCCATAATGGAGGGCGTCTGCGGTGCGCGCAACGCAAAGCGACTTCTCTCACAACAACTCTCCGACGTCGACAAACGCCTCATTGCTGCGAAGGAAGAGCTCGAGCAGCTCTCAACCCTCCACGCTGAAACAGAGACACGCCACGCTGCGGTATTGAAAGAAGCAAGACTCGCAAAGAAAAAGGCAAAGCAAAAAAAAGAGGCAAAGGACAACACCGACACCCCGCGCAAAGCTGACAAAGAAAAGAAGAAGGATAAAGACAAAAAGGAGAAGAAGAAGGAGAAGAGGAAGGAGGGTGGTGGTGGTGGTGGTGATCCGTTCTCCATGACCGACCCGACCCTGCTCTTCAGCAGTGACATTGGGCTTGGGCATAAGGCAGGCGGCAATGGGCAGCTCGGATTTGGGGGGCGCGACTGGAAACCACCCCCGATGACAACACCCGAGGACAGTTCTACACAGTGGCCGAAGCGAAATTTCGCCGCAGCCGAAGAGTTTCAAGACGTGCGGGAGCAGGTGCGAATAGAAGAGAGAATGGAGCGCGAGCGGGTCGATCATATCTTGAACAAAGCATCCGACCCAACAGTATGTGAAAGCAAACCCCCTCAGGGGGTTATCTTTTAAATATGCTTTGCGCATAGGTTATATTGGGCCAGAGTTGCAGATTTATTTTGGTACCATTTCAAAAATAGGGCGAAGGAATTTTTTGAATACCAGTAATGTTGATCTTTTTGATATTTTAAAAGGGAGTAGTTGAAAGGAAGGCGGGTACCTTGATTGTGCAATATGCAACACACATCGTCACATCATCACATCCTCACAGCCTCGCAACGAACAGTCTTCGCTCACAGGTGCTGTGGCACCCCTCTCTACTCAGCCCTCCCCGTTCTCGCTGAAGCCGGAGATGAAGATGCCCGCCTCCAGCACAACCAGCCCACCCACCTCCGCCCTCCGCCCAGTCAAGGACATTGGGAACAAAGACCGGAAGGTGTCGTTTGCGTGAGTGCCGCGTTCCTCTCTCTTCTAATGCAGTCTGCATATGCGCCAAGCCTTCTGCAGTCCACTCCCTAAGCGTAGGGCACGTAGTTACTTCCGTTTTGTTTTGTTTTTTAAAGTACATAATGGCATAACACTCATACGGCAGTTGGTATTGTAAGATAGAAGTGGGTTGGTGGGTGGGGTGGGGTGGGGTGGGTTTAAATAAAATTTCACACTCTTTTTACATACGGGTCAATTGCAAAACCCACACTATTTTTCCACACTCTTTTCGGGTTTTACCAATAAAAAATAGCTCAAAAGCCCCCAAAAATCCGCCAGAAAATATGGTTTCTGGTTCTGGGCACCTATCGGAGCTATTTTTTTTGGTAAAACCCGAAAAATTCAGTGTGTAAAAAAAGTGTGGGGGGTATTTTTGCAATTGACCCATATTAATCTCGCGACCGAACAGCACCTACTGAACAGTGGTGTCAAATTCGAAGCCAAACACAAAAAATAACAGTACCAATACGCACCTTTTGCTTCCCCCCCTCTTTGTATAGATAAGCCACAACGTGCTTTTCCCCCCATTTTTCTAATAATGGGGTGACGCCATTGTCCTTGAACAACTGAACCGTTTGATTTCTCCATTCATGAACTACCCTAATAACCCCCCTACAGGATCACCAAACATATACACACAGAGGTTGTCCTTTGTACACCCACTTTCCTGTTGACTTATTCTGTTTTGCTTTTGAGCATCTTCTTTGCCTCCCGCCTTGCCTCTTGTTGTTAGTTCTGTTCCTATCTTTTGTGCTCCTTTCCCCGACGTTTATTGGTAGCGTTTCCCCCCCTACTTCTTTTTATTTTTTTAGAATTTCAATAAAATAAAATGGGGAAAAATATCTCAAAAGAGAAGATGACGGAGTTCAAGGAGGCGAGCAAAGGGAAATGTATGTACACCAAACAAAATAAACATAACGAAGACTGCCGCAACTACACACACGATGTCTGTATCTTTTAAGTACAAATACCTTCGGGCAACACTGTGTACAAAAGCTGCTTCGGATAGGCGACTGTCCATCCAACAAAAAGAGGGAAATCATGTCACGCAAAGACCACCAGCTCTTTTTCCAAGGTACACTGTCACGAGAGGGCTTTGTATTTCAAGTCTACTTTTTCATGCTAACTTTTATGCCAATAAACCCTTTCCTCAGTTGACGAGAAAGAAATCAAGCACATGTACAAGCTCTTCCACAAAGCAGCACCATCGGGCAAAATGGGCAAACCCGAATTTAAAAAATACATCGGTATGTGCATTGCCCCCTCCCCTCTCCCCTTCCCCGACCATCCATATCGAATGGAAGCGTACTGTGTTTGCTGCAACAGCAGCAAAAGACTCTGCAGTGTTGTCCGGTCTCCCCTTGATTCTTTACTCACTTTCTTTTGTAATATTTTTGTTTCTGTCAATTGTATTCTACTGTAGAGCTTGTGTTCTATTTGCTCTCTTTAAGAATCCTGTGAAGACAAAATTGTGGATGTGAGTAGTCTAAAATCAAACAAAAAAAATTGTCATTGTACCACAGAGGACCTGGCGTTATTCAAGAAAGTGGACCAGAACGAAGAGTACGATCAGTTGTTCCGCGGATACGACCGCAACAGGGACGGGGTATGCGCTGTTGTTTCTTTATTTCCCCCCCTCCTTCTTTCCATAGCATCTTTCCTTTTTTCGAGAAAAAAAAAGATACCAAACAGAGATGCTGACAAACTCATTCTTATCAAGACTCTTATTCAGCATCTTTTCCTTTTTGAACGCACCCTGACACCTTCACTTTTACAGCAGTTATTTGCAAACATTATTCACAAACACTTGTAAAACCCTCTTTGATAACCAAGGTGACCAAAGCATCGTGTGTCTAGGTTTCATCATACCTACCCCCTTTTTTTTGTCTTTATTTTTTTCAATAAACATTGAATCAACTAAAGTGGCACCTCGCATCTGTTCCACCTTGCAGACGATTCCACCAAAAAAAGAGCACAAAAAACAACAAAAAACTTTCCTTCAAACACCCCACAGACGATCTCCTTCAAGGAATATCTGCAGTACCATTTGGGGATTGTGTTCAGTACCGAAGAACTCTTCGATAGTATGTTAAAAAAAATACCTTTTCCCTCCCCCCTCGCTGAATTTGATTTTTTTTCCTCCTTCCCCGCGCGCTTCATTTACTCACAGCGTTGGAGCCAGGTTCTTTTTTGAGAATGTGGTTAAATTAGTGTGGAGCACCTCCAAGGATCCAAGGATGGGATTCACGCTTTTTTTGATAGCGGTCAGGCCAGAGTCGCTCTACGGAGTCTCTCTGCCACGCCTTTGGGTTACGGTGTGCTGCCTGTAAGGACGTCCATGTATATCCCTAAGAGAAAGGGTGAGGCCCAACTGTCGGTACAGCATGGGGCGCCAAGAGAGAGATGTTGTGACCCCCCCGCCCACCCCTTTTTGTGTTTTTGGGTTTCTGCTCTCTTGTGTAGACTATCGTGCATCAAGCGTTGGGTGCAGCGAACTGCAGTACCTGTAAGCTCACAACTCTTCAACGGAAGGTGGGCCGCCGGCTGTCGAGCGGTTGTGAACCGCCCTCGTTCTCTTACGGTACGGGCCAGTCATTAGGTTTCCTTTTTACATCTTCTGTTGTTGGCCGCAGGGTACTTGTGCTTTCATCCGGATGGCTGGCATCGTAAGTGGGTCAGTCGGAGGTGCCTGCATTAATAACTTCACTTTGATATTTCGGTTGTGAGTGGATGCTGTATTTCAAATTTATGTGCTTTGTCCAACATAGTCACCCCATATTTTTAAATAATTTAATCAAAACCACAGTTGTGTTTTCCATGTACGATGCCGACAACAACGGGTACATCACACGCGAGGAGTTGGAAGAGGTGGTGACGAACAGCACGAGATGGATGGGCGACTGCGATGTTGAATCCAAAGAAGTGCAAGACCTGGTAAAGGCAGAAGTGGATAAGGTCTGTTTACAAAACATAAAACAAAAAATGAGGATGATCTGCATCTATACTTTGGAAATTTATTAGCCTTCGGGCGACTTTGTGTACAGAACCCGTCCTCGGACAGGTGATTGTCGAAACTACAATACAAAAAAGATAATATTAACACAATCTTTCAAACGCCTCAAAAGCAAATCGACAACCCTTCTCCCTGAAGAATTTTTTTTTATACCGTTACGCAATTCCACACAGCTGATACTGTACACTACCAATTGTGATCAAGGTGACTAAGTACGAGAGGCTTAGAATCATCTTATAAACCTAACCTTTTTTGATGGAAGCGTACAACTAACAAACCCCCCCTGTTTCGTTTCCCCTTTCTTCCTGTATAATAGCTATCGACACTGTAGTTGGCGTGGCTGAAAGGGGGGGTGCGATACATTGCGATAAAGTGCTATTTTGGGGTCGTCAGCCACACCAGTAGTGTTTTTCTTTTTCCACAAGATAACCTATCCTCACAGGGAGTGTCATCTTTACCCCTTTATCTAAGGATCTCTTAATTATGCGACAAAAAATGAAACTACTATGACACAGATTGTGAGCTTTGTTGACACCAACCGTGACGGGCAAATCAGCAAAGAAGAGCTGACCCTGGCAGCGGAAAAGCACCCGGAGCTGCTGGAAAAGGTATGTTGTCAGTTATGTTGGAAATTCCTGATATGTGTTTAGTATGAACACACAGTCCCTCTTACTCATAAACACCGTGCTCTGTGTACTGTGGACAAGAGACAACCAACCCATGACCCATGCAAAATAGAAATATCAAAACTTAACGTTACACCAAGTATTTTCTTGAAAATGTCTCTTGTGGCATATGGGAACTCCAATAATTTATCAAAAAAAAATTCTACAGCTGAAGAACTTGGCGTGAGACCATTATTTCAAAAAAAAAAAGAAGTTTTTAATTTTTTTTTTCAAACAAAAAAGTGCTCGGGGGGGTTGAGGGAAATGAATAATTCAGGCACTCCGCTAGGTACTAAAGTTCTGTTGATTGTCAACAGAACTTTTTGAAAATGGGGAAAAAAAGAAAAAAAAAAAAAGTTCTGCTAAGTGGTTCAGACCCGTTCTACCTGTCAAAAAAGCTCAGGAGAAGAAGATATGGAGAGGTGAGTGCTCAAACGTCCCAAAAAAGTCAAAATCGGGCGTTGGTAAAAAAAAAAGTTGCGTACCGTGCGCCTGCGGCGCAAGCATGTACCCCACCAACGTGGACCATCAACAGAATATTTTCAAAATCGGAAATCCTAGCGGAGAGCCTGGAATAATTTCCAAAAAAAAAAAAAAACGAAAAAAAAAGTTGGCTTCGGCCAAATATTGAGTACAGACAGACCCTAGTTACCCACCTCGGTGGGTACTTGGGGGATTGTCGACATAAACAAAAAAAAAGTACGTAAGGGGTGAGGTGGGGGTGGGGGTGGGGTGGCAGTATAGTGTGTGTGTTTTTTTTTGCGTATTCTCTCTTTTCCCTCCTTTTGTAAACCCATTCCTCCTTCTCTCTTGCTATTCCTCCCCCTTTTAATTTATGACTTTTCCCACAAGAGGAAGAGAAACCATTGGTACGACATAGATGGCGCAGCTCACAATGGGGAAGCAAATGAGTGACTCAAAGGGGTAGTACCTGTTACACAACACACACACACACACAAAAATAATAAAATAAAAAGAAAAAGAAAAAAAAAAAAAAAAAAAAAAAAAAAACGATAGTACAGATCTTTATACCAGTAGGGTAAAGTGATTGTCGATGCAGCAACAAAAAAAAAATAAAATAAAAAAAAAATGACAGTGGGGATTGCACAACTGTGGCAACACAACCGAGGCACAGGCACAGGCACAGTACTCCAACAGTTTATCAAAATTAAATTTAAAAATGGATCGGTTAATTCACCCAACGGGTTTCCAAGAAAGGGGGTTAAAAGAAAAGAAAAAAGAGTTCAATGAGGCAAGTACGTTTTCACTATTTGTGAAAACTTCGTTCCTGCAATTCCAAAGTTTCTTTGTTTTTTTTTTCCTTCCAGCGCCAACACGAATGAGAAATAAAATTTTTTTCGTGCGCCCCCTCTCCCTCTTTTTTCTCCGAAAAAGCTTTTTTTTTTTTTTTTGGGAGGGTGGTGTTTTTAGTTCAAAAAGATTTAGGGGGGGGGAAAAAAGGGGGGGAAAAAACACACAGTGCTTGCCCAATATGTTCTTCGTACACCCCGTTCTTTTCTCTGGGGAGAAAAAAAAACGTTTTTTTTTTTTTTTTTTTTTTTTTTTTTTTTTTTTTTTTGAAAATTCTTACTCAAAAGGAGTCAGGATACCCCACACACGGCTTCTTCCCTGAGAAGGGGATAGGGTTTTTGGGCGAAAGGAAGTCAGTGCTCATATATTGGGAGTGGAGAATATGGGGGAAAAGGGGAAAATGAGTTTATTCCCCCCCTTTTGGTAGTTGTGTGTCGCCAAGTTTTTTTCTCCCTTCAAAACAAAAAAGGAAAAAGGGAGGGGTAAAAAAAGGAAAGTGTTGTGGTGTTTCCTGCATTTTAGGGGGGGTCTTTTTTAAATTTTTTTTGACGCCCCACCCCTTCCCCCCTCACCCCATTTTCTCTCTCTACATCCTCGCCTATTTCTCCAATGTGTGTGCACGAGAGGCACGTTCATCTTTTTTCAAGTTTTCATTTTTTTTTGAAATCTTGGCTGTATTAGTGTAGGCGCCCGAGGATGAGCTCCACTATATCGTTTTTATTTTATTTTTATTGATTTTACCTTTTACTCAGTTATGTCTAGGGAAACAGAATAAAAAAATCTGTATGTGACTTTTTTTTTTGGGGGGGGGGTGCGTATGTGTGAGTGTTTAGGTTCATCGGCAAAAAAATGCAAAAAAAAGGACAGCGAGGAAAAAAACAAAAACAAAAAAAAAAATTCAAAAAAAAAGATGAAAAACAACAACAACAAAAAAACAACAAAAAAAGACGCTTTCAAAAAGCAATGAAAATAAAAAAGTGGGGTTTTTTTTTTAAAAAAATTTATTCTATGTTTCCATCCGCAAACCCCCCTCCTCCCCTCCTCACTCTTTTCCTCAGGACATCCACTCTTCTACTTTATGGAGTGACCGATCATAGAGCCTCCCTCTCTTCCTTTCTCTCTCTTTCCCTTTGTAGTTCGAAATGCCTCGCCCTGAGGCAGGGATGATCGAACCATTGCATGGTCCATGTTTGCCTATTCAGCAGGGCCCCCAGCTTCAGAAGGGGACTTCAGCGGGGAAGGCTTCCGCTCGGGTGTTCTGCGCCGATACAGTGGTAAAGCTGAATAAGAGCGGAGCAAAATATCAACGGGTGCTTTTGTGTATGCCGTCGTTTGCGTTGGTCGCAAAGGTCATGAAAAGCGGGGAGTTTGAAGTCAAAAGGATACTGCAATACCAACATATGGACCGTATGCACTATGCAAGCCACCCTGAAGCGCCTTACCACGAATTTGTGATTTCCTTTAGCAACGGCGAGGGCTGTTTCCACTACCGCCCGCAGGACTACTTTGGGTGCACACCTACACCGCAGTTCGACCCATGGCACCATGTCGCGGTCATGGCCACCCTACGTTGCCGCTTCTTTGGAGGTGCAGGGTTGCCCCTTACAGCACACTCCTCGAAGCAAAGCCTCCACAAGGCACGTTACTTTGCCACATCCAAACGCAGTGTTGACGAACAGCGTCGTGACGCCGCGGCTGCCAAAGGACCCACCCCTGGCCCCCTCGAGCTTCTTGTGCAACGTGGTCCCAAAGGGCTTGGTGCACAGCTCGACCCCGCAACGTTAGTCTACCTCCGTGCAGACGAAGGCTCGCCACTGCACAACCACCCCGGGGCCAAAAGCTTTGAAGGACACAAAGTGACGCACATCAACGGCCTCTTTGTCGATGATGTTCAGTCAGCACGGCGGCTGCTTCGTGCGACACCGTCAAATGACGTGCTTCTCAGGTTTTCTCAAGACAAACGGGCAGTGCAAACAGAGCTCCCACAGGGCCATTCACAACTCCCACTACCACCGCCACCACCACTGCACCCCCCTGAGGAGGAGGGAGCAGGGTACGGAGGCAGCATGGCCAGTATGCCCGCACACAAAAGTGTTGTCGAAGAGGTGGAGTCGCTTGTTCGTCCGGAGGTGAGGGATGAGGTGAGTGCAGAGGAAGTGAAGGCAGTGTCCCCGCTGCACCTGCCCCAGGGTGGTGGTGAGAGAGCTGAGGGTGGTGAGAGAAGTGAGGGTGGAGGTGGTGTGCCGCCGCCACCAAGCATTCCCCCAAGCGATGTGCTTAGGGTGCAGCCTGATCCGGTTCATGTGCAGGCACCGGTGCAGCAGTATGCGAATGGGGTGCCCTCGTTTGCGCATCAGCACCATCACCAGCAACAGCAACAGCACCACCATAGCCACCACAACCACCATCAGCACAATCAGCATCATGGACACCACCAGCACCACCATCACCACCATCACGACCACGACCACCATCACCACCATCACGACCACCAGCACCATCACCACCACCACCACGACCACCACCAGCAGCAGCATGGCCACCATCATCCTGACCAATTCATCCCCTTGCAAAATGTTCAAGAGCAGCCACAACACTCACAGCCTGCACCTCAGGACCTGCCAGACTACCTCCAGACAGTCACAGAAGCACCCCCACAGAGTGCACAACACTCACGCCGGTCTGTATCACCTAGGGCACGCGAATTCGCAGCACTGCCTGTCCCCACCACCCAGGCGAGGGAGGTGGCGGAGCTGCTGAAGGGGATCGGCGAGGAGACCTGCGGTGGCGAGGAAGACCCTGCGTTTGAGTTGGTTGTGGATGCGGTGAACAAGTTGGTGGACCGGCAGGGGAAGACAGAGGGGATGTTGATGTCGTTGCTGACGAGCATGGAGGGGGCGATGGAGGAGACGCCGTCTGCGGACGAAAGCGACTTCAGCTATGACAGCAGTGCTGCAAGCTTGGAGCTGGGTGTCTTTGCACAGAACCCGCAGGCACAGCCGCGGCAGAAGCGACCCTCCTTCAGAACACACACACCGCTGCAGGCAGGGTCGCAACCAGGGTCTCCTGTCGTGATCCACTTCCCTCCGGCAAGACTCCACACACCCTCACCCCTCCGACCAAGAGGCATGGCAGCAAGAATGCCACGTTCCCCAGTACCCTCCAGCCACCAGCACCTCGCAGACGAAGCGCCTGTCTGGGATCTGCAGCCCACCTTCGCAACCACCTACGACACCTCCCCCAGAAACGTAAGCCCCCAAGGCAGGTTCGCGTGCGTCAACTGCGGGGCGCTAATGGTCGGTGCATTCTGCCATGAATGTGGGACACACATCGGTCTTTCAGTGTGATGGGTCAGCGGGGAAAGAAGACCCTGCTGAGTTTGACTCTGTCTCTCTTAGTCTGACTGTGCAGTGACATGAGAGGTGTAGTTATAGGTGGGAGGCTTCAACAATGGGCAGGGTATTCACCATTTGTCAGAGACATCTGTCGCGCTTTCTCGAACTCCAGTGTGCTATCTACATGCTGTTGGAGAATGAGAAGGTAGACCAAGAGCTCAGGGTGTGTTAGCTGTGTAGGTTTTTTCTTTTCTTCCGGTGTGTATTTGTGTATTTTCTCAATAGTTCTGGATGGGCATTTCTCAGGGAATGGGTAATTGTGTGTGGCATTTGGCTGTGTCATTAGACTGTATTGTGTTAGCTGTTCTGTGCGTGTTCTCAAATTATTTACGTTTCTCAGTTGTGTTTGCTTTTTTGGCAAACGATATGTTTTGTTATTGTTCTTTTCGAAATGGCACTGTGTAAAAGGCCAGCGCTGTGTGTATGTTTGATTTCAGCGCCCACGCTAGCTTTCATTAGGTGACTGAGCACGAAAGGCTTAGTATCATCTTATAAGCTTTTCTCTTTATTTGGATGATATTTTTCTTTGTCTATGCCCTCTATACCCTCTATGCCCGGGTGGTTGATCAAGGTATTATCGATACAACACGTTTTGATTGATTTAAACCTTGATATCTGTCTGAGGCTGTTTACGTTTATTTTTTTCTTCCTTTTCGATTCACTGTCGGTATTTGGTATGTCCCTTCTTTTGCGCAACTCTCATGTGCAAGAGCTTACTCATCAATCTGATTTTTTGTTAAAAAAACATAGTGAACACCGTCTTGTACGGAAGCTGTCACTAAACCCACTGATTATTAAAAAAAGGCTACAAAATCAAAACCCTAGCCCAGTTCAAGAAGCATCACACACCCTGGATGTGTCTGATTTATTGACAAAAGGGACAGGGTCTCCTCTTCTGCTTTCGCATCCCCACATTCCATGAATTTGGATGAACAACGTCGTTTTCAGAACAGCCCACATTGTTGGTTCTATTTTCTCTCTCTCTTTTTATTCCACAGTTAAATAGTATACGAGGGATTTGGTACTTTTAGCGTTTTTTTTTTTTTTTTTTAATCGATACTTTCAATAAATTTCCCAGGCGAGTGTATTCACTGACCTGAGGAAAAAATGCGTGAAGTTATCGCAAAAGAAAAACCTCCTCCTCTTTTAGGGCATTGAATAAATAGTTATTGTCTTACTCTGATGTGTGCACGAGAGGTATATTTTCATCATTTTTTTTTGAATTTTTTTTTTTTGGAATAGTGTAGTTACCACCTGTGCAAGCTCCACTGTCCTTTTTTTTTGAATTGCGTGTCCCCCCCCTTGTCTCGCGCCTCCTTGTCCTGGTGCCCCATTCGCTTACTGAGGGAGGGTAAGAGAACCTGCCATTCCCTACCCCCCCCCCATATGCCCTATTCTCAATAGTCACGACCATCGTTTTATTATCCTTTATTATCTACTGTTGGCCGCAGGGTACTTTGGCTTTCATCCGAGGCTGGCATCGTACGTGGGTCAGTCGGAGGTGCCTGCATCAACAACAGTTTATTCGTTAGGTGCCTGCGCCCTTAGAGGCGTTTGCACTTTTTTTTTTCAACGTATATTTTTTTGTCAAATGTCAGCGCTTTATACCGCCCCCCTTTTTTTCTTCTGTTTGTAGTGGGGAGGGTGGGGTTATTTCCTGTAATTAGTTTAGAACCAAAAAAGTTGCCTCTATTTTTTTCGATCTTTTCCACCCCCTCTCCCCTCCCCCCTCCCCCACCTATTGAATATATGGCGGACTCTTTCTGGAAAAGGGCAACTTTATTCCGGAGTTCCGAAAAGGGGGGAGTTGGTTGCTTCCTCCCATTCGCTCTTTTTAAGTTGTTTTTTTTCCCCCCATAAAGACTCCACTGTGTACCTGAAATTGGTGAATTCGTACTTCACTTCAAAGAAATGGTTGTTTTACGAAACCGTATCAAAACCGTTCCTTATGCTTCCCATATCTTCTCCCTTCTGGAAACACCAAACCTCTTTGTAATCTCATTGCGTTAGGCTCCCCTAATTTTTACACAAAATGAACACCTCAACGCAGTTGATGTATTCACGCCCGATGATACCTGATGTGAAGTACTCTCCGGTTTCGATGTCTTCTTTTAATGAATATTTGGGGCGGAAGGGGTGTGCGCGGAAGCGTGAACATCATTGTACAGGGTGTTGCGCGCACTGCAAGAAGGACGCAACGGAGGGTGGCCGGGTGCTGGAGGCTGCCGCGGTGCGGCGATTGCGATGTCATGCGGAGCAAGGCCGTACTGATATGGCCCTTCTCATCTCCCTCGGGACACACAACGGCGATGTCGTCTGGCCTAGCGTGGTTGGGCACACCCTCAAAGACGCTCCGGTCCTCCACCTCCCCTTCCACGACATCTACAAAGCGCACCCCCAAGAAGCAACCACCTCCGCCCGCGTCCTCTTCCAGCAATGCCGTTCCGCTGCGCGAGGCTCCATCCTCGAGCGAATGAACCACACTGCCCCGAACCCGCATTTTCCAGCGAACACCCTGCTGCTACACAGTGTAGGAAACTGGGTGGGGTGCCGCGACGAGCTTTTAGACAACCTCCGTGCACTACAGAACAACGGTGCTGATGTCTCTGAACGAGATGCGCATGGATGTGTTGCTGCACACTATGCTGCGGGGCGCGGGTTTGACGAGGACATCCTTTCCATATTATGCGGCAATGAACGGCAGGTGGTCAACGTGCAGGATGCAAGCGGACGCACACCTCTCCATGCAGCATGCGAAGAGGGACGATGTGATGCGGCATTGGCGTTGCTCTCTTTTGGGTCTGACCCCTCTGTTTCAAATAAATGCGGGTTGACGCCATTACATAAGGCAGTGGAGGTGTCGTCCTTTGCGGCAGAAATCGAGCAGATGGAGCCACTGTTAGAAAGATTGTGCACCTCCCGTGCAGTCGCTGCGCAATCAGACAAAGGATGGACCCCACTCCACACCGCCGCCTACGTGCTTTCACCACGTGCAGTGCGCATTCTTCTCGCCCGTGGAGCACCCCTCCACGCCCACACCACAGCACCCCAAGGCTACACCGCACTCAGGTTGGTCTCTCTCCACTATGCAAAAGCCTTCTCAAGAAGGAGTGGGACCCAAGATGCATTCAGGCAAGTTGTCAATATATTGGAGGAGGCGGATGAGGATTGAAGGGAGGGTGGGGGGAAGTGGGGGAGAGGCCCTGTTTTGTATTTAGAACTGTATCTTGCCATTGATTTTTTTTTTGTCCTTTCTTTTTTATTTTTGGAATTAAGAGTACCCCAAAAATACCCCCCCTATTTTTTAAACCATGTATTTAGCTGTGTTGACACTGATGTTCGGCAGTGCCTTCATTTCGTTTCCGTTGCCTTCATTGGCGGTGGTGTTGTGCATTGTGGGGTGTGTACTTAGATGGTGTCTCTTCGTGTTTGTTCTGTTCTGAGAGAAACACACCATGTTTTCATGGAAATAATACCAATGGTGACCTTAACAAAGTGTACGCTGGTTATTGAAGATGAAGATCCTTCGTCTCGAGTCTTTCGAATGCACCCTGTGTGTGTTAGTGTTTTGAGACACAGAACGTGACAAGGACAGGCCCCGGAAGGAGCAGTGTGCATAGCCTTGGGTGTGTTGCACCCTGGGTGAGCTTCTTTTGTAGTTCCTTCCCTCCATCCCCGCAACCTCGCATATAACACAAAGCATCATCAACCTCACAGCAATACACACAGCACCATGTCGAAGCAACACGCAGACAGCACACCAAACCAGAACCCACCAAAAAGAACAAATATTTCTGACAAGGACCTGCTGGAGGCTGTCAGGAACGGCAACACCGCTGCCGTGCGGGCAGCACGCGAGAAGCTCTCCCCAGGCAGCAAAACAAAAACGGTCGCCTTCGAAGCTGTGCACGAGGCAGGCAGAGGGAACCACAATGAATGCCTCGCACTGCTTCTTCCGTATGTCGAGACAACGCAGATGGGCTTTGGGATCCTGCTGAGTGAGTGTGTCCACGCAGACCACACTGCGTGCACGGAGGTCCTCTTGCAGCATTGGAAGTCAGTCTGCAGCAACGTCGCGTTTGTCACACACGACTCCAAGGACAGTGCAGGTCAGACGTCGCACCTATGTCCAGCCATGTGGGAAGACCCTGCAGTGTGTCAGGTATTCATTGGTGCAGGGGCAGACATTGAGACAAAGAACGACAGCGGACGCACGCCTTTGCACTTGGCTAGCCGTTCAGGAGCACTCACAACTGTGAAGATGTTGGTCAAAGCAGGTGCAGTTGTGCGTGCCGCAGGCGTCAAAGGAGCCACGTGTCTTATCCTTGCAGCGTATTTTGGACACACGGATACTGTGCGCTATCTTGTGAGTTTGCCGGCGGTGGACCTGAATCACCAAGGCAGCAAGAACCGCACTGCGTTGCACGCTGCTGTTTATAAAAAACATGCAGACGTGGTGCAGGTGCTCATTGATGCAGGGGCAGACATTGAGACAAAGAGTGATAAAGGATTCTCACCTCTGCTCTTGGCTAGCTATTCAGGAGAACTCACAACTATGAAGATGTTGGTCAAAGCAGGTGCGGATGTGCGTACCACAGGCACCGAGAGACGCACGTGTCTTATGTTTGCAGTGTATCATGGACACACCGATGCTGTACGCTATCTTGTGAGCTTGCCGGAGGTGGACCTGAATCTCCGAGACAGCAACAACCGCACTGCGTTGCACTATGCTGCGAAGCAAAAACATGCAGACGTGGTGGAGGTGCTCATTGATGCAGGGGCAGACACTGAGACAAAGGATGATGAAGGATGCTCGCCTCTGCACTTGGCTAGCCTTTCAGGAGTACTCACAACTGTGAAGATGTTGGTCGAAGCAGGTGCGGATGTGCGTGCCACAGACGCCAAAAGAGCCACTTGCCTTATCCTTGCAGCGTGTTTAGGACACACCGATATTGTGCGCTATCTTGTGGGCTTGCCCGAGGTGGACCTGAATCACCAAGGAGGCAGAAATAACCGCACTGCGTTGCACTTTGCTGTACAGAGAAAGCATGCAGACGTGGTGCAGGTGCTCATTGATGCAGGGGCTATTGAGGGTTAGAAGAACCCTTCCTTGGCCAGCGAAAGGTACAAAGTGTACCAGCCAAAACAATGCGAAGCTGCGTCCGCACGAGTACCAGCTCGAATAGTAACACACTCAGCACAGATGTATCTGGAATACGAGATCACCAAACCCAGGCGAGTCCGCCTTCTACTAACACTTCTATAACCATGTGTGTGTGTGTGACCCTCCGTGTGTCCTTTCTGCATGTCTGTGCATCCTAGAAGGTACGCCGCAAAGTTTAAGACCCTTCTCTTCTCAAGACTGTCCAACTTCATCATACCAGGTGCCTTGCTTCAACAGCTGCAAACTCTTTTATAGAGATTGTCTGTTGCGGTTCGCTGAAGCTCGCTTCCTACAAAACCCTGTTACGTCCCGGTAGGGTGTCATCCCTTGGGAGTGTCATCCTTACAAAGCTCTTCACCGCATTTGAAGCAGATGCACAGTTAGAGGGTATTGACACTGATGTTCGGCTGGCGAGGAGTTCTCTCTTGTTTTTGCAAATGACAACACATCTCATTTCCTTCACAAACACCACACCACCCCTCTTCTTCCTGCCCTCCCCACACAGCACTCCCCACAGAACAGAGTCACCCCCCCTGAACATGGACATCACAGGACACTTCGAGTCTGCTAGCTGTGTGATAGAAGTGGACGGGAGCGCCACCCTTGCACAGGTGAAGGGGAAGCTTGTTGCGGAGCTTGGCGTGCCACGTGCTCGGCATGTTGGTGTGCGGATGAGAGGCGGTGGCGACATCGGCAACGACGACTTGCGCATCTGTGACACGGAGATGGATGAGGGATGTGCCGTTGAGCTGTATTGCACTGGTCCCAACATCGCTCCTGGGGTGATACAAGGTTCGCAGAAGACGTACGACCTCACACTCTCCCCGTGTGACAGGTACCTTGCAGTGACGGATCGCGAGAGGGGTGTGTCTATCTTCTCCACGGAAACGCACGAGTGCCTGTGCAGCTTTCCTGCAAAGGCAACTTCTTCCCCATCCTTCTCACCTTGCAGTGAGTGGATCTCATGTGCTAGCAAGGACACACAGTGTTCTGAAGTTCATGACGTGAAGACAGGTGCATTGAAGCACTCCTTTGGAGATGAAGGTGATGAGTTGCCTACCACAGCTTGGTCACCCTGTGGAACAAAGCTGTTGTCGTGCTGCGAGGAGAAGGGTTTGCAGGTGTGGGACATTGCAGCAGGCGTTGTTGTGCACGAATGGGACCACATTGCGAAGTGCTTGTACGTTATAGTTGTGGCAGGCGACAAGGTGGCGATGTTTGGAGATAGCAGCAAAAGTATCACCATCTGGGACTACACGACAGGGGTGGAGGTGCTTGTTCTGACATGCCCTTCTGATGTTTTTTATGTTGCACTGGCCCCAAACCAGCGTTTCATTGCAGCGTGTATGGACAACTGTGTGTGTGTCTGGAACATCGAAACAGGTGAATGTGTATTTGAAGACAACTCTGGCAGCAACTCAGCAGAAAGCTGGAGTGATGTTGCTGTGTCCAACGACATTGTTGCTGCCTGCTCTTCTCAAGCATTTGTTGTGTGGTCCGTCTCAACAGGAAAGCAACTGTTGTGTCGTGATTTTGAGGACAGCGATTCTTACGGTCTTGCCATCAGCAGCTGTGGTATGGTGATGTACGGCAGGGATGAGGGTGTTGAGATTGTTGACATCTCACACCTGTCTTGAATTGCACGATTGCGGTCACCTTTGCTTGTCTCCAGCATGAGACACACTGGCAACTGTACAGTATGTCAGTATGTCTTGCTCGCGTTACTAACATATGTTGACTCTCGTGTGCCAGTTTTTTTTCGTTTCTGATTTGGTTAGCTGATGACTGCCTGAACTCGTTAAGACGACTTGCTTTAACGTACGGTGACAATGTGAACCTGGTTACAAGCCTGTTTTCCTTGTTCCATAACATGTCATGTTATGCTGTGAGATGCATGGTGGCCTTCACTACCCCATAATGCCCCAGAGGCATGTCACAACATACAAATGCATGTTACTTTGCATGTCACCAGAGGTTCGTAGTCACCGTGCACGGCAATGGTTTGGGTGGGGAGGTTAGTTAACGAGGACGGGGACAGGAGAGGGTACGGCCCACCCTTAATAGGACCCCCCTTATTGACCACCGGCTGTGCTCACCCCAGCTCTTTTTTTTTTTTTTTTTTTTTTTTTTGATGAAGCAACTTGTTGTCAAATTCTAGAAAGATTGGAGGCAGTGTCGCGGGAAAAACGAAACAAATTGAAAAAGACAGAAGCTTGCTTGTTCTTTGGGTACTCAATTCACAACAATCTTACCTCAGTTTAACATATTTTTTCATTTTTTTTTTTTTTTGTTTTCCGGCTGTGCACAAACAAAAGACCCAATATTTCCCCCCCTTCATGATCAAAGCTTCAATCGACTGCTGTTTTCACGAGGGGAGGCAAAACGATCGTTTCTCGTTGATGAGAAACGAATGTATCCGATAGTGGGCGTCACCTTTCTGAACACCGTCCACAGTCCCTTCTCGATATCAATCTCAATCTCAATGATCCAGACTTCTCACTTCGAAATCCTTCAGGGACGACAAGAGACCCTCAGTGAAAACACAGATGATGTCGCCTGCAGTTCTGAAAGGGGTCTGAAACACTTTCGACGCTCTCGTATTTATTTTGCAAGAAAGTCCCCGAGGACGGTGTTCGTCAGCAAAAAAAATTGATACTCGCGAGTATCTTCCTCTTTCCTCCTTCCGCTTTCGTCATCTGCGTTCTTTGCCTCTTTTTGAATTGACATTATTCTCCACAGCCTCGAGAGTCAGTGCACAGGAAACAAAGTTTCGCGACATCGCTTTAAAGTAAGATTCTTCTGTTGCTGACCAACGGATCTCATGTTTGCGTTTAATACTGATCAATCCTCGCTTTTCTATTGTTCTATTGTTATTTTTTTTTTTTGTGCACACGGTGCAGTCTGTCCTGGAAATGTCGTACCCTTTTGTCGGACTCCGAGGGGGTCCGACAGTCGGACCCCCTGAGTCCGACTGTCGGACTCAGGGGGTAAGTCCGTTATTTACACACTCCAAGCACGACAGACTGCACCGTGCACAGATGATAGTCGAAACTCCAAAAAAAAAATCACACAAACAGAATTAAAGACACAACACAACACACCCTGGAGGAGGGGGGGAGGTTTATTTCCCCCCCTCCTCCCACCGTTTTCTCTCTCTCTCACTCCCCTCTTCCCCACTTACTTCCTCTCCCCCTTCACCCCCCTTCTTGTTTTGTAGATTGTTGCCAAGGGGTTTTTCTAATATGATTTTGGGAGGGAGTGGAGGCCATGGAGCAAACTATGACGAGGAGGAACGGACAGTGAAGTCTGTGAAACGGCGTGTCATGCTGATTTTGGTGTATCTCTTGATGAATTGCGCGTACATCATGTTTGGAGGGACCGTCATGTATTATCTTGAACACAACAACGAGGTGGAAGATTTAAAAAAGAAACAGGACCTGGTTGCGACCTTCAACCTATCGCTTGACCAGACAGATTCTTTGGAGGATCTAGGGATTTGCGTTTTTCCTAATCATCTTTACCCGCATTGGTCTTACACGGGGTCCTGCTTTTATGCGTTCACTGTCATCACCACTATAGGATATGGATCCTTCGCACCGTACACGAAGAATGGACAGTCCTTTACCGCAGCATTTGCGATTCCAGGAATAGCAATCATTGCGGTGGTGCTAACCAACGTGGCAAGCCTGCTGGCGGAGACAATCGAAGCGGTCATGGCGAGGAGCAGGAAGAACCAGGAGGTTTTCGCACCTATCCCGTTTTTTTCTGATTTGGACCCAGAAGGGAAGGGGCACATCCCTGCTGATATGTTTCCAGAGGTCATAAAAAGCATGATACAAACGCAACCCGACGCTTTACTCATGAAAACCTTAATGGACCTTTTAAGCAAACATGGTAGAGGTGACGTCGACACCGGGCAAGGTGATACACTCTCCTACGATATGGTCATGCGTGGGGTAGCTCTCTGGTTTCAACTCTCCTCGGAAGTCCCTCCGCCGCACAAAACCACCCTAAAATACCTTTTCATTACCTGGCTTGGTGTGATGGTCTGGATTATGATCTGGGCAGGAATCTTCTCTGGTATAGAGGGGTGGACCGTGTTGGAGGGGATGTGGTTTTCATTTGTTTCTCTTTCGACAATCGGGTTTGGTGATTATGTGCCTAATACGACGATCGGGAGGATATGTGGATTTATCTTTATGGCGCCAGGATTAGGTTTGATGGGAGCCTTTTTTGCGGTGCTTTCGAATATGTTTACTAGAGCGAGGTTTACAATGTCGTCAAAAATGGATTTAAGCAAGAAGATGTTTGAGGCGCAGGGGTTCACCTCGTTGGTACAGTCAGATGCATTCCTCCAGGCCCGCCCCTCTGTGATGTGGAAGGAAGACCTCTCAATCGTTCATCCTCTCAAAACTGGGGACGGATCGCCTGATTCTACTGTGAACTATGGCAATTCGTTGGTTCCGGTGCAGTCGTCGGGGTCTCTTGTCTCTGCCAGCGGAAGCCGTGCTCTTTCCAGGAAGAAACCCCCGATCCCTTCTCTCATTCACGAACACTCTGGGACCTACTCGCCACCACCGGATTGGGGGACGTCTCCCATTACTTCTCATGAAAAGGTGTTCCCGGACCGCTCGTTAACAGATCCGTTGATGCAGTCATCTCGAGAGCAAGGTGAAGAAAGGGGCATGCAGCGCAAAGCCAGCCAGCACGCCATCAGCAAAAACTCTGCAGCCTGCCCAAATGGACACACCCTATGGGTCTTCGCAAAGCTAGCCCCAGGTGATAAAGCTTCCTGTGGAAGGTGTGGAAACACTTTCTTTGGAGACGGCAGTGTTACCAGAAAATGCGGGAAATGCCATTTCAAGCTTTGCCCGGAATGCACTGGAGGGTCTGCAGGATCGCGTCGAGGGAGTGTCACGGACTATCAAATGGATGGGTCTTTGGGAAGAAGCAATCACTTCAACCGCGATGCTGGCTACCGTTCCCCGGTTCGCAAGAAGTCTTCTGAATACAATTTACTCCAAGACCGTTACGACGGTAGACGCTCCCCAACACGCAAAAAGAGCGGCGAAGCGTTGGCCGTAGGCGAGAGAGGTGCAGGCAACAGCAGTGGTGGGTCCGCTGGAGGAGGCCCCCCTGGGTTCCCACCGCCGTTCAAAAAGTACGAACCAAACAGCTCAGGCGGCATGCAGCTGGAGCGGTTCAACTCTAGCGCCTCTCTTGGCAAATCTCGTCGTGCAATCGGTCGTGAACAGTCCCCTTCAACAGCCGCGCTTGAACCCGAAACAGAAGGCGTCATGCGTGAAATGGCAGACATAGTAGCGGGGCTCGAGTCAATCAGTCCACGCAGAAGGAAGTCACAAATAAATGGCTTCCCAGATACCTATCGAGGAGGATCTGTGTGATGTGAAGTGTGAGGGGGTATTTTTAGAGGTGTGTGTGTGTGGGGGATAGGTTAATTATTCAAGATTTGCTTTTTTGAATTTCCCAAAATGTCAACGATTTTTGTTTTCCAGAGCATATTTTTAGTTCATTCAAAAAACAGTGGAGTCCATCTGGGGGATGTAAATACGCTACAACATTTGTAAGGGGAAAAGAGAAATACATGGGGTTTCTTTTCCCCATAGCACGTCCTAACGTTTTTTTTTAAAGATGTGTGTGTTGGAGAGGTCATTCATTGACTCCATCCTATGAGTTTTTTTAAAAAAAAAGTGTTTCAATGTGGGGACAGTTGCTTTCAACACCAGCCCCTCTCAATTATTATATTTCTTTACTTTTGATGTGTGTGTCCCGTGAGGCTCGTTCGTCTTGGAGGTGTTTAGTTCCCTTCTTTTTCATTTTTTAAATATTTTCGACCTTTTTTTTAAGGAGGGATGGGGGGATTTATTGACAGGATACGGTTTAATTTTTTTTTTGTCTTTTTTTGGAGTAATGATTCATAACTCGCAGAAATGGCAGTGCCTGCATCCGTTAAGACGTTTTCTATCTACCAACTTCATTTTTTCTTTTTGCTTGCTTCAATGTAACAACCACCTGATTTTTACCCCGTGTATAGGCGCGTACAGGCCACTACAGGCGTGTTTTTGGTCCTATTCTGTCCTATACGGCCTTATACGGTCCTATACGTGCCTATGTGCGGGGTAAAAATTAGGTGGAACAAACGAACAGCAACAAAGAAACACAAGTAACTTTTTTCTCCCTCATACTTTCATCCGAGGCTGGCATCGTACGTGGGTCAGTCGGAGGTGCATCAAGTAACTACCATTTTTCTCCATATTTTTTTTTTTGGTTTTTTGAGACGTGCCGCAATATCTTGGTTTTCAAGATGTGTGTATGTGTTTTGATAACTAATAAGGGGTAATTCTTGCGCAGAATATGGCCCCAAATGTGTGTGTATATGGCACTTTCATCTTACAACCTTTCTTTTTGATACGGTTCATTTTTTATTTTTATTTTTATATGTGACAATACATCATCTTATAAACTTTTCTTTTTCTTTTTTCTGGACGCTGAATAGCCGTAGACCCTACCAAGGAAATAACATGGCTACTGCCTTGTGTCAGTCGTCTGTAACCAAAAAAATTACCCCCCCATGTTTGATACCCTCAACTCTGCGCAAGGAAACGCTTCCACCAGCCTACGTTTGCTAGCAACTTCACTAACTCAGAAAGTAAAAGAACAGGTTGTAAAAATTTAATACCTACGAGGCGTAAGAGAAAAAAAACGAAAGTGGACTGTGTTACAAAAAAGGCTTCGGCCAACATTGAGTACAGACCCGAGGTTCCCCAAGCGGGACCTTAGGTGATTGTCGGCACAACAAAAATGTTGTGATGGGGCAAGGGACGTTACTGCGCTCCCGAGGACCTCTTGGTAGGATTGTCGCTGCAAAAAAAAGGACAGTGGAGATTGCACAACTGTGGCAACACTACACGAGGCAACTACACTACTCCAACAATTTATCAAAAAAAAACAGAAACAAAATGTCTTCATTTTTATGTTGTCGGGCGTGGGTAGGAGAGGCACATCCTTCACGTGTCCTCTCTTCATTTTGAGTTAAATTTACTAGTTTATTTTTGAACCCTTTACGGACGGAAGGGACATATTTGTCTCAAGGACTTAAAGCGGATTTTACTCTGGTAGGAGCGTGGTCGACAACTTCTTCTTACCGGAAAACAGGCAGTTAATAAAAAAACGGATAATATGCGGGGGATGTGGTGTTCACCTTTGTTCAGCACGATGCCCCTCGTCATAATCTCGTCATTGACAGGTGTTATTTCACCCGTTTTTGACTCAGTAGCCCGTCACGTCATAACAGGGCCTCTTTTTCTGTGGGAAGACAGGTTAGGGAAAACAAACTTCTCGTCTGCGTGCGCGTCGGGACGTCCCCCAGAAAAACCCAGGCAGGCAGGCAAAAAAAAGTTTGTTTTAAAAAAAAGTTTTTTTCAAATTGCCTTCTTTCATGGAGTGAGAACAGGCTTCGCGCTAACTTTTGGGGGAAAAATCTGAAAAATCGTGTTTTGGGACCAAAAAAACGCACCTCAAACAGCTGTGTATAAGGGGGTGAAAACAGTGTTTTGTGGCATTTCCGAGCCAATCCCGTTCTGTGGTGGGGGATATACGGAAACATGGACACAATTTTAGTGACTTAAATTTTTACAAAATATGAACCCATACTCGTGAGCAAGGGTCATTTTCAGGACTGAAAACCCAACTTCAGATCAAATTATGGTGTTTTTGACTGGGAACAGGTAGCGCCGCAGGCGCACGGTACCCAACTTTTTCCTTTTCTTCTTTCCCCCTTTTTCTGCTTTCTTTTGATTGCGCGAGCCGATTGCTCTCCACAGTGGGGTCACATGTGTGTACAAAAATACACTGAAGTACCCTTACTAGGAACTACGAGATTCCTCTGGTTTTAGTACGGATACCGCATTTCCGAACCAATCCCGGCTTATGGTGGGGGATATACGGAAAAATGACAAAATTTCAGTAACTCAAATTGTCACAAAGTATGAACCCGTACTCAACAAGGGTCATTTTCAGTCTGAAAACCCAACTTGGCATGAAAGTGTAGTGTTTTACTGGAAACACTAATGTACTGAAGAAAGCTATGGTATTGTAGTGATGGCGGTGGGGTTTCAGTGACCACAGAGAAGAGTGAAAACGAAAAACCAGGACGGTTATGTCCTCGGAGGGGGTGCCCTCACACAGCGAGGGTGGAGACGGTTCAGCAGCTCATTATTCTCTGCAGCAGGCTTGCAGGTGTGCCCCATGGTATCCTAATTGATCTTTATCCGTGAGGGAGAAGGGATGTGAGTCGTACTCAAAAGAAAATGAACACTGTACATAAATAAGTACATCATGTTTAAAAATAAAGGAGGGTAGGGAACAGGTAGCGCCGCAGGCGCACGGTACCCAACTTTTTTTCTTTTTTCTTTTCCCTTTTTTCTGTCTTCTTTTGATTGCGCGAGCCGATTGCTCTCCATGGGAAAATTTTTTTGGGGGAGACGGGGGTAGCAGGGCGGTCGGTATTCGCCTTTCCACAGAAAAAACTTTTTTTTGAAAAAAACTTTTTTTTTGAAAATCTCGAAAAAACCCAGGCACGCAGGACGCGCACGCAGACCGAAAGTTTGTTTTCCCTTATGTCTTTTTGTTTAGGTGACAAAGTAAGTACCAGAGCTTAATCTCATCTCAACAACTTTTTCTTTTGGGGTAAGTAGGCTAGTACCCAAGTTTCTAGTACCCATTTAGGATAATACCCAGTGGGTATTATCCTAAATTATTTGGGTATTATCCTAAATTAATTTGGGTATTATCCTAAATTATTTTTGGGTACTGGGTACCCAGGTACCCAGGTACCCAGGTACCCAGGTACCCAGGTACCCAGGTACCCAGGTACCCAGGTACCCAGGTACCCAGGTACCCAGGTACCCAGGTACCCAGGTACCCAGGTACCCAGGTACCCAGGTACCCAGGTACCCAGGTACCCAGGTACCCAGGTACCCAGGTACCCAGGTACCCAGGTACCCAGGTACCGGCACACTGGTGTACAAGGAAAAAAGTCGTGAAAGAGCAACCACAGCTCCACATGACAAACACAAAAGTGTCCAGTCACGTGGGGCATTCATGCACTGAGGAGATAATGTTCCAACAATTTACAAGAAAGATTACTTAACCTACTGCTGGAAATTGCCAGGTCGTAGTAACACACAAAGTGTGCCTCCGTTCGGGAAGACCGGATATTCTAGAGACCAAAAAGGCCTCAAGAATATCTTCCGGTAGTCAAGGTAGAACCGAATGAACGGCCCAAGACCCCCGTGGAGAAGTTAAATGTTGTAATGCTATCAAGTAGAAACTGCGACCACTGTCTTACCCTCCTCAATGCATGGTGGTTGATGTCTTCCACAACAAATTTCCTGTACCCAGGTACCCAAATTCCCAGACCCACGCAGTGGCACATGACCGCCAAGTGTGAGTGACCCACACATGAGGGAATGCGACACTACGCAAAATTTACCACCAGACCCTGTCTTCGTGCACCTGAAGTACAACGCCGCAGACAGGCCAAACATGCGTTGGACTCAGAGGAATGCCCGCTGTGCAGGTATCAAACATGAGAACAACTCCCAGCAACAAGGGGCGCCTTTTGGCGGGCGTTGTTGAGGGTGTTTGGGGTGCAAAGTTTTCCACAATTTTGATGCGCGGGTACAGAAGTGTTATCTTGTTCTTTCATCTCTAGGAAATGTAAATGTCAATCGCGTTTAACTACCACGAGGGCTTGTTCAGTGAACCCACAAGGGGTCGAAGGGGGTTGGTTATCCCGTATCTATCAAAGGTTGTGTCGACCAGGCTAAACCACTATGTTACGCTGTACGTTGTTAAATCCGAAGAAATAACACTTTAGCAGCCGCAGGAAGTTTGCTAAAAAGAGTGCCTCACGCTACACAAACCACCACCCGCGATTGACTTAGATGTTATAACAAAGAGAATTCAGAACAAAACAACACCCTGCCCCATACACACTAAATTGTCATGCTTCAAGAGCATGCCTGGGCCAAAATTACTCGACAAAAAAGGCAACAAGACTACCCACAAGGAGTGTGAAATGTGCACTGGTTTTCTGGGGGAACGCAATATTTTCTTGTGCCTCGTCCTCCGCAAGCAGAGGACAGACTTTCCGGAAGGTTTCCAAAGTCGAATTTCTTGCACTAGCTATGCTCCCTGGGTTAATGGCAATAGCAGTGACTGACAGAGTGTTCCCACCCCCCTTTCCACCCCATATGTTCGCTCGTTCTGCACAGTTGGTTCTCGATGTTGCACTCGCGATACCTGTTTAAAGTGAAGTTGTGAGTGGTGGGGAATTTAAAGAAGGTGATTTCTTTAAAAAATAAGTTGGCCTGAGGGTGTAAAATATTGTTCTGGAGACTTTTTGGAGGAAATACGAGTCGACGGCCTTACTTTGTTGAATATTCACCATAAAGTTAACATATTTACATACCTTGTCTTGCGCCTTCGCTGCTGTCAAGGTGCCTTCTCTTGGTACCCAGTACCCAGTACCCAGTACCCAGTACCCAGTACCCAGTACCCAGTACCCAGTACCCAGTACCCAGTACCCAGTACCCAGTACCCAGTACCCAGTACCCAGTACCCAGTACCCAGTACCCAGTACCCAGTACCCAGTACCCAGTACCCAGTACCCAGTACCCAGTACCCAGTACCCAGTACCCAGTACCCAGTACCCAGTACCCAGTACCCAGTACCCAGTACCCAGTACCCAGTACCCAGTACCCAGTACCCAGTACCCAGTACCCAGTACCCAGTACCCAGTACCCAGTACCCAGTACCCAGTACCCAGTACCCAGTACCCAGTACCCAGTACCCAGTACCCAGTACCCAGTACCCAGTACCCAGTACCCAGTACCCAGTACCCAGTACCCAGTACCCATAATACCCAAAATAATTTAGGATAATACCCAAATAATTTAGGATAATACCCACTGGGTATTATCCTAAATGGGTACAACAAACTTGGGCACTAAGTGACTTTTCCCTTTTCTTTTTCTTTTCCTTCCTCCCTATTTTCTGTTCGTATTTTATTTTCTTTTTTTTTGTATCCGTAAATTCTCTCTCCCAGTTTTTTTTTTTTTGCAGAGTTGTGTGTTTTTCAGAAGTCCTCAACCTGATCTTGCAACCCTTGAGGACACATTGTTCTTTCGTTTTTTTCTAAAAAAACTTCCAAAAAAAAGTGTTGATAAACAGATGCTGCGTGCCTTCTGAAGCACCTTTCATCTTGTCACCCCCATTAGCAAGACGCTACACCCCTCCTTAGTGTTCCCCTCACTTCGATACGTAAATACCAGGTCAACGTTGCGCTGGTCAAGCCTATTTCAAGTTTTCTCCAGGCCTGCGACAGAGAGGTACAAAGTACTTCACTGATAAAGTCACCATTTTTTTATGGTGATTTTTCACGAAAGGTTTTAATATCAACGTTTCCCCTATTTCGTTTTAATTTTGGTCGACACATTGTCCTCCTTTCAGTAGCAAGAAAAAAATATCCCCCCCCTTCGTTCGTGTATAGGTACGTTTCATTACGCAAACTGGACACTGGGCGATTGTATCCAAAGAAAAAAATAAACAAGAGATATGTAGCATGTGGCACGTCCTCAGGGTGGCAGACACTAAACACCCCCCTTTTTTTTTTGTGCGAATTTTCAAAAATACAAGTCAATTTTTCATCAATTTTTTTTTTGCCCAAAAATGGTGTGTGGTAGGTCATAATCGCTGTCAAAATAAATAAAAAATCCATTGAAAACCTCAAATCACGGTGTTGGCGGAAATTATGTTTTTCGTTGTTCATGTATTATGCAGGCCAGTCGCTGTGCTACTTTCGTACGTGCCACAGCCCCCCCCCTTTCTCTTATCCCCACCCTATTTTTAATCTTTTTCTTCTTTTTTATTTACCCCTCTCCTCAGTTTCGCCGTGCTACACATTTCGTCCATTACTCCAATAACTCCCTTTTTAACAAGCCTACCTCATACCAATGGCAAAAAAGGTACACAAAAGGGGTATAGATGGACCTCTACTGCACCAAAATTGGAGCTTTTTCGCTTTTCATTTTCGGGTCTGCGGGATAGCGCCAGATGACATCTGATAGTGCACGATGCCGCCCGATTTGGCGCGATTAGGTTGGAAAAACGCTTCAAAAATAATTTGGAAATTCAGTTGCACGAACGGCAAATATTTTTCGCACATTTTTCCCCCCCTCATGCAGTTATCCCCTCTGGGATATTCCAATTTTGAATACTTTGTTCAGGTTCTTTATGGTTGTTGATATTGTTTTCTTCTTCCAATTTTCAACAAGGTGACCAAGCATGAGAGGCTTAGGTTAAATCCTACCGATTTTTTTTCTTCTTCTCTTTTTCGTTCCACTTTCCTTTCTTCTACAATAGAGCTTTTTTGCATTCTCCTTCTCCTTCCCCCCCTTCTCCTTCTCGTTGCTCTCATACAATAGTTCCCGTTCCCAAGGGGGCAAAAAAAGCCCGCGGGAAGAATAGATAGCGGTAACGGTCGACTCATTAATCTGTCAGCCTTTTTTTCCCTCATCGAAGATAGCCCTCCCTCCTCGATTCGTTCGAAAAGAGAGAAAAGAATGGTAATGCGGCAGACATCTGTACAACCAGTCTGATGTTTTTTTTTTTATCTAAAAAAAAAAAACTGCAGACTAGCGTTCGGACTGTGCCACGAGGGAAAGGGAAAAACTGCCACTCCCTGACCATCGCAGTGGGGAACCCCCTGTTTCGGGTGTACATCAGCATTTGAATGCATAAATAAAAAGCTACTTTCGAGAGTTGAGGACGATGTGCGTCTATATATTTTAAGTAGCCTTCGGGCAACATTGAGTACAGATCCTGCCATAGCAGACGATTGTTGACACAAAAAAAAAGCAAATATGGATCCCTGTGTGCATCGCAACAGCAGGGATGTTTTTTTTCTAGATATCGTGTGTTATTATTTTTAGAGAAAAGTTCGATTTCGGCCTCGAAAATTACCGTGACACCGATTTGTCACGGAATTTTGTCACGGAATTTTTTTGAAAGATTCGATTTCGTGACAAAAAAAAATCGATTTCGTGACAAACCAATTTTTTCATTGACACACAAAATTCGATTTCGTGACAAACCGATTTTTTCATTGACAAAAAAAAATTCGATTTCGTGACAAATCCAAAAATTCAGTGACAAAAAAATGTCAATGAAAAAATGGATTTTGTCAAGGAAACCGAACTTTTTGTCACGGAAAAAGTCGTGACAGAAATGGATTTTGTCAAGGAAACCAAACTTTTTGTCACGGAAAAAGTCGTGACAGGGCACTGGGTACTGGGTACACTGGATACAAGGATAAAAGTCGTGAAAGAGCAACCACAGCTCCACATGACAAACACAAAAGTGTCCAGTCACGTGGGGCATGCATGCACTGAGGAGATAATGATCCAACAATTTACAAGAAAGATTACTTAACCTACTGCTGGAAATTGCCAGGTCGTAGTAACACACAAAGTGTGCCTCCGTTCGGGAAGACCGGATATTCTAGAGACCAAAAAGGCCTCAAGAATATCTTCCGGTAGTCAAGGTATAACCGAATGAACGGCCCAAGACCCCCGTGGAGAAGTTAAATGTGTAATGCTATCAGGTAGAAACTGCGAACACTGTCTTACCCTCCTCAATGCATGGTGGAAGATGTCTTTACAACAAATATCCTGTACCCAGGTACCAGGTTCCCAGACCCACGTAGTACCACGTCGCAGTACTACGCAAAATTTACCACCAGACCCTGTCTTCGTGCACCTTAAGTACAACGCCGCAGACAGGCCAAACATGCGTTGGACTCAGAGGAATGCCTGCTGTGCAGTGTATCAAACATGAGAACCAACTCCCAGCAACAAGGGGCGCCTTTTGGCGGGCGTTGTTGAGGGTGTTTGGGGTGCAAAGTTTTCCACAATTTTGATGCGCGGGTACAGAAGTGTTATCTTGTTCTTTCATCTCTAGGAAATGTAAATGTCAATCGCGTTTAACTACCACTAGGGCTTGTTCAGTGAACCCACAAGGGGTCGAAGGGGGTTGGTTATCCCGTATCTATCAAAGGTTGTGTCGACCAGGCTAAACCACTATGTTACGCTGTACGTTGTTAAATCCGAAGAAATAACACTTTAGCAGCCGCAGGAAGTTTGCTAAAAAGAGTGCCTCACGCTACACAAACCACCACCCGCGATTGACTTAGATGTTATAACAAAGAGAATTCAGAACAAAACAACACCCTGCCCCATACACACTAAATTGTCATGCTTCGAGAGCATGCCTGGGCCAAAATTACTATGACGAAAAGGCAACAAGACCACCCACAAGGAGTGTGAATTGTGCACTGGTTTTCTGGGGGAACAAACAATATTTTCTTGTGTCTAGTCCTCCGGAAGCAGAGGACAGACTTTCCGGAAGGTTTCCAAAGTCGAATTTCTTGCACTAGCTATGCTCCCTGGTTAATGGCTATAGCAGTGACTGACAAAGTGTTCCCACCCCCCTTTCCACCACCATAATAACCGAACTCTGCTTATCAAACCACAATCTGAATCTGCTTCCGTCGCATGCGCTGGTGGATTCGATCTGTTTTGGTGTGTGTAATGGAATGTATGGGTGAGGGTTGGGGTATTAGGTATAGAAACTTGCGCACCCATTAATTTTTTACCGAATGAAAATGAAATCTGCAATGAGTGTCTGCTGCATATCATTTAGTGGGGCTGGCCTCTGGCCAGAGGCGTGCAAGCCTGACCGTGTTCGCGATATACTAAGTCTTGCATAATCATAAAGTTATCATACCTTGTGTCTTCAGTCTCTGCCCTTAGGTTTCTAGACAGCTCAAGAATGGCCTCTTTTGTGTTTGTCAAGTGGCTGTCTGGTCACTTTTCAGTGACTGGCGGGTTGGCTGTCACGACTTTTTCCTTGACAAAATCCATTTTTTTCAATGACATTTTTTTGTCAATGAAAAAATGGATTTGTCACGAAATCGAATTTTTTTTTGTCAATGAAAAAAGTCATTTGTCACTAAATTGAATTTTGTGTGTCAATGAAAAAATCGGCTTGTCACGAAATCGAACTTTTTTTGTCACGAAATCGAATCTTTCAAAAAAATTCCGTGACAAAGTACCGTGACAAATCGGTGTCACGGGTATTTTCGAGGCCGAAATCGAACTTTTCTCTTATTTTTATAAAAAAGATAAACACCGTTCATTTGTCATGTTCTTTCCTCGGTGGTGAAAAAAAGAGGGGGTATGATGCACCACACATTTTACTATTCATATCGTACGTTTTCTTTCTCCCCTTCTTGTTTTTTTTTTTTTTTTTTGGTGTAAAGTGATTGTCGACAAACTGCAGTACACAGAATCAATAGGGAAGGCGTTCCAGGCAGGTGCGCGTGCAAATAACGTTCAATCCACCTATTTGGTACGTTAGGTACTCGTGTAATAAAAAGAAGGACAAAAGGATGTTGTACCATCTCAGTAGGTGTTTCTACAGGGCACTCAAAAAAAAAGAAACTAGACTCAAAATGTTGGACGGCAAAACATAACAAAGTATTGTGGTAGTACATCCGGGTGACTACACAAAATGCGAACGATTTTGCAAAAAAGCTGCAGTATACCAAAAAAAAAAAAAATTCCCAAAAAAAGAAAAATTCTGATTCGTTCATTCGTTACTCTCCGTTCATTTTCCTTTTTTTCTTCCTGTACCAATCTTCCCAACTTGTAGTTGTGGCGGGAATTGATCTAACAAATTAAATAGCAATACCAAAAGTGTTCAGCGAAACATTGAGTACAGACCCTAATCACCCACCTCGGTGGGTACTTGGGTGATCGTCGACACAAACAAAAGTGATCTCCTTCCCTCCTTTTGCCCCTCTCCCTAATTTTTAGGCACATTTTTGTACCTCAGTATTCGTATCACATATAAGCCTCAAACACTTTCCTCCTGACAGGTTTTCCTTTACCCCTTTCACCATGCTGTCGCTGCTATTGACGGCAGTGTTGTTGGGTGAGGTGAACGCTACCAACCCCCCTTTTACACCCACCCCCGCGACTTCGTTCGTCCGCGTCACTGGTGATGATGCTGTGTCTGATATCTTTCTAATTAAAGCGTTGGTGCCACTTGCAAGCGTCGATGCTGGAGCTGCATCTCGGGCAATTGCCTCTGTGCTTCCGGTACCAGAGCTTGCTGTTAGCATCGTGGGGATAAACACAAGAACGACAGACACAGCGGTGATTGCAGTCCGTTTCCACTCTATTGCCGAAGTCTCTCCAGGAGGTGTCTTTGTGCGAACCGTTATCACCGCAACCAAGGCGTCTCTTGCCTTTGTGATCAGCTCTTCTTCGACAGAGGACGGCAGTCTGTCGAGCCTTCTCAACCTTGACCCGAACGACGGTTTTGTGGTTTGCGAGCTTGGCACTGAAGATGGCATGTCATGCCTGCAAGCCGGCCCTACCTGCGGTATAACATCAGAACCGGAGGGGGTTGCGCTTATCATTGCATGCTCTTGTTTGTTGTGCGTTCTGTTGTGGTTGACGGTGCTGCTGTCTACAGGGCGGTTGGTGCCTTCGAATGGAAGGTCGTCGCCGTTTTGGACGTTGTGCTGTTGTATGGGGGAGGAGGGGGAGAGGGTGCCTTCTGGGGGCGGGTCGCATTCTTCACGGTCGGGGAGTAGACAGGAGGTGCAGGGTGTGTTGCATTCGCACCCACCACCGCCGCAGCCTCAGGTGAAGGAGGAGGGGCTTGCGTTTTCCTCTAATGGGGTAGACAGCGCAGCACCGTCCACAGAGGTCGCAAAGCAGCGCAAACGGTCGCGCAGCAGAAAGTCCGCACCCCCGACAGCAGCGGATGCGCCAAGCAGGGCAGAGTCGATGCCGGACCACCCACCCCCGCCTCCCCCCGCACATCCCTCACATCCCGCACAGCACACAGAGCTTGCTCCGGTGGTGGTGCGTCCAGAGGCGGAAGGGGGCGTGCCTTCCTCCCCTGCGGAGTTCCAAAGAGATACAAAGAGTGCCGCGCCACCAGGTGATGTGGTTCGTGGAAGGAGAACTCCTCCTGCGGTTGTTGCTGTCGCGCCGCCGGAGGTGAGGGGGACTGCAAAACTGATGCAAAAGATTGAGAAGGAGCCGCATCAGCAGCAGCAACATCAACAACATCAACAACACCAATATCAGCAACAACAACAGCCGCAACTTATGGACACAACCCCGCCTTCTTCGAAGCGGGACGAACCGCCTTCGTATCTTCGTGCAAGACGTGATGTTTCATATGTTCCCGACCGGCATATCACTCATGGCTTGATGATGGACAGCCCTGCAGATGTCTCAGGCGACGCAAGAGACCTCCATTTCAGCGACGGAGAAGAGCACAACAGATACCCACAACAGCCATTCCAGCCGCGTGGGCATGGGACACACAGAGAGCAGGACGTTGAGACGACGGAGTCGCCGGAGCAGCACCAGAGGCATCCCCTGGCAGAGCGCAACCCAAATGAGGGGTGGGAGCACAGACGTGGCGGGAAGCGGCGTGAAGCTGAAGAAGTCAGAGAGGAATCGGTGCCACCGTATTTCGATGAGCATGAGAGGCGTGCGCACAGAGGCGGTGGAGGTGGAGGTGGAGGTGGAGGTGGCAACAGGGGCTATGACAAGCCAGAGTACTACCCACAAGAGGTGTCCCCACAGGGTTACAGAGATGATAGACGTGATCAGAGACATCACCAACACCAAGACCACCACCACCACCACCACCAGCAACAGCAGCCAGACGATGAGTACACAGAGGAAAGCACCCCTGCCCGGTACGGAGGACAGCACGGAGGAGGCGGAGGTGGAGGTGGTCCACACCACTCACAGTACCACGAAGCAGAGCAGAGGTCCTATGTCAGACGATACGATATGTGAGAGAACGTTTTAGATGTTGCTTTTTTTTGAATTTTTTTGATGGGATGAGGGGGAAAGAGAGAGAGAGAGAGAGAGAGAGAGAAATTAATAGTGGGTGGTGGTGATTTGTGGAAAAATAGAAGTGTTTTTTAATAAAGTTGATCAACAACAAACAAAAAAAGCACGTAGTGCAAGAATATTCCCTCAGGATGCTGCACGATCGTTTCCCCTTGATTATTCAAAATAAAAACAACAAAACAAAAACAAAAAAAAGTACAGGAAAAATAAAAAAGAACAAAATAACCGGGTTTTTACCTGACTCTTTAGAGTCTTTCTTTTTTTTTTAGATCACAACCTTTTAGAAATATACTATTTTTCGTGACCCCTCTTAGAGCCATTTTTTTTAGATGTTTGTCCCTACCCCCCTCTTCGTTCCTCACACACGACGCTTCATGTCAGCATGACAGGTTAGAATGACGTGCAAAATGTCACTTTTCTGGCACGTCATAATGACATGTAACTGACATGTGGTTCGTGTTGGTACGTGTCATTCCCTGTACAGAACACACACTTTCCATGGTTTTGTTGTTCTAACCCCCCAAGGCCCTCTCCTCGGGAATAGGTGAGCCTCAGCAAACCTTAGAAAAGTACGCCACGTACCAACACGCACCGCATGTCACGATGACATGTGTACATGTCATCGTTTTTACCATGTCATTCTGACATGTCACGCTGACATGCGGCATCGTGCACACCCCCAGTTGTAACTGTGGCAACCTTTTTGTGGTTTTGGCTATTTCTTTTTTGAAATCTGATTTATCTTTTTTCTACTATTTTTGTATTGTTGAATCCTCCGGCCTCACAGTAAGGGGAGGGTGCACAACAGTAACAATACACTTCTTCCAAAAAATGAAAAAAAATAACGTGGAGTCCAAACTTATAATTGGCAGATTTCGGGATTTTCACCCGCCTAGAAAAATCCCTGAAGCCATATCTTACCATTGAGTTGATTTTGGTCAAAAACCAAGAAACCTCCTTTTCTCCTTCCCGCCCTCCCCTTCTCACCCCATTCCCAGTTGTTTAGATGACACCAAAAAAAGGGGGATTCACCTTCCATTTTTTCATTATTATTCCCCAACAAAAAAAACCCCACCTCCCAACCTTGAAAACCTCCCCCCTTTTTTTTCTCTCAAACGCCACAACGCCACAACCTCAGATCCTTTTTCCTATACACCTTCTTTTAAAATGAAGCGCACACGCAGCGACGACATCAACGGCGACGAAGCTAAGAAGGAGGCGAGGACCACAACACCCGACACCTCTTCTCCTCCTCCTCCTCCTCCTCCCACCACCATCCGCGACCCCTCTACGTCACCCCCATCCCTCTCGCAGGAGGAAGCCAAGGCGGACCTCATGCTGCAGTGTGCACACCCTGCTGTGTTCCTCCAAACCGGTGCAGGCAGGGAGCTGCACATTGCACAGCACGACATGGAGAAGGCCATGGACGTCGTAGCCTCCTGTTCATCCCGTGCCCCCACCGCAGTATACCTCCACGCATGCGGAGGGAAGAAGATCCGTATACCGTCTGCCAATCTCGAAAGAGCGCAAAGCACGTTGCAACGTCTGGCCTCTCGGGATACTGCGCGGGCTGCCTTCGTGGGATTGCCTACTCCAAAAAAGGCGAAAAAAGCGGAGGGAGATATTTGCTTTGCAAGGTTTGGGTTTATAGATGGGCCTGCACACGATTTGGTTGATGAGGAGGAGAGAGAGAATGAGAGTGCCGTCGGCGCCTTTCTCACAACCGCCGCAGGGGTGCCAATGAAAACGCCTACCCCATCAGAGGCAAAGCGGGCGAACCGGATTCTTGCAAAAGACAAAAAAGCTCCAGTAGTATCGCTATCTCAAGGGTCTGATATGAGTTATGTTCGTCTAGGCATCTCACCATATGACGCTGAGGAAGAAGAAGAAAGCGAAGAAGAGGAATGGGATGTGAAACCCGAAGGGGCTGGCTTCATGAAAGCCTCAGGGGTCACGCAGGGCGACGTGAACGACGCGAAAAAGGAGAAAAGGGCGAAGGCTCAGCTGCTTGTCTCACATTGTTCCCAAGGGTCGGATGCGTGCCTCCTTGAGTTTGAGAAGGAGGAGAAGTCAATCGAAGGAGAAGCGGATGCCTGCTTTGTGCGCTTAGGGATTGCAAAGGAATCCTGCCCCCTAGCGGGTGACCGTGACGCCCCCCGTGAGATGTCAGAGCACAACGAAGAGGTTTCCAAACCAAAACCCACTGCACAGTGCTACCTGAATATGGGAATAACCCAGGAGGAAGGGGCGTAAAATAAATGGAGAAAAGGGCGGGGGAGAATTTTTTTTTTACCTCAGGGCATAGCTTTCTGGGGAGGGATTTTTTTTTTTTCATTGCATGAGCTCGACTGAGATGTGTTTTTAGCACGTTTCAACTACTCTTTTGTTTTTTTTAAGGTGACTAAGCACGAGAGGCTTAGGATCATCTTATAAACTTTTCTTTGTTTTACGTTCTTCATGTTGTGTGTGTATTTCAAATAGTCCTAGCCAAAAAAAATACCCCTCGTTGCATTGTTAGTTGTCCTGCATTATCGTGTTATTGTACACGCATTTCCATTTTATTATTTTTTCCTTTTTTGGCAGATGATTGAGTACGAGAGGCTTAGGGTAATGCCAAGTTTTCCAATGTGCGCACATGAAGCACATTCATCTTTCAAAATTTCTTTTTTTATGAAGCTACAACGTTCTACCTCACAAGGCTCTTTTTTCTTTTTGTGTTTTCCCCCTCCCTGAATTTCTAAACGGAAAAAAATTGAAAGATACACACCTCTAGTATTTGCTATCTCACGTGATCATTTCTTTATCCCTCCTCCCCCCCGCTCCCCCCCTCCCAAGCTTCCATACAACTATATTTAACTTTGCGGTGGGTTGCAAATCCCCTCACCACGCTTGCAAATTGATTGCCATGCGTATCTCTTTTACCTATCTTTTGTGCTTTCATCCAGGTGGCATTGTACGGTGGGTCAGCGGGAGGTGCCTGCATTACTAACTCCACCTTGATTATGATCTCCCAAGGAGTGTCAGTACCTGCTGTTTCAAAGGCATTTATACAACTTTATTATTTATCTTTCTACAATTGAGGTGATCCAGCGCACACTTTTCCACACGTTTTCACACCGTGAAAACGTGTGAAACCATGTGAAAATGTGTGAAAAAGCGTGAGACTGGATCACCTCAACAATATCATTTTTACCCCCCTCCCCATTCCTCTACTTATCCCCCCAAACTCTTAGGGACGGCACCCAATATGGGGCGCCTTGCAAAACCCAGAGCTAAGGCGAAAACGCCGAGAAAGCCTGCTGCCGAAGAGCGGAGCAACAACGACACTAACGACGATGCCGACAGCGACGACACCGAGGTCGTGCAGGCCACCACCCGCACTGCGACTGCCCAACGCCCCCCTCCTCCCCCTCCCCCCCCTGCATCTTCAGTTCTCGCACCGAGCACACCACCTCTCTCAAACACCTCGCAGCCCTCTGGGGAGACAGTATCGATTCCTCCTTCTCCTAACGCCGCGCAGAGTACACCTACTGTGATGGGGCTGAAGGATGATCCTGTGGTGCCTCTGAATGATAAATTTGAGGAGGAGCAGCTGACACCGGAGTGCGGGATTACCACAAAGCTTGCAGGCAAACGTCGTGTACATCAGGCAGGGTTGATCTCCCCTGCGGGGAAGAAATCGCGGGTTTCGCAATGTTCTTTTGAAGAATCGTGCCCAGCGATTGTCACTGTCTCACCACGCCGTTTTGAACGTGCAGGCACAATGGAGGACTCTCTCGCGCTCTTCCCAGGGGATGATATGAACGACCTCCACGATGACGACATCCTCGCCACGGCAGCCCTCCCCGGCTACAGCCCCACCCTCCCGTTAACAGAGGCCGCCTCACCGCCAGAGAGGCTCAGCCCCAGCTCTATAGCAACACCCATCGCAGAGGGGAGAGGGGAAGGGGGTCTCTTCGGGTCAGGGGGAGGGGGAGGAGGAGGAGGAGGAGGAGGAGGGGCAAAGGTGGAAAAGGAGGTTGATGGGAAGGAGGCGAAAGGAGAAAAGGAGATGGGGGAGGGTGTGTTGCAAGTGCCGGGTCTCTTCACTACCGGAGGAGGCAAAAAGGTAACCGTCTCAAAAGCTGCAATGAAAAAAGCGGAGAAGAAGATGGGCAAACTCTTCGATGAGGACTCTCCGCAAGATAAAGATGTAACAGAAAACCCACCGGAGGAGAAAATGGAGGATGCACCACCTGCAGTACCACCAGGTCTGTTCAGCACTGGAGGAGGCAAGAAGGTGAACGTCTCAAAGGCAGCAATGAAAAAGGCGGAGCAGAAGATGGGCAAACTTTTTGACGAGGACTCGAAAGAAGTGTCAGACAACCAAACAGAGGAGAAATTGGAGGACGCACCACCTGCAGTACCCCCAGGCCTATTCAGCACTGGCGGAGGAAAGAAGGTAACTGTCTCAAAAGCTGCAATGAAAAAGGCTGAGAAGAAGATGGGAAAACTCTTCGATGAGGACTCTCCGCCAGAAAAAGATGCAACAGAAATCCCGTCAGAAGAGAAATTGGAGGACGCACCACCCGCAGTACCACCAGGCCTATTCAGCACTGGAGGAGGCAAGAAGGTGAGCGTCTCAAAGGCAGCAATGAAAAAGGCGGAGCAGAAGATGGGCAAACTTTTTGACGAGGACTCGAAAGAAGTGTCAGACAACCAAACAGAAAAAATGGAAGACGCACCACCTGCAGTACCACCAGGCCTATTCAGCACCGGAGGAGGGAAGAAGGTAACTGTCTCAAAAGCTGCAATGAAAAAAGCTGAGAAGAAGATGGGCAAACTCTTTGATGAGGACTCTCCACATACAGAAAACCCACCGGAGGAGAAAATGGAAGACGCACCACCCGCAGTACCACCAGGTCTGTTCAGCACTGGCGGAGGCAAGAAGGTGAATGTCTCAAAAGCTGCAATGAAAAAGGCGGAGCAGAAGATGGGCAAACTTTTTGACGAGGACTCGAAAGAAGTGTCAGACAACCAAACAGAAAAAATGGAAGACGCACCACCTGCAGTGCCACCAGGTCTCTTCAGCACTGGCGGAGGCAAGAAGGTAACTGTCTCAAAAGCAGCAATGAAACAGGCGGAGAAGAAGATGGGCAAACTTTTTGATGAGGACTCTCCACATACAGAAAACCCACCGGAGGAGAAAATGGAGGATGCACCACCCGCAGGACCAGCAGGTCTCTTCAGCACTGGCGGCGGGAAGAAAGTAAACGTATCCAAAACTGCTCTGCGGCAGGCAGAGAAGAAGGTGAAAACGATGTACTCTGAGACCTCTGACGACACACCTGCAGCAACATCGGGTGCATTCTCCTTGACCACAGGGTCGGGACGGTCTGTCCAGGTCAGCGAGGAGGCTATGGCGAAGGCACAGCAGAAACTCGGTGCAATGGATATGGACGTCGACACTGATGCAACAAACCCACCTACCGACACACCCGACCCTGCACCAGAGAGAGAACACCCCTCAAGCATGCACACCCCACGCAGACAACTCCACCCAAAGCCCGCCACCCCCGATACCGTTGCTTCCCTACCGCGCGCCGCTATGCCTAAAAAGGGGACACGCCGCTCCTTCAAGGCACCACGCACAGTCTCTGCTGCACCTGATACCCCTCAAACACCTGCCACCACCATGCCCGCACCTTCTCCTGCAACGAAGACCCCACAGCGCAAGGCTTCTGCAAAGCCTGCTATGACCGGGTTGACTCTTCCGCCAGGCTTTCCTTGCAAAGACCCGACCGTCTCCAAGGAGGAGGAACTTCGTCACCGTGGGGTCCCTTCTGAAGACCCTGTGGGGTTTCCATTCTCTGGGGGAGAGGTTGTGTTTCATTTACCTTCTCCGGGTGCAGTGCAGAACGGGATGACTGCAATGGCCGCACTTCTCGAGCAGGGAGGCACCCGGACGAAGACATTACGCTTTGTCGGACCATTTCAATTCCAAGCAGCGCTGCTCGCATTAGGCGCAGCAGAGCACATTGTGACCATCGAATGGGTGATGAACCACCTCCGCTTCATCGCCATCAAGCTTTCCGAATACGACCAGCTGTACGACCCCCCTACCGGCCTTCCTCGGTTCCTTTGCGCCGACATCGCCATGGCGCAGATGGTCTTCCGCTACAACAAAGAGTACATCGAAGGCAAACGATCGATTCTGCACCGTCTATACAATATGGACGCGGTTTTGACATGCCGTTGTGTGGGTCTCAAGGTGGTTAACATCTTTCATGGTACAGGACGTCCCACCTCGCCCATATATGTTGAATTGACGGATGGGTGGTACTCCATTGTGACCTCGTTGGATTCGCTTCTCTCAGAGAGGGTGCGTCTAGGCATGATTCTTCTGGGGTCGAAGCTTTTGGTCTATTCACCAAAATCTCTCATCGAGCAAGGTGTGCCCCCCTTAGAAGGAATGCGATCAAGCTTCCCAGACCCTCCCGGGGCAGATGACCCTCCCCTTCCAGAAGGGGCGCCCAACCCGGCCACACCGAGCGCACGGATGTCGGTCTGCTTCAACTCCGTTCGTCTCTTTCAAAACAGAGAAACCGCACATCTGGGGTTGTACGCACCGAATATGGTACCTCACGTCCGTTTGGCCTGTGTAGGGGCTGAGGGAGGGGTGGTACCTTGCACCCCGGTTGTGGTTCAGAGGGTTTATCCTGAAACGTTTGTTGAAACGGATGAGTCTGAGAAAGGGGATAAAAGCTATGTGACGCGTACGCCTGCAGCAGAGGTGGCTGCGTTGGATAGCTTTGCACGGAAGCGGGAGGAAGCGGCAGCGCGAATCCAATGCGAAATGGAGTCTGAATGTGAAACCATCATGCAGCGCATCTTGAAGGAGGAGGCTTCGGGGAGTGACAGCCTTTCTGCCGGCGGTGTCGCGGAGTACGAGAGGGAGGTGCGGTCGCTCAGGGAGGAGAAGGTGCAGGAGGACGAGGTGCTCTCACTGCGCCGCAACGTGCAGAGCCGCTGCGAATACCTCGTCTCAGACCCGCTCAGCAACAATGTCAAAGCGTCGGTACGCCTCTACGGCCCTTCAGATGAACAACGAGCAATGTTCGTCGAAGGCCAAGTGGTCCTCCTCTACAACTTTGTCCCCCCAGCCAAGGCCCCGCCAAGAGGCATTGCCAGCCCCATCCTCCTGTCCAACTCATCCCGCGCACGCTCCAACGCAGTGCACCTCGACCCCTCCCGCCTCCCCGAAATCAACAGCACCATTTTAATGGACAAACACTTCGAAGGTGACGGCAAAGCCTACACCCACAAGCTCTTCTCCCCGCGGAAGGTCACCAAAGGAGACGACTTTGTGCAGCTCAAAGACCGCGTCCATTTTGACTACGCCGGGGTCGTGATGCACACCGGGATGCCAACAGAATACAAACTCGCGAAGGGTGTACAGCAAGGCGCTGCGTGCAACCCAGTGTACTTCACAGACAGCAAGAACCCGCACAATGTGCTGAAGGTCGATACCATCAAGGGGAATTCAAAACAGATTACATTGGGGTCTGTGCGGATAGGGGATTTGATGGGACTCACAGATTTGACATTTCTTGGGAGGCAGACGGTGCAGGTTGCGCATGGGGGGTCTGGCGGGGTTGCATCACGCGAACGGAAGACGGTGACAATTCTTTGTGCCATGGCGGACGAACGGACTGGAGTGCATCATAAGCTGACAGAGCGGCATCAGAACTCCGGGCCATCTCTTGCGGCTATGGCGAAGGCAGTGGAGGGGTCGCCAGCACTGGCGGAGCTTGTTGCGTTGTCTGTAACAAAAAAGAAGCAAATTGCGGAGTCGTTTCTGTCGCTTGCAAACCTATCACACCACGCGCCCATGCAGAGCGGCGTGCCCAGCAACCAGGCCGGCTACCAGCAAAAGTCTCCTGATACGATACAGCAGCTCCAGGCCCCTCCAGCACAGAAGACAAGCATTACCCCACAGAGGTTTGTGCAGCGTGGCGGGGGTTCAGGTTCAGGAATCGTTCCCATGCCGACACCCTCAGCGGCAAGCGCAGCCTCTCCCACCTCTCGCACACATCCCCATGTACCTCCGCCCACTCCATCAGCAGCAAACCCCAACCGTGCCCTCGCGTTCTCTCCCTACTCAGGGAAAGGACCCGACGCCCCATCACCCACAGCCTCCCCAGCAACGCAAAGACAAGATGTGTTTTGTAAGTTTCCAACGGAAGTTACGGTATGTTTTTGGGAGGGAAATATGTTATTTTTGTGAGCTGTATCATCCTACAACGTTTATTTGAATTCTATGCTCTCTTTTTAGGATTCTGTGAAAGAAAAAATCCCATGATACAGGGTAAACGTCGTGTCGTTTTTTATGTTGGTTTTGGTTCGGCGAAAAAAAAAAAAATAAACGACACAAATAAAGATGACAAAATTCTCGCAGACACATCCCTACCCAACACCTACACTGTCATACCGTCTTAAGAATTTTACCCGTCATTTTCTACTCATGGTGACAGCAACCAACAACAAAAAAAACCCCCCCCAAAAAAAAAACAGACTCATAGCTTCGGGCATTTATGCCTCCCCTGGACGATTGACTGCTGTGGGTCGAAGGTATGGTTTTATTTGTGCCCATATTTATTGTTATTCATATTTTCTTTATAGACACTCTCATCAAACAAAATTTATTGACATCATTTCAAAAAATAGTGGGGATTGCACAACTGTGGCAACACAACCGAGGAAACTATACTATAACAATTTCATCAAATAAAAATTTAAAATAGGTTGTGGTGACTGAGGAAGGCATCATCCCTGGTGCATCTGAGATGGTCTCGGGTGTGGATGGGGACAGTATCACCTCTGTTGTGTGCAGTTTTTGGGATGGATGGTCTGAGCCTGCGGCAGTGAAGGTGGCGGTACCTGCTCTCGGGCAGTTACTTTTTCCCGACTCTGATGTGAACGGAGCTGCAGCAGAGCGGTTGACAGGGTTTTTGGGGAACAACGGGGAGGCGATTTCTGAGACGAGACATACGATTATGGCGTCAAAGTTTTCGTCCCGCAGGTGGTCACCAGAGCTCAACGTACACAAATTCCTCTATATGCTAAGCAAAGCTGTCATCATCACCCCCGACGCGCCTCAAGCCCCCCACTCATGCATCCCCTTCACTCAAGCAGAGTGGAGCCTTCTAAGCTCCACCCTCCGCAGCTTCGCCAGCGTCTTCGCCAAAGCCACCATCACCCAACGCAGTTCGGCCCTCACCCTCCAAGGTAGCATGCAATCACCCCCAACACCTTCTGCCAGCTGCGTGACCCGTCTCATCCCAATCAGCGACGTCATCTCCGCACCTACCCTCTACTAAAAAAGAGGGTCCGAAAAGAGAGGTTCTGAGAGAATCTATTTTTTTTTGCCTATTTTTTTGCAACTCCGTGAGAGTTGAATGGTCAGAATTCATGGGATTAGCGGTAAAAAAAGCGATTTTGTTAAGTCTCAAATGGGGAAGAGATGGGGAGTGTTTTTTTCTCTCTTTTTGGTTTGTTGTCAGTGCCTGCGTCCGAGGGATGGTGAGGCGTTTGCACATTTCAACCTTTCTTTGTCAGATGTAAACCTCGAAAAATGGATATAGGATTGCATGGTTGGGGGTTTACCCACGATGCACCGATCATTGCACCAAGGTACACTGTTCACGAGAGGGCTTTGTATTTTCGAGTCACTTTTTTGTTTTGTTTTCGAGGGACTTTCTTGGAAAGCGTGGCTTGCTGCCTCACGGAAGTGGTCTAGGCTGACACAAAAAAGAAGAAAAACCACATGCCTTAAATTGTGTGATGTGACAACCATTTCCCCCGCTTTCTCTTTCCCCCTCCCCACCCGATTCCCGCACAACAGGCTCTCCTGCCCGCTGTGTTGTTTTATGCAACTCTCGTAGGTCTCCCCCCTATTATGTTCTTGTCTTTATTTTGAAGGTGACTGAGCACTGTGAGTCTTGGGATCATCTTATAAACTTTTTCTTCAAGATGTGTGTGCACGAGAGGCACGTTCATCTTGCACGTTTTCTTTTCCCCCCCTGTTATCTTTAGATGCTATATGGACTCGTCCGGAAACCCCTCTGGTAATATTCATCCTTTTGGGTATTTTTGGGTTTTTTTGATGATGCCCCCCACAAAAAGTGCATCTAAGTGATATTCTGATATGAAAATAGGTTTTTGGGGGGGTCTGAGGCTATATTTTCGCTTTTTTAATCAGATTTTCAGCCTTTTATTGTCGTTCTTCTGGATCTCTTCTCTCTTTCTCTTAATCCTGTCATGCCGCCTTGACAAGGTTTCATTGACCTCTGTCAAATCTACTAGATCAATGCCAGGGACTTTTGCTTTGTGGGTCACCTTGGATGTGGAGACTCCATAGTAAATACAGGTCCTCCGTGTCAGAGTACACGCTGAAATGACACGACCGTTGCTCGGGTAGCAGTACACAGAAGAAAAGAGATTGATGGAAAGAAGGGTGCGCTGATACGTATGAGTACGAGGGAATGAGATAACAAAGGCCTCTGTGTGAGGAAGCTCGCGCAGGGCACCGACAATGACCCCTACGGTAAGGATCTCCTGACAACAAGAATCATCAGAGAGATGGTTCGAAACGACACCAAGTGTGCGTCGCACCCATTCTTACCGTGTTTCTCGACAAAAAAGGGAACTTCACTGCTGTCATTGCCACGTTTATGAAATGTCCAAAAATACGTAAAAAAATATAAGTAAAAAGGGGGGGAGGGGAAATAAACAAAAATAAATGCCCAAAATATGCCCTCTGGGGTGGTAGGTGTATGGCGGGTATCAAAAAATTGGGTTGTTTGGGTGTTTTGAGCAGAAAAACCATAAAAACCCCCAAAAGGATGAATCTTACCAGGAGGGTTTCCGGACGGACCCATATTATTTCACGTATAATTATGTATGCATGAAAGCGTTCTGTGGTGGCTGTGTGCCTCACACTTCGTTTTCTAGGTGCCAACACTCTTGTGGTTCGTGCAAAAAAAACCAGGGGTTAAGTTAGGGCGGGTTTCTGGGTTTTCAAAACCCGGTTTTCGGGTTTTCGGGTTTTTCAAAAAAAAAAAAAAAAAAATGGAATCTGAAAAAAAAAAAAAAAAAATCCAAATTTTTGGGTGGTGTAGGCTGGGAAGGTGGGGTAGGGGTGGGCGGAGCCCCTCCCACCCCACCCTCTAAGAAAAAAATTCCCCCGACCCAAACAAACCCCCCGTCAGAACTGGGAATTATTCATATGAAGAGGCAACAGGGATCTCTGGCGAACTTCGGGTTCAGTACTAGTGTTGCGAGAGTGCGGGTGAGGCAGGACGTGGGAACTGAGGTTGGTGAGGGGTACACCAGTCCTGTTCTTCAAATTTATGCTCCAAAATTGTTAGGACAAATCCAAAAACCCCCCAGGGTCCCCCACTTTTTGGTGGGATTTTTGAACTTTGCCCCAAAAATTGCGAAAAAAAAATTTCGCTCGCTACGCTCGCGGAGGTGCACCTTAAAAATTTTCCCGCTCGCTGCGCTCGCGGAGGGAATGGGTTATTTTTCGCAAAATCCAGAAAACCCGAAAAAACCCAGAAAACCCGACTCAGCGAGAAAAAAAAAAAGCTAACTTAACCCCTGAAAAAAACAAACAAAAAAAAAAAAAAAAAAAAAAAAAACAAAAACAAAAAAGAAACACAACAGATGAACGATGATCTGCCAAAAGTTCAGTTCGTTTATTTCGTTTGTGTTCATCACATTGAACATAAACCAAAAAAGCACAGCCACGGTTTTGCACTTTCAGGGGCAAAAAAATGGAAAATGTGTGCACTGAAAAAATATTTTTTAAAAAACCATCTTGGGGATGTGTGGTACTCACCACGAAAAAAAGGGAAAAAGCAACCGACAACAATAAAAAAATGCTGGGAGAAACAGAACAAAAAAACAAACAAACAAAAAAAGTCGACACAACAACAACAAAAACGACAAAGCACCTTCTCTAACAACTGGTCCTGGACACCTGGCTTTTAAAAAACAAAAAGACACCTCCCCCTGCTCGCCTATTTTTCTTTTGCTTACACGAAGTGTTATTGGGGTGGGATGAGAGGAGAGGGTCTGATAGAGACTGCTGCGGACACTCTCTGTGTTGTGAGGTGGAATGCCGTGAGAGGAAGGCCGTGTGGGTAAAGGGGGGTGGAGTGAGATGCCTGCACATTCCATTTGAGGCTCGGTATAATGGTTAAAAATAGGCTTAACAAACGAGACTCTGTTTATGTGGTTTTGTGCCGGGGCAGTGTTGTGGTGTTGTTTCCGTCCAGGTCCAGGACCGAGTATCTTTCGTCGCACAGCTTTTCCAGCAAGGTTTCAGCACTGATGCATCACTCTGGGGTGTGGGGTGTAGGGCTTATAGGTTGAGGTGGGGTGCTATGCATCACTCCTCTTAAGACCAGGCGCAAGCTTAAGAGCGACTCTAATGGGTCGGTCTCGTGGGACTTGTCTTACGGCCGATCGAATTGAGACGTGACTCATGGAGTGGTAGTTATGTTTTCCGCTTGACTCTTTCTCAGTGTTGGTTTAACGACCATCGTTGGCAAGTCATGCGATGCCTGAACACTTTGTTTGGATGTTGTTGCTTTGTGGCGATGTGGTTGTGGGCGGGGATGGGTCCGAGGGGGGAGGGAATGGTATGCTGGTTTTCCTGCCAGGGTAGATGTTCAGTGAAGCAGCAATACATACCCCATCAAAGAAAGGGCACCCAGCACACAAAGGGGGGGCGACAACAAAACAACACCAAGTACACTATGCCGTTCTACTGCGCCATTGTCGCAAAGCTGCAGGACTGCTCCGTCCTGGCTTCTGCAGTGAACCCTGTATGTGGAAAAAAAGCAACACTACTTTCCTCATTTCCTCATTTCCTCATTTCCTCGTTTCCTCATTTCCTCATTTCCTCATTTCCTCATTTCCTCATTGAGGGTTTTGTTTGCGTTGATGATAGGCACATTCATCTTTTGAAGTTTCTTTACTTTTTGTGGCACATGCGTCGCCACCACCTTTGGATGAATTTTTCCATATTTTCTTCAAAAAATCTTAATAATTTCCTCAACCCAAAGGCAAATGCTTCCAGGAAACACCTTATACCATCTACCCACACTACCACAGGGGCACCCCAACGCGGACATTAGGGCACTCTCAGAATGCCTTGGCAAGGCGCAGGGCAAGCGGAATAACAAGCTGACCCTGATGCACCAGGGGTGTCAGGTCAACATCTCGACAGACGACTCCTACATCATCGCCGTCAGCACTGCGGAGGCCGTGCAGAAGAAGGTATGGCACACTACGCGATAAAATGAAAAAGTGTTTTCTTCTTTCATTTATGCTTTATATTTTGAAGCCATTTTCTATTTTCTCTCTGGCGCATTCATCTTAAATTCTCAATAACAATTCAAGAGGGGGGTGGGGGTGGGGGTGAGGAGTAGAATAAACAAACTGGGTAACGTTGCGGTCGGGTCAGAGACATTCCTGCAGTGCTGCGGGGGGGGAGGGGAGGGAGTCTCAATTTCTGCAGAAATAACAGAGGAGCAGACACGAGAGGGCAACCAAATGCAGTTTTCACACGACAAGAGGACATACTTTTCTTTGTGTTTGGGAGAGACTAAGGGGATGGGTGGGTGGGGTAAATGCAAAGAGCTGAGGACAGCATGGCGTTTCTTTCTTCTGAACACTCCTGGGCCGTAGATCTGCATCTGAATGAGACGCATAGGGAAGTGAGGTGAGGTGAGGTGAGGTGAGCGCATTTTTTTTTTTATGGCAACTGAGAGGAAGACGCGAACAGTGGGCAATCACACCCTTTTGGCAAAGCTCTTCACCCCCTCTAAGGTGAAGGCAGGGACCCTCTGAACACATTTCCGTCCTGCAGTATGATGATACACAGCGCTTTGAAAGAGACGTACAGTGGTGAAACCCCCTTCCCCTTCTGTGCCGCCTCGCAATGGCCAAGGAAATAGCCTCGCTTTTTCCATGGCTGGTGATGGCTGTGATACAGTAGGGAAGGGTGGGGTCTCTGGGGAGGATTTTTTGTTTTTTTTTGTCTGGGAGCGTACGTGTCTTTCTTTCTTTTGTGGACCAAGAATTAAAGGCACACCCCCGTTGCTTACCCAAGCATCGTGGTTGGTGTACGCTCCCTTACAAAAAAAAATGCATGTGGACAACCGAGGATGTGAGGAGAGTTCTGCTGAGAGGGAGGGAGAGAAGTTGCATGTGCGTGGAAAGGCGTGCGATGGGGTGGTACTGTACTAATCTGGGTCAGAATAGAAGGCTTCTTGGGTGTGATATATATTTTTTTTTTGGGGGGGCACTCAATAGAGGGAAGCAGAGAGGTGTACGGTGTTTGGAGGCCAGGTGTGGGTAGGTCCGATTAGAGCAGAACATTGCACAGTGCGTTGCGTGGGTGGGTGTGCGTGCCCAGCGGAGAGACATCACAGTGGGATGTGTTTGATGTATTTTATGTGTTGGTCAGTTGTGTCGTTGCTGTCGTAGCATTTGTGCGAAGGAGAAGAAGACTGGGTGGTGGTGGTGGTGGTGATGGGGATGGGGGTAAAGCAGCAGACAATGATAGAGGGGGTTTGCGTTGGATTGAACGTTGTGCACGAAGGGTGACGGCTTGCAGGGTTCTAACATTTCAGCTTTTTGGGGAAAGTGGGGTCGTAGTCGGGGCAGGGTGACTGATCGAGAGAGGCTTAGGTTTATGTTGTCAGTTTTCCTTTGGGGAAATGACATTATCCATGCTTTTGTGTAAAAACCCGTCGCAGCTGAAGCTTGTATGATAGAGTTTGTGATGAAGGTGAGTGAGGCTTTGGGTTCATTCGACGTTTTTTTTTGGGGGGTTTTTTGTGGAGCTGTGCGTCTCTGGGGGTGCTGTCATATGCGGGATGTACGCTGTGCGAAGTGGGGGAGGTCTGGACTTTACGAATGCCCGGGTAGCCCACAAGAGGAACCAATTCCGGCCATTACCCATCGCAATGGCGGGGCACTGTCCACTTCCCTGCTCCGAGGCCGTAGGATGCATACCCGCTCCTGATGTATAGTTGCGATGCGATGCGTGCCTGAAGAGAGCTATGTGGGTGGGTCCGTCCTGGGGTGGTTATATGTGACCCATCACGTATCAAGACGTACAATACGTTTCTGTATTATGCGTGCTTTGCCACCCCATGGACGTAGACCAGCCTCGGCCAGGGAGAGCGCATGTACCGTTTGTAGTTGACTTGGGGTGGGAGGGGGGAGGGTGCAACAGCATTTCGCGCAATGGGTACACCAGCAACTGTCACGACAAACAAGTGGTTTGCCACTACGTTGTCGAAGGCAACACACCCATTGGGTGTGTTGCCTTTGTGGCCTGCACGGTGTGCCCTGGTGCAAGACATGCGAGGATCCAACACGACCCTGGGGGAGCGAAACGACGTCTTATGTGTGCGGCCAATTATGGTGATTCCTGCATTGCGTTGTGTGTCTGTGTTTGCCACTGGCATGTGGGTGGTGCCCAATGCAGTCCAGAGCGGTAGGTGAACGTTGCAGCGGATGGTGCACTGCGAAGGTGCTCCACCACATCGGCATTGACTGTCATTACAGCGTGCACTGGCGTGGTGGGGTGGGGTGGGGTGGGAATGATGGGTGTGGGATAGCAGCATGCGGCAGGGGGGCAGAGGCAGCAGGGTGATAGCTTTGTGTATGCATGCAAGACTGTCCCAGCAGGTGCGGTGTTTTGGTGTCGGCTGGGGGGGTTGTGCCTGTGTATTGAGGTGTCTGCAATAGCAAATAGGGTTTTTGCGTATCTTCTGGAATGCTGTCCAATGTGGCTGTAGCGCTGGGCACAAAAACCACGGGGCAGTGTGAGCTAGGGAGAATGGGAAGGAGAGAGACGCGTATGTGTTCATTATGAAGGTGATTCCTAAGTGCGGAATGTGGGCCATAGTGATGGTGCTTGTGTCACAGCCGGCTATTCAGAAGGATTGTTTCTGTGGTGCAGTGGGGTGGTTGGTTGGGGTTGGGAGGGGGGAAGGTTGTACTCTCTGTGCGACCTGTGCATGATGCGGCGAGGTGTGGGTGAGGAGGTGAGGAGGTGAGGGGGGTGGCTGGTTCAGGTGGATGTATCAGAAAGCGGAGACGGCTGTTAGCGGAGGAGGCATGGGACGGGGTGGTTGCATGAATTGCATGACATCTGCAAATGGCAAGATGGGGTTACAATGTCAGGGTGGGGTGGGGTGGGGAGCAGGGCTCGCGCTAGTTCTGGTAAAATCCGGGGGAAAAAATGGATTTTGGTACCCGAAAAACGTTCTTCTCTTTGGCTGGTGCCCGAAAATCCCCCGTTTTGTATCATTTCCGAGCCAATCTCAGTCAGTGGTGGGGTCATTTTCCCAAAAAAAAGTCCCTGACTTTTTTGGGGCTTCGCAACCGGAACCTGGAATTTTGGTCAAATCGTGATACAGAAAAGAGTTGCGTAGAAGAAGAAGACCCACAGCACCGGAGGCGTATTGATGTCTTCCTCTCGTTCTGGATGGGGTGCAAGGCGACCATGTGACCCAAGTGAATGTTAAAACGGTAATATGCTTTTTGCATGTAACAAAGCAACAAAAAATCCGTCCGTATCAATGAGTGTCCTCTGCAGTTCAATAACCCGCAGAGGTACGGTGCCTGTGTTCACAGAGGCGTTTGCACTTATGACCTTCATTTTTTTTTTTTCCTTTCTTTCTCGACCGAGCTGCGTTTTAGCACGTTTCAACTACTCTTTCTCGAAGGCGCCGCTGGCAAGGTGCTGTGGAGGCCAACGACGACTGTGGGTACCACGCACCCTCGATGTCGACACTGTGGCCAGAACGTTTGACTGCGTGGCCTTGTACGGACCATCTCGTATCTCGTATCTCGTATCGTGGGGTCACTGCTGGATGACTCCCATGAGGGTGTCGCTGCAACGATTCTTGGTGCGCGACCTCGTAAGGTGACCTGGGTTGAACTGCTGCTGACTTTGAGGTGATGTTGGGTCTGCTGGTGAGTGGACACACTCTGCGAAGTATGCACGCACAATGGGAAAGGGACAAAGTGCGTTCACTTGTTAACACGTTCGCTCTCTTGGCGCCCCACCCCTGTTTGGCTGTAGTACCGTCCTGTCTGCCAGGACACGAGGTTCCTTGAATTATCACACGGCAGTGAAGTAATTGACTTGACTTGTGATTTTACCTTGTGGTTTCACCGTTGTAAGCCAACGGTGAAGCCACAAGTAAAACCACAAGCCAAGCCATTTACTTCACTCGTGTATGTGATAAGATACCCCCTCCTGTTCTTAGTTGGGACAATGCTTATGTACATGCGTACAACCTCCCCGTGGAAGCTATGTGTATGCCAATGAAGTGCTCTCTGGGGTTCGATAACCGTGGGAACCAGTGTCTGCGCCGGTGTCTGGCGAGGCGTTTACACCCTCACTTTCATTCTTTTTTCTTGCCACACTCACGGGGGGATAGTGTGCCGTCTATGTCCTCCCGTTGGCCGGAGGGGTGCAGTACTATTTTGCTTTGTCCCTAGGGGAGGTAAGCTGTTGCTAATGCATGCAAGTACACTCGGCTACAAATGCTAGGCTGAAGCGTTGTCAAGGGTGTTTGCACTCGGAGAATGCAACAGCGACGAACCATCAGGCCAGAGCTTGCTCTACCACACCTTGGGCTTACGATGTGCCGCCTATGTAAATCCCTAAGAGAGGGTGAGGCCCCACTGTCATGGGACGCCAAGAGAGAGATGCGTTCCCCCTGCTCTCTGTCTCTACAATCGTTCACCAAGAGTTGGTGCAGAGAAAGGGAGTAGTACCTGGAAGCTCACAACTCTTCAGCGGAAGGCGCGCTACCGACCGATGAGCGGTTGTCGTTCACACTACGGCACGGGCAAGTCATTAGTTTTCTTGTCACATCTTCTGTTATTGGCGCAGGGTACTTGTGCGTTGTCTGGGTTGGCATCGTACGTATGGGTTGATCAGAGGTACCTGCATCAACAACTACAGTTTTTGTCGTCTTTGGACGCAACGATGAGCCAGGAGGTCGTCAGTCTTCTCATCAACAGACCCCGCCTCTGCGAGGCTGCGGGTGTGGTTGTTCGCGCCGTACGATGTGGTTGAGAGTATGCGGTGTGGGGACACCTCCTTGCACGTACCAAAGACATGCCTCAGTGTGGAGGTGGTGCCGCACAGCGGGCACTTGGCCTTTCTGCCTGAGTCGTTGTACTTGGCATAGACGAGGGTGGCGGCATGTACGCACTGTCGGACGGTCATTTCTTTCCTGGGCAGGCCAGGTGTGCGCAGTGAAGGACAGTGCACCCTCCGGTAGTGGTCACACTGTCCTCCCCGGTCTCTTCTCTCCGGCAAGCGTGAGCCTGCGGTGACGGGATGCTCGCCAGACTGATCGGCTCACTCTGACCCCCGCTACTGGTCTCTGCCAGTTCGGAGAGTTGGTCTGCCGCTTCGTTGCCTCGATGCCTACGTGCGATGACACGTGGTGGAGGTGCAGGGTAGCCTTCTAGCGTGCGTATAAGGTGCAGAGGTCGTGCAAGTTCTGCTCCCTCTGCCCCTTGCAGCATCTTCGGCGCCGACTGGGATCAGCACCGTGCGGGCGGCGTCTTCCATAGTGACAGGCTTCTCAGGGCCAAGCGAAGCGCCACCAGTTTGCCTGGTAACTCGAGCAGACACTCCCGCTCTTCACTTACTGACCTGTTTCGTTGTCTTAGTAGAACACCGCCCGCTCCACCTCTTGGTGCATCGTTCCATCTGTTGCGGTCCACCGTCCACCATGCACACAGATCTGTCGGTGTAGACGTGCTGTGCGGTGGTAGCTCGTTCATTGCTAGCGCCAACTCCGTCGCACGGCGGTTGTCCTCACTGCAGGCTTCGTCACTTTTTGCTGACCCCTGGTATCTCTGGTGTAATCCGCACGTTCTGCAGCACTTCGCCCACTCCCACGAGTCCACGGGGTCGCAGTCTCGCATGCCACATGCGTGCTGTATCTGTAGGCCCTGTAGCCCCAGGGTGTATGTCGCACTCCCTAGGCAGCTGTCACCGGCAGGTTTCGTCGTTGAGGTTGCTTGCCCCGGAGAGTTCTCCATCCTCATGAACTTCTCTAGGTCATCGGCTGCTGCCGTCATAAACAGCGAAGGCACAGTTGTCAGCTTCGCTTCCCAGTAAGGTCCGTTGCATTCGTCATGTAGCCAGTGATTAGTCTGGCTGTCTTGTGGTGTAGTACCTCCAGTTCCTTCGTCTGTGCCTGCGTGATCCTGGTACCGCACACACTCGCCCGTATGTTATTGTGGGTAGACGGAGCACAGGACGCCGCTCGCAGCGTGTGTGCATCACATCCCAGTCTGTACCCGCCAGTTGGTGCAAGATGTTTAGGCGACATGAGAACCCCTCAATCACCTGTCCCACATGCCTCTTCATCCTGCATTCACTGTCGAGCACCATGCCAAGGTATCGCGGGAACGTCTCCTCCTCAAGTGGGATTCCGTTCCCGTACATCAGCTGCGCAAGTTGCGTGGGTCCCTCCCTTCACCTCCGTGCCTGGCGCAATGCATGTTCATTTGGTCTTTGAAAGTGAAGCAGTAAGTTCACTTCCGTGCCGAACGTCTCCACCTCGCCCTCACTGTTTGTGCTAGGTCGCAGGCCTCCTGCAGCGAGTCACTCGTAACCAGAATCGCCACGTCAGCGAACAGCACTGGACACGGACATCATCGAGCTGGGAGTGGTCGCGAGGTCGTCCATGACGAGGTTGATGAGCAGCGGTGCGAGCACTGTGCCTTGAGCACTCCTTCCTCCGAGGTGTAGCTCTCGCTCAGTTGGCTTCAACCTTCACTCGGTAGCTACGGTTATTCAGGTATGCCGTAGGCGGAAGCGGGGCGGGAATCCCATGTGTTCCAGCTTCTCCTTTATCCACTCACGTCCGACGCGAGCAAACGCTTTGTCCATGTCGCAGGTAAGCAGAACCCCACGCCTCTTTTCTGCCAGTGTTGCTGACATGCTGCACAACTGCAGTTCATCAGTCGTCCCCCCGGTCTGAAGCCGCCTGTGCCTGGTGCAGCTTCTTGACGCCTGTGTCCAGTGCATCCTTCATTTGGTGCATGCGGCGTTTCACCATTTTCTCCATCACCTTGGAGACCACACTGGTCAGGGAGATTGGTCGGTGTGATGAAAGGAGCGTCGGGTTGTGTCCCGTCTTGTGCGGGAACCACCGTCGCCTGAGTCCATGCGTCTGGGAGCGTTGCAGTTGTCCAGGAGAGGTTGCACACATGCAGCAACTCCTTCTGCCTGCTCCCCTAAGTGTTGCAACCACTCATTGTGGACCTCGTCTGGTCCGGGTGACTTCTTGTACTTCAGCTCCCCTATCGCCTCCTGCAGCTCGCACAAAGTATACTCACCTTCACCAGGACCGAGGCCTGTCACCTCTCTTCGCGGTTGCTTCTGCGGTGATGTGTCCCCTCTCGAGACCTGCACCATGTGCTCCGCCATCGCGTTCGCCTTCTCGTGAGGGTCAAGCATCAAGCACCAAGCATCAAGCAACAAGCATCCTTCTCCTTCCATCCAGCGACGTATCAGGTTGAAGGTGCGTCCAAGTCCGTTGCGCTTCGCCTCTGATTGCAGTAGTGGCCTCTTTTATGCAGTCTGAAAGGATGTAGCTGCCTCGCGATCTTGCTGTCTCGTTTTTGGATGGCGCATTTGGCTTTGCCAGCGAACCAGTGTTGCACTTTCTGTTTTCTTGCTTCTGCAGGATGCACATCTCTGCCGCCTTCATCAGCACTCCCTGCCACTTGCAGTAGGTGTCATTGCATAGAGTAGGTGGCCGCATTTGCCGCATGCAGCTGTGCCTTTTCCATGGTCTCCGTGAACTTTGTCCAGTTCGCCTTGGCCAGTTCCACACTTTCCGCTTCTCTCTGCGCTTCGATTGTGTGCAGGCGCCGACTCAATTTGCATAGCAAATGCCGAGATGCCCTTAAGAGTCACTGAGTGAGGGTTACTGCGTCCGGGTGGGACCACATCCGGTGCTGACCTGTAATAATACCCCAACCTTGTCGGCTTCGTGCGGATCATTCACACAGCTGCACCGTGTTGGAGCATCCAGAGGTGGAGCGCCTTAGCCAGTGCGTCCCCTGCCACGTCTCCGTCACGTGTGGTGGTGGGCATTCACATCCCCCGCAATCACCACCTTCCCCTGTGCTGGGAATGTATCCGTCGAAGTAATCAGGTCGTCCGTTCGCTCCGGCTCCGCTCGGACGGTACAGGTTCAAAGCGGATACCTCTCACCTCCACATCGAGTCTCTCCGTCACACTGCTTGTGGGAGGTTTGTACACCTCACCTGACTGCTGCCTATTGCACATCAAGGTTGCATTCCCCTCCCTGCGTCACGGTGCCAGTCGCTCTTGCCACGGTGTGCACCCGCTTGTACGTTTTGTATCCATTGAAAGCTACGTTACCAGTCTGCCACGATTGCAACTCCTGCAGGAATATGACATGGTATCTTTGTCGCAACAGTGTTGTGAGTTGTGTGTCTTTGTCATCCGTCAACCACCGATATTGAGCGTTAGGCAGCTGATATTCGTGGGTCCGGATTCCTTTTGACCCCTGCCAGACCGGTCGTCTGCGGGCTGTAGTGTCGGGTGGTAGAGTCGGGATGGGGTTGGAGCAGCTTGGCCTTGGTACGCTCTGTCGGTTCTTGCGCAGCTGCTCTGCAACCCTCTCCGCCTTGCGCATCGCCCTGCGCCTCTGAGCGTCAGTGCGCGTCTTCGGGTTGTGCAGCGGCTTGGGCTCCGCTGTCGTCTGAGCTTCTCCGCAGACGTGAACCCTGCGACGTGGTACGTGTCGGGGAACGCGCAACTTTCGGTTTGCGGGAACCCCTGTGCTTATATCCCAGGCACTTTCACGCCCGTCTCCTCGTTCCTCACCAGACCGTTGTGGTCTACCCGCGTCTTCTTCTTCTTTTTGGGGGTGCACGTCACTGTGTCTCTCCGGCACATTCTGCTCCACCGCAACATCAGTGTCATCTACGCTCCCCTCCTCGAGCACGATGCACCTCGTGTTTGTGTTCCACGTGCTGCGTTGCTCCTCCTTCTACTTGCTGGATTTTGCGGCGCTTCTCCTCTGCGGTGCGTCCCTTCGGATTACCCATCATTGCTCACGTAGGGAGACCGGGGCTTGCTTGTCCTGGTTGCGGTGGGGTGGATCGGCCATTTCGTCGTCCGCTGTGTCCTGGCTCACCGTGTCGCTGTCGCTGTCATTCATTGATGCCAGCGGCGTGTCTCGCTTCAAGCCTTGTCGCTGCAGTCCATGTCGGGTCTTGCCGTTCTCACCTTCTCCACCCTGAGCATCAGCTCCTCAACTTGTCCGTCAGCGTATCCACCTTGGCGCGCAGCTCCGCATTCTCCGCTTCAGCTGCTGCACTTCTGTGGTGTGTGCAGTATTACCGATGTTGTTTGCCTGCCTTTTTCACCTCCTCCATCCTTCTTGCTGATGCCCATTTTCAGCGCAGCTGCGTACGAGCGTTTGTTTATTTTGTGTCCTGGGACCACCGTCTTCGTTGTGACGGTGCTGTCATCGAGCTCATCGCAACACCAAAGGGGAGCCTCCGCTCCCCTGCTGCGAACGCTTCAGCATGCTGGCCACCTCCCCTGGGATCCCATCCGGCGATACACTTCCAGGGATACCGTCTGATGAGGGAATAGTCTCGAGAGGAGACATCGGACGATGCAACGTGCACTCTAATGTTGTCCGTGGTTTGTCATAAAAAAAATTGTTGCTCTTCGGGATCCAGCTCCGCGGAGAACTCGGTTTTCTGCAAATATACTCACCCCCGAGACTGCCAAGATCTCTCGCAGCTGGAACACAACCTGCTTTCCTTGCGTAATTTTTTTTCGCTGGTTTCTGGCATTTGCTCTAATAGTAGAGGCATCTCGGACTTCGTTGAAACATGACGCACTCAATCGCATTCTTGACAGTTCTGCGCCACGTTATACGAAAAATGCTCCCCTCCTGGCATGAAAGAACAAATACTATGCAGGATAATCATGCGGTGTCGTTCTTCTTTTGCGCATATATCGTGGCTGCAGCTCCTGAGGTGCGGACCGCTGAGACCGGCTTCGCCATATCAGCTAGCTGCACCGAAAACGACGCGGTTGTGGAATACGGCGTAAATGTCAACCTAGTTTTTTCGGCTCATTGATCCGTAAAAGTAATGCCAAATTACTTTCAGCTTTGCGAGTCTCCGTGTTGTTGAAGGTGCGGCTGCGCGGATCGAGGGAGAAGGCAGCGATCGAAGTTGTCCATTGAGGTCGCTGAAGCACATCTGTGGGTGTTGAAGGCACCCCTGCAGCGCATGGGTGGCGAAGGAACAGTCCACGAGACTACCGTCTCCTGGTAAATTAGTTTGTCCACGCACATCACGTCACCTTTCCGACAGTCAGCCAGGTTCTGTGTGCAAGCGCTCGAAGGAGCACCGCGTGTCCCCAACCAACACTGCACAGATCACGCACCCTCCAGAAACCGAAACCATCTGTGTGATCCCAGTTTCCCGGGGGTTTTCCGGGCCAAATCACAGTGTCACGAGAGGCCAGTTAGGCAACTTTCCCCCCCTATTCTTTGCCCAATCTTACACTCTGAAACACTACGTGATAGAGAAGTCAGCAGCAGCTCCTCTTTGTTTGACAAACCGGGGCGGCTTTTGTTGGAGAGGGCTACGGTCGTCAAAGCCAGAGGTCGGAGCCCCCCAGGGCTCGAAACGAGGTGAAGGTGCTTCTGGACACTCATGTCCCAAAGTGTCTGTGAGTGGGAATGTGGTGAAGAAGGAGGGGCTCATTAAGTGTCAGGATCTGATGTACCTCGGTGACGAACTCTCTGAGGATGCACTTCCCGGCACCGCCTCCTGACTTCCCATCCCCCAAGGGGAAATGTGGGAACGATGTGAAGTTGTGGCTGGACAACGGCAAGAGGGCCGTCTACCTCGTCTTCCGACACATCGCATCATGCGAAGACTGCAACGTTTCCTCCCAGCAGCGTTCGTTTTTTTTTTTTTTTTATACCACGCGTGAAAAACGTTTTATGGTCGTAACTGGCCTAAAAAGTGAGTGAAATAAGATTCGTTTTATTTCACGCAAATTGCACTAGGGTAACCCGGAGAGTGAAATAAAATATCACGGAGTGAAAAAAAAAAAAATGCCTGCAAAATGCCTTTGCAAATGAAAATTTTTTTTTTCACGCTGTTTTTGTTCGTAATTTTACCCCAAAAAGCGTGAAAGTGAAAAGTGGGTGCTAGGCTCAACGTTTAGGCCAGTTACGACCATAAATACGTTTTTCACTTGTGGAATAAAATTACATATTGAGTGAAATAAGAACATTTTCTTGCACTTGCCACTAAAAAGGCACCCTCGTGACTCTTATTCCCCTCGCTTCGCTCGGGAAATAACGCACTCGGGCACCTTTTTAGTGGCGCGTGAAATAAAATAGTTCTTATTTCACTCGAATAAATAGTTATTTTTTAACGGTGGTTGAAAGTCACATCACCAAGGGAAAATCAGCGTCTGATAAGATCAGAACCGCTGACAAGATGAGGAAGGAAGAGGTCCAGAAGGGCACACCAATTGCTGCGACGTTTCTGCGGCTCTCTGGGCTGCTTCCCTCTTGTCGTGAGCACGTACACGTGCAATGTCCTTTTTCTTCTCATATCCAATCCCAGTCCTCTTCCATGACAGACCCCTAGCTCCCAGTAGCAACTGTTCTTTAAAGCTAGCTAGGTCTGTGGAAGAGGACTGGGATTGGATATGAGAAAAAGGACCTTGTTGCGTGTGTCCTTGAGTTGACGACGCTGGTGGCGTTGTCCAGAACCAAGGGTACCCCTGTTCGCACAAAAGTTCTTGAATACCCGGCATTTGCGTTTCTGGCATCCGTCCGGTCAGTGGTGTGATCAATCTTCAAAAATGGACAAAATCTTTGGTGTGATTCAGGGGCGGACAACCCGCGAGAGAACCACGGAGAACTGCTAGGGGGTGTATGTATTTTATTTACTCACCTGCCTGTGACATGCGTGGAACTTGCCATTGACTTGGAAGTTTTCCACAAGATCTACGTTCTCCGGCCAACCTCTAACATTAGAGAACGGGCCTCCGCCTTGCGCACATTGCTCAACAAGCTTCACCGCCTGTGCAAAGCCCTTGGGATTCAAAACCCATTTCCCGCATCTGCCATCTCCTCCTCACGGGGCCTCCGGTCCATTGGCGCACCCGGACTTATTGGCTACGACCGTCGCCCAGTTTTTACGTACCCGCGCTACACTATGCTCATGCTCGAACACGTCATCGTACGTGCCAAAATTACGAACTCCGGCTGGGGAAATGACATCATCCCTGACAACAAACTTGTAGAAGCCAGCGCAGCTGATGCTGTGCGATAACGAATATGATAAGGTGACTAAGCACGAGAGGCTTAGGATCATCTTATAAACTTTTCTTTTATTTTTGTTCTCGGTTTCTGTCAAGGAGAAAATGACCACAAATTTGACTGACTATTCATGCCGACATCAGATTGAGAGGTCACCACGGGTTTGTATTGGTTGAAATGTGCCAAAGGCATTTTCGTGCAGGAAAAAAACGGCGCAAAAAAATTCCTCGAAAAAAATGGACCACGAGTTCGGCTGTTTCAACAGAAAAATGGGTGCTGTCCCGAACTTTCCCAACGTTGCCCGCTGCCACAAGAAGCTGCGTATCTCTGAGATACCGTATTTCTGCTTGCACCACTCCTGGAATTCTGCGAATCGTCCCCCACGGCCGAGCCGTGGGGGAGGAGTTCCAGTTTCACAAGCTCCTCGGTCAAGTTGCTGTATGACGCAACTATATAATACACGACCGCCTTGGAGGCTTTCCCAGTCTGGATGTTTGTGACACCCGCGTGCAGATGGTGGTGGTGGTGGTGGTGGTGCATCACGTTCCCTTTCCTCCAGGTCGCGGTGTAGTGCCCCACGTGCAACTGTCCTGACTTGTCCAGGGGACCGTGTCTGACTGCAACACCTTCGGTTAGCTTTAGGAACTCATTTTTTGTTCTTTTTTGGTCGTTACTTTTATGTTTTGGTCAGCATTTTTCGTGCTATTAGGAGCATTGGCCACTTCAATATGCATGAAGTTGTTTACTCTTTTGTCCCGATGGTCAATACGGAAGCTTCTGCAAACGCTGCTAAAAGAAGTTCACGTGGGCGTCTCTAGATGAGGTGACCGCGGACATATTTGTACAGGGCCCTGTACAAATACAAACAACTCCCCCCCAAACAAAATAAATAGAAAAATGACTCTGCCACCTCCTACTGCAAAGCGTACTCTTTCTATTTGCTCACTTTTAAGGATCCTGTGAAGAAAAACCGTGGCTATTATCTAGTGATAGTAGTCTATAATCAAACAAAATTTTATGTTTTGGTCAGCAAAATCACTTGGACACAACCTGAGGGTACGTGTGTGGTCCCCAGGACTCGAATCCCCTCGGGTGGCGAAGCCAAAAACAACGCAAAAAAGAGTATACCCCCTAACCGGAGCACCTTCGGGAGAACCACGGAGAATCGGTTTGGTGATCACCAATCTTGGTTTTGATACCCATGGGTACCCCATTTTTTTTTTTTTTTGGAGGGGGGTTTTCCCCAGGGTACCAGTGGTACCCCTTGGTCAGTGATCTAAAATACGTGGCTTACCCCCCACGTATTACGTATTAATACGTCAGTAATACGTCAATAATACGCCAATAATACGTAATACGTGGCACTTTGGCTCATAAGCCAGGGGTCGTGCCCGACTTACCTACACACAAATAATCACAGAGGTAGCATATGGGCTGTTCATTTTTATTTCACTTTTTTTAGTTGCGACGCCACAAACTGAGCACCATTCGTTTGTTGGCCATCGTCAAGCCCTGCACGGTTGCCCCCTTTTGCTCCAGACGGGCAGTGGTGCTGCGAAGCTTTGGGATCACGTCCTCCAGCTTCCCGCTCTCCTTATCAAATGCCCGGCACAGGAAAGCCTCCTTCATCAGAATCTCGGTTTCTCAACACCCTCCACTGCCTGGCTGACTCCTTCGTGTCTGCGCCTTCCAGCGTCTCGATCCAGGCCTCGTGCGTTGGAGCAGTAGACACCTCCACCAAGGTGGTGTTCAACTCCAACAGCCTAGCTCCCACCAAAAAGTGGGTTCCGAACCTGGCGATGCAGGCCTTGATGAGCGTGAGAACAATTTTCTCACGCATCATCTCCATCAGCGTCGGTCGTGCGGTCAGCCACACAACAAGAGCGCTCCACTGAGCAAAAAAGTTTGAAGGCAGTTCACCCTTTTTTTTGGAGAGCCTTTTCTGGTGTGGTTGAGTAAGGGAGGCTGGTGGGGAGGGGGTGGGAACGGCAGGAAAGAACGCCTAAAAAAACCCCACGTATTATTCAAGAACACCCCCCACGTATTACGTCGCAATACGTATTTTAGATCACTGCCCCTTGGTACCCCCTGTGGGAATCCCTGTCTTCTCTCCTGCATCCATTTATGCAACAACAACAACCATTTTTTTTCCTCATTCAAATATTCCTCACGGCGGACTCCCTCTGGGGAAGGGCAACTTAATTCCGGAGTTCCGAAAAGGGCATGGGACTGCAAGGTCCTCCGTCTCGTCTAGTTTGCTCCTGATACAGTGGGGTGCCCGTCAGGAATCTGGTCCACATCATTGGTCACAAAGGCAACAGAAGCACCAGAAGAGGCGAGGTAGTCCTGTGACACCTCCACGAACTGATTCTTGACCCACCAGTTTTGCAGCAGCAAGTAGTGTTTGCTGCCTTCCTCACGGTGGCCAGCAAGTCCCATGACATGCTGCCCCCTAGCTTTTTCTTTCAATTCTGTGAACTGAACGTATATGAGTCTAATTCATAGTTAACTCGTCTTCTCATTTTTCTGGAAAACTGGCTCGACTGCGAAGTTGGCACCATCCCAATGCCGTACTTTCTGAGGTTGGCACTATTTTTGACACTTCATAGGAAGTAGTTCACGTCCATCAAGCTTCGTCGTCCCTCTGTGTCCTCCAGCCCCATGATATCGCACATAAAGTCGATCTGATCTGTGCTGACTGCGAAGTTTTGTAGTTTCTTCTAATCGTTGTACAGACTGTAACTCCCGGGTTTGTTCCCCTGATGGTGCTTCTCCGTGAAAGCAGTGAGCTCGTCGAACAAGATGAGCCCTGCCTTCAACCTAGCGGAGTTTATACCCCCCTCGGGGGAGTTGGTTACTCCCTCCCGTTCGACCTCTTGTTAACTTGCCATTAGCCAGAAGGAGTCCACTGTGTTTACAACATGGGTGTTCCGTATTCCGGGGGTTTTCGGGGAAAAATCGGGTCCGTATTCCACTATTTTTCTTTGGGTGGGCTTCCCCTTTGGGGGTCAAAAACAGGGTCAAAACACCCCAAAACTGGTCTTATTTGAATTTTTGGTAACCCGAGCGTTCAGCGGTGGTACTATAAAAAAATTGGCGTGGCTGCATAACTGCACAGTACACAGTACACAGTACACAGTACACAGTACACAGTACACAGTACACAGTACACAGTACACAGTACACAGTACACAGTACACAGTACACAGTACACAGTACACAGTACACAGTACACAGTACACAGTACACAGTACACAGTACACAGTACACAGTACACAGTACACAGTACACAGTACACAGTACACAGTACACAGTACACAGTACACAGTACACAGTACACAGTACACAGTACACAGTACACAGTACACAGTACACAGTACACAGTACACAGTGGAGGAAAGGGGGTGTCCGCCGGAGGCGAAATTTTTTTTTGAGGGTTCGTCCTACAAGGAGAAAAACGTCCTTTTTGTGTTGTTTCATTCCATCCCAGTTCACGGGCACCTCATTCAGTGAAAATGACCGTTCTAAAGTCTCTTAGTTACCCGTCTGCTCTTTTTTTTCTTCCCTAAGGGAATCCCTGTAGAAAAAAAAGTGCACAATCCCAAAAGTGGTATTCGTATTTCGTCTTAGGAACACCCATGGTTTACACAGGGTCCTAGCTCAGTAGAACGGAAAAGGTGGCCCACCTTTTCCGTTCTTTTTTTTTTTTTTTGGGGGTTTTTTTTACACGCAGGCCCCAGCCTAACCATCGTTCCATCGTTCTATCGACCCGGGTGCCCGGGTCGATGGGTCGATGGGTACCGGGTTGACCCGGGGTTTTGGGGAATTTTTTGAGATACCATCGAGCCGGACTCGATTGGTCAAACGTCGAAGGAAAAGGAAGCATGCAGCATGGCGAAATAAATATAGTAGCGTACCGTGCGCCTGCGGCGCAAGCTTGCAACCCACCCTTCCCATGACATAGTTTAGCTGGAAACATGTGCAAATTTAAGCGCAAATTTTAGAAATGTTGCGTACCGTGGCTTCGCCAGAACCTTTTGTTTAAGCAAAACATGGAAGCAAAATTTACGGAAACTGACAAAAATTACCAACGAAAGTGTCATTTTTGGCAACATTTTTTAGAAATGTTGCGTACCGTGGCTTCGCCAGGAACCTTTGGGTGCCATGATCGCCATTTCTTTTGTAAATGTACTGAGGTTACTGATAATTCGTGCACACAAACTTTTAGAGTTAGAGTTAGAGTGTGCAGCCGGGTCGTGCTAGACTTCTACAACAGCTCTGGGCCAAGGAGGTCCTCAGTGTCGTCAGCCAGTCCCCTTTGCTGTTAAAAACAGCGACTTGGCGTGGTCAATTTTTCCGCGCGAAGCGCAGAAAAAAATTTTTTTGAGCCACCTTTTCCGTTTCTTTTTTTTTTCTTCTGAGCTAGAACCCTGGTTTACAAGACTATTTTTTTTTTTTTTTTGGTGACGTACCTGATTGATAACATATTAATATTTCTACAAATAAACTTCCAGTTGAAATTTCACAAATAATTTGCGAACACTCCCACTCGGGAGCTTGGCGGGAGGTGCCACATGCCTTGCATCCAGAAGTCTGTTTTTTTTTCCCTTTCTCTCCGACCTTTTTGACACTTCTCTCCTCACTACAGGCGATATCGCTGGCAGTTGAGGATGTGAAACGGCAGTTCTGCGCAATGTACACCGAACCTGTGTCGATGCTCTCCTCTTCTATGTGCACAGAGTTTAACGGCAATTTGGAGGCACTGCTGAAGAAGTACGCTGCGAGCGAGAATGGGACGGGGAAGGTGAGAGAGATCCAGGGTGCTTTGGATGATGTGCGGGACGTGATGACACAGAATATCGATAAGGTCATTGAGAGGAATGGGAAGATCGAGTCGATAGTGGAGCGCAGCGAGGAGTTGGACGACGTGGCAACGACCTTCAGACGCCGTGCAAAGACAGTACAAAAGAAAATGTGGTGGAACGACATGCGCATGAAGATCTTCCTTGGTGTTGGCATCATTGTCGTCATCCTCGTTATCTCTATGATTGCTTGTGGCGGGCCCACTTACAAGAAATGCACATAAACGCAGAATCGATCGTAAAAAAAAGTACAAAAAATGAAAAAGCAAAAACAAAAAACCAAACATAAATGACACATTGCTGCAGTGTGATTTGCCTTCTATCCTTTTTTTTTTTTCTCTCAAAATTATTTTTTGGTGGTTGCCATGCGTTATGTTTCCCAAACCTTCTTTTCAAAAAAAAAAAAAAAAGGTGTGCTGCCGGTTCAGGGTCGAGTAGCTTTTTTGGTGGAGGGTGAGGAGGGGTGATGATAAAATTATTGTGTCTTCTGGAAGCTGTATGCGAACAGCGAGGCATGCATTTTTCAAGGGGGGGAGGGATTTTTTTCTTGGTGTGTCAAAAAGGTTGGCGTAATAACAGAGCCTTCAAGGGATTTTTTTTGAAAACTTGGTTGTTTTAGTGTAGACACCCGAAGATGAGCTCCACTATACTACACGCGTCTAAGTGATGCCGGAGTTACTCCATGCAATGCTCATGGCGGTCATCGTCGTCCAGTCTCGATTGGGCGGCAGCGGCGGCACTGGCTTCCTAGCTGCAGTCAACCCACGGTCGGGTGGGGGCGGCGACACGGGCTTGTTCTTCTGCACCTTGTGAGGCGTCTTGACCTTCCCACCGGCGGAGCGCGTCATGGTGGGGTCGCTATTGTCGTGGAACATGCGATGATGCAGGCGTCGGGTGCCACTTCTTCTGTGCGCACTGCTGCTACACCAGTAGAGCAGGCCTCCTGCTGGTGGGATCGTCGTAGTGGCACCTGGGCAGGTGCCGGGTGTCTCCTTCAATGGCGGTGGTGCCGCCGTCACCTCCGTCGTCGTCTCCTCCTTCACGGCGGGGGGTTCTTCTTCTTCACTTGTGCGCTTCTGGGCGCGCAGCATGGTCCTCCGTGCGTCCTCCATCAGGCGTACCCAAGCCTGTTTATCTTTGAAGGAGAAGCTAAGAGAGTTCTTTCCAAGGTGGAGGGTGGCAGATGGGGTGTGTAAATACCCTCTTCAGTATCCGGAGTGGAGATTGCGCAACTGTGGCAAACACAACCGAGGCAACTCCACTACTCAATTTTTTTCAAATAAAATTTAGTGGAGCACACTCTCGGGTGGCTACACTAATACAACCAAGTTTTCAAAATTTTAAAAAATGGAATGCGATGTAGGCACGGTGGGGTTGCCTACTCGACCGAGCTGCATTTTAGCACGTTTCAACTACTCTTTTTTTGTGTGAAAAATTCACGTGTAGTCACCACCTGTATTATCTCTGCCAGTTGTGGACATCGCCAGCTCACAACAGTGTGAGCTGTGTAAGGCCCTTTTCATAGAAGCTTCAAAGGCTTTCTGCAACTACCATTTTCTTTTTTAGGGTGTGCGCACAGTGAACCGCATTTCATAGTTTTTTTTTCAAGGCCTTTTCCCCTTTTGGTTACTAAACACACGGCTACACTCATCTTTAAACCCCTTTTTTTTTCCTTCTTTTTCTAGCTGCACTTATTTGTGCAAGGAACAGGGTGATGTGGGATGTGCATTGGGGTTCTGGCTTAGAGGTGTAGCATAATCCATCCAGTGGTAGTATCGATCGGACAACCGTAGATGAGGGAGTCACCGACTAGAAATGCAGGCCCTTGTGTCATTTTTTTCCCATCCGCCGATGAACGATGAGGCGTTTGCACTTTCAACTTTTTCTTTTTATTTAGGTGACTAAGCACGAGAGGCTTAGGATCATCTCATAAACTTTTCTTATTTTTAAAGGTGCGATTGGCGCTTTCAATCCCCTTTTTATTTTGTATAATACCACGTTCTTGTCATTGGAGATAGGATCGACTGACAGTGTGCACCAGCTATATTTGCCTTTTTTTTAAGCACGTCAACCAACACCGTACTTCAGTGGGGGGGAAAAAAAATACAGTAGTTTGCAGAGCACCCTTTTTTTCCCCCTTTCTTATTTGCCGTCATATACTGAGGTCAAATTTCTATAAAAAAAGGTTTCTATCTAGTGATAGTGCCACCTGATTTTTACTCCGCGTATAGGGGCGTATAGGACCGTATAGGACCGTTTTGGTCCGTACAGGCATCTTCGGACCGTCCGTACACGCCTTTACGCGCCTATACGCGGGGTAAAAATCAGGTGATAGTGGTCTATAATCAAGCAAAAAAATATTTTGAAAAGGTTTACATGCAAGGTTATCAACAGCACCGAGATGCTCAGAATCATCAAAAAAAAACATATAGTGTAGCACACTCTAGGGTGTCTACACTAATACAACCAAGTTTTCAAAAAAAAAAAAACAAAAAAGTTTCTTTTCCTCCTCTATGATTCTTGGTGTTCCAGATAGTAGTGCCCTATCACAACAGTGCAATAAACTAATACATACAATGAAATTTTAACTTTTGTGGAGCCACAAAAAAACCCCCCCCTCCCCCTCTTTTCTTTTTTTTTTTGCAAAAAGTGTCTGAATGATAACAGATTATAAATTTCTACTTTTTCTTCAACCCCCTTTTTCATCCCCCTTTTTACAGCAGTCGCAGGACACACTCCTGTCTAAAAAAAACTCAACTAAAACTTTGTGCTACAAACCCCCCCCTTTTTTTTGCACCCACCCCCTCACCCGCAAGAGGCTGGTGCAAATGGGAGAACCGTGTGTGTCTTTTTTCCTCCCCCCGCGAAGTCTTTCCACCCCCACACCCCACACCCCATTTTCTATCCGTTTCTTGCAATCCGTGTACGGTTTCTTTTTTTCCTGGCCGTGTCTCCACAACCCCCCACTATGATCACCTCTAACCTGATCTATCCCCCTCCGACCAGGTCGCTTTTGGGAAGAGAAAAAAAAAGGCTGCATCCCCCCACTCTAGCTTTTTCCCATCCCTATCAAAAAGTTGATGTTGCAGTAGAATTTGCCTCTTGGCTTGAAGATGTCCAAATCCCATTTTCTACGTCCAAAATCGCAGATATACGTCTCTTTGAACGCAACCTCAACATCAGGTTTGGGGATGTGCACGGCGGCTTCAGCCAGCGTTGCAAAGACGAGAGAGATTACAACCTGGTCCATTCCCAGCTCTCTCTATCTCTCTGCTCTTTTTTGGGGGGCTCTCTTTTTTAAGGATCCTGTGAAGAAAAACCGTGGCTACTATCAAGTGATAGTAGTCTATAATCAAACAAAAATTTTTTTTTGGGGGGCTCTATGCCGGAGTTAGAGGTTACCATTAAATTTGATTAATTATTGTGTATTTCCAATTGCCCCCGCCCCTTTTTTTATTCCTCCAGGCGATGTGAAGGGGCATGAGTGCAAATGAGATCCCAACGTTTATTGTTCCGTTGCAGGTTGATAAGCGGGCATTGTACTGCGTTTTGGTGACGTCGGTGACAACGGTGTTGGCGTTATTTGTGACGGATTGGTTGGGGAGGAGGCGGAGGAGGCTTGCTGATGTGCAGAGACATGCGGTCCTATCTGCAATGCTTGACAAAGAATGTGAACACTGGGCGGATGCTCGTGAACGGGTAGTGACTCATGCAGAAGCTCTGCGAAAACGCATCAAGACATACCAAACTGTGCTGGACGAGAGTTATACACATCGTCTGAACGACCCAGATCGATATCTAGTGCGTCGTGTTGAGTCACTCAAAGACGATTTGGTTGTCTCCCGAATGGAAAAAATCTTCAAACAACTCAACACCGTAGAAACCCCCAGCGAAGCGGACGAATACATTGAAGAAGAGGACGACGTCGCCGCCGCACCTCAGGTCCGCAACGTTGTTGTCGTCGCCGCGAACCGCACCTTCACTGTTGACCTCTTCAACTGCCCCCCGGTTGTTATGTCTTTATGCGAAAAGATCAAAGGAATTATGGGCATCCCAATTTCCCGACAGCTGCTCCGGGTCACCGGGGAGGGGGAGGAGGAGGAGGAGGAGCAGGAGAAGAAAGACCCTGAAATGCTGTTGGATGTCGAAGGCGCGCTGCCAACGATGCTAACAGAGGTGTCGTTGGAGAAGCTTAAGGCGTTCGAATGGGATACTGGGGGGAAGGTCACGAAGACTAAGACAAGTGGATACTCGATTATCAGAACCAATCAGAGTGTGGCATTAGGGGAGGTAAACGTGCTCACGGTCCGTCTAAACACAGGGAACAATGAGTTGCATGATCTGGGTGCAGGCGCACCACGCTTCACAGAGGAGCAAGGAAAAGACAGGTGGCTCGTTTCGCTCTATGTTGAAGGCGGCATCGCTTCGCACAATGTCCCACGCCTGTCTGCACCAAGCACAATTCAAACCCTTCTCGTCAACGGTGTCACCCGCAAGCTCAGCTGGTTCTCCACGCCATACCCAACTGACTCGCCTTGCTCAACGATGTCGCTCCTGAAAAAAGACTTTCCAATAACCCCCTTGCTCCAAACCCACGGAACAGGAGCAGAGTTTGAGATTCTTGACTAAAAAATATTTGAGGGAATTTAGTCAAAATTTCAATTCGAGTTGTTTTTTGCCCTTCTGGGGGAGATTCAGGTAATAGCGCTCCGCAGAGAAGGAGTGCAACGTTTGCACTGTTTCTGAATAGGGTGGAGGGGGCATAGTATCTTTGCTATCAATAGAAAGGAGATCCAGGTAACCTTTCAGCTTTTCTTTATTGGTTTTTTTTTTGTGGACGCATTGGGGGGGGTGGGGTTTGCTTGGGGGCCGACCAATTTTTGCACAGTTCCTGTGTCAGAAAATTGTGTCTTTTTTTCTGGGGAGAAATGGTGTGGTTTGAGAGTGGTGGGGGTGGTGTGGTCTTGGTGTGTGCCCTTTTTAGATTTATGGCCGCCTTTTCTCGTTTGCCTTTTTTTTTTTTTTTTGTGATTTCCCCCTCTTTTTAGTGTTTGCACTTATCAACTTCACTTTTAAACAATTTTATAGGTAATCCGACTGCCTTTGGCACCGTCTTTGTTTGCGATTTTTATTATTATTGTGTTGCTGTACTGACCACACGGGCATTTCTCACGCCCAACTGTTTGTCCCGCCTTCTCCCCCCACCTACCCTTCCTCCCTCCCCCCTTCTCCGTTCTCCCTTCTTTCTTAACGTCCACAAGATTGATTAGATATCCAAACGAACCCCCTTTTTTTGCTGTTTTGCTAAGCGTACTCCTTTCTATTTGCTCTCTTTTAAGGATCCTGTGAAGAAAAACCGTGGCTACTATCTAGTGATAGTAGTCTATAATCAAACGAAATTTTTGTTGTTTTGCTCGCTCCCATATTGAGATGTATATTGCCACCCAAGCGCTACACAGATTTGGTATGTTCTGCTGACCTGCATGTCTCTATGTCCACAACACCCAGGCATACTGAGCGAATAGACTGTAGAATTTCCTTCATGGGTTTACCTCCCAGGTTCTGTCACGTCATACCAATGCCGACTACTCCTTGCACGCAGAAAAGACCTACTCCTGGAGTGCTGTCCACTTTTTCATCACTACAAACAGTCCATGAAAGGGGTGGTGTATACCAAACACAGCCCCAACCCCCTCAGTGTTCGATAGATTACAATGGCGATGAGAATAAGAATGAAGGAAGCACTGAGAATACCGTGCTTTGCTAACCCGAAAGGTCTGGCGTTGCTGCGGGGTGCACTGGATAAGCAAGGGGCCGCGCTCAAGAGTGCGACGCAGAAACTGTATGATGAGCTGCACGCAGAACGGACGGCGCCGACGGAATTATCGTACCGCGACATCCGAGTGACAGGACATATCCACAATGCCCCAAGGCCTGCACACGGTCTGGAAGCAATGCCACCAACGCTCCTTTCGGACTGCCGTGCGAGGATTAGGCAGCAGATGAAAGAGGTAGATCACGCCACGGAGACGGCGCTGATGAAGGAGTTAGGTCGTCTTAATAGTGTGCACACAAGATACAAAAGCTTCATGAAAGCGGTGTTGCACACACAAACGCTTCTGCGCATCCCTGAGACCAGGAGACACTCGCTGTACGACGTTGTGCTGTACACAGACTTCGCGCATGCGGGGGTGGGCTACATCATCCAGCCTTATGGATCTGACCACTCCATCCACTGCAACAGCTTGGAGTGCATTGGAAGTATCAGCAACAAGGCTACATCCATTAGCAGAACAAAGAGAAGTGGGAACCTCGAGTACGAAAACCTTGCCGTCACAGGCGAGCTTGTAGCCGCGCGCGTCGCCCTGCAGAATTATCGGGGAATGCTGGACCGGGCGGGGATGCCTGTTACTGACAAAGCGCAGAGGGTTCTTCTGGTCACCGACGCTTCCGTTGTCACAGACTGCGTCGCAAAGTTGAATACAGATGGTGTAAAAGTTGCCATGAAGTCCACCGACTTTGCGAAAGAATTCAAAGAGTTCACCTCTACCGTGAAAAATTCAAATCCCACGTTGTTGCAGGTAGACGCTTTGTACGTCCCTGGTCTTCTGCAACCTGCGGACGCAACCTCTGTCGACAAAACCAGAAACTGCACGAAAAAAGACCCCATTTCGCTGGGCGTGCGTGTGCCCCCTGAAGGAGGCGGGTTTCGCATCGACCCCGTACTCGAGATGTTTCAAATAGATGAGGACGGCACCCTGCAAATGAAAGTGTTTCCAGAAAGACAAAAAAGAATTAAGGATGGTTCTGACCTGATGGGAAGATTCTTGTAAACAATGCGAGGGGGAATGAAAGGGGGAGGGGGCGCTAATTTTGCGGCAAAAGTTGGCCTTGGGGGGTGGTAGTGGGGGGGTTGTTACTTACCTTATCCTAACGGATTGCTGCCCCCTGTGTGCCTCGTGCATACACAGACAATCATTTTACCAATTTTCTTTTCAGGTGGCCAAGTATGTTGAGGCTGAGGCCCATGTTACTTCGTGTCCCCCCCCCACGGTATTTCGTGGCTTTCGGTGCAAAAGAAAAAAGAAGGGGGAGAAGAAAAAAGATGTAAAAAAAAAAAAAAATGTACATGATGGTAGAAATATCCACAAGATAGTTATTGGATGTGAACTACCAATTATGTTTCCCCCCCCCCCGTTTGGTTCATTTGCTCTCGATACCCGATTCCAGACCGTACATTGCTCCGTTCCCCTAAAAAGGAATGGTAAAAAAGTTTTCAAAAAACAATGTCACAAATCGTCCCTCTCCGCTCGTCTCTTGACTCTCCATACAAGAATTTGTACTTACTCTTTTAAACCCAGAAAAACCCCCCTTATATTTTACACAAAAGAGGCTCTTTTCGTTGTGTTATTTAAATTAAAAGATGTCTGTGGATGAGATTATAGGGAAGAAGATTGGGGGGCTGCAGTCGGGTTCGCAGCAACAGATTGAAGGGCTTGTTGGTATATTCAAGGCGCGCAAGACGTCGCACACGAAGGAGTTGGAGCACGAGCTCGCACGGTACCAAAAAACAATGCTCAGGGAGGGCGTGTACTCGAAGCAGGAGGTGGAAACACTTCTCTCCTCCTTCTTCACAGCAATGCAGAGCACCATCCAGAAGGAGCTCCGGTCGCAAACGAACGTAAGCACAGAATTCCTCGTCCAACTCTTCGCATGTGCAAACGCGAAGTCCCTCTCGCTTGATCCACCAAGGGTATGCTTTTGAAAGACAGGTGGTAAGGTGCTACACTATTCCAACAATTTGTCAAAGAAAGAAAAAAGAAAAATGAATAATCTGACTCCCCAGCGTTGGCGTGGGGCATGAGAGTCGCATGGGTACCCAGATTGGGTACCCAGTGTAATTTTGTTGGTATCCAGCTTTCTTTCTGACCACTGAGCAAGAGGGGGGGAGTAGGGCATATCAGATGTAAACCACGAAATGGATGTACTGCAGAGCTGCATGGTTGAGGGGTCCACCTGGTGCACCCGGTCATTGTACCAAGGTACACTGTTCACGGGAGGGCTTTTGTATTTCAAGTCGATTTGTTTTTTTGAATAATCAAGCATTGCCAAATAGAAATGGAAAACGACAGATGGTGCCCGCTTTAGCGGATTTGGGTTGCTAATCATGCACCTCACTCACATTAATCAGTGAATAAACGCAAATATTTTGCGGTGCGATAAACGAAACCGTTGTTTTCTTGTCTTTCATTTATGCTTTATGCTTCACTGTCATATCCTGAAACACGTCTCGCTCCTCACACAGATACAAGGCGCGCTTTCCGCGGCGACCCCAGCCTTCCTGCAAAAGGCAGACATTTTGAAACCCGCTAATAAACTGGCCTCTCTAGAATCAGCCACCTCCGGCGACGCAAAAATAAACGAGCAACTGAAGGATGTCGGTATGCGCGCTATGATAATAGCTAGCCTATTTATTAAATAAAAATCAGATAGCCTGATTTTACGCGTGGTGGTGTTTTTTTCACGAGTGATTATACTGCACGAGCGCATAAAAATCAAAAATAATGAACACCTCGTCGTCTTTTGTTTAGTTGGTACGCTACCCACGTCAAATACGCACTATCAGTCAAGGTTTCTTTATTTTCCTTGTTACGGTTTTCTCGTTTTGACACCCAAGTACAAAAAAGCTTCCTTTTTTTTTTTTTTTTTTTTTTTTTTTCTTCTTCTTATTCCACCCAAAAAGTGTGTCAAAAGAAGAAAAACCGTTTGCCTGAAGTACAGAAATGAGGTGAGTGCACAAGGGGGGAAAGGGGAGACGAAACGAAATACTCTGTAGTCTTCATCATTTCCGTTCACAAAAAATTGTTATATAAAAATAATGAACACCTCGTCGTCTTTTGTTTAGTTGGTACGCTACCCACGTCAAATACGCCCAGGACCCTCAGGGACGCGAAGCGCTGTATTAAACGAATCTGCTAGACTAAATCAATCGGGCAGTCAGCTCGAGTTCCCCGCGTATACTTATCTGCTTTCTGGAGGTGCGTAGGCACGAAATCGCAATGTACATGGATGTTGGCCTCGCGAGCGGTATCAAAAAGGTTGCACAAAATTTTGTTAGCTGCGAAATTAGAGGAGTGACCTCGGTTAATGGAAAAAACGGCGGGGAGGTTGTCTACCATCAAACGAAGTTTTATCCCTTGTACAAAACGTGCTGCAAGTCGCACTGCGTTCCTTGCCGCAAGCAGTTCCTTCAGGTAAATGTGTGTGTTCACGTCACACAAACCCTGCGCAATCCTGTCCGGTGTCCCATCCAGCACTGCTGCCCACTCAGAAGAAGACGCATCCGACCAAGCCTTTTCCCAACGCACGGGGAGGGGCATCACCCACGCATTTGCCTTCATAATGTCTAGTCTCAATCGAATCTCGCAAAGGACTGAGGGGGGAACGGTCCAGGTCTTGTCCCATTCAGCTATGTCGGTGTGAGTCCGCGTCGCCAAAGATTGCACAAAAGTCAAAGATGCACTCAGAAAACACAACATCTTTCTGGTCGTGTAGCCGTGCCACACGAGTGACCCGAAAACGGTGTAGAACGAACGTGGAGTGCATGTATGTACGTTCAGGATGGTGAGCAGCTCGTCCTTCTCCAGCACCTTCCTGATCCACTTTGGTTCGGACCGGAAAGAGTGCGTCGATAAATTGAACTGTATTCCTAGCACGCAGAAGTCCTGCAGCGGGACGCCGTAATCGACGTCGTTCACGTTGAGTTCTGCGTTTACGGATTTACATCTGGTGAGGAAACGCTGGAACGCTGATTTCGCCTCCACCTCTGAGTCCGCTGTCACGATAAAATTGTCGATCCAACAGACACCTTCGTCCTTAGGGAGAAGAACCATGGCTGCTCGGTGGGCGATCGCTGGGGCATAAGACCAACCCATGGCCATGCACAGTCAGGTGGTGGTGATGAACTGACCTCTGCTCCCCGCCACGTTGACTCCGAAAAAGGTGTGCAGATCCGGCGAGATCAGAAACTGGTAAAACCAGCTGGTTGCATCCGCTAGCACCACGTAATTTGCATGTGCGACGCGGTCGATGATCGTAGTGATGTGGTCCAAATGCATCTGCGGTGGTGGGTTCATGATGCGGTTCAGCTTCCTTCCGTCTACCACAAAACGCTGACCTCCGCTCTTCTTTGGTACTACGAACGCTTTCAGCACCACCTTTGGACGAAAATCAACCCTGTGCAGCACTCCAAAACCTTCCAGCGCCTGCAGATGATGCAGAAGGTGTCGGGAGGTACCCCTGTTCAGCGAAGACACCACAAAACCTCTGTGCTCCTCCTTCACGTATGATAAAAACACTGCTTTGTCTGTGATGATCTGTAGGAGGGGTGAAACCAAATTTTCCGTGTCGAGGCAGGTTAGGGCTTCCAGATTTAGACGGTTCTTTGATATGTTTGCGATATAGTCATGCTCGTCGGGAGGTTTCTGACGCTTCTCTACTGGCGGGCGCGCGTACGAACGGTTCTCCCTCTGAGTAGCGACCTGTGCGTCGTATAAACAAAGGATTCCCGGACCAGGGTCCTTGGTGTTGTCGCATCCAATCAGCTCGTTTACATCGAACGGTAAGTCTCTTTTTCCTTCGGGGTCGTAAACAGCAGGCTCCACAAAAACAGGGTTTGGTCCGAAATGTTTCGCGGGGAAAAAAGGTTGGTTTAGCACTCCGTAACTCCCTCCCACAGACTTCCGGACAGCACTCTCGTCTCCTGAACTGACTTGAAGTCTGGGGTCGAAAAATATCTCACTGCCGAGTCCACTGATGCATGTCGGGTGAGAAGGATGATGTCTTCTATCGGCGTCTGCTTCTCGAGGAGGTGCTGTGCTGCGCCTCTGCGTAGGGAGTGAGAGGTTAACTCCGGAAATACCTTCCGCATGGTTCTTGTGAGGAGTGGGGCATTGAAAGTCTCGGGGAAGATGAGAATGGACTTGCTCCGCCTTAGTCCCCGAAGTCGGAGTCGCAAACAACGTGCTTGAGCCGGTGGCAGGGACAGACCCGTGTATCTTCCCAATTTGAAAGGGTCTGCTTTCGTCTCGCACCAGTGTACTGTCCAAACGTTCTGAGCAGCTTCTGTAACCTCCGCCGTCTTCAGGCGCAAAACGTCTGAGGCCCTCGCAGCGCCCACCCAACACATCCAGATCGCAAGCTTCAGGAGGGGAGACTCTGTCCTTCGTGTCACCTCGCGTACCATGTCGATGGTGGCCGGAAACGCTCTTCGGCTGGAGTGCATCGCGCCCCCTCGTCGCAGTGCCCTCCTGAAGTCCCGTAACCTGGTCGACTCCTCCATGGACACTCCTGCCAACCTTTCCAGAGCTGAAATCAGGCTGAATGAGTAGGTCAGCGCTGAAGACCTCGCCAGCGCGTCGATCGTCAAGAGTCGTTGGAGCCACAGGATGATGGCATCGTCCCACCGCATCCTTCCGCCCACCTGTGTTTCCCAGTTGTCCTTGAACCTCATGAAACGCCTCAAAACGCTCTCCAGGGACTTCCAAGAGGAGGGGGCCAGGGCACTTCGCAGCGTCTTCGTTGCTTCTTTCTCTATCCAAATTCTTTCGTTCGTTGTAAGGGGGGGTTCGATCTTTGGGGGACGACCGCGGGTTGAAGTTGTGGGTGTTGGTGAGAGGGAGAGGAGGTTGAGGTAGGGAGTCGGCTGCAGTAGCGGTCACTTTCGCTGCTGAGCGCGTGCATGTCCATCCTTTCCCGACTGCCTGTCGTAGTCCCGAGGCCTGTCGTAGTCCCGAGACCTGTCGCTGTTCCGGTTGTTGTCGGTGAAGATCGACTTGTTCCTGCTGAAGTTTCCCTCCGACCGATTTCTTGCTTTCTTTGCGTCTTCACCCTTGCGCGTCTGGTCTGCCATCAGACGCTGCTGGACGACGCTGGTGAAGCCTGCTGCGGTGTATGAGCGAGCGGCCGTGATGTAGGCACGCTTAGGGTCGTGCCCAAATTGTCCCAGAATTGTGTGACCGGTGAGGTCGATGACGGCGTTGTGAAGAAAAAGAAGGCAAGCGTCATCCGGGGTCTTGTCGGGCAGGCCTTCCATGTAGCGAGTGAGGGTAGCCATCTTACCCTCGATTTCAAACTCGTGGTTGACCGCCCCGTTTATATTCTGGGGTAAGTGATGGATTCTGAATGCGATTCGGCATGCATTCAGGATCAGGGTTCGCATGGCTGGTATATCCAAATCCTTCCATGTTGCCACGCATAAGGGGGAGAAGTCCGTGGGGAGTTTGACGTCAATGTGACGTCTCATGGTCTTCATCTCCGCCTTTACCTCCTTTAACTCTGTCGCCATGTCCTTGAACTCCTTGAGCAGATGTGAGATGAATGGGCGCACTTCTGACGGGATCGAGTCAAGCGAGGGGAGTACGCTGTCGGTCGCTGGAACCTGGTCTGTCTTTGAGCCGCTTGCGGAAACGCCGCCATCGTCGTCATCATCGTCCATCTCGGCGCACTCATTTACTCTCTGAAAAGCGCAGGGGGGGCAGCGCCATAACGACTCCTTATCGGCAGCAGTGATGAACGCAGTTGCAATCACGGAGGGGAGCATGGTCCGCAGGCAGGTTGGTGATGATGCGTAGCCGCACTTCCCGCAATAAAACTTGGAGTGATTCTGATCACATCGGTCGGCGAAAACGCAGCGTGAGTTCTGTTCGGGGGGGATTAAGGGGAATGTGGAGGAGTGGAAAGTGGAGGGGATGACATCCCAGTTCACTGCGTCGGGACCCGGGAAGGCAGTCATGTCCGTTATTTTTTTTTTTTTTTTTTTAAATTCCTTCTTTGAACGGGGCTGTTTCTTCTTTGAGGTCGGCTGTTTTTCTTTTGTTCTTTAAATTCCTTTTTTGAACGGGTCTGTTTCTTCTTTGAGGTCGGCTGATTATTCTTTGTTCTTTAAATTCCTCTTCTTGAACGGGGCTGTTTCTTCTCTGAGGTCGACTGTTATTTTTTGTTCTTTAAATTCCTTCTTTTGAACGGGGCTGTTTCTTCTTTGAGGTCGGCTGTTATTTTTCTTTTGTTCTTTAAATTCCTTTTTTGAACGGGGCTGTTTCGTCTCTGAGGTCGGCTGTTATTTTTTGTTCTTTAAACTCTCTTTTGAACGAGGCTCTGCAAAACTACTCTTCTTGTTATTCTTCTTTGTGTACGTCTTGCGGTTATTTCCTTTGTGCTTCTTGTTGGTGCAGGTTGTCCGGCCGAGCTCCTTATTCAGCTTGTGGATTGTTCGATTGTTTGATTGCAGGGGTGGGCGGGCACCCTGGGGTTTTTTCCATTTTTTTGGATCGGGCACCCAGGTTTTTTCTAAGGATTTTTACAGGCAATTTTTGGATTTTTCTGAGAACACGCTGCCCCCCTGCCGAAATATGTTCTCGGTTTTCCCTTTTCGGGGGGGTTTTTTTTTGGCCTTTTTCGGGTTTTCCGAGCTTTTACCCTCACTGTCACGGGGTCATTTTGAAAAAATGGGCAAGTTCTTGGCTGATACACGTTTTGGTCATTACCACCAGCGAGTTGCTTAGCGGGGTTAAATTGAACTATGATTCTGGACCCACTGTAACGTGAACCGCCCTCGAAATTCAAGAAGGGGTCCTAAACCCGGGCGCGCTACGCGCTACGTGCACCCCGAATGTTCGGGAGGAATATAAAACGGCGCCGCAGGCGGAAAAAAAATAGGGTACAGTATAAAAAATGCAGCTTTACACCACAAAGCCACTCAGCGAATCCTTTTTTGCAGAGCAAAAAAGGGAAAATGGCGCCGCAGGCAAATTTTTTTATAAGGTGCAGCCCTGGGCGGCGCGGAATTATTTTCTTTTTCGTTCCTCAGTGCCGTCAGGGCCTGCCCAAGTGCGCCAACGCAATGCACTTTGCTACCACCGTGGTAGCGAGCACTTGCAGCACTGCAAGAAGCAAGGTTCCCTCGACGTTTGCAGTCACACGCACCATACTGTATTATTATTTATTCTGTTGTGCGGGAGGTGAAAGGGACGAGACCGAAGGAAGCGGGGTGGAGACTTTTTTTGTTCATTATGGCTTGGTACCGCACTCCCCGGGCAGAGTGCGAGTTATTCTCAGCCACACGGGGCCCTGCCCGACCCCCCAGACTTTTTCCCCTAAGAAAAACCCTTAGAAAAATAAATTTTCCCCGTATAAAATCCTTAGAAAAAATAATTTTCCCCCCGTGTAAAATCCTTAGAAAAAATAAAATCAAATCAAAATCGGGCCCCGGGCACCCACTTTAGGCCCAGGCCTGGTTTGATTGTTTGATTTTTTTTTTTTTTTTTTTTTTTTTTTTTTTTTTTTTTTTTCTTATTCCACCCAAAAAGTGTGTCAAAAGAAGAAAAACCGTTTGCCTGAAGTACAGAAATGAGGTGAGTGCACAAGGGGGGAAAGGGGAGACGAAACGAAATACTCTGTAGTCTTCATCATTTCCGTTCACAAAAAATTGTTATATAAAACAAAAATCGCGGAAAAGTGCGAATCACCCCCCTTCAGCCACACCAAAAAACTCTCCTTTAACCTCTTGTCAACGTCTTTAATATTACACACACATTGCTTATTGCATGACTTTCCTTTTCTCTGTTGTGCATTCATGATACGCCCCAAGGTCTATTCTATACCTATCGAACCCTAAAGAAGGGATCTTGTGATCAAAGGTGACTAAGCAACGAGAGGCTTAGGTTCATCTTATAAACTTTTCTTCTTTCAACTCCAGGGTGATATGATCTCCTGGACCGGAAAAAAGTCCAATTCTTTTTTAAAAAAAATCCAAAAGCACCAAACTTTTCCCCAACATTTTTATGGATACGGTAAATGATAAACAACCGCTGCCTCATAGGTTCTATACCAATACCAAACAGGGTCATCAAAAAGCCCTTACCCCCCTTTACCCCCCTCTTCCCCTGCACAGAACGCGAGAACGCACACCACAACGACAAAGTTGCCCGCATCACCAACCAGTTCCAGCAGATGATGCTCTCGAAGGCTGAGGTAGGTGCGCAGCTGTCCTCAGCCCGCGCCGAAATTGGCGAGCTTAGGGAGAAGTACGGCTCTGCCAAGCCAGAGGAGGTATACCCCACACACTATCTGCTTTGTGTTGTTTGGAGGAAGGGGGAAAACTCGCTATAAATGTGAACAAAAAAAAACCCCCCCTTTTATATCAAACCGTGGCAATTCGAGTGGAAATTGATGTACCTTTTGCTGAGGCGTTTTGCACTTTCAACTTTCATTTTATTTAGGCAACTCAGCAGGGACAACATCGTTTTCTTGGACCAACTTTTTCTTTAGCTGTACAGCTGATACTGTACGATAATGATTGCGATCAAGGTGACTTAGACACAGTCAGGGCTTCGGTTCATTTTATGAACTTTTCTTTTATTTCTTCGATTTGCTCTCTTTTAAGGTGTGAAGAACAAAAATGGCTGCTATCTAATAGTCTAAAATCAAACAAAATATTCTTTATTTCATGTGTCTGAAGGTTGTCAAATCAACTATATTTTTTTCATTCTTTTGCAGGTTGCTGCTCTGCAGAAGCAGATCGCACAGTTGCGTGTGGAGAACGAGGCTGCGAAGCGTGCTCTCACAGCGCGACTCAACGAGTCACCACAGTTTGTGAACCTAAAGAAAATGATTGCGAAGAAGAACGACGACCTGCAGCAGCTCCGTGACCGTCTTCGCCAGCACGAATTAGTGTACGCAGATGACGAGGACGATCCAGACTTCTAAACGTAAAAAAAAAAATGCGAAATATTGGTTCTGGGTGGGGACTCAGAACCTTCTTTCCCTCCCTTTTTTCCCTGTGTTTTTCCACCCTCACAGGCACTGCGTGGGTTTAACAAATATGTACACTGCCCGCATATTAACAACTCTGTCCATAGGTTGATAGGCGAAGGGGGAGGGGGGTTTTACCAATAAAAAAGGGGGGAGGGAAGCACCATGAATTTGGTTGTTCAATAATTAATAACGTAAAGTTTGTTTATTTTTTTTGATAGGGTGACCATTCGGTGTCAGTTTCCCCCCCCCCAAAAATAACAAAATAAAAAGTGGAGATTAAAAAAGAAAGTGGAGATTGCACAACCGAGGCAATTACACTACTCCAACAATTTTTCAAATAAAATAAGATAAATTGCGAAAAAAAAGACCCCAGCTCTTTCTGAAGGGCCCTCATGAGAGAAGACCTTTTAAGATGTCTGTGTGTATGTCTGTGAGTGTCTGCACTGCGCAGGGAAAAAGCATTCATCTTACAAGGATTTCTTTGTTTCTCTCTTTTTTTTTATATAATTTCTAACCTTGGCATGCACACCGTGTTGACCAAACAACCAGGGCTTATTCCAGGTACTTTTTTTTTTTTTTGGGGGGGGGGGGGGGGGGCAAAACCCAGGCAGGCCTTTTTCTTAAGCTCGTCCCCGTCACCGATTTTGGGGGAAAAGCTTTTTTTTTCTCTTTTTTCTGTACCGAACTCCAAAAAAGAGGGGGAGAAAAGCCCTGTAGGGTAGGACTGTACCTTCAAAGATTTAGGAATCCTGGAAATAGTTCTGGCAACAACATTAAAAAATAAAAGAAATTGACAGTGGAAGCTTAGGTGGCAACTACACTATTTCAACAATTTTTTTCAAAAAAAAACTAAAATACTACACAGGGAGCAATACAAAAAAATATCGGAAGAAAAGAGAAAGTGTTTGTGGAAAGGAGTGTTTTTAGAAGGCAACTGAGTAGGTGGGAACTCTGCTCGCTATTTTGCGGCAGTCGAGGAGGATAGAGCATTTGTATCTCCGCCCTCTACTTCTACTCGCGCTTTTCGTCGGTTATTAGTTTCCTGTTATCTTACGTCTTACGCCTTCTCTTCCCGCTTCCTCCTTTCCACAGGAGAATGCATTACCCCCCTTCTCTCTGACACTTTCTTGTCTTTCTTTCTTAACATTTTTAACCCCCCCATGGCCATTGCTTTCTTTTAACACACCCCTCAAATAACCCCCCTTTTTTGACGTTCAACGAAAAAAAAAAAAGTTTACCCTGGACTGGTGTGATTCAAGGGGTACGGGGAACCCACGGAAGAACCACGGAGGAACCTCGGAGAACTGCTACTGGGGGGGAGCTATTAAAGTATACGTATACTTTATTCGGCGGGAATTACTGTTTAAATGGCCAAAAAACGAAAAAGGAAAAAAAAAAAAAAATCACTGTTATTTCGGGGTTTCTTAGTGGCCGAAACCTCGCGAAAACACCACCATTGACATTTTTGGGCCAATCCCAGCCAGTGGTGGGGTCAATGTGGAAAAATGAACAATTTTTTGGTGACTTAAATTTTCACAAATCTGAACCCCATCAGTACCAATCGTGTAAAAACTGACACACGCGTTTTAGGTCAAAAATGCACGTTTCTCAGCTCAAAGTGAGCCCATCACAGCACGCACAGAATCCGGACCACCGAAATCAAAAAAAAAATTTTTCGATTTTTTGTGCAAAAATTGGTGGAAATTTTTTTTAGTAAGAAAAATGTACACAAAAACCGTATACTTTATTTCACAGATTTCCACGCTCAAAATGGGTTTCCGCGCCGTATACTTTATTACCCCCGTATACTTTATTAGCACCGTATACTTTAATAGCCCCCCCCCCAGTAGGGGGTATACTTTTTTTTTTTTTTGTTCTCGGTTTCTGTCACAAGGGGAAAATGACCACAAATTTGACTGAGAGAGGTCACCACGGGTTTGTATTGGTTGAAACGTGCCAAAAATGGCATTTTCGCGCGAAAATAACGGAAAAAATCCGTTGAAAAAAAATGAACCGCCCGTATAGTGTGTATAGTGTGTATACTGTGTATACTGTGTATACTGTGTATACTGTGTATACTGTGTATACTGTGTATACTGTGTATACTGTGTATACTGTGTATACTGTGTATACTGTGTATACTGTGTATACTGTGTATACTGTGTATACTGTGTATACTGTGTATACTGTGTATACTGTGTATACTGTGTATACTGTGTATACTGTGTATACTGTGTATACTGTGTATACTGTGTATACTGTGTATACTGTGTATACTGTGTATACTGTGTATACTGTGTATACTGTGTATACTGTGTATACTGTGTATACTGTGTATACTGTGTATACTGTGTATACTGTGTATACTGTGTATACTGTGTATACTGTGTATACTGTGTATACTGTGTGGTACGTGTGCGGTTGCCAGGTCTCGAAGCCCCCCGGGTGGCGAAAACCGAAAACAACAAAAAAAAAGTATACCCCCCTTACCGGAGTACCTACGGAAGAACCACGGAAGAACCTCGGAGAATCGGTTTGGGTGGTCACACCATGGACCCCTTTTTTGCTCTTCTTCAAATTGTTCAACCCCTAAACCCCTAAACCCCTAAACCCCTAAACCCCAAAGGGAATGATGTAGTTTTTTTTTTGTTTTTGGAAGTGGTAAGGTTTGCAGCTTCTTTGAGGATCCCGTTTTTGTGGTATTTATTTGGAAACCATGCAGGAGACGGCGGGTCGGCGGCAGAGCTTTCCAGCGTTTCTTGCGGATGAAATCGAACGGACGCGGCAGGACAATGCACGGCTTTCGCAGAGGATGGGGTTGGTCGGGCGCACTGGAGGGGTGATGTCTGCCATCCCAGCATTGCTACCAACAGCTGCATCAGCATCAGCATCAACATCATCACAGCCCTACGACCCAAACACACGTGCCAGATCGCTCTCTCAAGGACGGCCTCCCTCCCGCTCCCGCTCCGATGGACTTTACGATTACACGTATGATTTTTTTGATAAAACAACTTGTTGTCAAATTCTTAAAAAGATTGGAGGCGCTGCGGGCAAACAAAACGGATTGAAAAAAAGAAGCTTGATTGTTCTTAGAGTACTCAAGTAACCACAACAACCGTACTTCAGTTAAATACAATTTTTTTATACTCTTTTGTTTTCCGGATTTGAGCGCGCAAACAAAAGATTTTTGGAAAAATATTGGGGGCGTTAAATACCCCTAATCCGAAGCTTCAAAACTCACAACAAAAAAAAATTTTTGTGAAAATGATATCATTTCTTTTAAGGTACACTGTCACGAGAGGGATTTGTATTACCCAGATTTTTTTTTCTTCTTCCTTTCACAAAATAATCTCAAAAAAACCTAAATTTACAAAATCATCACAGATACAAACGCCCTGATGTACGGGAATGCGAGGATGGATGGCCGGTCGTTCAACAACATCAACATCACCATCACCACGCACCACCACGCGCACACAGCGCGAGAAGGGAGCGAGACCACCAGACGAAACCACGAACAGCACGCACCGATGACGCACACATGGAGCGGGAGCGGGACTATGCCTATCGGGAAGGTTCGTTGTCGTCACAACGTCTGCGGGAGCGTGAGCTGCGTCTGCGTGAGCGAGAGGCGCAGCTTGCACAGGAGCATGCCATGCAGCTCCGCGAGCGCAGTGCGGACCTCCACTACCACCACGAACTCCTCGCACAGCTCCGGCACAACCAGCCCACACCACCACCACCCACACCACCACACAACCCCGCCGTCTCTGCCATCTCCCTCCCCTCAGACATCTCTGAGCAAGCTTTCGACAAGACATTGTCATCCTCAGACTTCTCCGTTATCTCAACCTTTTCGGAGGAGGACAGAGTACGGGAGCGGCTTGCGTTGGAATGGGAGGGGACAGGGGAAGGGGAAGAGAGAGATGCGGGGGACACGGATGGAGAGGAGGTGGTTGTGATTCACCGAGACAGCGGTGAGTCTGTGGACACCCCTCAAGCAGCGGCTGCGGCAACGCTTGTTGCGGTGCTGCAGGCAGCAAGCCTGCGTGCTGGGGAGGTGGTGACATGCTATATATGCGCAACGCAGGTGCACAAAGCGCTCTACACAGTGCATCTTCAACAGCATAGAGAAGAGGGAGAAAAGGAGGAAGGGGGCGAAGGAGGAAAGATACCAACCCTCCCCGCCCCCACCACCCTCTCGACACCCGAGGAGGTGCGGGCATACAATGTGCAGGCAGTGGACCTCTTCCGCCAACACTACAGCACCTCCCAAGGTGATGGTCCTATCAGAAGTGATACATTCCCCGATGGAGCTGACAAAATGAAGGTGCAGTGATGGGGAGAAAAACGCGATTTTTCCCCCTCCCCCATTTGTACGATTTAGAAGAATTCTGTACTGAACGAAAACAAAAATAGAAAAAAAGGGATTTTTTGGTGTTTTTTGAAGAGCGCTATTCCAAGCATCGCACCCTCTTCTTCACCAGCGTTAAAGGGGTTTCATAAACCACACACCCAGACACCCTTCTCTCCCCCCTTCTCCTCCCCCTCCCTCCTCCTTCTCCCCTTCCTCCCCATCTTTACACAATGAGTGATATGAAGGATAAGAGGTATCAGTCCATAGCAGACAGCACTGCAGATGGGGAACGGTCCATGTCGAAGCGTATGACAACAACAGGGCTTTCCGCTGAGGAACGGAAGCGGATGCTGTCGAGGGTGGGGTCCATGCGGAGGGCGTCTATGGAAAGCACGTCTTCCTCGAAGACGGCTACGTCGTTGAAGAATACCGCAGCAAAGCTGAAGGGGAAGCTCGGGAAGAAGGCCCGACAGGAGCAGGACCGCCCCTCCTCGCACCTCAACTTCCAAGAAGAAATGGACCAACAGAAGCAATGCTACGAAGCAGAGCTCTTCCAACTCCGTGAATGTCTCCTCAAAGATGAACGCGCCGCCGCCTCCCTGCAGGACCAGATTGCAGAGAAACACTACCTACTAAGAAAGTCTGATTTGGTCATCCGCGACCTTCAAAGCAAAATCGAAGAGCAAGGCGCGCGATTTAAACAAAACGAAGAAAATTTGGAACAGCAATTGGTCGATCTGTCGCAGAGTCATCAGCGTCTCATCGAACGGCATCAAGATTTGGAGAGGACGAAGGAGTCGTTGGAAGGGAGGGTCAATCAGTTGGTGGCGGAGATTGATGGGGGGAAGTTGACGATTAAGGATTTGCATGGTGAGGTGCGTGCGGTGACGCATGCAGCATCTGCTGTGGAGGATTCGTTGAAGAAGGCGATTTCGATTGCGAGGAGAGAGAACTACGATCTGCGTGCGTTGCATACGCGGCAAGAAAAAGAGCTCGCCCTGCGTCTCGACCAGGTGCAAGAAGAGCTCACAGAGGTGGTCTCGCAGATCGACCGTTCTCTTCTCCCCGAGTACGCAAAGTCGAAGAGCGCAGAGTTTTTCGAATCAAGCCTCGACTTCATTTCACTAAAATACCAAAACGTGCTTGCAAAATGCCGTCTACGTGCCTCACGGTTTAACGACTCATTATTGCAGGTTAGTTCTCTTCATTCAAATCTTCCTAGACATATTAAAGAGATTTTGTTGCAAAGGTCGCCAGAAGCGTTGGTGCAGTTGGTAGATACGCTTTCGTTTGAGATCAATGTACAGCAGTATTTGGAGGCAATGTTCCCACCACCAGATCTGAGTTTCTTGAGGAAGAAGTACCCGCATACCCCGAGCGCGGCGATGATGCATGGCGAGGTCTTCACGCAGCACAATGAGGAAGGGTTACGGCCACACACCGCCCCCCAAGGCACCGCAGAGCAAGGCACCCTCAGGCTTGCAGCTGGTCTTGCAGGAACTGAAATACCAAAACCCGTACCAGGGGCAAAATACCTAGCTCCGTTAACAACTTCATAATTTCTTTTTTTGAAGTGACTAACCTTGGGGGGGAGTGATTTTTTAAAATTTGTGTTGCTACATTGTGCTAAACAAAAGTTTCTGGCAAAGCCACGGTGCGCAACGTTTAAAATATTGTGCAATAAAGCCCGCGGGTATTAGGGGGTGTGCAGCTGCACCCCCCTGGCACCCTTGTGTCAACCACTGATTTATCTGACAAAACTTTCCCTTTTTATTTTCAGTGCCTGCATCCGCCGATGAACGGTGAGGCGTGTGCACATTTCAGCTTTCTCTTTTATTTGCGCCTTCCGGTGCATTCACAGTGGGGAGGGTTGGGGGAGTTTCCTAGTTGATACTTCAGTTCCTGAAGCTTAATTGCATCTGCGTACCATCCTTCTGGTATCGTACGTGGGTAAGTCGGAGGTGCCTGCATCAACAGCTACACCTTTTTGGGGCCTCTCTCTAGCCTTCCTGAACAGGATCATAAACAAAACCCCCGTTCCTTATCCTCAATGCCCATCTCCCTCTCCATTTACCCCCTCCCTCACAGGATATTTTTGTGAAGATGCGGAGGGGAAAACCCACGACGGGGAAAGAGGGTGGCAACAATACCGCCATTATTGGGGCGGTGGTTGCGCTGGTGGTGTTTTGTGCGGGGGCGTACTTTTTCTATGCTGGGAAGGGTTCGTTCACTCAGGGGGCAGATGTCGCACGAGTGGTGCCCGCCAAGGAGTGGAAGGCAGAGCGGAGCAGTGAGATGCGTCTTGCCGTTGTCGCTATTGCGCCAGAGAACATTGCGTTCAACTCGCGGGAGGTCACTGCGCTGCTGACTGCGGTGCCTAAGTGGAAGCAGGGGTTGAATGCAGAGGCACTTGAGGTCGTCATTGTGTTTCCTTCTCTGTCACCCATTGCGCCTGGGTTCAAGGCTCTTGACACACCAGGGCCGATTACATTCAAAATCATCCAGCCGTGCAAGGACAACCCCTCTGTGAGCAGCTGTGCGCCGAAGGTTGCGTACACAGATCTGGTCAACTATGGGATGCACCATGTGTCGGCGGGCATATCGCACATCTTCTTCTGGTCGTTGACGTTGGTTGCGACACCACCGCTGCTGCCGGATTTGGAAAAGCATTTGTTGCCAGAGAAGATGGTTGGTGGGGTAGGCTGCACCATCACGAACCGTGTCAACAAGACGAATGGAATGGAGCTCATCGTCGAGCACGGCCTCATCATGGGCAACGGATGGGTCGGCGACGACTGGCTGCCACATCTGCTGCGTCAGTTCCACGGCTTCAACGCCATCGACGCGCGTGTCAAAGGTGTCACCGAAGTGCTCGCCGTCTCGCCCTTCTGCATGCTCACCTACCGCCCCCTTGTCGACTCCATTGGAGGATTCCGCAAATTCGCCCCTGCCATCCAAGAACAAATCGAGCTCGGCCAAGTCCCCCGCGACTTCCTCGCCTCGCAAGCAAGATACCTCAAAAAGAAGATCGTCCTCATGGGCACCTACACGGTTCTCAAACCCATCAGCCAGGACGAGCCGATCAAAATGAAGCGTGCAAGGCGAGAGGCGATTATCACTGCAACAGAGGCGTTGTCGTTGCTGGAGCTGATTGAGGGGAAGAGCTTTGACGACCGCGAGCTTGTCAAGGTTGAGGAGCCGGAGCTGCAGGCGGACAAGGTGAAGAAGATCACACCGGATGTGTACTGCAATGCCTTGAACGCTTTGACGTCGGAGATGAAGTCTGCTATTAAGAAGATGAAGGAGATGCAGCTGGTGAACGGTGTGGCTGGACGGCAGGAGGAGGGTGGATGGGACTTCTGCATCCGCATCCGTAAGCGCGGGATGTCCATCATTGCAACCAACTACACCGCGGAGCAGCCCCTGGTTGAAATCCCGGCCCTCATGAAGCCGCTCCACGCTTTCGAAGCCGGCGACTTCACAGAAATCTCCCCTGCCTCCTTGGTCGTCAACGGAGCCTTCGCCGCACTCTGGCTCCGAGGCATGCGCGAGTACTGGCCCGGTGAGAAGACATACCACACGTCCTGGGCTCCCTCCACAAACAACCCTACCAAACCGACCTACCGTGTCATCTGGCAGAGTTTCTGTTGCCATTGCTGTGGGTATGTTATGGTCATATGGGGGGTGATCTTTGAAGGGTGAGTGTGAGAGGTTGTAATAGCTAAAAAGGGTTATTTTTTATACCTACAAGCGTAGCTTAAAGGGGAAATAGTTCCTCAGATTACGGTCGCCAATCGCCCCTCCACCAGGGTAATTGTGCAATCAACGAAAAAAACCTTTTTCCCCCTTTACTTACCTATCAGAGTTGCTATTTTTTGCCTTGGCCGCATTGCTCAAGGCTGTGGAGGAATCATAAACCCAAACCCCCACATATAGTTTGTGACCATTTTTTGCTTCGTAGACGATTGGCAAATTATGTGGTTTTGACTGATGTCACCAGAGGGGGCAAATTATATGGGAGGGCAGTTTTTGTGGAATCCTTGTGTTGTAGGGGCTGCCATTTGTTCTTCATTATTAGCTATTAAATGTCCTTCCCACTACCAGGTTTGCGAACGAGATTCTCCATCTTGTGTTCCCGCTGCAATTCAAGCACGCAATCGATTTGGTTCCCGCCCCGGACTGCTTCTGTCAGGTATGTTTGAGTGCGTGGGCTAGGGGACGTGGTGGAGGATCACCTGCTGCCATGTCTTTTTCCCCTCCTGCTTTCATCCGGATAGCCGGCATTGTACGTGACTCAGTCGGAGTGCTTGCATCAACAACTATTCTTTTCGACATCATCCTGAACAACAAATTTGTGGAAACCCACGCAGCTGATGCTGCGCGATAACAAATGTGATCAAGGTGACTAATCACGAGAGGCCATCTTAGGGCCATCTTAAACTTTTCTTGTCTTTTCTTTGAGAGAGTGTTACCTTACAACACCGAACCGAATGAGTCTGACTGGGGTTTGCGGGTTTGCAATCGCACAGGAGATAGTGCAACATTTGCTACATCACTCCACTTTTCTTACAGGGATACCCAACTGCAGTGCTTGACAGTTTGTCCAGAATGCACATCCCCGAGAGGGTCCTGGATACCCCCGTCCGATACGACGAGATTGTTGTGTGGGTGTCGCACACTGACCCCGGAAGTTACCTCACGAACCCGCTGGTGAAGAAGCGTCCGAACTACGTTGTTGGTATGAGAAGCGGGGTTTTAAGGGGGGTTTTTTAAGTAAATATCTTGTTCCCTTGCTATTGTGGGAACTGAGATGTGCGTCGTATGTATTTCTTTTGCGAAGATGTCTGCGCGAAAAGCACTGCTAAAGTTTTCGTTAAGGTGACTAAGCACGAGAGGCTTAGGTTCATCTTATCCACTTTTCTTTTATTCTGCTGCTGGCCGCAGGGTACTTATGCTTTCATCCGGGGCTGGCACTTCGGAGGTGCCTGCATTAACTTTGCTTTATTTTGTGTTCTCCTATCACCCTTCAACAGGACGGAGCATGTACGAGTTCACGAAGATTCCCCCACGTTGGGTGAATGAGTGTCGTGACAACGCAGACGAGATCTGGGTGCCCTCAATCTTCGTGAAGGATGTGTGGCTTGACAACGGCATTGCACCCGAGAAGGTTGTGCTGATCCCTGAGTCCGTTGACGTCTTCTTCTTTGACCCTGACGTCGCCGGCAAGCTCGAGATCCCCTTCTCGAACGACTTCCTCTTCTACGACAGCAGAAGCGAGCGTCCTGTGAAACAAGTGGAGAAGGAGTACAAGTTCCTGTCGCACTTCAAGTGGGAGGACCGGAAGGGGTGGGACGTGCTCTACGAGGCGTACTTCTCCAGCTTCACACCAGAGGACGACGTTGTGCTCATTGTGCTGACCCACATTTGGTTCCCAGGTCCACCAGAGACCCACGGCGACCCCACGAACCACACGCTGATTCGTGAGATTGTGCACAAGCTTGCGAAGGACAGACTGAACAAGAAACCCGAGGAACTTCCGCACTTCATTGTGTTGACATCGAGAATGCCTGAGGAGGATGTGGCGGCACTGTACAACAGTGTTGACGGGTTTATCCTCCCGACACGTGGTGAGGGGTGGGGTCTGCCTCCGCTGCAGGCTATGTCCATGGGTGTTCCGACTGCGACAACGAACTGGAGTGGGACTGTCGACTTCTTGAACCCTGAGGTGTCGTTTCCTATACGGATTGACGGCATTGCGGAGATCCCGAAGGATAGTTACTATGGATATGTTGAGGGGAAGAAGTGGGCGTTGCCGTCGTTGGAGGACACGAAACGAATAATGAAGATTATGCAGGCCCCGAGCAACCGAGAAAAGATGTTGGACTTGGGACGACGTGCGCGAGCCTACGTCGTTGAGAACTTCAGTGAGGAGGTGATTGCTGAGATTGTGAGCAAACGTATCGAGGACATCAAACAGATCATCATAAACAACAGGGTCCAGCCCAGGACGCCTCATTGGTACTGATCGCCTTTTGCGAACACACCACTTCAGTTCATGAAAGTCAACACGCCCAACAGCCCCCTTACAGCAAGGGGTGAGGCAGGTGGGGTTCTTTGGGGATTCGGGGGGTAGTTTTTTCACCTATTGATGGATTTACTCAAATTTTGTGAGTGCAGGGAGACAGGACATATGTCAGAGTCATCCCCTCTTTCTCCGTTAGGTAGTATGGGGGGGTGTGCGCCGACGGAAACAGCACAATGTATACTTTTTTTTGTTTATCAGTGTTTTTGCCTTACCCCCCTTACCCCCTCACAAGACCTGGCTCCACGCAAATGCTGAAACTTCACAATTCGTTTTTTTTATTTTTATTTTTTTAGCAACGGCAAATAGCGTGTGAAGGAAGGAGAAGGAGGGGGAAAAAAAAAACTATTTTGAGAGATCAGGGAGCAAGGTAGGGAGGGCAAAAAAAAAGGGGTGGGGGGGCAGTAAAGGGACTCATGTTACGAACAGAGAGCTGAACTAGATATTTTTTTATTCAATTTTTCCCACCCCCCCTTTTTTAAAAAAGATGTGTCTGTGAGAGAGACAGCAGGCACCAAATTTTTCTTGATATACGCAGTGCATGAGGCGTATCTTCATCTTTGTAAAAAAAATGCGTGTCGCTCACATACGAGAAAAAAAGCGAGGTGTCTACACGTTATCAATTATTCAAAAAAAATTACGTTTTTTATTTATGTCTGCCGTCTCTGTAATGTGGGCAGTGTAGCAGTTGGTTAGAGACAGAACGGCGAAAATAAATAAATGAATAAAATAGTGAACAAAACTGAACAGTGAACACCCCCCCACACCCCCACCCCCGCCCCCCAACATTTTACCCCGAAGAAAAAAAAACACCCCCCACCCCCCACAGCTCACTGAAAACGTAGTATCTGCCCCCTTTACCTACCCTGTAGTTGAATTTTTTTTGCCCTCTTTTTTTTACCCCCCCTGTTTTGGATTTCGCGATTTCCCTTCTAACTCGTATATGAACACATCAAAAACAACGACAAAAAAAGAAAAAAAAAAGCTCGACAAAAGAGTTTATCAAATGTTGTGCCAGGTTCATGTATATCTGTTCTGGTCTGTGCTTTTTAGGTTAGTCTTTTCCCCGGTTTTTTTTTGGGGGATCCACCCTTTTTGGTTTTTTTTTTTACCCGAGTTTCAAGGGTGGTGGGTATGGTTGATATGGTTCCCGCCTTTTATGTCTTTGTCTTTCGAAAAAAAAGTTATAATCAAAAAGGGTGTAGTTAAAAAAAAAAAAAGAATACAACAAATGATGGGGTGATCAGGTGTACTATTCTGTAATAAAATTCACAAAAACCAGGAAAAATCGGAGAAAAATGCGAAATATTCGCAGTGCGATTTTTTTTGCGATTCGCATTTCGGGTTTTGCGATTTTTGTTCCAGAAAAGTACCCCCCTAATCACCCCAAAAATGCTCAAATTGATGGAAAGGAAATTAGCAAAAATATAGAACAAACCCCTTCTTCTCCTCGTGGAGAGATGCCAAACAGAAACGAGGAAAGTTTTATTTTTTTACAACTAAAAAAAAAATACTGGACTTTTTTTTTTAAATATGGGAGCGTCCGCGAAAGACCCCCCCCCTAAAGCTAACATCCATGCTTATTGGTATTTCACTAATTAAAATTTTGGTATTTTATAAGATTTTTTTTTACAATGAACTCAGAGTTAAGTTTCTGAGTTCATTAAAAAAAAAATCGGTGAAAAATTCCGAGTAGGTATTAATTTAGATAGGAAAAGCTATGTCAGCAGCTATGTGTCCCCTTATTTTACCTGTAAATACTAAGGATATAGGAAGGAATTCACTAATATCTGTCTCTAAACCCATTATCAAAAAGGGGGGGAGGAAAGGGGGGGTGGAGGCTTGTCGCCCCCTCCGAACACTCTAAATAGAGCGCGAAAGAGCTTCACGCTCCGGGTCGTCTGCGGCGATGTCGACTTTCTCGCAGAAAACCCCCTTTTTTGAGTGACCCTATTGACCTCCGTGATGAGTCTCTCCAAGAGTTGCAGACAATTGTCCGCCTGTTCCTCCTCTTCCTCCTCCGTCTCGCTGTCACTGTCCTGAGGGTGTCGCTGATGCAACTACAGGAGTAGTAAACGGCGGACACCCCTTTTCTCCTGGTGGTTGTCTTCTGCATATGGAGGGACATATGCTTCGAGCTACACACCTCGCGCATCCAGCTCCTCGCGCCCCACCCTTTGCCCCCCTGCCAGTGGACCCCTGCATACACCTGCAGCTCGGCGAAGTTTTTTAGGCCTCGGAAAGGCCGGGTTTTCAGCTCCTGAGCGAATGCTTTGGCTGGTGATTACATTTCCCCCTGTTGTGTTGTTCTATGGGTGGTTATATGGGTGTTTGTGAGGATTTCCTTGTATATCCTTAGTATTTACAGGTAAAATAAGGGGACACATAGCTGTTGACATAGCTTTTCCTATCTAAATTAATACCTACTCGGAATTTTTCACCGATTTTTTTTTTTAATGAACTCAGAAACTTAACTCTGAGTTCATTTAAAAAAAAAATCTTATAAAATACCAAAATTTTAATTAGTGAAATACCAATAAGCATGGATGTTAGCTTTAGGGGGGGGTCTTTCGCGGACGCTCCCATATTTTGGATACCCGTCCTCTCGATTGGTAAACGAGGATAATGTGTGTATATTTGTTTGAAGAAGAAGCAAAAAAATATAGTGGAGTTCATCCTCGGGTGTCTACACTAATACAACTAAGTTTTCAAAAAAAGCAAAGATTGTCGTACCAAATACCGAAATAGAGAAAATTAGTACTGAATGGTGATCTTTGATAGTGATCTGTGTGTGCACGAGAGGCACATTCATATTTCAAGCTTTCTTTAGAGTCAGGCCAGCTTATTGCAGGGGGAGCTGCCACATCCAGGGGTGAGATGTGCTGCCTGTTAATGACTTCTCGAATCCGCATTGCACTTCGCGGTAGTTCTTAGGGTCCCCGCTATGCTCCCACGGTAACACGTGCAAAATCATATTAGTTTCTTGGCCGTTAAAAAGGGCTGGGGTATTAAGTAAATACGATGCAAAAATAGATGACAAAAAAAATACAGCGGTCTGGGGACGGGGGGGTTTTTTTTCTTTTTTGTTACTGGGGGGGGGGCCGAATAGTAGACCCCGGGTCCACTATTAGGCGAACCGACGGGTATAAATCGGGGGTCTCAGAAAAAAAAATTTTTTTTCCCAAGTTGAATAGTAGACCCCCCCTAAATAGTAGACCCCCCCAAAATTTTTTTCCTGTATTTCTACTAAACCCCTCCTGTCGATGAGGCTGATAGGGTGTGTCAAAATATACTGATTTTTGCTTCTTTGGAAAGATTTGTCACAAAATCTATCCAAAGAATTTGAAATTTGTAGTTGATCCCCTCTAAAATTTTTCCGTGACTTCCGCAAAAAGTCAAAAAAAACGAAAACCTGGGGGGGGGGGTCCACTATTCAACGGAAAAAAAAAATTTCCCCGGAATTTCTCAGGGGGGGTCCACTATTCAAAGGAAAAAAAATTTAAAAAAACCCAGAATTCCCAGGGGGGGTCTACTATTCAAGGGGGGTCTACTATTCAGGGGGGGTCCACTATTCGGCCCCCCCCCAGTAAGATACCTTAGCATGAGGCTCGGGATCATCGTGAAAATAACTTGTTCTTTTCCTGTTCCCCCCCTTTTTTTTTTCTTTTTTTCGCTTTTTGCATGAAACTAATTTTTTGCTTTTTGCCAACAACAAAAAAAAAAAAAAACAAAAAAAATTTTTTCAGCATAGAGCTTCTTAGGGTCATCTTACCACAACTTTCTCTCTTTTTTCTCTTTTTCTTTTCATCTCAAGATAGTGCTTTCCCTCCCTTTTCACCCCCCTTTGCGGAAGCTATAGTCCACAGAGGCGTTATCTCGTTTTGTTTTATGTTCTTTTTCCCTCTCTTTTTTGCACTTTCAAATTTTCATTTTTTTTCTATGTCTTTCTGGGCGCAGGATATTATTTTTTTTTTGTACAGTTTTTTACATTTTCTTTGCGATCACCACCCAGATTAGTTTACGAAAAAAGATGACATTAAAAAGGGGGGGATAGTGGGCAGGGGGGGAAAGTGTTACTGGGGTGGGAACCTTCAATTTTTCACCTTTTTTCCTTGGAGGAAAAGAAGAAAGCAAAAAAAAAGGGATGTCGTTATGTGATGGCGTTTCATGCCAAATAAGCGAAAGGAAAGGGTTTTTTGGGGTTTGTGCTCAAATGAGGAGAGAAAAAAATGTAAAAAAAACCAAAAAAAAAAAACAAAAAACAAAAAAAGCGAATCTGAGCATATCGGTGCAAACCAACCAATGGCCATCACTTTAAAAAAAAGAGGGGGTGTCTCAAATTATACTTTTTTTTGTCTTCTTGTGAACCGCCCTCCGTTCTCTTACCCACGTTACAATCCGAAGTACAATCTTTGTTTCAGCTTTCTTTTTTTCCCGCCCAAATTAGCGACTCAAGGTTTGTGCTCCTCTATAGCCTCTCCCACACTGCGAAACGGGCAGAGGACCCCAACCGGGACCCTACATCATATAGGATTCGCGTCCCTGTGTTCGCAATGATCCCCTTTCATCTGGCTGAATGAGTGGAAGCGGGAGTAGCACATATCAGATGTAAACCACGAAATGGGTGTCCACCCCCCGGTACAGCCGGTCATTGTACCAAAGGTACACCTTTCATGAGAGGGCTTTTGTATTTCAACTCTACCCTTTTTTTTTTCTTCAAAACACCGCTTTCCTCAGTACCCCCCCTCCCCCTCCCCCCTTTCCCCCCCAAAAAAAAAAATTCCCCATAAAATGCGGGGGATACGAGCTAGGTATTCAGCGAATATTGCGGTGTTTGTGTTGTTTTCTGCTGTGTTGTACATTTTGGTGACGGCGGGGATGGGGGTGGGTGGGGCGGACGACCGTGTAGGGGTCTTGCGAGCGAGGGACTTCGCTGTGTCTGAGGAGGATACGAGGGTGGCGGTGGTTGCTGTGATGCCTGAAAAGCTGGAATTTGGCGATCCGGAGGTTGGGGCATTGATTTCCAGCGTTCCGGAATGGCGTCAAACCTTGGGAATAGCTGCAATCGACGTGCTATTCGTTTTCCCTACACGAAGCATAGTGGATGAAGGCTTTGCAACTCTTACTACCATGGATGCCGGCCGGATCTCCTTCTCCATCCTCCAGCCTTGCAAGACACGGAGTCGATGCAGACCCCTGATGTCATTCTCAGACCTCGCAAACTACGGCTACAAACGGATTCTGCGAGACACCTCACACATCCTCTTCCTCTCTCTTGTGTTGTCGGTGTCACCGTCGCTTCTTCCATCAATGGTGTTGCAGATGTCCCCATCTGAAAATGTCGGAGCCATCGGCTGCACGATTCTTGCAAAGGCAGAGGGGAACAACCCACCTAAGGTTCTAGAGCACGGCATCCATGCAGGCAATGGGTGGTCTCGTGGACAATGGGTACCGCATCTGCTGCGGAAATACCATGGGTTTCCTTCTGTCGATCGGAGGGTTCGTGGGGAGGTGAGTGAGGTCCTTGCAGTGTCCCCATACTGCATGCTCACATACCGGGGTGTGTTTGATCGATTCGCGGGGTTCCGAAAATATGCACCATCCCTAAGAGAACAGATGGAGCTAGGCCGTGTACCGCTTACCTTCATGGATGTGGACCTTAAGAACTTAAAAGCGAAACACCTGATGTTACATAGTTTGAGCCGTCAACTCACGACAAATACAAATTCTGAGATAACCACAGCACGCACCAATGCGGATATAGCACTGCAAGAAGGTCTTGTTTCCATCGGGAAGGTGGAGGGGAAAATAAGAAGAGCTCGAGTAGAGGCAATGGCGAAAACAGTGGCAAACGTTGATGTGGGCTCGGATGGGGAGGCCCTGCAGAAGCTTGGGGTGCAGACGAAGGAGTACGAAGGGTTGCTGCGGAAGGTGCAGGATATGTTCTTCACAGATGGCGTGGCGGGGCAGCAGGAGGAAGGAGGGTGGGATTTTTGCATGAGACTCAACAAACATAAGATGACTGTGCTAGTCTCAAACGCAACGGCAATCATGACAATGACGAGCATGCCCTTGGCCATCAAACCAGTGCACACAGTGGACGTAATGGAATTGGGTGTGCTCGTGCCGCCCTCCTTCTCAGTCAATGGAGCCTTCAAGACACAATGGGGTGACGCAATAAGAGATTCCTGGCCAGGCGAGCAAAACGCCTATAGTTCGTTCCTCGTACCGGACCAGCTGCAGCAGGTCTTTAGAGTGATCTGGCAGAGCTTTTGCTGTCATTGTTGTGGGTATGTTTTTTTGAGTTTGGGAATGGTGGAGATTGAGGCAAACTAGACAATATGAATATGTGTGCCCGGTAGCAGGCATTACACATTCGCAAACCCGATTGTTGGTCGGGGTCGTTGCAGGTCTGCATTTGAGCAGTGCAGCTGGTAGCGTGCAGCAAGCACTCCCCTTCGTCCTGGCTCATGACCATGGTGCATGTTGCGACGGTGTTGGTAGCGGGAGTATTTATGTTTTAAAGATGGGCATGAGAGTTGTCAACGTTGCTCGATAATCTATAAACTATTGTATTGTCGTTTCGGTTGCCTTTGGGCTCTCTTGCAGCAAAGGGTTTCTGAACGACTTTCTGCGCTGCTGGCACTGCAGTCCTTCATCGCGCACCTTCGTAGATTTCTTCACTGTCGGCGTCGCTGGAAGAATCGCCCTTCTGGGTGATGTTGCAGGAGTGTAGACTCCTGGTACCCCTCTTCTCTCCTAAGTTTTCCGCTTCTCTCAACGCACTTCGCTGTCTGCAGAGGACAGCTTGGGTGCTCTATATGGCAACAGGTTGTCCTCATGCTTCTGACATGGGTTTTGCTAATAAAATGTGAGTTTCAGTAGAGTTATGTTTCGAGGTCTTTTGCAGTATTTTTTTAAAACCAAACCAAACATCTCCTCATTGCTCTTCAGGTTTGCAAATGAGATCCTTCATTTGGTGTTTCCATTGCAGCAAAAACATGCGATAGACTTGGTGCCGGGACCAGAGTGCTTCTGTCAGGTGTGTTTTGCTTTGAAACTAAGTGTAAGATGTGTTGCGTCGTTACCAACATATTCCCCCCCTCTTTCATTAAGATTTCTGGCTTTTCTCCAGATTTGTAAATTTGTGAATTTGTTTATTAGTAAAGCCATCATATAGAACGAGTATACTCCTGCTAAAGGCAGTTCAGTTCGCATTTGACAGACATTGCATTTTATGTTTTATGTAAGCTTCCGATTGAACAAGGTGATGCACGGAGAGACGGAGAGTGCTTATTACAAGCTTTTCTCGATTATTTTTGAGGGTGACGAGAGAGGAGTAAGTACGAGAGGCTATAGGATACACCTCGTCAGCTTTTCTTTGTTCGCATCACAACACACCTACCACAGGGCTACCCCACTGCAGTGCTCGACACCCTCTCGCGCATGCACATCCCTGATCGACAGCTGGACGCCCCCGTCCGGCACGACGAGATTGTGATATGGGTATCACACACTGACCCCGGAAGTTACCTCACAGACCCGTTGGTGAAGAAGCGTCCGAACTACGTTGTTGGTATGAGAAGGTTTTTTAAAATAACTGACCGTAAGAGGCTTGGATTCAGCTTACCGTCTCGAGTCCAGCGACACTACAGCCATCTTTCATTGTGGGTGTGGTGCAGTAAAGTGCTGTTCAAAGAGCCGTTGCACTGCCAAAGGTTACAATCATTTTCACAACAAAATAAAATAATGCAAACTAGTGATATCGCGTATCATTTTCTGTTGTGTTCTCCTATCACCCTTCAACAGGACGGAGCATGTACGAGTTCACGAAGATTCCCCCACGTTGGGTGAATGAGTGTCGTGACAACGCAGACGAGGTTTGGGTGCCGTCCGCCTTTGTACGTGACGTCTGGATCGACAACGGTATTGCACCCGAAAAGGTTGTGCTGATCCCTGAGTCTGTCGACATGTACTTCTTTGACCCTGACGTCGCCGGCAAGCTCGAGATCCCCTTCTCGAACGACTTCCTCTTCTACGACAGCAGAAGCGAGCGTCCTGTGAAGCAAGTGGAGAAGGAGTACAAGTTCCTGTCGCACTTCAAGTGGGAGGACCGGAAGGGGTGGGACGTGCTCTACGAGGCGTACTTCTCCAGCTTCACACCAGAGGACGACGTTGTGCTCATTGTGCTGACCCACATTTGGTTCCCAGGTCCACCAGAGACCCACGGCGACCCCACGAACCACACGCTGATTCGTGAGATCGTGCACAAGCTTGCGAAGGACAGACTGAACAAGAAGCCCGAGGAACTTCCGCACTTCATTGTGTTGACATCGAGAATGCCTGAGGAGGATGTGGCAGCACTGTACAACAGTGTTGACGGGTTTATCCTCCCGACACGTGGTGAGGGGTGGGGTCTGCCTCCGCTGCAGGCTATGTCCATGGGTGTTCCGACTGCGACAACGAACTGGAGTGGGACTGTCGACTTCTTGAACCCTGAGGTGTCGTTTCCTATACGGATTGACGGCATTGCGGAGATCCCGAAGGATAGTTACTATGGATATGTTGAGGGGAAGAAGTGGGCGTTGCCGTCGTTGGAGGACACGAAACGAATAATGAAGATTATGCAGGCCCCGAGCAACCGAGAGAGCCTGCGCAACATGGGGAGCCGTGCGCGACAGTACGTAGCCGATCACTTCAGTGAGGAGGTGATTGCTGAGATTGTGAGCAAACGTATCGAGGACATCAAGGACATTATCCTCAACAACAAAGTGCCGCCCCGTAAGAACGTGTGGTACTAACCACCCTGAGTGAACACGCTCCTCTTCACCAAGGTTCACAGGCAATGTTGTACCACACACAGTTCACTTCAACACCATGCATAGAGACACCGTACACGTTCCCACCTTTGCATATGAGACCACGTAATGAGTGCAGTCTGTTGTGCTATTTTAGTGGGTTTTGTGGACGTGCCAGGCACAAAGGTCTGCATAAGAAGGTACGTTCAGCGGGGGGGGGAAAGTACTTCACATTGTTCAAACGGTTTTCCGTCTTCCAAAAACTGTCGGTTTCTTGCTAGCTTCCAAGGTGCGTGAAGGCCTGAGTGCGCGACACTTCGAGAAACCGTTGTAGGAAGATGGACGTGCGTTGCGAAGCGCAGCCAATCGCCCATGATTTGTTGTCCGGGTTCTGCCTTGGGATTTCGTCTTTCATGCCTTTTTATATTGAAACATTAGTTGTATTGGTGTCAACACAAACCCCCAAACATTAATGCCGAACATTACTGATGAACATTCCTGTGTATGAAGCCTCTGTTGCATCGTGCACATTGTCGATAAAGCTATGGGACGATGAGTGTGTAGCGAGATGCATTCATCTTACGAGTCGCACTTTTTTCTGTATCTTTCTTGTTCCGATTTTTATTTGTAGAATTTCAGCTCAATGGTTCGGCCATGCAAGTGTGCGTGTCTGTGCGCATTGTGCTGTGTACGTCTTTTTGCATCAGCTTGTGTGTCCTCTTATCCAAGCCACCCCAAGGAAGTGGCAGAGAAACCGCGCCAGTTGGCAACTTCATATTTTTCTGGAGATGTATGTAAGTCAGGCAATATGCACTCTTTTCTAATTCTCTTCTTTTCTTTGCCGTGAAAACAGGGCTGGGGTATAAAGAGGTCGCTTGATTCGCCGAGCGGTTGTGAACCGCCTCCATTCTCTTTCGGTACGGAACACTCACGAACACTCCCATCCTTTGCATGAGCTTGACTGAGATGTGTTTTACGTTTCAACTACTATTTGTGTTTTACCTTTAGTAGAATAGAAATATGAAATAATTTTCCCTTTTTTTTTGTAGTTTTCACGGCAATGTTTATGACAGGGTCAAAAGGTACCTCAGCAACGTGGAGCTTGGTCATCTTGCCTAATTTTTATTCCAAAAAAAAAACCAGCAGCGCTGTGTCCTGTTGCGCTTTTTTTTGTGTGTTTTTGCGTTAAAAGCAGTGGGCAGTTCCTAAGAGCGATGCATTGCCCACATTTTGCAATAAGGTGACTAAGCACGAGAGGCTCAGGATCATCTTATAAACTTTTCTTTTGTTTGTGTTATGTGCCTCTATCCTCCTTCCAACCGAACAGTAGTTATGTACTACGCATTGATACTCCCCCTGGGGTAAAAAAAAATCGCGATAACGTACAGTTTTTTCCCAAAAAAAAAGTATGTGCCTGTTTTGTGATTTTCGTTTGCTGACTCTTTCTCTTCTCCCCCGCTTTTTTCTTATGATAAATTTACTGACGCATGGGATGTACGAATATCAACAACAACACGCCTGTGCACCCATGTGGCCAGGAGAGGTGGTCTAAGCCATTTTGCATTCCTTTGATAGTACAGGACTCCAAAATATGTTTAGCGTCCAAAAAAAAGTCGCCAAATTACCCAAAAAAAAAAAAAAAATAATACCCACATAGTTCGTAGTCCGCCGGAGTCCGCCGGAGTCCGCCCGAGTCGAGACGGACTTTTGGCGGACTTTGAAAGTCCGTCTCAGGTCCGCCGGACTCGGGCGGACTCGGGCCCGAGCTGGGGTACGACCACCCTCACTCCATTTTCCACCTCGGGATACTGCCCCATCCCTCAGCAAATGCAAAATTTTCACCCACCCCATCTCAATGTCTATGAAGAAAGCGAAAAGTACACCATTTGCGCAGGGAGTTGTTTGTATTATATTTTTGAATTATATAGCTGGTAATATCCAGGTATATAATATTATTACATTTATACATAGCGCTCTAATTAGACTCTAATTAGATCATTAGAGTCGGCAGTTAGAGTATAATTAGAGTCTTTAAAACTCTAACTGAACTCTAATACTCTAACTGGGCTCTAATTAGAGTCTAATTAGAGTATAATTAGAGTCTTATAAGAGGGTCAATAAAGAGGGTCACATCAACCAATGCTATAGCCATCAACCCAGGGGGCATAGCTAGTGCAAGAAATTCGACTTTGTAATCCAGAAAGTCTGTTCTCTGCTTGCAGAGAACCAGACACAAGAAAATATTGTTTGTTCCCCCAGAAAACCAGTGCACAATTCACACTCCTTGTGGGTGGTCTTGTTGCCTTTTTAGCACAGGAATTTTGGCCCAGGGCATGCACTTGAAGCATGGCTATTTAGTGTATGGGGCAGGGTGTTGTTTTGTTATGAATTCTCTTTGGTATAACATCTAAGTCAATCGCGGGTAGTTGTTCAGCGCGTTCAGGCTTGGATCTCTCCTGGGTTCATAAGTAGTATTTCTTCGGATGAAATGAACGTATGCTCGCTATAGATTTCCCGTCAACACAGCCGTTGATACTGGGATTACCCCTTCGACCCCTTAGTGGTAGTTAAATTCGATTGACATTTACATTCCTACAGATGAAAGAACAAGACACCACTTCTGTACCCGCGCATCAACATTTGTAGAAAACTTTGCACCCGAAACACCTTCAATAACGCCCGCCAAAAGGCGCCCCTTGTTGCTGGGAGTTGGGTCCCGAGTCCCGGTACTGGGTACTAGGTACAGTAGGACTAGGACTAGGCCCCCACCCTCCCGCGACCGGGTCCCCGACCCGCTTTCAGGCGGACCCACAGCGCCTTCACATATTGTGTCCCAGTCGGCTGAGAACTCGGTTCCCCAAGTCTTATTTTCAGCTATGTGGGTACCTGGGCACCTGGGTCCTACAGAGGAACCTTAGGGGAACCGGTTCCTTACGGCGTTTGCACCTACAAGAAGCCTGTTGTTTTACTCTAATTAGACTATAATTAGAGTGTAGTTAGAGTCTAATTATGCTCTAACTGCACTCTAATTATAGTCTAATTGAAGAAAAGCGACTCTAATTATACTCTAACTGGACTCTAACTGACTTGGCCCAAAATCCCAGACTCTAAGTATACCCTAATACTCTAAATAGAGCGCTATGTATATTTATAACAATGATAATAATACAAAAATTAAAATACAAACAACTCCCTGCGCAAATGGTTTACTGGGGATGGGGTGGGCGAAACTTTTATTTGAGGGATGGGGCAGCATCCCAAGGTGGAAAATGGAGTGAGGGTCATGGTTGTACAAAGTACTCGAAGAGTATCGAGTACTCGAAAACGAAAAAAATAGGCCACTCGACACTCGAGTACTCGCCCGACCCATTTTTTTTTCTCTTCAATTTACTCGTTCTGGCACTCGAGTACTCGAACGAGTAGAAAAAAGTCTCGAGTACTCGGCCGAGTACTGTTTTTTTCCCCCCCCACTTTTTTCACTCGTTCGAGTACTCGAGTGCCAGAACGAATAAATTGAAGAGAAAAAAAAATGGGTCGGGCGAGTACTCGAGTGTCGAGTGGCCTATTTTTTTCGTTTTCGAGTACTCGATACTCTTCGAGTACTTTGTACAACCATGGAGGGTGTTCGTACCCCAACTCGGGCGAACTCCGCCCGAGTCCGCCTGAGTCCGCCCGAGTCCGTCTCAGGTCCGTCTCAGGTCCGCCCGAGTTGAGACGGACCTGAGACGGACTCGGGCGGACTCGGGCGGACTCGGGCGGAGTTTGCCTGAGTCCGTCTCAGGTCCGTCTCAACTCGGGCGGGTCTTGGTGAAATTTTTTTTGGCGGACTCCGGCGGACTACGAACTATGTACCCAAAGCCTTATTTGGCTATTAATTTATTTGGAGTACTGTAAACAACAGTGTCAATTCGCTGTTCCAATGACATCAAGGTACTCGTACACCTGATGTAGGGTGAAAAGGCACCAACATGGGCAAGTCCCAAAAAGTCCAAGACGCGCTGCCACACTGTCTCGGCAGAGCAAAAGAGAACAGGACTACCAAGTTTTTATATTTTAAACCCCATCCTCCTTCTAGCCACTTCGCCTCTTATCACCGCAGCTGCGTTGTTCGGTTCATATTGAACTTTGGCACTCTCAAAAGTCAACGATGTCACGTCGAAAAGAATCCCATCCCTCCCCACCCCTTTTTTTCGATTATATCTTAATCATTTTGCCTTCACCCTCAAACCCCTCCCTCATTCAAGAACGCTCACGTGACCAACTGTTCAGGATAGATTCCACCCTTGAGAGCGTACACCCCCTCTCGCATTCTTTTCTGTTCTCCTGGATTGAACGTTTACGAATTGCATGAATTTCGATACCCCCCCCCCTCAATCTTTTCATCCCCCCCCTCCTCCTCCTCCTCCCTCCCCCCGATACAACTCTGTCTGATTTTATCATTTTTTTGATTTTTTCCTTCTACAGACGAATCGAAAACCACATATGAGCGACCCATGATAGATTTCAATGACGCTGTTGAGGTAGAACAGATCCGTCGACGACGAGGGGAGAGTGGGTGCGAGATTATTGCGGAGGAGCTGTGGCAGGATGAGTATAGTGGTGCAGCTGCGAACAAACCCGAGATGGTCTCGACACGCGCAGCGAACGCCTGCATCCGCCACCGCCGATTCACCTGCCAAGGTACAATCTGGATCATCATGGGTCTTCCCCACGTTGGCAAGCATTCTCTCTTCAACGCACTCAAAGACGAATGCCTCTCTCGCAACAAAACAGCCGGGTTTTTCACTACCCTACAGGTCAAACCAAATGGACAGCTCGCAAAGCGGGTTCACCTTCACGCAGACTCTACAATCACAAAGGAGATGTACACTAAAATGCAACGAAACCTTGCGTTTTCTGGGGTGTTCACGCATAACTTAGTTTCTCATGTGGTCCCGTTGGAGGTAATATCGTTTTTGTGCGGGAGTGCGCCGGGGGGGTGTGTGGTGTTGTTGGGGCCTCCTGCGTTGTATCATTGTGTACGAGAGAGTTTGCCTTGCGTGGGGGTTGGTGTCCTGCATGTGGTCTGCAGTGAGGAGGCGGTGGAGACCAGGTGGAAGACACAGCTTATCGCAGCGAATCAATCTTCTGGGTCTCAAGGGAGTCTGTCGCAGCCTGCGTCTTCGGCTTCTAATACGCCTATATCATCTCGGCCTTCTAGTGCAGGTGCGCAGAGTGATGCAGGGTTGGCAAACCAACCAACACTCTCCTCATCAGTCCTCGGAGAAGGGCTCTTCGCCCCAACCTTCGAAACCAACGTCGGAAGACAACGCAAAGAAGGCAGTGTCTGTGGTAGTATCGGAATGCGAGGAAAAAGCGGTGCGCAGCACAGCATCATGCAGTCCGACCCCTTTCAGTTTATGGGCAAGGCAAGTCGTTCAGAAAGCACCTTCACAGAGGAAATGGCAGCAATCCCCTCCACCGTGATCGATGTGATCAACAACGAGAAATCCCTGGGCCACGCAGTAGCGGAGGTTCTTGAAACACTCTTTGGAGATGACTTATGAATACTCCCCCTTATCTACCCAATCCCTCTCTTTTCCAAGAAAGGATTCGAACATACAAAAAACGACTTTTTTTTTTTGTCACCTCATGAAGGAGGAAAATAGAAACAAATCATTTTGAACACACTTTTGCGGTTCTGGGGGGACGAACCGCGCTGCAGAGCCACCTCCTCAAACAGGTCGAGGTGTCTGTTCGTTTCACAACCCCTCTCGGGTTTTATCGATGAGTGTTACGTTTCTATTTCACCCCAACCTCAATCCCACATCGTAAACACCACCTCTTCAAGACCCCTTCTCCCTTCACCTCTCTTAAAAAATGGAGCAATGGGCGGTTGACCCGCATTCCGAAATGCTGAAAAGAGGATGGAGCATGGTCAAGGAGGCCCCTGGTGAAGGCTACGTTGACGTGAGCGGCTGTCAGGGGATCTGGAAGAAGGTCCTCGAGGAGGGCGATCCTACACAGGGAAAGCCCAGGGAGGGGTCCTTCACGGAGGTTGAGTATTGGTACCGTCACAGAGACAGCCCCTTTGACAGTACCGATCAGGATGGGTCCATCGAGATTATTCCAGGAAGCGGAATGTCCACTGCAGGCATGGAAGAAGGTGTTGTTACGATGAACGTCGGTGAGCGGGCCTCCTTTATTCTTGACCCGATTTTCGCGTTTAAGGAAAACGGCTACCCTCCTAACGTCCCTGAATGGGCGGTTGTGGAGCTTGAAATTAAAGTTCTTGAATTTATCGGACCGTTCACGGAGGAAGGAAAAATCGATGCGGGGAAGGAGTTTAAAGCGAAAGGAAACGCTTTCTTTAAGGATGCGGAGTATAAGGCAGCAATCAAGAAGTACACTCGAGGATTGGATGTGTTGGGGAGGAGAAGGCGGAAGCTGCACCCCGATATGAAGGAGCTAGAAGACGGACAGCATCTTGTGAGAATACAGATTCTGCAGAACATTATGCAATGCTACTTCAAGATGGGTAATACGGAGCGCTGTCTGGACTATGTCGAAAACATCTTAAGACAAGATGAACACAACGTCAAAGCACGGTTCAGACGTGCCCGTCACGAACTCTCACAACACAACTACCACACTGCAAAGGCACATCTTCAAGACATAATCGAAAACTCCACAGACGAGCAGGTTCTCAAAGACGTCGCAGCAGAATTCAAAAAGATTGAAGACGTGCGCAGAAAGACTGCCAACGCAGAGAAAGCCACCGCACGCAAGGCAACCCGTGCCTTCGGTAAACTCCCCTCTGATCCAGACACCGCAGACACAAAATCTGTCACATCTGAAGCAGATCTCGATGCGGTCCCTACACCCACCCCACAAGCTGCAGTTGAGGTGTAAGAGGAGCAAAGAAGGGGAGAAAAGTGAGGGGGAAAAGTGAGGGAGAAGATGGGGGAAGGGAATTAATATATTTTTGCACGTTCCAGCTTTTTTAACTATCCTGTGCCTTAACCTGCAATACAAATGGGGTGACGACATCATCCCGAATAACTATGTTTTTTGTGACGAAGAACAGAGACAGCCCATCTTCAAACCCCAGCGTGTTCCAGCGCGATATCGATAGTGGTAAAAGGGATGTGTGTGTGTACGAGAGGCACATTCATCTTAAAATTTACAAAATTTTCTTTTTCTTTTTCTTTTCCCCTTAAATGCGTACACTTTGAGATGACATTCAACACACCGAGGCTTAAATTCATCTCGACAACAACAAAAAAAAAACTCTTTTCCCTCCATAACTGCGGGGCATGCGGAGGGTGTGCATATCCCCCCAAAACTAAAACAGGTCTTTTATAGAACCAACCTTACCAACCTTTTCAAAAAAAAAATGCGACTTTTTTTTCTCCTCCCCCACTCTCCCTCCCTCCCTCCCCCCAGGGGTACCTGTAACGTGGGGCCGCGGGCCGGGCCTCTGGGCCGAGAAAAAATCCCTTAAGAAATTACGTGGGAAATACTCTCGCCGTTATTCTGCTTTTGTATAGCTATTCTTGGCTGGGGCCAATTTTATTTTTTGGGGTCAGCGGATCTCAATCTTTCAAATAAAGCCGGTTTTTATAAAAAATATTTTTCGCCAAGGCGCGAGAGGGATTTTTGAGTTTTTTACACTGTACTGTACTGTACTGTACTGTACTGTACTGTACTGTACTGTACTGTACTGTACTGTACTGTACTGTACTGTACTGTACTGTACTGTACTGTACTGTACTGTACTGTACTGTACTGTACTGTACTGTACTGTACTGTACTGTACTGTACTGTACTGTACTGTACTGTACTGTACTGTACTGTACTGTACTGTACTGTACTGTACTGTACTGTACTGTACTGTACTGTACTGTACTGTACTGTACTGTACTGTACTGTACTGTACTGTACTGTACTGTACTGTACTGTACTGTACTGTACTGTACTGTACTGTACTGTACTGTACTGTACTGTACTGTACTGTACTGTACTGTACTGTACTGTACTGTACTGTACTGTACTGTACTGTACTGTACTGTACTGTACTGTACTGTACTGTACTGTACTGTACTGTACTGTACTGTACTGTACTGTACTGTACTGTACTGTACTGTACTGTACTGTACTGTACTGTACTGTACTGTACTGTACTGTACTGTACTGTACTGTACTGTACTGTACTGTACTGTACTGTACTGTACTGTACTGTACTGTACTGTACTGTACTGTACTGTACTGTACTGTACTGTACTGTACTGTACTGTACTGTACTGTACTGTACTGTACTGTACTGTACTGTACTGTACTGTACTGTACTCCCAATCCCCTGTACTGTATTGTGTATACTGCAAAAATTGACCAAAAACGAGAACTTGTCCATTTCGTCAAATTGACCCCACCACTGGCCGGACGGATTCCGGAATGCAAATGCCGGCCCGTTTGTGGGCAACAATGACCCAAAAACCCGCGCACAAGGTTGCGTTGTGTATACCGTGTCTACATACACGTGCTTTTCTCCATTTGATAACCAGGGGCCGGGGGCCGGGGGCCGGGCCGTTTTTACCCCCCTCGTTACAGGTACCCCTGCCTCCCCCTCCACCCCAATTCATTCATTTTATTTTATAGCAGAGGTGGGAAAAACAAACAAACAAATGCCCCGCGATACAGGAAGCAGCCGCCGCCGTCGCCGCTCCAGTTCTTCTAGCTCTGATGACAGTGCAGCACGCCGCAGGCAAAAACGGCGTCGCGAGAAGAAAAGCGGGTGGGGTTTGACCACTGCGCCAGAGAACGCTTCCGGCATCCCTTCTGCACAGGGGGGTATTTCTGCGACACGGATTTATGTCGGAAGCGTTTCCTTTGACGCAACAGAGCAGGATGTTACTACTGCATTTCAACGTTTCGGTGCAATCCGCTCCTGCACCTTGGCAGACGATACTGTACGTGGCCACCATAAGGGGTACTGCTTTCTTGAGTTCGCAACAAAGGAGGGTGCAGACGCTGCGCTGCGTGCCCCGGCGGATTCAATTTTATTAAAAGGTCGGGCCTGCAAAATCGGCATGCCTTCTTCAATTCCTACGACCGAAAGCGGGGCGCCGCAGGGGGCTGCAAGCGCTCTGCTTGCATCGGGTACTATCGGACATGAAGAGGAAATCAAAATATCTGGAGCAACTGCTAGAGCAGAGGTCATGCGCCGTCTTGCAGCAAGCAAAGGCATGGTTACCCCCGCTGCCCATACCATTACCCTTCCGGGGATGCCCGCTCCGGTTGCGGCACCACAGAAAAAAAGGCGTGATGCGAACCTAGGGGTCAACCCGCTTTTGGTGGATAACACGAAGAAGACAATCCCATCCTCTACGGTGGAAACATTGGAACGACCGGTAGGGTTTGCGACCACCCCGTCTACTGTGATGTGTGTATTGAATATGGTAAATGATGTTGACGATGCAGACGACGAGCTTGCAGCAGAAGTAAAGCTGGAATGTTCCAAGCACGGTACCGTAGCGAACCTCCTCGTCTACGATGAGAAGCAACCCAACGGCGAGGTTGTGGTAAAGCTCTTCGTACAGTTCGCCACCTCCATCGAAGCTAGCAGCTGCATCAAGGTCATGCACAACCGCCTTTTCGACGGTAAACGCCTCGTCGCGTTCCCCTTCTCCGAAAGTCTCTTCAAAAAAATCGAGGAATCTCCCGACTAAAAAAACCAACCTAGTAGTCTCCCCACTTTGTCTCAGCTCTGCTTTTTGGTGAAAAAAAGGGTTCAGCGATGTATTTCAGATGACTCTAAGCTTCAAGGTTGTCGCAGAGAAGTAGGGCATTGGTCGAATAGGATAAAAAGAATATGAAAATTCGGGGATGGGGGAAAAGAAAAAAGGAAAACAAATCATCGGTAAATAATAACGATTTTAAGGGGAATAAGTGGAGTGGGTGGGGGGGGTGTTCATTTCGAAGCTCGTTTCTTAGGAGCTAAAAAAAAGGGGCAATTCGTAGCTTTTTTTATAGAATGACAATTTTTTTTGTGTCATTTCGTCCAAAGGATATCCGAGCTTGTCATATGTGTCGTATGAGGGGGGGCAGACATTCACACCAAACTCACAGGAGGGAGGGGAAGGGGACTACACACCTAGCAAAGCGACACAGCAATGAGCTCTGCAGTGGAGGAGACAACGTCGGCCGAGCCCACCAAGGTGCAGAAGCCGTCCAACTTTTTTAAGTCCGCGACGAACAAGGTGGTCACAGTGAAGCTCACCACGGGTATGGCCCATCGTTTTCCCGACCACTTTTTATTCAGGTGACTCAGCGAGGTTCGGGATCATCTTCCCACACCTTCCTTGTTATAAGTCAAACACAGTTGTGAAAGCACAGCTAACAAACTCTTCTGTTTCGTTTTCCGTTTTCCTGGAAGATAGCTATTCACACCGTAGTATTTTTGGTGTCTACAATCTGAAACCACCCGGGGTCTGTCTTCCCCCCCAGTACCTCCAACACTGTTATATGAGTCTTATTAACGTTTGATTTACGATATGTTCACGAGAGGTACATCCCTTTTGGATGGATTTTGTATCGCAATTTCCCTATATGATTCAAAAAACATTCACTAATCAAATGACTGGTTTCAGTGTCTATCGTGACATTTGTTTTGTGATTTCATCCTATTTTTTTATTTTTTTTATTCAAAATAGGAACGGAGTACAAAGGCACGCTGTCGTGCCTAGATGGGTTTATGAACATTGCGATGAAGGATGTTGAGACTGTGACACCCGGGGCTGCAAAGAAGCGCCACAAGGAAGCCTTCATACGCGGTAACAATGGTATGAAAGACACTGCCATGGGAGTGAGCGAGGCACCCCTTTTTTATGTACACAGATGAGACACCATCTACCAATACTTAAGAGTCTCTAAGATGGCCCATCTTGCTAGGCTTATTTACTATACCGTTCTCATTTAGTTTGTTTCCCAAATGATTTTTACGGAACTTGATTGTGATCAAACATAGAGAGGCTTGGGTTCATCTTACAAGCTACGTTATTTCTTTTATTTTTTATTTTTTATTGGTGTTCCCGAAAGGGCCCATATTGACATGTCCTTGACATGTCGTTGACGTGTCCCCGACAGCAGATCGGTAACACCATTTATGCAATCAAAAATATCCTGAAGGTTTTATTGCTGCGCAATAACGAATGTGATCAAAAGGTGACTAAGCAGCGAGAGGCTTAGTATCATCATTATAAATATTCCTTTATTTTTGTGCCACCACCCACACACACCTTCCCCTCAGTGCTCTACATCAATCTTGCCGAGACAGACGAATGACACCCCTTTTTGCTTCATCCCCCTTACTGCATTTTCTGGTCGATTTTTTGTGCTCTTCAGTACATATCCCTTGCAGGGGATTTTTTTTTTGCAACAGGTCTGGGAGGGGAGGGGAGGGAAGGGGAACTTTTACTGGGGGCTGTACACCAAAAAAAAAAAGCCCCCGGAGGGTAAATTCTAGCTGTACGAAACCAAAAAAAAAGCTACCTTTTTTACTACCTCCACTTGGGTACATTTAGACCTTATTATACCTTCTATTCAGTAGAATAGTTAGTATAATTATGAAATTTTTTTTTCTACCTAAATTTACACTAAAAACCCCCTAGGAAGTCACCCCTTCCCCCCCTCCCACAAATGGCCTTTCTAGGCAAACTGTTGTTAGGGAGAGGAGAGAAGAAGACGGAGGAGTATGCGCCGGTGATGACGCAGTTTGCGGACCGGGTGTATTTGTTGCAGATCCCTGACTGGCGGAATCCGCCGTCGCGAGCGTTATCACCAAAGAGTTCTGAGCCGTTGTCTCCGTCAAAGAGGATTAAAGCGATATTACAGACTTTGGTTAAGGCATCTCATAAAGCGAAGGAAACGTTTCAAACACCGCAAAACCATGAAACAGAGCGGATGATGGTTTTTAATGGAACGTATGAAGGGGATCTGGGTTTGTTAGGTGGTCAAATAGACTTTCCAGCGGAGCAGCACTTTACAGACTTTATCTTTTTGCTGCAGCTTTGTGTACAAATCCAACGATGGTTGGAGCTAAGTGAAGACCATATTGCGATTATCATGACCTATATGGGGCAGGACGATCCGGCACCACTACTAGCTGCGTCGTATCTTATGTACACAGATCGGACTTTTGTAGATGGGAAGCAGACGTTGTCGGTGTTGGAGGGGAACAGAATATGGTCGTCGCGACCGTCGGTGGATAGATATTCAGTGTGGCTGGGCTTTATGTTGATCATGCAGCGACCACCGTCTACAGAGCGAATAGCGCTGAAGCGAGTCCACTGTGGTCCCACTTCGGCGCTAAAGATGTCCTCCTTCGCCCTCGTTGTGTCAGACTCCTGCTCAAACACCCTCTTCTTCACAGACGACGAGCGTGCCTTCAAAGGATATGGTTCAGAGCTAGACTGTGAATTAGAAGATATGTTGCTGTTAAATCAAAAAAAGGCGAAGCGTGGCTTCGTGAAGCCCGAGCCGGTCACGATTTTGGGAGATTTTGAGATCTCCCTCACAGTTTTTTGCGTTGATAAAAAGTCGACGGTGTTTCGGTTCCCTTATTCAACCTTTTTTGCATCGCCGGGGAAGATGGTCGTTCGGAAGAAGGATTTGGATTATGCTTTGGACGCTTTGCCAGAAGATTTTACATTAACTTTAGAAATGGACGTTATTACCACTCAACACGATGAGGATGCGGGACGCCGAGACTCTGTAGATACTACATCGTTCAATGAATCCCCATCATCACCTTCTATGACTTATGTCGAGCTCTCTGAGGCACAACTCGAAGAAGACAATAAATACCTGGCTGGGTTGAGTGTCTTTGTCACCCATGGCCAGCAACGCACCTACAACCTCTCCGATTCATCCGATGAAGGTGACGAAGAAAGCGAAGGCGTAACCGACTACCAACACGTTGCCAAGGCAATCCGCCACACCCCTTCCTATCAGATGTGCATCCAAGAACTCAAAACCGGTTTCAAAGAAACGACAGACCGCAACCTCTCGGCCGCCTCTGTGGAAGAAGAAGAACGTCCAAAAAAACGGCAAAACGTACCACAACTCTCTTTGAAGACAGATATAGGCTCCCCATCGGAGGATAAGGAGGATGGAAGCTTTGGGCGGAATCTTCCTCAACACCGTTTAGATTCTACTATGACCGAAGAAGAGGTGAAAAATATGTTAAATGAACGTGCCAGCCCTGTTGGGGCACGAAAGGGCGGTTTTCCTGAATCGAGCCCACAACAGAATGGATTGCCCGCTAAGATACCTCCTCCACCGATGAGACAGGGTGGGCCACCACCGCCACCGCCTCCTCCAGGGGGCGCACCTCCTCCACCTCCACCTCCACCTAGCGGTGCACCGGCACCTCCACCCCCGCCAGGGGGTGCTCCCAGACCACCTCCTCCGCCCGGTGGAGGTGGAGCTCCTCCACCACCACCACCGCCCCCTGGAGCAGGAGGAGTGCCTCCGCCACCAGGTGGGGGTCCGCCACCTCCACCAGGAAAGGGACCACCACCGCCGCCGCCGCCGCCAGGGTTTGGAGGTGCGGGGCTGAACAGAGCTGCGTCAAAGTTCAAAGCGTTCCCATGGCAGAGGCGAAGGGAGGGGGAGGCCTCGCAGGCGAACTCTGTCTGGGCGGCAGTGTCAGAGAAGTCGATCTGTGTAGAGGAGGATGTCTTTGGGGAAAGTGATCTAGAGGCGTTTGCGGCAAAGAAGAGTGTCAAGAAGGCGGATAAAGAGGACAAAGAAAAGGCGAAGGTATCGACAGCGATAGACAGCAAGAGAACGCAGAATATGGGCATCACATTGCGATACCTGAAGGTATTTTAAAAAATATTACTCTTTTTAAATCCGATTATTTTTTTCATTTGCTGAGGTAAGGTCGTATCTTGCTTGAGAAGACTGAAAACAGATGGGGGGTCAGGGTTCGCGCTAAACATTTGGGTAGGGGTAGGGTATTTTAGCCCCTGTATTTGAGGTTTCCTCCCAAAAAAAGAATACGCATTTGTGCGGTTTTAGTCACAACTTATATCATCAATTGGGGTTTCTTTATCAACACACATTTTGCTCTTCTATTCAGATGCCCCCTGAAGAGATTGTTTCTGCACTTATTGCCTGCGATTCGGAGAAGCTTGGACAGAACGAGCTGGAAGGCCTCATGAGCGTTGCACCGACACGGGAAGAGATGGAAGGGGTGAAGCGCGAGCACGGTAAGGGGCTGGAGTGGACGGCAGTACAGGTACACCCCACCCACCATCACCAGCCCTGTCGCATTACGTTGCCTCTTTATTTTATTTAAGGTCCTGGGCTGGACCTTAAATTGCATCCGGGGGTCCGTTCCTCCAGAAACTCTATGAAGGTGTTGACCGCTCGAACCGATGTCTCCTACCTGAGAGATTACAAAACAGGAGGCGAGGAGGGGTATGCGGGGCGTTTTTGTGCCTTCAGGGTCTTTTTGTTTTTCAGCAACCCTGCCTCTCCTATATCACCAGTGCATAGCCTTTGTCTTTCTGTTGGGGTATGCGGGACTTCCCCTAGTCCTCAGGGTCTAAACGCCCCTGCCCTCTTTTATGCAAGTTCACCCTGGCAGGGTATATAAATGCTGGGTCAGGCTGGCCCCCCTATGCTATGATGGGTGCTCGCACCCGGAGCATAAATGGCCAGCGGTCAGGCCAGAGTCGCTCTACGGAGTCTCTCTGCCACGCCTTTGGGTTACGGTGTGCTGCCTGTAAGGACGTCCATGTATATCCCTAAGAGAAAGGGTGAGGCCCAACTGTCGGTACAGCATGGGGCGCCAAGAGAGAGATGTTGTGACCCCCCCGCCCACCCCTTTTTGTGTTTTTGGGTTTCTGCTCTCTTGTGTAGACTATCGTGCATCAAGCGTTGGGTGCAGCGAACTGCAGTACCTGTAAGCTCACAACTCTTCAACGGAAGGTGGGCCGCCGGCTGTCGAGCGGTTGTGAACCGCCCTCGTTCTCTTACGGTACGGGCCAGTCATTAGGTTTCCTTTTTACATCTTCTGTTGTTGGCCGCAGGGTACTTGTGCTTTCATCCGGATGGCTGGCATCGTACGTGGGTCAGTCGGAGGTGCCTGCATTAATAACTTCACTTTTATTTTGATAAACCTGGTGCAGTTTCTGGTGAGATACATTTCATGGGCACTCATGTACTTTGCTTCTTGAAGGTGACCAAACACAGTGAGGTGAGGATTATCTAAATCAACGTTCCTTTTGTATGGCAAACAGTAAAAATGCATCGTGTACATGCGCCCGAATCATATATTATTTGTGAATATTGCATGAATCTTTTCAATGACGTTTTTCTCTGTTGCTCTGTTGTCAAGCCAGTCAAACCCGGCTAGGGTATATGAATACTTGTCCAGTTGCTTCCCCATGCTATGAAGAGTGTTTATACTCGGAGCATGAAACAGCGACCAACAGTAAGGCACAAACTTGCTTTGCTGCCTGTTAGCCTGCTCTACCACATCTTTGGGTTACAGTGTGCCTGGAAGGATGTCCATGCAAATCCCTTAGAGGGTGAGGCCCCACTGCCGTTCACACGGTACGGGCAAGCCATTAGGTTTCCTTTTTACACTTTCTGTTGGCTGCATGGGTACTTATGCTTTCAGGATGGCTGGTGTTGTGGGCCAGTCGGAGGTGCCTGCAATGACTCCCTTTTTTCTTCTACAGGAATTCGTGCACGCTGTCGCCACTAAGGTGCCTGACATTGAGGACCGTCTTGCTTTGTGGCTTTTTGTCGCTACCTTCACAGAGTCTGTCACGCTCGTCAACACCAGCATCAACACAATACTGCAGGCACAGAAGATTCTCCTGGACAGACACAGTCAGTTCACCGAGGTTCTTGCATGGGTTTTGAAGTTGGGCAACAAATTGAACGAAGGCACTTCTAAGGGATCGGCCTCTGGGTTTAATGTCAGTGATCTGTCGCAGGTATTTTAAAAAAATTCCCATTTTTTTTTTTTTTACAATACAAGCTATATGATATAGCATACACGCTTCCCTTTGCTCAGCAACCCTTCTCTGTGATGTGTAGCGAGGCATATTCATCTGTCAACTTTTCTCTTATTTCTTTGATGTAAATCACGAAATGGATGTAGGACTGCATGATTGGGGTCCTCCCCGGTTCACCGGTTATGCACCAAGGTTCACTGCCACGAGCGGGCTGTGTGTATTTGAAGTCAACTCTTTTTGGAGTGCAGAATGTTCACATCAAACCTTATCAACCATATCTATATCATCTCAGCTGAGCTCCGTGAAGTCGAACGATGGGAGCCAAACTTTGATGGACCTTCTTGTTGAAACTGTTGCGAAGAACAGGTCCTCCTTGCTGCAGTTTACAGAGGAGCTGCAGCCGGTGAAGGCAGCGAAGTCGTTTGCGATGACGGACATAAAGCACGGTGTGCAGCAGATCAAGATGATGTTCGCCAAGCTCACCACACGTCTCGACGGTGCTGTTGACGATCCCTTCGCGGTCATGCTCCGCGATTTCAAAGTCGAAAACGCCTCTGTTCTCCAAAAGATGGTCACCAGCCTAGCAACGGCAGTCGCAAACGTCGACCTCCTTGCCCTCCACTTTGCCGAGGTATATCCCAATATTCCCATATTTTGTTCTTTTGTTTTGTTTTTGTAGACAGTAAGGCGACTCTTCGTACCACTCAATGTGTTCTCAAAGAAAACAATTCTGAATACCGGACAGTGCCTGAGCTGTCGTATCAAGGCATTTAATGAGCTGATGCTGTGCGATAACGAATATGATAAGGTGACTACGCACAGAGAGGCTTAGGGTCATCTTATAAACTTTTCTCATTTCATTTAAAAAGGTTGAGACGACATAGTATTATTGTTTTTTTTTTTTTTCAAAAAAAATGGCTGCTATTCTGTGAGTAGTCTATATTCAACAAAAAAAAAAATTACAGCAACCACGAAGCTTCAGCCAAGAGCAGTCTTTTAACTGTATTTGTGATTTTATGAGTGACTTTGTGAAGTCGCACAAGGGTTATGTAGCGCGCGAGGAGAAGCTTGCGAAAGAAGCAGCACGGCGTCAGCGGCAGAAGGCCAAGGAGGAAGGCTGCGACCTCTCTGCAAGCGGCGCCTCCATGTCACCTATGTCCATGTCAGCATCCGCATCCATGTCTGCCTCCCCAGCAGCATCCCCAGCGTCATCTCCAGCACGCACTCCCTCGCCTAGCATCGGATAAGCGCGCCTTAGACAATAAGAATTTGTCTCCCTTTTTTTGTTCCAATCTTTGTTTTTTTTTTAGGTGACTAAGCACAGCGAAGCTTCAGTTCATCTAAAGAAAACCCCTTATTTCATTCTTTTTGGCCTCAAAGAGGTTTTGTCTTAGTGGAAGGTGTATTGCAGTAATAAAAACCATCACAGAATATTTATTACACACTTTACGCACAAAACAGAGAAGTTGACATCCCTAGTAGCATCTTTGATGCTTATACGTTGTTATTGTTATTGAAGAGATAGAGAGTGAAGTGCATGTGCCATATCGTGATGCCGATTTTATTGAACGCGGGGGAGGAGGGAGAGAGAGAGAGGAGGTGGGTGGAAGGGGGTGGTGTTCGGGGGGTATTTTTGTTGACAAAGTGGACTAAGCAAATGAGAGGCTTAGGTTCATCTTACACATTGTTCTCTTTTTTGATAAAACAACTTGTTGTCAAATTCTAAAAAGATTGGAGGCAGGCGCTGCAGGGCAAACAAAACGGATTGAAAAGGACAGAAGCTCGCTTGTTTCTTTTTTGAGTACTCAATTAACCACAACAACCGTACTTCAGTTTAACACAATTTTTCACCTTTTTGTTTTCCCGGCTTTGAGCGCACAAACAAAAGACCCGATATTTTTTGGTGGCTACCAATATGAGCTGAGTACGCAAATGTATGGTTACATTTTGTAGGTACACAATCATGAGAGGGCTTTGTATTTCAAGTCAATTTTTCTTTTCTTTTCTTTTGGAATTCCCAACACTTTTTGTGCACCTGATATAATGGAATAGGGTCTGTTGTGAGAGAGATGCCTCACTTTTCCCTTTTCCATTTCCCTCTTCTTTTTCTTCTTTTTTTTTTGGGAAAACCTTTATTCGGCTCACAAAAAGTAATTTTTCCATCATTCGGCTCACAAAATAAAATTTTTCCATCATTCTATCAAAGTTACTATAATTTTTCCTTCATTCGGCTCACAAAAGTTAATTTTTCCACCATTCTATCAATATTTTGCCAATTTTTCCATCATTCTATCAAAGTTTTTTTTTTCACTTTTTCGAAGAAATTTTTGCCGCTGGAAAAAAAAAATTGGGTGGTTTTTTGAGGAAAAATGGGGTCATTTTTTTTGCATTTTTGGTGCTTCCCGGGGGGTATGCATTTCACAAATTTTCAATTCAATTCACAACTTTTCACAACTATTCACAACTTTTCACTACCCTTTTTTCTCTCGTTGGTGAAGCTCTTAAACGCCGGCATTTGCATTTCCGGAATCCGTACGGCCAGTGGTGGGGTCAATTTGCCGAAATGGACAAGTTCTCGTCATTTCCGCACATCACACAGTACACAGGTACACAGGTACACCACATCACGTTCTATCTTGTGAATCCCAGCGTACCCCTCAATGGGTGGGTCACCACCCCGCCCAAAAAAAAAGCACACAAAAAAAAAAAATCAATTCACAACTTTTCACAACTATTCACAACTTTTCACATTTTTTCACAATTTTTCACCACTTTTCACCAGCCTTCACAATTTTGTAGCGGTTTTCGTGTTGTGAAAATTTGTGAAAACTTGTCACATTTTGTGAAAATTTGTGAAATGCACACCCCCCGGGAAGCACCAATTTTTCGAAAAATTTATAGTTCTAGGGTCACAAATTACACACTGTTTGCTAAACATGCAAAGACAAGTGGTCACTGGTGCCGAGTTTAACAGCTTGGATGACCTAAAGGAGACGGTAACGTGGCAGTCCTTCATCCTCCACATTTTTCCTTCCGCGTCTCGAACCGCACAGGCACCCGAATGACCCTTGTGTGCCGGTTCCTTATGTGCATGGAGGGTGTGTGCGGTGCAAGACGGTGATGGTTGTCGCATCACCCAGCACGAGCGCACCTGCACCTCTGACGATCACCCTGTTGCCAACACAGGAATCGTCGGCGCCGTCGCCTCCCGGACCTGCGATAACGTGAGAAGTGTATCAAACTATGGTGCACATAGTGTGATTGCTGACATGCGTGACCTTCGCCGCAATAAGTCACCTACGAATTTTCCCTCCCACAACCTATAAAAACGGGCAAAAAATCCTACCCAAAAATTTTTTCCAGCGGAAATATTTCCTCGAAAAAGTGAAAAAAAAAACTTTGATAGAATGATGGAAAAATTGGCAAAATATTGATAGAATGGTGGAAAAATTAACTTTTGTGAGCCGAATGAAGGAAAAATTATAGTAACTTTGATAGAATGATGGAAAAATTTTATTTTGTGAGCCGAATGATGGAAAAATTACTTTTTGTGAGCCGAATAAAGGTTTTCCCTTTTTTTTTTTTGTGCCTGCGTCCCAGAGGCGTTTGTACTATCAACCTTTTTTTCCCCCCAATTTTTTTTTTAAAATGTGCCCAAATTGCTCTGATACGAAACTTTCTTGAATTATTGATAAAAAAGGTGTACCCAAATCTTGCAACGATTTTTTTCTCTCGTCTTTTTATTTGCAAATATTTCTCACCGTGCACATATTCTGTATCATCTCCCGAGGGGTGGATGGACTTCACGCACATCCACATCAAACCTCCCATCTTTTCACCTCCGTTACTTTCCTCTCATTTGTCTAGCTTCCTTTAACCCTATAAGAGCCAAGAGCCACTTTAATGGCTTTCGAAATGACGCCATGATTTTAGACAGGTTCAACTCATTTTCGTAAAAACATTTTTTTTATGTGGAAATAATTTGCACCGATCTTTCAAAAGAAGCAAGAGTCGAAAACTTTTGTGCATCTGATATTAGTTTCGGTGCTGGGGGCCATGGTGCTACTTTCACCAAAAGTGACGTTTTTTCACCCACACCCCAAATATGTACCTTTCGCGATACCCAATGCCTACAAGCCCTTAGTCGGGTTCTACCCATTTTTGTGAACACATATTTTTATATATTTCGAAAGATTTTTCGCCGATCTTTCAAAAGAAGCAAGAATCGAAAACTTTTATGCATCGGATATTACTTTCGATGCTGGGGGGAGGCGGGGTGGGGGTGTGGGCACCCCTGTGACCCCCCCACATTCTAAAATCTGTAGGACAACGTGCTCTGACATAGGGTCTACTCATTTTCGTAAAAACATTTTTTTTATGTGGAAAGAATTTGCACCGATCTTTCAAAAGAAGCAAGAATCGAAAACTTTTATGCATCGGATAATACTTTCGATGCTGGGGGGAGTCGTGCCACTTTTCAAAGCCCTTTGGACGAGCACCCCCTATTCTGGTTCCTCAATGACACCCCATGCTCTGTATGAGGTTCTACTCGTTTTCGTTAAAATATTTTTATATATTTCAAAGATTTTGACACGAATCTTTCAAAAGAAACAAAAATCGAAAACTTTTACGCATCTGATTGCACTTTGGATCTGTGGACTGCTACCCACCCAAGAGGCACCCTTTTGACCCGAAGGACATGGTTATGGCTAAGGGTCATCATGATCTGACAATGGTTCTGCTTATTTTCGTGAAAATCCTTTGGTTTATGGGGAAACTATTTGACTCAAATCTTTTAAAATAAGCAAAAATCGAAAACCTTTGTGCATCTGTTTGCCATTTGGATGCTGGGGCGAGTTGCCACCAAAACCACGAAAACACCCCACACACACGACCTATGCAGAGCACACAGTAAGCCGAATTTTCACTGTTTTTTCGTATTTCGGGGTGCTTTTTTCATGGATTTTCGGGTCACAGGGTCGTTCCGACCCATTCTGGGGGCTTTCGACCTCAGGAGATGCCCAAATTGTGAAAAATCGCCCATTTTTTACGTTTTTAGACATGTTTCAGTGTAAATCGTTCAGGAAATCAGTTTTAGACATGGCTGCTAACAGAGCTGCACTCATATAAGTTGGGTTCTACTAGGACTTTTTGCTCGATTTTTTTTTCTTTGAAAAGATTTTGTGAACAATCTTTCAAATAACGCCATTTTCGGACAGAAATAATTTACGTGTTTTTCCTCGGCCGGCCGAATGAGTAAAAAACCAAAAAGTGGATTTTATGCTCACCTCATTTTGGGGATAACATTTTTTTTCGAAAAAAAACTTAAAAATATGGAATTGAAAGCCGTGTTCAAAATCTTTCAATTGCGGCCAGGTACGATCAAAAATTTGCATCTGGGGTCCCTTTACCGGTTGGAGAGCCCCAAAAACCAAAACTCAAAAGTGGCTTGAAAATATGGCTTGGCTCTTATAGGGTTAAAAAAAATATCCGAAAAATGAGTTTTGTTTCTTTGTACCGACTCTTCTCTGTTCCCCTCAAAGACACAGAAATAAAATGCGGGGGTGTATAAGGCGCGAACTACATTCTATATTCTGATGTTCCACAGAAGTTATTGCAACAGCAGGTTTTTGATATAAAAAAGAAGAAATAAATCCGGTGTGATGACAGTCTTATGTTTTTTTTTTAAATTCCTACGAAGCTTGCTAGGAGAAATAGTATTACCGTGGTAAGGTCGCCAAATCATCCCTCAAACAGGAGGATTTTTGCAAAATCAACGAAAAACAACTTTACTTACCTACCCCGATCCTACTATTTTGTTCTTTTCAGATGACAGTGCTGAGAATATCCTCTTGAGAGGAGAAGCAGTGTCCGAAGCGCTCAGCAGTGTCTGCGTTCCGTTCTCTGAAGCGTACGTCCCCGCCGATGAATGGTGAGGCGTTTGCATTATTTTACAAAGCCCTCTATTTTTCTCTCCCCCCTTTTTTTCCATTCACACAGTAGACGGACGTTTGCTATAGGCAGATTGTATGTCTCTTTAATCAAACTGTACAGAGAAATATACAACTGTCTGTGTACGTTACCGACGCTACCCCAGGACAATGCCATCAACACTACCTTAACAGAGAGAAAACCCCCCCCCGCCCTAATTTTTTCTACGTCTGACTGGACACACCAAATTGAACGAAAAAAAGAGAACAAAAAAAAGACATTCTGTGAACTCCCTCCGGTAGTGGAGGGGTTCTGACAGCAAAAAAAAAAGTGAAAGTGGAGATTGCAAAAGGCATTGTTACAGAACTTCTCATTATTTGTGGTTGCGATGCATCGCGTGCAACATATTTTTCACAACTGTGGCAACACAACCGAGGCTTCTACTAACATTGCGGTAATTGTCCTTTTTCTGCTAAAAAGGAGTTTTTTTTTTCCCCTGTGGGTTTTGTGGACCCACTTGAATGAGTCTCATCGGTTGAACGGTAGCAGGTAGGGGGGTTTTATAAATTGTCAGCAAAAAAAAAAAAAACAACATGAATTCCCCTAGTTTTGTCTCTCTCATCTATTCTTTTTGCACCGTATTTTCAAGGTGACAAAATAAGGGGAATAATGTTCTGACAAGCCTCCACCCTATTGATAAACCAGCAGGCTTATTCCTAAATATTGTAAAATTTCCATGAATTTTCAAAAAGAAAAAAAATCATGCAAATAAACAGGGCGGATAATGGGTCCGAAATCCGTCCGCGCTGTGGTGAGGTCAATTTGCCGAAATGGACAACTTCTTGGTTTTGGTCAACATTAGTGTAAGGTAAAGGGGGACAAGTGAAAAAATAAGGACTTTGGTGCTTTCGGAAATCGGTCGTTGACCGATTTCCGAACGCACCAAGGACGCATACTTTTTGAAAATCCAGGAAAGAACACGCAATTTAGGAATAAGCCTGTATACCGACCCCCCCCTTTTTTTTTTTCTGTTGCGTTTCGTAATTTTTCCTTTTTGTTCAGGTCCAAGACTGCCCAGCACTGAAGCTTGGGTTCAAATATTTACAAAAAAAAAAAGATATGTGGGCACGAGCAGGCACATTCGTCTTTCAAGCTTTTCTTTTTTACAAAACTATTTCTCTGTTCCTTTTCTTTGGGCTCTTCTTTTTTTCTAACAAACACCATTAAAAAGCACCCTTTTGTTTTTTTTTGGCACATGTAGAGTAGTTGTCCAGCCGGTAGGTCTGGAAGAACCCAGGGTAAAATAAGAAAAAAGAGAACTACCAATATTTCACTCCCCCCCTACCTGCCCCCTCCCCTCTGTCCTTTTAAGACGACCCAGCGAGGCTGAGGTCATCTCTCTCCCCCCCCACCCCACCCCTCTCAGCACCCACCCCACCCCCCCTCAATGGGAGGGCCTGTTGTATTTCAAATTTTCTGTATGGACGATGAGAACGAACTATGTTGCGAATCCGTTTCTTCGCGATGGGAAGGCGTTGATGCTGCGTGGGGATGGGGAGGTGGTTGCGGTGGGAGCACTTACGACAGCACACAAGCTTGGGTACTTTGAGTCGAACACACCAGAAGGACGTGCCTCTCTGATCTGCGAGGGTGCCGCTTCGCTGGCACGAGCAGGCATCTACCACCCCCCATCACAACGTGTTGCCGCCACGGTCGCGGAACTCCTCTGTCGGTCCCGCTGCATCCCCTGGGTACGCCGCCTTCTCAGAGACACCCACAACGAAGCTGCCTACGCACGCCTCTGCTTTGGGTTCTTCCTCGAACGCAAGCAGATCAAAGAAAGCTCCCCCTCCACCACCCCTCTCCGTTATTGCGACGTCCAGACCGACATTCGTCTCATCTTCTATCTAGTCAAGCAACACTCCACGCCAACGTACATAACAGTCTGGGTGCTCCGCCATGCGCTCCGCGAGATGAACATTATTCCAGACAACAAAGCCGCAAAACCCTTCTCCGATGACGTCCTGCACATCCTCTTTGATGGTGCACTGCCCCGCGGGGAGAGCGGAGAGACCATCCGCAGGCAAATGATGTGTGCCTGCAAATCTTACGGCATGGTGCTCCAGATGGCAAAGCAAATTGATTTGCCTTGGGTGCGGTCCAGACCGATTCAGGTCCTTCTTCTGCAACGCGCAGCGATGACTGGAGATTTAAAGCAATTTGGCAGAGCTGTTGGGTACGCCCGCAGCCAGGTTCCTGGAAGCGGAGGCAATCCGATCTTTGTCACTGCGCAGCTAGAGTGCTTATGCCAAGCTCGGGATTGGGAGGCTGCGCTTTCATTTTTTAAGACCGCCTTCTTCGAGGCGGGTGTATGCAGAACGGTCATGCAGGGCCACCTCCTGAGAGGCATCGTTTCATTGGTGAGGCTCTGTGCGAAGAAGGCGGGCAGCGTGGGCGATGTGTGGGAGACACGCGCTGTGAAGCTTTTAGAGTACTGGAAGCGCACTCACGACGGCGCGACGACAGGCCTGGTTGTACCCATGCTCGAAGTCTTCGCCGCCACAGGAAACGCACAAGGGGCACGTACCCTGGTCCACACAAGCGCCACCATGGGGCAGCTCTGTGTACTCGATACACCAATCCACTACTTCTCTCTCGCCACCATGCAGGACCCCGAACGCAGTCTCAGAGAACTCACCCGCGCACACGAAATGTCGTACTTTTATGAACGCTTTTGGGGCATATTCCACCCAGAAGTTGACACCTCTGGCTTCTTCTATTGAGGTCCATTGAGCCCATACACTTACCTCCGTTTTATAGAGTTATTATTATTATTTTTGCACTGTCTCGTCTGTATTTGAGATTTTTTTCTCAAAAATATTGCATCTGATGATGTTTGAGATTGAAAGAGGTCGGAGGAAAGGGAAAATACACCACGACGGAGCCAAACCCCCCCTCGCATGACAACGTGTAGGGGGGGAAATGGGGGATGTCTCCCCCCTCCCACCACCACCCTACATTCTACACAAAACAACTCAACACAAAAAAAATAGCGAAAAAAAACCCCACACCCTTTACAACAAATCTACCACAATTTCAAAGAAAAGCAACGCCTTTTTCCTCTCAGCGACAACGCTTTTTTTTTCTCATATTCCTCAAAACCCGCTCCTTTTTTTCATCCCATCTCAGCCTTACACATTTCTATTTCTTTTCTAAGGGTGATGACCGAAACTGCGTGCACTGTGTATTCTGGTGAGAGTAAAGGATATAGTGAAGATGTGATGCGGGAGGACTTGCATCCGCTGCAGGAGAAGGTGGTTGGGGTGTTGGTGGCACGGAACCCACATAATGCGGTAGTGAGCCTGCACGACGCTGTGTCACGTCTACTCCGCAACCTGCTGTCAAGCCCGCATGAGAGCAAATTCCGGCACATCAAACGGAGCAACGCGGCGATCGCAGAGAAGGTCCTCGCACTGCAAGGTGGGGAGCAGTTTCTTCTTGTCCTTGGCTGGGAGGATGCGGAGGACGGCGTGCACTTCACGTTCCCCATCACAGTGGACATTCTTGGGATGAAGCAAGGGGTAGGTCTGCTGACCGCAGCGCTAGCTGCGCGGGATGCATTTGTTGTGAAGGTGATGGGGTTGATCGGGGTGGACAGAGGCACCTCGGTCGCGTTGCTTGAATGTGCTGGGTGGAATGTTGAGGAAGCGATGTCACTCCACTTTGACAGAAATGAGGGGATCGGTGATTATGCGATTGCCAGCACCCCGCATGCGCCAGCGCCGCCGTCTCGGCCGAAACGACAGATCACAGCTCCCGCAGCAGAGAGCACGGCGTTGGTTGCGGCCAGTTCTTCTGTTGTCGTAAAGGCTTCTTCTTCCTCTTCCTCTTCCTCTTCCTCGCTGTTTTCTCCAAAGAAAAATTCTCGTATTGCCGGTGATTGTGCATTGCTTGTTGATAAAATCAGTTCACAACAATTAACGAGGTCGCAGAAGAGTCATATCGCGGCGGAAACTGCGAGCAATGAAATTGTGTTGAAGTATATGCTCTGCAGCGCTCCGGTCACCCGGCGACAGTTGGGGGTGGCTGCGGAGGAGTTGATTGAGGTGAGAAGAGGGATTTCGTCTCCAGAGAGCATGGTGGCGATCACATTGAACATTGTATCGGCCTTAGTCGGTGCACACGGTGCATGCCACAACGACGTTCAAAAGGAAGTCGCAGCCTTGACACAATGTGCAAGCCAATTGGGCGACGACTCTTCCGCAGACGTCTTTGCTAGAATGATTGAAATATTTTCTGGTTCCCCAGCCCCTCCGCAGCCAGAAAGCAAGGACTCCGAGCTGCCTGCAGCATTGGGTTATGCTTCTGCGTACAACGCGGCAGTAGCGCATCTGTCGGTGGACGCAGTGGCAGCGTTGATTGGGTTTGCGACGTCATTGCGCATTGCAAAGGAGGCAGGGTGGGGTGAAGGTGTGGCGCTAGCTCTATCAGGGATAGCAGCAGGCAATCTCGCGGTAGGAAGTGTCAGTGGTGCGGAGAACGCAGTGCGGCAGCGGCAGGTAGTCCCCTCAGCCAGCACGCCCATCTCCTCCCGGCTCTCCTGCCTCTCGGCGTACGGTAAGTTCTCCGTTGACCTCACCCCCTTCATCCTCCCATCCGGCACGCTTGCGCACGCAGTAGGCCCAGCATGCACCGCACTCCGTAACTCTCCTGCCGAAACTTCTCGAGACTCTCTCCCCTTAGTCGCCCCTGCCGTCATTTTTAAATTTACCGAATTTTAGGAAAAGCGGAAGTTTTTTTCTTTTCATAAACCCTTGAAGGGGGGTGTAACTGAGCACTGAGGTTTTATCAACAGATTTTTTTTGTTTTTATTATTCCACTGGGAAATAAAGTATACGAAGGATTTGGCACTTTTAGCGGGATTCTTTTTAATGATAATTTCACGCAGTTTTTTTATCGCAAATTAAAAACCCGCTCATTGCACTTTATTTCACGCGTTTTTCACTTTTTTTCACTGCAATTCCTTCAGAGCGGGATTTTATTTTTGTTTTTTTCACGCTAAAACAGGGGTTTTATTTGGTGATAACTTCACGCTAAATTTTGGTACATCCTGCACCACCACCCGCCTAAAAATTGAAAATTTCGAATTTTTTTTGCCCTTTTCCCATTTTTTTTCTGACACATGCAACATGCCGAAGGATGTAAGACGCAAACGGTCCTCCGACAGGAGATGGACAAGCACTACAGTGGTTTTGCTGAAGGACTAGCATTGTCGACACCGTACGTCCGTGAATGGGACCGCTTTTTAAGGAATTCATTGGCAAGACTGATGGTAAGCCCACAGAAGCCGACTTCGTTTCGTACAGAGTGTATCTCCGATAGTGACGATCTCACTATCAAGACGAAGGACACACCACCCCCTTTACTTCATTGTGAGGAAGGTGGTGGCTGGCATGATATTCTGTAATGGGCGGGGATCTTCTGAATGTGTCTCGCTCTTGCACGACAGCCATTTCCCGACCTCCCGCTAGCACCCGAGGGGACACTGAGGTGGCGAGAGGTCGGGATGTAGCTTTGTGTACCGTTGAGGCAGCTTTCCAAACCCGACCACACGCTACGCTACGCGCTATGCGTACACGTGGTGTGGGCTTTTTAGGCTACATACTGTACGCGCTACACGCAAAATGCCGTTGTTGTGTGTGTAAAAACGTGGGTTGCGTGGTACTGCATGGGGTCACACGTGCACCACCCTGTGGCTCACACATGGTTCTGCCACCCCGAAAATGCGTATCCCACCCCACATACCAGGGTATGGGCCCAGTTCACCAGTTTTTTGCAGGTTCCCAGCGAGCAAAAGCTAGCGCGGGGGGTAATGAGAGCTACCTGGAGGGACACATACTCGTTAGTTATTGCACAATAAATGGGTCCCGCTAAAAGTGCCAAATCCTTTCGTATACTTTATTTCCCGTGAAATAAAATTACGTATTCACCTCCTTTTAGCGGATTATTTTGCGATACTTCACTTATTTTTTTCCCAGGCTCGTGCACTCAATTTCGCTCGGCAAATTAAGTAGCCCTCGCCTGGGAAAAAAATGCGTGAAGTTATCGCAAAATAAAACCCCGCTAAAAGGAGGTGAATAAATAGTTATTGTTTTCCTCGATGAAGCAGGAGAATTCACCATTTTTTCTTTTTTTTTTTTTTTTTTTTTTTTTTTTTTTTTTTGCCCTAATTTTTGGTTTCACTGCCCCACCATTTACACAAAAATACCCCCTCCCACAAAAAAACAGTTTCTTGGGATAGTTATCTTGAATATAAGAAACCCCCCTTCTCTCTCTCTCCTCCCCATTTTCTTCTGTCACCTCATGAAGGAGGAAAATAGAAACAAATCATTTTGAACACACTTTTGCGGTTCTTGGGAGGACGAACCGCGCTGCAGAGCCACCTCCTCAAACAGGTCGAGGTGTCTGTTCGTTTCACAACCCCTCTCCCGGGTTTTATCGATGTTACGTTTCTATTTTTCTTCACCCCAACCTCTTCTGATTCACAGGAATATATCAAACGCAATGTCACGACGTGTGTATATTGGTGGGGTGCCACCTCAGATGAGTGCAGATGACGTGAAGAAAGCTGTGACCGAGCAGACGAATGGGGTGGTGAAGGTGGATGCGAAGAGCGCGCATGGAAAGAGCATCACGACAGTGTTCATTACGTACGAAAGCCTCGCTGCTGCGACGGCGGCGGTGGAGAAGGGGGTTGAGTTTGCAGGAGACCGCCCTGTCATGCAGGTCTTAGAAGAGACGAGGGGGGTGAAGCGCACTGCAGAACAGACTGCTGTCTCAAAGAGAAGCCGCGCCGACAAACGCGCGGTCACACGGGTATTGCTGGTGAGTGGATTTCCTTTGGGAACCGATGCATCCTCCTTGGAGAGTTACTTCGATACGCAAGGCTCTGTGACCAAGGTGGAGATGGGGCACAGCCCAACCCCCTTCGCTCTGATCTACATGAGCCACGCTGAATTTGCCGAGCGCGCCAAGCAGGAGCTCTCGGGGAACCTCTTCCGTGGCTCGTCGCTCTCCATCGAGTTCGCCTTCGACGACACTCCAGAGAGCAACCCCGTCTCCCAGCGTCGTGTCCACCTCAACCTCGACCCCAAGGCAGCAGGCAACACAGAGGTGACAGTCGGGGAGCTCCTCAACATGCTCACATCGATCATCGATGCTCCAGGGACAAAGCACGGTGCATTCGTGGACCCGCATGGTATGATTTGTTTTTAGTGTTATTAGAAACCTGAATAATATTCGCCTCGTCCGATTTTCTCCAAAAAATCACTGCCAAAAATTTTTTTTTGGCTGCGTTCAACGAAAAATAATCTTCCCCTTTTCTCGAGTAATCGATATCAGGTGTCGACCGATAAAAGTAGGGGGGTTTTTTTTCAGTGCCTGCGTCAGGAGTTTGCACTGTCAAATTTACTTTTGGGGTGTTATAATACACGGTAGTCTGATCGATAGTGTCAGACTCAAGACACCTTTTCTTGATATCCAAGCACATTATTCACCTGATTTTGACCCTGAGTTTGGCGGTGTTTGGCGGTTGGAAAACACCTGGAAAAGAGTCATTGAGAGGCTTAGTATCATCTTACAAACTTTTCTTCATTCCCACCTCACATCAGGTCACGTCATCATACCAGTCTCCGCCTTCCCAACTGACGTAGACGACGAAGAAGTTGTCGACGACGAATGAAGACTGCGCTCCCCCCTTTTTTAATTTTTCATTTCCCCTCCTCCCCCCTGCTCAGGACTTTGTCAAAAAGAAGAAAAAAAAATGGGGAGCTCTGCCTGCAGGGTTTCTGTGTTCTTTCAGCACAGTGCTCTAGGGTGGTATGGGGTAAGGGTATTGGGGTTCGGGTGGGTTATGGGAGGGGTTTTTTTAAAAAGCAAACGCCATTTTTTTCCCCCGCCTTCAAAAAAAAAAAAAAAAAAAATTGACATAAAACACGGATGCTGCCAGATCTGGCCAGATCTCCAGATCTGGGCCGCCCAGATCTGGCCAGATCTGGGAAAATTTTTTTTTTTTTTGAAAAAAAATTTTTTCCCAGACGTCCCAGATCTGGCCAGATCTGGCCAGATCTGGCCACATCTGGGAGATCTGGGACGTCTGGGAAAATTTTTTTTTCCAGGTACCCCCAATGACATAACGAAGTATCGCTTGAAGTACCGTTCAATATACGTTGCTCGTGTGTGCAAGTTACAAAGTAGGACACACAAGGTATATCAAACGATAAATCAATCAGATAAACGTTACATCATTGGAAAATTGTTGGCACCGCCGCCCTGTCTTCGTATTTATTACGTCGACAGGCCAAACAGCGTTGGGCTCAGAAGAAGCAGTGCAAAACACTGGGGATCAACATGAGAACCAACTCCCAACAACACAGGCTACCGAAGTAGCAGGTGGGGTGTTGCGGGTGTTTGGGGTGAAAGAAAATCGATTTTGGTAAGTTACAGCAGAAAATTCTTAAGTTTGCACAATTGAGAAGGGTGTTACCACTGCCTAATATTATTCGTACATGTGAACCGGTAAGGTCGAGAAGGGTGGACACGGCATACAAGTACAAGTACAAGTAAGACGTACCTTCTACAAAGGCTGAATTCGCAATTCTTAAGGGATTGAATTCAGCCCCCACGTGGTGTTTTTGAGAAAATCATTCCATGGTATACAACTATGGTTCCCGAAGAATGATTCGCCCCTCCTCGTTCATGCAAACTTAAGAAAATTCTGAAGTAACTACAACCTGGCGTGCGGGTACAGATGCATTGCTTTGTTCTTTCCTCAAAGTCATGTGTGATCTCTCGGGTCTGTACTAAAGTCAGTGTTTAGATAAGCATCCACTTGACTCGTTCTAACAACCGTTGAAATCTAGAACAAAACAATACACTGCCCCTTCTCACACCAAGCCGCCATGCTTCAAGAGCATGCCCTGGGCAAAAATTACTGTGACAAAAATTAGTTTTCTGGGGGAACGCAATATTTTATTGTGCCTAGTCCTCCGCAAGCAGAGGACAGACTTTCCGGATCCCGAAGTCGAATTTCTTGCACTAGCTACGCTCCCTGGGTTAAATGGCTATAGCAGTGACTGACTAAGAGTTTCATAATAATTAGGGTGGTCTATGGGGTGGGTTAATGGAAAAGTTGGTATATAAACCCGACTTTTACGATCGCCACCTGGTTTTGAAATAATTGCACCAGCTCTTCCGTCGGCACTGCTTCGCTGTTATGATGAAGGGTCGTCGGTTCGGGTACCTGTTAAGAGAAATTGAATGTAAAAGTAGAGACTACAACAAAAAAACAAACAAACAAACAAGAAGCCGCCCCGTACCCCTTAAACGTAAAAGTGACATTTTTGTTGACAAAAAAAAAAAAATAGCTAAAAAATAGCGAACATGTCGAAAAGGGAGAAAATCGGGGGGTTAAAAACATACCTTGCACTCGGCCCACTCTCCAGGTACAAAGAACATCACTGCACGACAAACCCACTACTACGATAGAAAATAACTATTTTTTACCGAACAGAAAGGTCGTTTTTTTGATGAGTGTTTTCTGAGTGCACACTCAGTGGGGACAATATGCAACACTTACCGAAAAAATTCTCCAATCGGACAAAAACCTTTCTAAACACCCAAAAAAAAACACCTCAGTCCACATCCGCTGGGGTCGCGAGATGGAAATATATGGTTTTACAGCTTTTGGGGGGTCTAGCGTGGGTCCCAGATGCATTTTGCAACGGGTCTGTGTGTGTGCCTCAACCGCTTCACAGTACCCTTTTTTGTAACTGAAAACGACGCATCCTGTACCTAAGTGCACTGAAGCCTTGCTTGCGTCCTCCTTCGTGGTTTTGGGCGTTCGCATGCGAGAATCATTATCGCATTCTCACATGTAATTCTCGCATCACGGAGAGGATTTTAGCGTTACGTGACCACAAAAAAAGTGCACAAAATTAGTTTGGTCAAAAATCACCTTGCACTTGTGAAGGAATTGCTGAGGAAATCTGAAATATGCGTGTTTTGGTACACAAAAGTGCGTTTTGGGTGGTTCTGAAGGGTCAAAACACCAAAAAAAAACGTTTTTTTGCATTTTTGGTCACCCAAGGACCCACTATTTTGGTTGATATTTTTTTTTTCCCTTTGCGAAAAAATACCCAAAAATCACGGCTATAAAAACGCTAAGGAAAAATCGATTTTCATTTTTTGGGCAGAGAAGTGCGTTTTAGGCGCCCACAGATGGTCAAAACATCAAAATTTTTGTGTTTTTGGCATCTTTGGACACCCAAGGACCCACTATCAGGGGTGAATTTTTTTTGCCTGAGATTTGCCTTTGCCAGAAATCGAAGAAAAAAAAATTATGAAGGAAATTGCTAAGAAAAAGTCGAAATTGTGGGCCCCTGTACTGCATATGGCGGTACCAGATCGTCAAAACACCCGACTCTTGCGTTTTTTTGCACTTTTTGGTACACAAAAACCCTGCTCAGGGGTCAAAATTTTCCCGGAAAAAAAAATTTTTTTTTTTCGAGATTTTTCAAAAATCGACTTGTCTTTGGTAAAAACCATGAAATTTCGGGTTCGCAAAACCACGTTTTAGACCCCCACAGATGCTCAAAAGTGCCAAATTTTGCTTTAAATGGCCTCAAATCGTCGAAATTAGCCCTGTTTAGGGGCGAAAAAAAAAATTCGAGAGTCCCTTTCCCTGGGAGACAATAGCCAGAAATCTGAGGGAAAAAAAAAACTGGCCAGATTTCCAGATCTGGCCAGATCTGGGGAGTTTTTTTTTTTTTTTGAAAAAAAAAATTTCCCAGATTCCCAGATCTGGCCAGATCTGGCCAGATCTGGAAACAAGATCTCCACATCTGGAAAACGAGCCAGATCTGGGAAATTGGCCCCCAAATCTGGCCAGATCTGGCAGCATCCGTGATAAAAAATGAACCTCACATTTTTTTTTAAATCCATCGTATCTCTCCCACCCCCTCCCTCTACACCACGTTAAATTTTTCTTAAAGGCGGGCCAGTTTGACACATTTTACCTTTGATATATGTTTTGGCGTGCAAAGGGGCACAACCTTCACGACTATTTTATTGTACAGAACGTGTCTTCGGTGATTTACCCATACAACAACAACACCAACAACAACAATAACACAATATGGACAACGCATACAACTGTTCCGCTGTGCATAAAAACTGTATTGGTCGGTCTGCTGCCTTGGCAAATACTGTGAAGGCAGATCGTTTAGTGAGACAAGATATGCAGACCATTGTAGGTGGTGGCCAGGTTGGGGGCATCAGTTCTCACTGGCTGCCTCCAGTGTGCACACAATATGCAGCATTGGTCGATGTGTTGGAGCTGGAGAAACGACAATCTCTGATCGAGTCTTTGACACGCAAATGGTCGTTGTCTGAAGTGCGCGGGCGTGGCTCCATCGAACAGTATGAAGTGCGTGACTGGGGTGCCATCTCGCTCTCCCTCCGTCTGACCAACCCAGAAACGCAGCAGCGTCGTGCACTCCCCCACCTCCTCTCTCTCGAAGCAGCAGAGCGCGATGCCCGCCGAAGCATCGAACACCACGAAACTACCTGCACAGCGCTTCTCACCACAAAAGATGCCTCTTTCGTCTCTTGACGACCTTTATATTAACATACAAAGGTCGTCAAGCTTCCGAGAGGCGTTGCATCTTACATTTTTTGTTTTTCTTAGATCGTTTTTACCTCGCTATCTAGCCATTTTTTTTGGCCCCGTCAAATGGTGGGGTCACAACGGGTCTTCGGGACCCGGGGTCGGCCCCAGCCCCTGGAATAAACACTGAGACCCATACAATTTACCCCAAAATCCAAAACATTTTTTGCGCGATTTTCTCAAACCCCTTTAAAAGTCCCTCATCATTTCTACAGAACTCTCCCCTTGGTCCGATGGACCGAGCATTAGGATCTCCTCCCAGTATGGGGGAAATGAAGGACGTATCAATGGCGGAGGTGGTGTGGGAGCTGGCCGGCGTGCAGGCACGCGTTTCTGGCATTGTGGAGGATAGGGATGCGATGCATGGGGCGGGTGGGTTCTTTGTGCTCTGCCTTGCGTTGGGACAACTGTTTCTGAAAATGGGGTCGGCACACAGCACGGTGGTGACATCGACGATGACGCACACCTTCATGAACTTTGCTGTCGGTGGTCTTGCCTGGTGGCTCTACGGCTACGCCCTCGTTGCTGGAGGCGGGACCCCCTTCATCGGCGCTTCAGGCAACTACTTTGCACTGTCCCCCGGTGCCGGCAGCACAGCAAACGACACAATCGCGCTCTACCTCTGGTGGGTCAAAATAGTAGTCACCCTCGGGGTCTGCTCCGCAGGCGCGGTCGGCCGTGTCTCCTGGTTGGCCTATCTCATTGTGTCCTTCGTTGTTGCGACCTTTGGGTTTATTCCTGTTGTGCATTGGGTGTGGGGGCCAGATGGATGGCTGTCCCCTCGAGCATCTAGTTGGTCCGGCTGTGGGCTGTTGGATGGTGGCAGTTCAGTGGTCATTCATGTATTCGGCGGTGCGTCTGCAGCGACAATGTTGAAGTTTGTGCCGTCAAAGCTGCGTGAAGTGTCGCACGATAAGTTTTCTGTGGGAACTGGTGTGATTTTGATGTGGTTTGGGTGGTGTGGGTTGCTGTTGTCGTCGGAGGAAGATTTGGGGGCAGTCGCGCATGCTATCGCATTCTTGATGGTGGGTGCGGGTGGGGCGTGCCTGATGTCGCTTGCACTGTCCGATGGGAATGGGTGGATTCTGCGCAACACTGCCAGGTGCACGGTCGCGGGGTTGGTGAGCTGCACCTCAGCCGGTCTGTACTGCCCTATGTCGTACAGCCTCCTGATCGGCTCTGTCGGAGCAGGCATCTCAGCGATTGGCCACACAATGTGCAGAACAAATTGCCTCTTCGATCCCTTCGATGCAGTCTCCTCGCACCTACTGCCAGGCATATGGGGCATCCTCGCTACAGCGTTCTTCTTCGACGAAGCGTTTGTCAACCATGGGCGTGGTGCTGTCATTGGCGTTCATCTGCTTGCTGTCGTGGTTGTCGTGTTGTGGTCTGTGCTGTGGACCGTGTTAGGGATTAAGATTGCTTGGTATGCCCTCGGTCCTAGTGCCTTTCGTACATGTGATTATGAGTTGCATGGTGGTGCCTACTGCGACCTAGTCTGCGAAACGAAGGCCGCGGCAGACGAGGCAGAAAAGAAGGTTCCAGAGGTGCTCCCCTTGCGCAGGCCGTACATCTCGTGGTACACAGCAGTGCGGCTGTTGATTTATTTGGCAGTGGTAGGTGTGGTCACTACGATATCTACGGTAACGTCGGGCACATCCCAACTTGAGCAGACCTTTCCGACCAACGCCACCCCCGCAGAGCTGTCCCTTCTGCTTGAAGACGCGTTGCAGAGCGTGGTGCTCATGCGTAAGAGTATCAACACACTATGGATGCTGCAGTGCGGGGCGTGTGTCTTCCTCATGCAGATGGGGTTCTGCTTCCTTGAGGCGGGGAGTGTGCGGTCTGAAAGCGTCATCAATATTATCTTCAAGAACCTGGTCGACAGCTCCCTCGGTGCCTTGCTCTGGTGGGCAATGGGTTACTCTCTTGCATTCGGGGAAAGTTCAGGCTTCATTGGCGGCGAGAGAGCCCTGTTTGCATTGTCGCCGAAGCCAGGGAATGCAGCTTATGGGAACCTACCGCACTTATTCCTGAGCTTCACCTACATGACAGCATCGTGCACAATCGTGAGCGGTGCTGTTGCTGAACGGATGAACCTTTTTGCCTATTGCTTCTTCGTGGTGCTCACCTGCTCCTTCACCTACCCCGTGGTGGTGCACTGGGGGTGGAGCTCGACAGGGTTCTTGAGCGCGTTTTCTGAGAAACGCATCTGGGGGAACGGCCTGCTGGACTTCGCAGGGAGCGGTGTGATTCACCTGTTTGGAGGCACCAGTGCTCTCTGTCTCGCGTCTTTGATTGGGCCACGCTACCTGCGTGATGGTGTTGATGTGTTTTCAGTGGAGGGCCAGGCGATTGTCTCCGCACATGACAAGTTTCTACAGGTGTCTGGCACGATGCTTCTGTGCTCTTCCTGGGTTATGTTTAATGGCGGTAGTGTGGTGAGCTTCAGCGGTGGCTCGGCTGTGGCTGCGCATGCGATGGTGTCAACCTGCATTGCGAGCTCGGCTGCAGGTGTGGTGGGGTTGGTGTGCTCCCGGTTCTTCTGTGGATTTCTCGACATTGGGCACGTATGCAACAGCGTGCTTGTTGGGCTCGTCTCCATCACCTCAGCCTGCGCCTATGTTGAAATAGCGTTCAGCCCTCTCATCGGTGCGGTTGGCGTTCTCTTTTACTTCGCTATCCACGCACTCCGTACACGACTTCGGATCGACGACGTTGTGGATGCTGGCGCTGTGCACTTTGGGGGTGGGCTGTGGGGCTGCATCGCCACAGGGCTGTTCTGCCATGAAGAGCTCACATCAGCTGCGCTTGAGAGAGAGGTGTCTGGGTACGGCCTCTTCCTGGGCGGGGGTGCGACGCAGCTGGGGGTGCAGCTGCTGTACTGTGCTGTGGTGATGGGGTGGGCGGGGTGGTGGTGTTTGGTTGTGTATTTCGTTTGCAAATACACTTTTGGTGCGAGGGCACATTTAGACGCTGAGATGATGGGACTTGACTTGTACGAGCACAGATCGTATTCCTACGACTACATCGGAAAGATGCGGGAGGAACGCGCCATGTCTGTAGCCTCTGTTACTCTTGCTGAGCAGATCACCTCTAGCCTGGTCAGCTTCGACCTTGACGCTGCAGGCGAGGCACTCGACAACACCGAAAGCACCAACATCGCTGCATTGTGTGATGTCTTTTCCTCACTCCTCGGCAACCTGAGGTCCTACCGCCCATTCATCCCCGAATCAGTCTTCAACGGCGACAGCGACGACGACATGCAAGACGATGTGCCGCCCCCTGGGTCCGGCTTTGAAGGAAAGGCTGCGATCGTCTTCACCGACATCAAAGGATCAACTGCGTCATGGGAAGCATGCCCTACCGACATGCGCGAAGCGCTGCGTGTCCACAACCGCATCATCAGGAAATGCATCAAGAGGCACTCCGGATATGAAGTGAAAACCATTGGCGACGCTTTTATGGTCGCCTTTGACGAGCTGACCTTCGCAGTACGGTTCTGCCTTGATGTGCAGACAGGGTTGCACAGCTACGACAAGTGGCCGGAAGCGTTGGCGTCCCTCCCGCACTGCTGCGTTGGAGCGTGGTATGGTTTGCAGGTACGCATTGGGCTTAACTACGACGATGTGCACTGTGAGGTGAACCCCATTACAGGACGTTGTGATTACTCAGGCCCGACAGTGAATGTTGCGTCACGTCTGGAGGCTGCGTCAGAGGCCGGTGCAGTGGCGGTGCGAAAAGACATTGCGACGGAGCTTGGCAATGTGATCGCAGGCAAGGTGCGCATCACCTACAAGAACGACGTCGTGCTAAAGGGTGTGCCCGGGGTGCACAGCATCGCAATCCTCACACCCACCACCATCGCCGCAATACGCCAACGTGTGACTTCCAACGCATCATCACAGTGCAGTGACAAAACCCAAATACCCAAACAAGATGACCGCAAATCAATCACCGCCCCACCCAAAGCCGTCCAGCAAGAACTGCTCCGTGCAGTGCAATGCACTCTCGGTCAGGTGTGCACCTGTGTCGACACCCGAGGGGAACGCACAGCAGAGATAATGGGAAGATTCAACGGGATATTGGCTCGACTATGTGCCAACGCAGACCGAACGGAGGGCTGTGTACACTCTTTATGCGGGTCTCGGGTGGCTGTTACGTGGAATGTGGGGAAGCGGTGCCATCTTCATATTCAGTCGAGCATTCGGTTTACGGGGCTTTGTGACGTGCAGTTTAGTCCGAGTAGGATGACTGTTGCACTCGTGACTGGCACCATGTTGCATGGTAACGTGGGGACACACGATCAACGTTTTGTAGGTCTCTTTGGTCATGCAGTGTCCATCTCGGAAAGCCTAACGATCACTGCACATGAGATTGGTGTGTTTGGCCTGCTGGGCAACATGCCTGGCGAGGCACCGCCTACAAGAGACAGCTCGCTTGCGCCATTCATTCGTCCTATCCTTCGGTGGAAAATGCCTCCAGAGTTCAATAACTTTGACACGAGGCTGCCGACCCAGACCTCAACAGACTATGTGTGCATCTACGAGATTGTCTCAGGTGCGAGGGAGAAGAAGCCTTGCCTGGAGGACCCCAAAGCAGAGGGCTGGGGGTGGGGTGACAGCTTCTACAACGATGCCTTCTACGCCAACGACATCGACGCCCTCAGAGGGTGCTGTGGTGACGATCGGTTGTCCTCGATCGTGCTGGACGCGTTTGAGGGGCGCAGCAAGCTTGCCACTGTTCCGTTCTGGGCTGACCCCTCTCTTCCCAGAGCTGAGAGAACGAGGTGACCATTGTTCTAAATGCCCCACCATTGCAACAGCCCCTCTGGAAGACGTATTGATTTTTGTACGGTGGTGAAAGGTGACCAAGCTCCGTAAAGATTCCGCCGCTAGATTCCGCTTTTTTATAAAGGGACATTGCAATGTACAAGGAGAGTTTCTGTCGGTGATTGAATTTGATAATTATGGTGTTTCCTTTTTGTACCTCTCTTCCAGTTTCTTTCTTTATTTCTTTATTTCTCTCTTTATGTGTGTGCACATCTTTAAGAGAGAAATAAAGAAATCACATTTTTAGCACCCTCTAAACCTTGTTTTCGTCAGAAAAGAATGTATCGTCTTTCGAAAAAATATGGACCAGAAAAAACATGGACTAGAATTAATTATATACTCTAGGTAAATATTGAAGCTATATTTACCTGAGGGGGGTGTCAACCACCAAGGGTTCGGATTTACCGAGCCGAAGGCGAGGTAAATCCGCACCCGAGGTGGTTGACACCCCCCGAAGGTAAATATCTTCAATATTTACCAAGAGTTTGTAATTTTATTTCCCAAAATAAAGTGCCAAAAGCCAAATTGCTTAGGAGATTGTGACCCTTGCGTGCTGTTGGTTGATGGGTGTGTGGGGAGGTTGAATGGTTGTGGTAACAAAAACTTTTTGGTCGTCGCCTCCTTCTTTTACGAACCCTTAGGAGGAGAGTGCCCAAACGGGGGGAAAGCCACTTGCAGCTTCTCCCCGTTTTCGTGTTCATGTGTGTAGTTAAGCCTACTGAACACATACCACATGGCATTGGGTTTATACTCCTTCTCCTAGGCTTGTTCACAGAAGTGTACTTTGGTGTAACCCTAGATGGTCAAAACACCCGATTTTTGCGGGTTTTTGCATTTTTTGGTGCCCAAAAACCCAACCCAGGGGTCGAATTTTTCCCGGATTTTTTTTCCCCCCCTGAGATTTTTTTGATTTTTTGACAAGGCGTTGGCCCATACATTTTGACAGGTACAGGTGGATTTTTGTACAGAAAATGACCGGGGAATAAATTTGTGATGCTCAAAACAGCCCAATTCTTGCTTTTTTTGATTTTTTGGTCCCAGAAGGGTGCCTAGGGTGTAGTGAGCAGTCACAAAAAACACTTGTGAAAAAAGAAAAAAAAATTTTTTTTTGCCGGGAAAATATTATAATATTTTACCTACCCATTTTTGGCTGGGATCCCCGGCTATTTACTATATTTTACCTGCTCAAATTACTATATTTACCTGCTCCAATTTTTTACGTGTAAATTGGTCGGGGAAAATCTGAAAATAGCAGGGAAATACTGACACTTTACCGTCCCTGCCTCCTAAGCAATTTGGCTTGAGGCACTTTATTTCGGGGAATAAAAGCATGTACCTATCGGGATATTTTTTTTTATGGACCAATTTTTCTGGTCCATATTTTTTCAAAAGACGGTATATGAAATAATTTATTTCTCTCTTAAAGATGTGTGTGCACATCTGTAAGAGGGAGAGGACGCACTCCCTTCCTTTCAAGTTTTCTTTCTTTCTGTCAGCAAATTTTCCAATTTTGCTACGATCAATAGGATGGTAAAATATGGGAACGACACAACAGGATCATGTCAGTTCCGTTTGCAAGACTGAAGAGGGCTGTGCCTAATGGTGGCAGCATTGTGATGGGAGCCCATTAGAATACGCAAAAATACATCACAATACATCACAATACACGTGTATTGTGATGTATTTTGCGTATTCCAATTGGCTCCCATCACAATACTGCCACCATTAGCTGTGCACTTCTCCATTATGCTCGAACTTTAACTCTTCCGAGAAAGTTTCATTGTTTGCAAAACGTTGTGAAGGAGGTACCCTAACTGTTCGGTCCAATTCGGTGTAATTCGGTCCATTTCGTTTTTTTTTTTTTTTCGCAAAGGGAAATTTCCCCTTGTACCAGAAAAACCGAAAAAAACGAAATGAAAACCGAAAAAAACCGAAATGTTAGGGTACCTTTTTTGGTCGATTTCGTTTTTTTTCCAAAGGGGGGACCCTTTGGTCGCCGAAATTCCCCAGCCAAATTTGGTCGCAAAATCGGCCGATTTTTCAAAAATCTCAAAAAAAAAAAAAATCCCAAGGGGAATAGTCAGATTTACCCTACCCTATTTTGAAAAAGTTCAGACTTGCCCGAAAATAAGTTCAGACTTGCCCTAAAAGTGTTTTTAGGGCAAGTCTGAACTTTTTTGGGGCAAGTCTGAACTTATTTTTAGGGCAACCCTGAACTTATTTTTAGGGCAAGTTGGGGGCTCTTGGGTCGCAGAGCCCGGCGGTCGTCGTTTTTGCGTTTCTGTTTAGGTCACCTAAATTATTTTTGGGTACTGGGTACTGGGTACTGGGTACTGGGTACTGGGTACTGGGTACTGGGTACTGGGTACTGGGTACTGGGTACTGGGTACTGGGTACTGGGTACTGGGTACTGGGTACTGGGTACTGGGTACTGGGTACTGGGTACTGGGTACTGGGTACTGGGTACTGGGTACTGGGTACTGGGTACTGGGTACTGGGTACTGGGTACTGGGTACTGGGTACTGGGTACTGGGTACTGGGTACTGGGTACTGGGTACTGGGTACTGGGTACTGGGTACTGGGTACTGGGTACTGGGTACTGGGTACTGGGTACTGGGTACTGGGTACTGGGTACTGGGTACTGGGTACTGGGTACTGGGTACTGGGTACTGGGTACTGGGTACTGGGTACTGGGTACTGGGTACTGGGTACTGGGTACTGGGTACTGGGTACTGGGTACTGGGTACTGGGTACTGGGTACTGGGTACTGGGTACTGGGTACTGGGTACTGGGTACTGGGTACTGGGTACTGGGTACTGGGTACTGGGTACTGGGTACTGGGTACTGGGTACTGGGTACTGGGTACTGGGTACTGGGTACTGGGTACTGGGTACTGGGTACTGGGTACTGGGTACTGGGTACTGGGTACTGGGTACTGGGTACTGGGTACTGGGTACTGGGTACTGGGTACTGGGTACTGGGTACTGGGTACTGGGTACCCAGAACGAAGGCACCTTGACAGCAGCGAAGGCAAGACAAGGTATGTACCGTGGGGGTAAATACGTAACTTTCTGGTGAATATTCAACAAAATAATTGCGCTTTCTTCGCCCCAAGGTGTGGCAGAGCCTACTGACTCTGGGCTGACGACAAAAGGGGACATGCCCCCCCCCGTTTTTTGTAGTAGAACATTTCACAACGACGTTTCAAAGTATATTATGTATTGCATAATATTATGCTGCTTGGCCCTGAAAGCTGTCGACTCGTATTTCCTCCAAAAAGTCTCCAGAACAATATATTAAACCCTCAAGCCAACTTATTTTTTTAAGAAGTCACCTTCTTTAATTTCCCCACCACTCACAACTTCACTTTTAAACAGGTATCGCGAGTGCAGCATCGAGAACCAACTGTGCAGAACGAGCGCATATGCGGTGGAAAGGGTGGTGGGAACACTCTGTCAGTCACTGCTATAGCCATTTAACCCAGGGAGCATAGCTAGTGCAAGAAATTCGACTTTGGAAACCTTCCGGAAAGTCTGTCCTCTGCTTACGGAGGACGAGGCACAAGAAAATATTGCGTTCCCCCAGAAAACCAGTGCACAATTCACACTCCTTGTGGGTGGTCTTGTTGCCTTTTTGTCACAGTAATTTTGGCCCAGGCATGCTCTTGAAGCATGACAATTTAGTGTGTATGGGGCAGGGTGTTGTTTTGTTCTGAATTCTCTTTGTTATAACATCTAAGTCAATCGCGGGTGGTGGTTTGTGTAGCGTGAGGCACTCTTTTTAGCAAACTTCCTGCGGCTGCTAAAGTGTTATTTCTTCGGATTTAACAACGTACAGCGTAACATAGTGGTTTAGCCTGGTCGACACAACCTTTGATAGATACGGGATAACCAACCCCCTTCGACCCCTTGTGGGTTCACTGAACAAGCCCTAGTGGTAGTTAAACGCGATTGACATTTACATTCCTAGAGATGAAAGAACAAGATAACACTTCTGTACCCGCGCATCACAATTGTGGAAAACTTTGCACCCCAAACACCCTCAACAACGCCCGCCCCTTGTTGCTGGGAGTTGGTTCTCATGTTTGATACCTGCACAGCGGGCATTCCTCTGAGTCCAACGCATGTTTGGCCTGTCTGCGGCGTTGTACTTCAGGTGCACGAAGACAGGGTCTGGTGGTAAATTTTGCGTAGTGTCGCATTCCCTCATGTGTGGGTCACTCACACTTGGCGGTCATGTGCCACTGCGTGGGTCTGGGAATTTGGGTACCTGGGTACAGGAAATTTGTTGTGGAAGACATCAACCACCATGCATTGAGGAGGGTAAGACAGTGTTCGCAGTTTCTACCTGATAGCATTACAACATTTAACTTCTCCACGGGGGTCTTGGGCCGTTCACTCGGTTCTACCTTGACTACCGGAAGATATTCTTGAGGCCTTTTTGGTCTCTAGAATATCCGGTCTTCCCGAACGGAGGCACACTTTGTGTGTTACTACGACCTGGCAATTTCCAGCAGTAGGTTAAGTAATCTTTCTTGTAAATTGTTGGATCATTATCTCCTCAGTGCATGAATGCCCCACGTGACTGGACACTTTTGTGTTTGTCATGTGGAGCTGTGGTTGCTCTTTCACGACTTTTTTCCTGTTCCTGGGTACCTGTTCCTGGACCTGGACCTGGGTATCTGGGTACCTGGGTACCTGGGTACCCAGCCAAAGTGGCCTGACTTGTTGCCCTAAAATAAGTTCAAACTTACCCTAAAAATAAGTTCAGACTTGCCCTAAAATAAGTTCAGACTTGCCCCAAAAAAGTTCAGACTTGCCCTAAAAAAAGTGTTTGCCCTAAAAATAAGTTCAGACTTGCCCTAAAAACACTTTTAGGGCAAGTCTGAACTTATTTTCGGGCAAGTCTGAACTTTTTCATAGGGCAAGTCTGAACTTTTTCAAAATAGGGTAGGGTAAGTCTGACTATCTCCCAAAAAAAAATTTTTTTTTTCGGGAAAATTTCGACCACTGAGGTGGGTCTTTGGGCACCAAAAAATGCAAAAAAAATGCAAAAATCGGGTGTTTTGACCATCTGTGGTTACACAAAACACACTTCTGTGTACAAGCCTACACCAATACAGTGGTAATACAAGGCGATTTTTGACCAAAAAAAAATTTTTTTTTTCGCCCAAAATCGGGCGTGGTACGTCATAAAATGGCCCAAAAAATCCAAGGAAAACCTTCGATTGGGCAAATTATGAAAAAAATTTTCAAGTCAAATTTTCAACCAAAATACGGTCATTTTGTTCACACAGTGATTCTACGTCATGCTAGCTTCCTGTGCAGAACTCCAGCAATTCACCAATGCCGGCATCTATCTTTCCATTATCGCCATTGCACTTCGTTCACGCCATTGCACTTCGGTCATTTTGTGCATACCCTGTGACTGTGGTGGCTAGAGAACACGCACATGCAGACCCGTTCCTTGCAATTTCCAGTGTTGTGTTTATCAATGCATGCATCCAGAGGACCTCTGGTTTACGAAATCGTAGGCACTCCTGTGCAAAAATGAAGTCGGTTTTTGACCCAAAATCGGGGTGGGTGGGCCATAATTTGCTCCAAATTTGGCCGAAAATTGGGATTTTTCTGAAAATTTTCATTGTGCCCAGCAAAAATCCTTGATTTTTTGAAGAATTTTCCAAAAAATATGCTATACCCCCTATGACTGGACCCAACTCCCCTCACCCTTTTTTTCCCCTAAAAAAGCCCCCAAAATTCCTACCATTTTTACCATTTTTACCATTTTTACCATTTTTGACCAATTTAGGGTACCTCCGAACGGAACCATTGTGTCAGTGACCCTTCATCCCATGCTATGATTCAGTACACGAATGAGTATTCTTCGAAATGTATCTCTTTACACATTTGAGGTGACTAAGCAGTGGCTTCGGTTCATCTTGCAATTTTCCCTCTCATTTTATTTTTTATTTTGATTATCTGTTGATTTAGTGTAGCCGCCTTCAGACAAAAGTCTTCACCATCCAGAAACATTCTCAACAAAAGCATCTGTGGGTCGTTTTTATTTGTTTTGAGACGTATTTACGTGATGCAAATCCGCAAACCTTTACGGGTTTGCGGATTTGCAACTTTCTTTCAAATTTATTTTCTACGTTTTGCAAAACATGTCAAAAAAAAAAAAATCAAGGGTACATTTCGCACCCTCTTTGCATTCTTTTTGCTTAGAAAAGAATGTATACAGTGGTTAAAGAAAGTTTACGCCTAAACTAATGGCGGAATTGAAATTGATGGCGGAAATTACTTTAGGAGGAACTTTTCTTAGGCAGAACTTTCTTTAACCACTGTATAAAATAAAATTTCAACTTTTCAGCTTTTATGGAACTGTACCGTCTGTATTTGTGTAGTATTTTCTCCTGTTGCCGGCTGGGTATGCGGGACTTCTGTTCTTGTCCTCAGAGGTAAACTAGTCTTTCACAAAATTTCCCAAAAAATTAGCACCCCTGTAATTTCAAGGTGTTCTTTTCTATAATTCAACAGATTCTTTTTTTTTTATTTTTTTTACAACTTTTTTAGACCCTTCCCTTTCACACTACCCCTTCAGTTGACACAACGGCCCCCTCGAGCGGGGGGGGAAGACATACCATGACACGTGGTCTTGTAAACCGGGGGGTGACATTGTCATCACGAAAACCCATTGCGGAGGTGCGTGGAGCGACGTGGAAGTGGCGGGTGTATGTGGTCCTGGTGGTGGCCGGGTTGGTGTTGTTTAATACGTTGTTTTTGATGAAGTCTTTGACCAGCGTTTGGAGGGGTACCCTGAGGCATGAGGGGTGTTTGACTGAGCGGGTCCAAGCTATTACCGATCACTCACCGAAGTCGGAGACGGAGAACATATTTGGGGTTGTTTGCCACATTCGAACGTACGCAGCGGGATCTGTTTTCCCTGAGGTGCTGCGTGGGATGATGGACCGTCTCATTGAACCTCTTCTGGGCAAATCAGAAGCGCCACTAACAAAACGGCTCAACACACAGTCCTTCCCTGTCTATACCTTTGACCTAGCGTACAATCCTAACAGAAAGAGCAAACGCAAGACATCTGCCTGGAAAGCTTCCCCCTCCATGTCTGAGGAGTTTGACCAATACAAATTCAACTTCCACCACGCAGACCCATTAGAGCTGGTGATGTATTTCGAGCCGTACAGTGGAGATACAGCGTCGCGCACACCAGACTGCAGGTGTGAGTCGAAACAGGATTTGGTTCGCAGAAAGCATGCAGTGTTTTTGAATAGATTCCCTTTGGGCCCGCACAGCGGTATTTTGGCGCCGCATTTCAAGCGAAACCACAGTCAGAACCTGGCGGATGTATGGGGGCGTGAGTCGCTTCATATAGGACTTCGTTTTGCGGCGACCACTGCAATTAGTCCTAATGAGCTCGAACCTCACACAAACTCTCAATTCCGGGTAGGATTTAACAGTCTTGCGGCGGGCGCTTCTGTGAACCACCTTCACTTTCAGTTCTGGGAGTACGCTGGGGCTGGCCCTGGGGGGATGCCTATTGAGCTTGCCTTTCAAAACTCTCTCGCTAAGGGGACTGGGTTCCGTCTCCTGGCACGACACACCTCTAGCAGATGCAGGTTCAGGGAAATTCAGGGCGGTGACTATCCATTAACAGGCTTTGTAATCGAAGGAGGCGTACGGAGTTGCCGTGCAGCAGCGGCAGAGGTGCTGCACATCGCGATAAGATGGCTGACCTCTCACGAAACACCGTACAATCTATTGTTCAACGGTGACGACGCCTATATCATTCCTAGAGCGGCAACGTCAGAGTTTACAATGATCGGAGGAACACTCCCACCAGGCTTCCCAGAGGTCTTCGGGGAAATTATTTGCATAGAAGAAGACTGCATGAAAATGTCCCCAGAACAGCTCTCAAAACACTTCGTTGAACGTCTGAATGTACCCCTCGAGGAAGTGATACAGCCAATGCGCAGCGCAGTCTTAAATGAAATAGGAAAGACCTGGGAGCTGCAGTCGGGGATGTATCATCTTAATATCGCGACATAAAAAAAAAAAAGGAGAAAAGAAGAAGAAGAAGCAGAAAAAAAAATGTGGGGGGGTATCAAAAAAGATTTAGGATTCAAAAAGAAAAAAAAGCCTCACTAAAGGAGGGGGAGGGGAGGGGAGGGGGGATGACTACACGTTTATCATTTTTTTTTAAAAGAAAACGAAAAAGAAAAGAAAAACAATGGTGTAATTTTTGGGGTTGGGGGGGAAATGTAAAGTGAAAGGGTATAAAAAAAAATGATAAAACAAAACAGTTTTTTATTTTCTTTATTTTCTTTTGCGACACTCTTTTTTTCTTTAATGTACAACAATACCAATGGGGGAGGTCCGGGGCGTGTGTATGTTTGACACCAAAAAAAAAACAAAAAAAAAAAAATAGGTATTTCCGTAGGTAGTCGGGAAAATGCCTGATGGGGTTGGGAGTGCTTAAGTGACAGCAGGCACACTATCCTGGGAGAGGGGGGTTCTTTTTGTTGCCACGACAGACTAGTCAGGGGTGCTACTAGTGGAACTACTAGTCGTCACGACTAGTTGCCAACTCTACGTCTGATATCGTAAAACTAGTCATTTGGACTACTAGTAGTCCCCCTGACTAGTCCGCCGTGTGTGGGATGATTTCTGTGTATGGGAAAAATCAAATTCTGGGTACAGAATAGCTATTTTTTTTTTTTTTTATGTGTCTTGCGAAGAAAAATCGTGGCTTCTATTCCGTGATAGTAGTCTAAAAAAATCAAACAAATAAAACCAGAGTCCTACCGGCTTCTGCAGAGAAGCTGCGCACATTTCCACTCAGCGAAGCTAATATTAATTCTTCAAAATTTCTCCTTTTTTCCCCCTCCACTTCTCAAAAACAAAGCAAAAAAAAACCCCCCCGCACCCAAAAAAAAATACATTGTTTATTTGTCTTCCATCCCCCCTTTTTAGAGCATTTCGTTTTGTTTTGACACTGTGGGTTTGGGTTTGGGTTTGGTTTTTGGTGGGTGAATGGCAAGAGAAAAGGGGAATTGCTAGTGGTATCACAAAAGTTACCTTTCCCGCAACAAAAGAAAATTGTCTTCTGCAAAGGAAGGAAAAAGAGAAGACCATTTTTTTTTGGCCTCAAAGAGGTTTCCTCTTCAGGTAGTCAGTGGGAGGCGTATTGCAGTAGTAAAATATATCAACACAGAGTATTTATTACACACTTTACGCACAAGCAAAGGGGTCCCTGATAGTTCTACTACAACATACCAGTAAACCCCCTCCAGTTTGATGACCCCCTCAGAGGGGTTAGTGCCTGCGTCCACACCTATGCTACCGTGTATTAGGTGTAAAATAGCTGTAAAATTAGGCCACATTTAACCACAACTACTCAAAACATGAAATCTGTTGCTTTAATGGACTCAGAGAGAGATGTTAGCACTTTTCAAGTTCCATTTTCCCCCCCTCCAGTTTCCTGAGTGCAAAGCAAGACTCTATGGGTGATATTTGTTGAACCTCCCCCCCTTTTTGACGTTTTTATGGGGCCAAAACTGACTGCTTCCTGTCTATAACATAAAAAGTTTTTATGGTTCCAAAAAAAAAAAACGTAAGTATCCAGCAATGTGTACAGAACCTTTTTTTGTGAGGTGATTTACAATACATCATAATGTGTTGTACTTTGAAATACTGGCTACTTTCCCAGTTGCGGAAACACTGCCATACACTACGTATCTGTGTATGCACTTTATTCATCATCCGCCATTTTTTTTCTTTTTTTTCTTCTCTCTCGGCGTTTTGCGTCGCCAACTACTATTTTGTTGAGTTCAACGATTTTTTATTTATTTATTTTTACAAACGCCGTTCTGCGAAAGGTGACTCAACCCATCTGACAATTTTTTTTTCTCCTCTTTGGATGGGAGCAATGATTATGTACCTGCATGCAACCTTCCTCGTGGTAACCGTGCATACCAATGCAATGCTCTTTGGGGTTTGCATAACCTGCGGAGAACCAGTGCCTGCGCCCGCCGGTGTACGGTGAGGCGTTTGCACTTCCGACTTCTCTTTGTGTGTTTTCAGCGTTTGTTGAAAATAGTTTTCAGCGTTTGCATCCAAGAGAAATGCTTACACAGTCTCCACTCAGGCTTCGCGCTAACTTTTGGAAAAAAATCTGAAAAATCGTGTTTCGGGACCAAAAAAACGCACCTCAAATAGTTGTGCGTCAGGGGGTGAAAAAACAGTGTTTTGTGGCATTTCCGAGCCAGTCCCGCGTTGTGGTGGGGCATATTCGGGAAAACGGACAAAATTTTTGTGACTTAAATTTTCACAAAATATGAACCCATACTCTTAAACAAGGGGCATTTTCAGGTCTGAAAACCCAAATTCAGATGAAATTGTGGTGTTTTGACTGGGAACAGGTAGCGCCGCAGGCGCACGGTACCCAACTTTTTGTCTTTTTATTTTTTCCTTTTTTCTGGTTTCTTTTGATTGCACGAGCCGATTGCTCTCCACGGTGGGGTCACATGTGTGCGCAAAAACACTCTAAAGTACTCTTACTCTGAACGATGAGATTCCTCTGGTTTTAGTAAGGAAACCCCTGTTTGCAAAAAAGTGCGTAAATTTCCTGTGGCTTTTTCCCGCCAAGAGGTCGTTTTGTTGCATTTCCGAACCAATCCCGGATTGTGGTGGGGGATGTACGGAAAAATGGACAAAAATGCAGCGACTTAAAATTTGACAAAACATGAGCCCATACTCGTAAACAAGGGTTATTTTCAGGTCTGAAAACCCAACGTACTGAAGAAGCTATCGGTAACGTAGATGGCGGTGGGGTTTCAGTGACCACAGAGAAGAGTGAGAAAACCCAGGACGGTTATGGCCTCGGAGGGGGTGTGCCCCATGGCGTCCTAATCAATCTTTATCCGTGAGGGAGGGGGGATCATCCTCAGGGGGGATGTGGAGTCGTACTCAAAATAAAATGAACTGTACATAAGTACATCGTGTTTAAACATAAAGGAGGGTAGGAACAGGTAGCGCCGCAGGCGCACGGTACCCAACTTTTTTCTTTTTTTCTTTTCCCTCTTCTCTACGTTCTTTTGATCGCGCGAGCCGATTGCTCTCCACGGTGGGGTCACATGTGTGTGTGAAAACACTCTAAAGTACCCTTACTATGAACTATGAGATTCTCTGGTTTTCTTAAGGAAACCCCGGTTTGCAAAAAAAAAAAACGCACCACAAAAATATCCAAAAATCCCGGGACAAAGGACAGAAGTTAGCGCAAAGCCTGTCTCCACTTCACTATTTTTTTTTTTGCAAGGTGACTAAGCGAGAGCCTTATGTCCATCTTAACAAATCACCCTCTTTTTGTACCTCGTTTTCTGTTCTCGATTGTGATGGGTGGCTCAGCACAGTGAAGGTTTTTTTTACGTCATCCTCCCAACTTTCTTGTGTCATCCCTTTTTTTTTTCGCAATCTGTCAAGACAGTTTTTTTCAAAGACGTGTGGGGGAAAGCCAGAAGTAAAAGAAATAGCTCCCCACCCCGTGGTTCTTAGGTGGTTGCCGATACATTTTTAAAAATGCAACCAAGATGGGAGTGAGGGGAGACAGCGCAGATCAGTACGCACAAAGTATTTTTAAAAAAAAAGGGCGACATTGAGTACAGATCCTGCACTAGCAGGTGATTGTCGACACAACAAAAATTCTCCATTCCCTTCCCCCCTGCCCCCCCCCCAAAAAAAAAAGACAAGAAATATGCGCTGAAGTAATCGATTTCATGGAAATAATTAAAACAATACAGCACCCATCACCCCCTCTTCTTTTATCAGATGCAAACCACGAAATGGGTGTAGAACTGCATGGTTAGGGTCCACCCCTGAAAAACCCGGTCATTTTTTTTTTGTACCAAGTGTTACACCCTTTAGTGATTACTGTTTGTGTTATAAATAGTAAGTATATGAATGTATTTGTACCAAGGTACACTGTTCACAAGCTGTTGTATTTCAAATCAATTTTCGTTCCAACTTTTCAACCTCTTCCCCAATTTACCTTTCGCGCTTTATAAAAATTTTTACCCTCCCATTTTAGAATCAACAGAGAGTGTACGTTAAGATTTTTTGTCTTCAAATAGGTTTCCTCTTCAGGTAGTCAGTGGGAGTTGAAAACGTATTTCAATCAAAAGAAAATTTAATTGGGTGTTCACAAAAGCCACCGAATACCTTCCCTTTAACTTCCCATATCCCCACTTTTGTCGTAAACACTAAAATAGTCCAAATCTGTACACCAAACGCAGGAGCAAAAGAGAAAGGGAAGGAGACGGGAGGGGGGGCTGTACGGGGAGCGGTGAGGGAGGGAGTGGGGAGTAGGGGGAGGGGAGCCGAACAATGGGGCAGGCCGAATCAATCCCTACGTACCAAGCGTTGATCGCATCAACACCTCATGAGCATCAGGTATACCACGGCTTCGAATATCCCGCATCCCCCTCCGCATCCGGGTGTCTACACTAATACAACCAAGTTTTCAAAAAAAAAAAAGAGAAAAAAACAAACAAAAGCAAACATAATAAAAACTTCATTCAAACCCCCATCCGCATCCATCCGATGAAGCATTTAATTATCACCAAAAAAAAAAGAGACGTTATGGTTATGAACTGACCTCTTTTTTTTTTTTGTTAAAATCGGGCCCACAATGCTCCCTTTTTTTTAGGTCATTTTTTTGATCATGTTTTCCACGCATCTTATACGAGACCAATTGTAATCAACTAAGCACAACATATAAATTCATCTCATAACACACCTCCCCTTTTTTGGCATATAACATTTTTTTCTCTTTTCAGCTTAGTGACCCGCTCCGTCGCCGCCTTGGCCTCAAGCGCCGTGAGGATGACTATATGACAGCAAAAGAGCTGCGGATGGAGATCTTCGAACGCACAGAGCTGTCAGAGATCTACCAGGACTGGAAGGCACGCAAGGCGCTGGAGGCCTACCGCTTTGGGAAGGTGCCCTATCAGGTGGGGTATGGGTTTGCGTTTGGAATGTGCTGGCGGGTGCCGATAGACTTCTATCAGGGGTGGAAGGCTGCGAATTGGCGTCTCTCTGGTGCAGTGGCGCGGGTCAGACGAGAGTCGCACTTCACTGCAGGAAGATTCGCTTCGTTCCTCGGACTCCTTTATTTCTTCGAGACAGCCGCCTTCCAAGTAACCGGGAGAGTTGGAAAAGAAGAAACCACCGTCTCCGCCTTCTTCACAGCAGCTACCCTCGCCTCCCTCGAAGGCTGGAAACGCGCTACAGTGCAAGGTCTCACCACAGCCGGGTTTATGTTCTGTCTCCTTTCCTTCACGGAATGGATGCAGGTTCGTGTGGTAAAGACATCAGCTGTTTGAAGGGGAAAGAAGAGGGAGCTTATTTTTTGAATCACTATCCTCTCAAAAAATGTTTTCATTTAGCACCTTGGAGGGTTTGGAAAGGGGGAGTTTTTTTTAGGTGACTAAGCACAGAGAGGCCTAGGTTCATCTTATAAACTTTTCTCTTTTCAACTTACCTTCCTTCACCCCCCTGTAAGGGCAACCGTAGGTGAAGTAAGGTATAGTATTGAAATCGATGTGGGGGGGGAGTAAAGGGTCAATTTTACAAAACCAGATTTTGAGGAAAATTTTAGCCGAAAATGGGCCCCACGTATAAGGAACCGGGCTCATATTTCTCAAAATTTAAGTGCTCAAAAAATTGTCCAATTTTCGAGATTGACCCCACCACTGCACGGGCGGATCCCAAAAATGCAAATAAGGACCCTTTTTAATTTGTTCTCTTGAAATGTGTAATTTCATGTTTTCGCGAAAAAAATAACAACTGATCCTACAAGGGTTGAAGGAAGGTGGTTGAAAACAACAATAACAACAAGGACAAGTAATTGCTAAGAAAAAAGCGGGTGTGCTGTGGAAAACTCCGCGCGATTTTCGAAACCACCGTAGCATCCTGGCGATTTGCTGGTGTGATCGATGTGTTGTAGTCTGTGCATTCTGTGTTCCTTCCGCACTGCTCCAACGACGACTACAATGTGGGGAGCCTGTGGACAAAAACGAGCTGGACCACGCCGAGCCTGCCGAGCGGGCGTCCAACAACGCTATCGAGCAGATGGTGCTGGACGAAGAGGACAGCCCCCCTTCTTGAACGTTTCAGATGCTGGAGTCCGAGTGGGTCTGGCAGTGTACGAAGAGCGTTAGCATACCTGCAGAAGAGCAGAATGCTGGGCTTATTGTAGATTATTTCTACAGGATGGAGTTCCACATCACACCCCGTTTTTTTTCCGATAGCAATTACTTGTTTTTTTTTAGAGTCTTTTGAATACTTTCAACAAAAAGACCCTCCTTTAGTGATGTATGAGAAGACGTTTGTCATACGTCTTTTCTTCCTCATGACTAAGCCCCGGTGGCGCTTAGGTATACTTACCTTCTTTCTTTTATTCCCAAGCGCAACACTCCGGGGGTTCGATAACCCGCGGAGTGTCAGTGCCTGCGTCCCCGAGGCGTGTGCGCTGTCAACTTCACTTTTATTCGTAGGTCATATGCGAGGTTTGCTGATGCAGCCCCACATGCTCTAGTTGCTGAGCTTAGCACAAAAAAAAAAAAAAAATCCCCGCAAATTTCCCCACCCACGACCCATCCCCATTTTTCTGACCTTTCCCTTATCTCTACTAGCTCTTTGGAGCTCCGGAGTTTATTCGGGGAGTTCCACGAAAATGGAAGACGCATGTGTCCTTTCTGCATGTCTGTGCATCCTAGAAGGTACGCCGCAAAGTTTAAGACCCTTCTCTTCTCAAGACTGTCCAACTTCATCATACCAGGTGCCTTGCTTCAACAGCTGCAAACTCTTTTATAGAGATTGTCTGTTGCGATTCGCTGAAGCTCGCTTCCTACAAAACCCTGTTACGTCCCGGTAGGGTGTCATCTCTTGGGAGTGTCATCCTCACAAAGCTCTTTACCGCATTTGAAGCAGATGCGCAGTATGAGGAAGGGTGTTGACTCTGATGTTCGGCAGTGCCTCCATTTCATTTCCGTTGCCTTCATTGGCGGTGGTGTTGTGCATTGTGGGGTGTGCACTTAGATGGTGTCTCTGCATGTTTGTTCTGTTCTGAGAGAAACACACCATGTTGGAATGGAAATAATACCTATGGCGACCTTAACAAAGTGTACGCTGGTTATTGAAGATGAAGATCCTTCGTCTCGAGTCTTTCGAATGCACCCTGTGTGTGTTAGTGTATTGAGACACAGAACGTTGTTCCAGGACAGGCACTTTTGATTCTTTGTAGTTCCTTCCCTCCATCCCCGCAACCTTGCATATATCTAGCACAAAGCATCATCAACCTCACAGCAATACACACAGCACCATGTCGAAGCGATACGCAGACAGCACACCAAACCAGAACCCACCAAAAAGAAGAAAGCTTTCTGACAAGGACCTGCTGGAGGCTATCAAGAACGGCAACACCGCTGCCGTGCGGGCAGCACTCGAGAAGCTCTCCCCAGGCAGCAAAACGGAAACGGTCGCCTTCGAAGCTGTGCACGAGGCATGCAGAGGGAACCACAATGAATGCCTCGCACTGCTTCTTCCGTATGTCGAGACAACGCAGATGGGCTTCGGGATCCTGCTGAGTGAGTGTGTCCACGCAGACCACACTGCGTGCACGGAGGTCCTCTTGCAGCATTGGAAGTCAGTCTGCAGCAAGGTCGCCTTTGCCCCACACGACTCCAAGGACAGTGCAGGTCAGACGTCGCGCCTTTGTCCAGCCATGTGGGAGGACCCTGCAGTGTGTCAGGTATTCATCGGTGCAGGCGCAGATATCGAGACAAAGAACGACAAAGGGCGTTCGCCTCTGCTCTTGGCAAGCCGTTCAGGAGCACTCACAACTGTGAAGATGTTGGTCGAAGCAGGTGCGGATGTGCGTGCCACAGACGCCAAAAGAGCCACGTGTCTTATGTTTGCAGCGTATTATGGACACACCGATACTGTGCGCTATCTTGTGGGCTTGCCGGAGGTGGACCTGAACCACAGAGATACGAAGAGCAACACTGCGTTGCACCTTGCCGTACATCTAAACAATGCAGACGTGGTGGAGGTGCTCATTGATGCAGGGGCAGACGTTGAGATAAAGGCTGAAGGACACTCGCCTCTGCACGTGGCTACCATTTCAGGACAACTCACAACAATGACGGAGTTGATAAAAGCAGGTGCGGATGTACGTGCCACAGACGCCAAAAGAGCCACGTGTCTTATCTTTGCAGCGTATCATGGACACACCGATACTGTGATATATCTTGTGGGCTTGCCGGAGGTAGACCTGAATCACCAAGGTTGCGAGAACTGCACTGCGTTGTACTTTGCTGTGAAGAGAAAACATGCAGACGTGGTGGAGGTGCTCATTGATGCAGGGGCAGACATTGAGACAAAGAATGATAAAGGACACTCGCCTCTGCACGGGGCTAGCATTTCAGGAGAACTCACAACAATGAAGCAGTTGGTCAAAGCAGGTGCGGATGTACGTGCCACAGACGCCAAAAGAGCCACGTGTCTTACCCTTGCAGCGTCTTTTGGACACACCGATACTGTGCGCTATCTTGTGTGCTTACCGGAAGTGGACCTGAATCACCAAGGCACCAAGAGCTTCACTGCGTTGCACTTTGCTGTACATAAAGCACATGCAGACGTGGTGCAGGTACTCATTGATGCAGGGGTAGACATTGAGGCAAAGAATGATAAAGGACACTCGCCTCTGCACATGGCCAGCTTTTTAGGAGCACTCACAACAATGAAGCAGTTGGTCAAAGCAGGTGCGGATGTGCGTGCCACAGACGCCAAAAGGTACACGTGTCTTAGACTTGCAGCTTTTGGTGGACACACCGATGCTGTTCGCTATCTTGTGAGCTTGCCGGAGGTGGACCTGAATCACCGAGACAGCTACCACCGCACTGCGTTGCAGGTTGCTGTGAAGAGAAAGCATGCAGACGTGGTGCAGGTGCTCATTGATGCAGGGGCTATTGAGGGTTAGAAGAACCCTTCCTTGGCCAGCGAAAGGTACAAAGTGTACCAGCCAAAACAATGCGAAGCTGCGTCCGCACGAGTACCAGCTCGAATAGTAACACACTCAGCACAGATGTATCTGGAATCACGAGATCACCAAACCCAGGCGAGTCCGCCTTCTACCAGCACTTCTATAACCATGTGTGTGTGTGACCCTCCGTGTGTCCTTTCTGCATGTCTCTGCATCCTAGAAGGTACTCCGCAAAGTTTAAGACCCTTCTCTTCTCAAGACTGTCCAACTTCATCATACCAGGTGCCTTGCTTCAACAGCTGCAAACTCTTTTATAGAGATTGTCTGTTGCGATTCGCTGAAGCTCGCTTCCTACAAAACCCTGTTACGTCCCGGTAGGGTGTCATCTCTTGGGAGTGTCATCCTCACAAAGCTCTTCACCGCATTTGAAGCAGATACGCAGTAAGAGGAAGGGTGTTGACACTGATGTTCGGCAGTGCCTCCATTTCGTTTCCGTTGCCTTCATTGGCGGTGGTGTTGTGCATTGTGGGGTGTGCACTTAGATGACGCCTCTTCGTGTTTGTTCTGTTCTGAGAGAAACACACCATGTTGGAATGGAAATAATACCTATGGTGACCGTAACAAAGTGTACGCTGGTTATTGAAGATGAAGATCCTTCGTCTCGAGTCTTTCGAATGCACCCTGTGTGTGTTAGTGTATTGAGACACAGAACGTTGTTCCAGGACAGGCCCTTTAGCTTCTTTTGTAGATCCTCCCCTCCATCCCCGCAACCTTGCATATATCTAGCACAAAGCATCATCAACCTCACAGCAATACACACAGCACCATGTCGAAGCGACACGCAGACAGCACACCAAACCAGAACCCACCAAAAAGAAGAAAGCTTTCTGACAAGGACCTGCTGGAGGCTGTCAGGAACGGCAACACCGCTGCCGTGCGGGCAGCACTCGAGAAGCTCTCCCCAGGCAGCAAAACGGAAACGGTCGCCTTCGAAGCTGTGCACGAGGCATGCAGAAGGAACCACAATGAATGCCTCGCACTGCTTCTTCCGTATGTCGAGACAACGCAGATGGGCTTTGGGATCCTGCTGAGTGAGTGCGTCTATGCAGACCACACTGCGTGCACGGAGGTCCTCTTGCAGCATTGGAAGTCAGTCTGCAGCAACGTCGCCTTTGTCCCACACGACTCCAAGGACAGTGCAGGTCAGACGTCGCACCGCCTTTGTCCCGCCATGTGGGAGGACCCTGCAGTGTGTCAGGTATTCATCGGTGCAGGGGCAGACATCGAGACAAAGAATGATGAGGGGCATTCGCTTTTGCACTTGGCTAGTCGTTCAGGAGTACTCACAACTGTGAAGATGTTGGTCGAAGCAGGTGCGGATGTACGTGCCACAGACGCCAAAAGATACACGTGTCTTACCCTTGCAGCGTATTATGGACGAACCGATACTGTGCGCTATCTTGTGGGCTTGCCGGAGGTGGACCTGAATCAACAAAGCAGAACGAACCGCAGTGCGTTGCACTATGCTGTTTATCAAAAACACGCAGACGTGGTGCAATAGCAGGTCTGTGATGCTCCTAAATGTCCTAGGCTGCACGCGCACTACACTGACGCATTCAACGAGTCTGATTGCCTTACGGCAACCTATCTTGAAGAGGACGGGAAATCTTTTGAACTTGCGTCGTGATGAGGATCGATGATTGCAATTATTCTCCTTGAATGAGGAATGCCTAGTAGGCGCAAGTCATCAGCTTGCACTGATTACGTCCCTGCCATTTGTACACACCGCCCGTCGTTGCTACCGATTGGCTGTAGGATAGAGTTTGGGGGAGGTTGTTTTTTCCGGATTCCGGTTTAGACGTTCCAAATCCAAGCAATATTTTTCAGCTAGAGGAAGCAAAAGTCGTAACAAGGTTGCTGTAGGTGAACCTGCAGCAGGATCATTCCCAAAGTCGGCTCTGTGTTTACACAGACTGATAATGGTCATTAGTAAGGCAAAGAATTTTCCCAAAGCTCCGAGCTTTTGGCGTCCCTGTTAGTAGCGCTGTCTACTGCAGGCGACAACAACTGCACTTATCGGTGGATGTCTTGGCTCTGGGATCGATGAAGACCGCAGCTAGACGCGATATTCAATGGGAATTGCAGAAGCATGAGACTCATCAGGTCGTCGAACGCATTTGCGGGCCGGGTTCGCCCGTGCCCAGCAGCTGTTGAGTGTCGCTTATAAATTTTATTACTATATATATATTTAATATATATATGGGGTTTATAGGTTGATGCAGGGGCAGACATTGAGACAAAGAGTGGTAGCGGACGCTCACCACTGCACGTGGCTAGCATTTCAGGAGAACTCACCATTATGAGGATGTTGGTCAAAGCAGGTGCGGATGTGCGTGCCACAGACGCCAAAGGAGACACGTGTCTTATCTTTGCAACGTATAATAGACACACCGATACTGTGCGCTATCTTGTGTGCTTGCCGGAGGTGGACCTGGATTACCATGGCAGCGGCTACTACACTGCGTTGCACGCTGCTGTACATAAAAAACATGCAGAAGTGGTGCAGGTGCTCATTGATGCAGGGGCAGATATTGAGACAAAGGATGATAAAGGACACTCGCCTCTGCATGACCAGCTTTTTAGGAGCACTCTCAACTGTGAAGATGTTGGTCGAAGCAGGTGCGGATGTGCGTGCCACAGACGCCAAAAGAGACACGTGTCTTATCCTTGCAGCGTATCATGGACACACCGATACTGTGCGCTATCTCGTGGGCTTGCCGGAGGTGGACCTGAATCACCAAGGCAGCGACCACCGCACTGCGTTGCAAGTTGCTGTGAAGAGAAAGCATGCAGACGTGGTGCAGGTGCTCATTGATGCAGGGGCTATTGAGGGTTAGAAGAATGCCATTGTTCTTGTACGTGCATCTTGGTTAAAGTTGTACTTTTCATGCGGCGTCAGTTTTTTCCGCGGTAGGAACGCTGGCACTCATGTCAGGGACACACTGCCTGACCATGCAGTGTGTAACCGCCAGCGCTTCGCACCCGACGCCACCTGCGCCCTCCTCAAAGCAACGTACCGGTTTTTTTTATAGAGGCCACCAAGTGCAAAACCTTCACTTTCGACGACGAAATCAAATGTGCTTGACAGGACCTCAACGGGTTTGGCTACTGGCGCGAGCTGACGATCCCGTTGATTGTATGAACTCGCTGGGTGACGCACCAAAGAGGGGCTTAGACAGTGACAAATGTGTTGCAGGGGAAGGAGACAGCCCAGAGAAGGTACATGAACTACGCTCGCATTCCACACTCCCATTGCGCAACCCTACCTTGATGACCTCATCGCCAGTGTCCGGGGCAACATGCATTCCGCGGGGGTGTGAAAATCTGCGTTACCTGGCCCCCTTTATTGGGTAACCGTATGCATGACAATGAAGTGCACTCTGGGGTTCGATACCCCCCGCGGGGAACCACTGTCTTCCGATGAACTGAGGCGTTTGCGTTTGCACTTTCAACTCCTATACCACACGACAACCAATTCTGATCAAGGTGGCCTCAATACGAGTCTCCGGGTCAATATCCAAAACCGCTTTTTTCCCCTCCCTAACAACAAACTTGCGAAAACCCACACAGCTGATGCCACGCATATAACGAATACGATCAAAAGCTGACTAGCCACGAGAGGCATTCATCATTATAATTTCTTTTCTTTCTTTTCTTTCCCCCCCCTCCACAAACCCCTTCTTCCTCACTACTATCCAGACCCAACACACCTCCCCACTTTCACCCTTCTAACCCCTCCCCAATGGCACGCATACAATCCAAAGACCGCACAGACGATTTGAAAGCATTGTGGGGACCTTTACGGAAGGAATTTCAGGATTCTTCTCCACCTTCTTCTTCTTCTTCTTCCCCTTCATCTGCACCGAGGAATACTGCGGTGCTGGCGCTTAAAGATTTGCGGGGTGTAGTGGATCGGGTAGGGGTGGAAGTGGAGGCGGTCTGCCGAGAAGGGTTTTTGTCCGGCCGATCGGCGCGATTGGTGGATAAGATTCGTGGGGTGAAGGGGCTGCTATGTGCCACGAATGGGAAGGTAGCGGAGATGAAGACTCATTTTGACAGTGCAAGGGATGCGGCAGAGCGGAAGGCTAATGCAGGGAGGTTGGTAAACGCGCTTTTCGCACTTCGTGAGCAAGACCCCACCTCCGCGCAGGGCTACGATATGTACTGTGTTGTGTGCGAAACGCTGCAGGAAGCGCTGCAGGCCCACGAGGCAACCCTCATCGTATTAGCACAGTTTCATCAGACGCAACAGCAGATGGGGCGACAATGCACAGAACACCGCCAGGCCCTGACCTCACAATACAAAGAACAGCTGCAGACCGAAACACAACAGACACAAAATGACTCTTCTGGCCCTGCAAATGCCAAGGCCGGGGCTATGATGGAGAAGGTGATCGGGCAGCATATGAAAAAATTGTTTGGGGAGAAGGAGAAGGAGAAGGAGAGTGTACAGGGCACAGCGCTGCTTCGAGAGGAGCAGGAAAAGGAGCAGGCTCAGACGGGGTTGGTTGAGAACGAACAGGTTTTGGAATCTCTTATGGATGAAAGCTATGACATGGCTGCCATCACAGAGTCTGTCAACGAGATAGCTGCTATGTCCGAGCTCATGGTAGCAGAACTAGGTACACAAGCTGATCAACTCAAACTCGTCGATGAAAACGCACGCCGAACCCGAGGCGATCTAATAGGTGCCCGCGATCAGCTCCAAAAGGCGTCAGAACAGAAGTACTCCTGGACCCTCATCCTCGCCTTCACAGTCTTCTTCATGGCCAACTCTCTTATTCTCATTCATATGATACGTCCTTAGGGGAAAGGACAACCTAACGTTTACGGGGAAGGAGGGTGGGGCTATCCAGAATCTAACCTCTAGAGAGCTTATACAGAAAGGGGGGAGTTTTTTTTTATAGATATTTTTAGGTCGCGATTCGTCTCATATCTGTAGCATAGGGGGCGTGCTGTGGGAGAGAGGTTTAGTGGGCGGGTTTGAAAAAGTTGGTGGAGCTCAGAGAGGCTTAGGTTCAGCTAAACCCTTTGTTTGATCATTTGCCTTGTGTGTATCCGTCTTGGTGTACCTGGTGACATAGAGGGTGTACCTAGCCACTCCCTGACGGAGGGGCTACGTGGTTACCTTTATGTGGAAATGCTCTTTCGGGTTTTGAATGGACGAAAACGGAACGTTGTTGGGGCTTGATGTGAGTCGGATCCCCCCTTAGCAGGAGGTGGGGAGGGGGAAGGGGGGGTGGGTGTTCTGTCGTAGAACGGCCTACTAGGTGCGTTGGTATTATGTATCATCGCTTGCCTTTTTGCCTTTGTGACGGTGGTTGGTTTTCGTGGCTACTTTTTTTTACGTGGGTCGAGAACGATGATGAGCATAGCTCACCACCTCTCCCCTTGCTGGGTATCGTACTGTGGGATGATTCTCCCCTAGAGGGTCGCGTCTCTTGCGCTGGTTGGGGGTGGGGTGGGGGTGGGGTGACGTCCTCTGTCATGGCGCACTGCACCTCGAGTTACGTTGTGTTTTCTACATAGCAGATGATGGGTTGCAGGAGCGTGAGAATGGGGGCTAGGGGGACAGAATGAGGTTGATGATCATGTAGCGTTGCCGGGAAGGGGGTTTGAAGGAAGTGTGTAGAGAGGTGCGTTAGGCAGTGTTTTAAACGCGTTGATGTGACCAATATGCACGCTGAAAAAATATTGTGAAAAATAATCACACCCCGCTTCTCGCAGAATTCAGACAATACCGACACGCCCCACTGAGAGTTTGCGAAGTTCAATTTCACACCACACAGGCCCCCCCCTCCTCCCCCCTTTCAGTTCTTCCTCCCCCCCCACTACCTTCACACTATCGAGCTCAGAGGTGTGCGCCAGGGGCGCCGGTAGGCGTCCCCGCACCTCCCCTCTTCCCCTCTTCCCCTCTCCTCTTCCATTTTCTGATGTCAATGGAATGCGATGAGAGGAGAAAGCGATGTGATATCCCGGTCATGGCGATGTTGTTGGTTGCAACGTTGGTGAGCACTGTTGCATCGTTGGGTGGGGGGTTGGTGCTGTACTTTCAGGGTCTCGAGGCTTTAGAGGACTCCGTACGCGAAACGTCGGTAGGGGAGATCCACACTGTGCGGGACCATGTTGTCTCGGTGTTCGATAAGGTGCGGAACTCATCTCTCACGATGCAAAGGTTTCTGTTCTCAACGGACATTCTCCGAACCAACACTTCGCCCCCTGAATGGGAGGGCACCGTCCGATCTCTTGCATTTGCTCAGGTCTCTGGGTCATCTGTGCTATACTCCTCGGGTATAGAACTGCTTCCGGTACGCCAGGGTGATCCTGACGAAGTATTTTATTCCGGGGTTTGGGTAGAGCACGCCCACTCAAACACGCTGATCCACGGCAGTTACGGTGGAGCTGTGGCACCCTCCGTTTCGTACAGCGAAGGGAAGGCTGTGGTTCGGGTTGCGTGCAGCACTCTCACCGCAGAAGGATCTATTGCGAACAAAACGTACTCCTATACTACAGAGCTAGGGTCATATGGGGCCTTTCCAGACCGAACCGAGATTGTCACCGTTCCCATGCAGCGAGCCTCTGTTGCAGGCCCGGTATCAGCGTTTCAAGAGTTTGTTACTTATTACCGTGCTCCAAAGTCTCCTCACCCTTGGAGTAGATATCAATGGGTGGCAGTCCGGGTTGGGTTTTTTTTGTCTGCCTGGCAGGACCATTTTGACGTACTGAACACCGCTTCGTGGCGCTCCTCAGACGTTTCGGTGTTGCTGATAGACAAACAGAACGGCATGGTCCTGGCAGCCTCGTCTTCCCCTGCAGGGAGTTATTGTACTGAATACAAAGAAGCTTCGTACGATACAGAGCTATTACGGTGCATGGTGTTGATTGAAGACCTGCCTCGCCATATGCAGGAAGCGTACAACACAATGCAGGGACTTAAAAATGACGCATTTTCCAAACAATCACTGCACGGCGATGAGTACTTCCTTCGCAGGGTTACCCTGAGCACTCATGGAAGGAGGTTGGAAATCATTTGGATGCGTCCAGCGTCTATTGTGCAATTCAAAGTTCGTGAGGCGCTGTGGCTTCTCATTGCCTTTACGGGGATGGTGCTGTTGTTTGATGCGTTTATTACTGTGGTGGAGATTGCGTTCATTGCGCTTCCGTTGAGAAGGGTGTCCACTGCGATTCGGGAAATCGGTGATATGAAGCTGGATCAAGCAGCGGCAGAGGTAACACAACACACAGGGGGTGTCATGCTGAAGGAGATGAGACTTCTCTCAGTGGGGATGGTCGAAGCGGTGCAGCGTTTACAGCAATACCGGAAGTTTATTCCGCCATCAGTCCTTTCCTCTGAGTATGGCATGCATTGTGGTCCTGATGCAGAAGGGGAGGGCGGGGAGGAGGAGGAGGGTCTGTGTGCAGAGCAAAGCGTCCCGCATTCTCTCTCCCATTCATTGACGTCCGTCTATTCGATGCCAGGTAATGTTACCCAGGCCACCCAAAAAAGTTCTGTGAAATCCTCGCCCTTCGTTTTTGAGCTTTTTTTGGTAACAAAGAGTGTGTCGCTTCTTGCTGTGAACGTTGTGGGGTGGCAGCGTGCGGTGGGGGGTGGGCCTGATTCGAGACTGCTAGAGAGCCATGCTGATATTGTGACTACCGTCATTCAGACGACTTCTGCGTTTCGTGGTGTGGTAGACACATTTATTGCGGACCGGTTTCTGGTGGGGTGGAACACATCGAAGGCGAAGAAGGGGGACTCCACGCTTTCCTGCGTCACCACTGCGATGCACCTCAGTGTCAACCTCGCCCAATACACCCTGTCCACCGCAGCAACCAGCGGCAAGGTGCGGATAGGGAACCTCGGCAACAAAGTTCTCCGGCGGCACACAGTGCTGTCACCCCTGATTGCGTTGCTCTACGAGATGGAGGCGTACTGCAAGGTCTTTGGCCATAAATGCATTGTTGACGACAGAAAAGCGCACCGTCTAGACGGTGTCTTCGACTACGTAGTCCGAGAAGGGCTGCACACAAAGAACCTCGGGGTCGTTCCTGTCAGCTCTATTACCGGTCCGTCTAAGGTGTTAGAAGGTCTGAGTGGACCCCCACGGCATACCGGAGCACGCAACACATTTGCGAGGAACGTCATAACTCAGAGATGGGATGATATATTGAAAGTCCCAGATGATGTACACGAAATACCCCACCTCGTCACGGCCTACCAAGAAAGGGAGTTTACCCCATTCCACCAAGCCTTTGGAAGAGATGAAACGACCCGAGGTACACCTGAGTTGCCCGCCATATCACCACCGAAGCGCAATGCAGCACCAAGCAGCTCTTCCGAAGGGAGGTCGCACGAAAGGGGTTGCGTTGGCAATCCATTACTACCCCCGTCTTCAAGGTGATTGGGGATAGAAGTGGGGGCAGTGTTCTACAATACGTGACCTAACCTCATATTGATACGTATTAATATGCGTCGGTATTAATGCAAATCAAAACGTATTTTAGAACACTAGGGGGTGGGGAGGGGGGGTAGTTGTGCCTTAGTAAGCGATGTTGTGAACCGCTTTGGAGTAAGGTTCGGTTGACCACATTTTGGAGAGAAGTGGTGATGTGCCTGTGATAAGCGGAGGTTATGAGAGGAGGTGGTGTGAAGAGGGTGTGTCACAGTGCCCAACCGTTTTAAAGAAATGTATGAGGGTGCATTCATCTTATTTGGTGCTATCCAGGGGGCGGCGTTTTGCAAAGTTTCACAAAGTTTCACAAAATTTCAATCCTATGCACAACATGTCACAACGTTTCACAACGCTTCACAACGCTTCACAACGTAATATTCAATTTTTTTGCCTTTTTTGACGATATCGCCTATAATGTGTATATCCTCTGTAGAGAGAGAAGAGAAATGAGAAATTTTTCTTTTTATCTGTTGGCTGTTTTCGATGGTAAAAAATACTGCATTTTTTTTCTTCCATTTTGACCGTCATACATACCCAACTCAAATCAACAAAATAAACACACCCTCTCATCCCTTTACAAGGTGACTAAGTGCGAGAGCATCTTAGGATCATCTTCGTGAGTCCGTACGGGGCTCTCATGCATCAAGTTTCATATCTTTTTTTTTTCCATTTTTTCTTTTTCTGGTTTGTCTGCGAATCGTTACCGTGGGATGCGGTCTTGAAGATTTTGGGATTTTAAAAACTCTAAGGAGGGTTTTTCCCCCACCAATGTTTGTTGTGTCACTACGATACCCTGAACTATTTAAAAAAAACACTAATGTGCGGACTTCCCTTGAAGGTTCCTTTTTCATTAAAACAAAGTGCTCTTTAGGGTTGGAGACGACCTACGTCTATGCTTTCCGTACAAAAAGGCTTCGGCCAACATTTGAATTCAGACCCTAATTATTCACCCAAGGTGAGTACTTCAGTGATTGTCGACACAACACAACAAAACAAAAAAAAACCAAATGCGTAGCTCACACGAGAAAAAGTGAGGTCCACACACGTTCTCAATGATTCAAAAAATAGCTATTTTATTCGAGTAAAATAAGAACCATTTTATTTCACGCGAAAAAGGTATGTCGGGTTTTGGTTCGACGAAAAAAATAGTAACTCTGATAGGTAAGTAAAAGGAAAAAAGGTTTTTTCGTTGATTGCTCAATTACCCTGTTTGAGGGGTGATTGGCGACCGTATCTGAGGAACTATTTCTCCTTTAAGCTACGCTTGTAGGAATAAAAATAAAAAAGACGACAAAGACCTTCCCCCCCCTTTTTTGATCTTCTGGTGCCCTGGTGCCCGTACTTCGGAAAAAAAGTGGAGCTTGCACAACTGTGGTAACACAACCGAGGCAACTACACTACTGCAACAATTTTTCAAAGGAAAAAGAAATCACCCCTTTTTTTTTGTTACTTCTGTGCGATAGGATTCATGCGGATTAAGCAGGCCACCTTTGGTACTGTAATCCAACTCATCTTTCCTTTGCATGGGGGTTTTCTTCTCAACGTGCGCTCGCTCTCTCTCTCTCTTTCTCTTTCTCTCTCCCCTGAATACCAAAACAAACAAAAAAAATATAAAAAGACGAGGAGACATCGTTGGACAAGTTCCACCGTGTCTAGTTTCAAAAAAAAGTATTTTTAAAACTTTTTTTTCTTTCTCAAAGTGCGTGGTGTTTGTAGACCCATGATGTGTCCATCTATACCTGGACACATCAGGGGCTTTTTGTTGAACAGTAAAAGATGTGTGGACACATTCATCTTCTTTTTTTTTTTTCAAGGTGACAATGTACGAAAGTGCTTAGGTTGTCTTACCCCCTTTTTTTTACAGATGTGTGTGCACAGTGAGGTGCATTCACTTTACCCAACCTTTTTCCACACTGCAAAAAACGGACAGAGGAACCCGTTTCACAGGGTTTCTGGAGGAAATGCCACGAAGGACCCCCCCCGCAGTTTGAGATCCAGCCCACGATCTGGATTTTCTTTTTACAATATTTTGTGACCATTCATCTTTTCAAATTTTCTTCTTATTTTTCTTCTTCTTTTTCTTCTTCCTGTGATATGTTTAGTATCCTGGGAAAGCTTGGGGTTCAGTCTACAAGGTGCAAAAAGAAAAAAAGGGGGGATTTTCTCGTTTCTCAGTGTTATGGTAGCGACAAGGAAAGCCAGATATCCGTGATATCTGGCTGTCTGTGATGTCGTTTCTCTCCTTTTGGGAGTGGCTTGTCATGGAGACACCTGGCCATTTTCCCATTATGGACTTTTCACTGTGTAGGGAATCCGTCCCAACACCGTTCACCCTCAGGTACACCGTCATAAATTGCATCCGGTGGCCTTTTTGTGGCACTTCCTCCTGAAACTCTAACGCTCTTTTTGGATATTTTGGAGTGGCTGAAATGGGGGGTGAAAAAAGTACGCAGAAGTACGCAAGAAGTGCGAATCACCCCCCTTCAGCCCACACCATACCTTTTTTTTCCATTTTTTTCGACAAAAAAATTGCCATCCCCTCTTAACACCCACTACACCCTCAGGTATAAATCATCTTACACTACACTTCGTTCTATTTCATTGTTTTTTATTTCATTTTCTTTTCCTTTTTTCCTTTTTCCATTTACCCTCCATTTACCCAAACAAAACAACAACCTTTTTATTACCGACACTTCTCTCTCCGCAAAACCCCCCTTTTTTTTTGTTCCACAACTTTTTTCTCTCTCCCTTTTCTCCTAAATATGTTTTAAAAGAAGGGACCAATTTTTGCCCTTTTTTTTCTTCCTCTCTCTCTCTCTCTTTGCTTTTATTGACTTTTTATTTTAATTTTTATTTTTGTCTTTTTTTCTTTTCGTTCTGTGCAACAATGCAGACTAGTCTGCGTCTCAAAAACGCGCAGCCTTCCCCCCTTTCAGATCCCTTAGAATGTCATCTCGACGCCGAGAACGACTGCTTCGCCACTGCCGAACCCTTCTCCGTCTGCACCAATGAGACCCCGGTCACCGCCTTCTCCACCTCTACGCACGGCAGCATTTTTATGTCAACCCTTCCAAAGGCACCGTTGTCCCCTTCTTCTTCTCTTTCTATACATGAATCAACGGTTTCGTATTTGCCGTTTGAGATTTGGGTTGTGGTGCAGGGCTTTGGTGGGATGGAGGTGAACATCGTGTTGTCCTCTGTCTGCAATGAGTTGAAGCAGATTTGCCAGGCAACGTTGGCAAAGAAATATCGGGTTGTCTTGGAGAGGATGCCGTGTACATTGTCCTTAGCGAGGCAGGATGCGGTGTGGACGATACGGATGTCGCATGAGAAAGTAGTGGTAGTGAGGGAGCGGCAGGTGGTGGCAGTGGCAGGGTATGACTGGGTGGCGAAGCTGGTGGAGTGGTTAGGGGTGTTGTGCTTACCCGGGGATGTCTCTCCGTCTCGCGGGTCATGGGCCCCCCTGCTCTCCACCTCACCCCCGCACCTCTCATCGGTCTCGCTCGCAAACGACTTCTTCGCCACAACCCTACCCGGTATCGATACCGACCCACCCCCAGACCCGGTCCCCGTTGTCCGCCGCCCCCAGCATGTCATCTTCAACGGGCCCTTCCTCTTAGAACGTAACGTCTACGACCATCACAGCGACCTAATATACCCAGTGGAGTCGACGGTGATAAAGGCAGATCCGAAAAGTACTTCATATCTGCGGTATGTAGAGGGGGGGAGGAGGGAGGGGGGAGGAGGTGAGGGAAACAGTAGAGTGGATTGTATTGTGGGGAAGGTTGTCATTTTTTTTTTTTTTGTTAAATCCGGACAGGGTCCTCAACCGTAGACAAAGTCTGGCCACAGATTTGTCTAAGTTAAAAAAAAAGGCTAAAAAAAAATTTTCGCGCTCCGCGCGAAAAGGTCCTGTACAAAGCTAAAAATTGGGGGCTTTTTTTTTTTGTGTTGCTTTTTCGAAACTCGTTAAGTGGTCTTTTCATTTCAATAGAAGAGTTCGACAAATGAACAATCACACCCCACCCCACCCCTTCGCCCCACCCGTACCCCTAACCCCATTGTCCCCCCAACCTGATAAGCATCACACAGAAACTCTAACCTTCTTTCTTTTAAAGGCTTCAAAAATCCTTTGGATTTGGTCAGGCGTAAATTTATTCTCATTTGTCTCTGCCTGTTTGCACATAAGAATGCATAGCAGACTTGAATCCAGCAGTTTGTTTCTGTAGCTATTCTTGACGTACTTCATGCCGTTGAAGCAGCGCTCGTCTTCAACTGATGTGACGGGGATTGACAACCCAAGCAAAACAAGATCCCTCATAATGGGGTAGGCGTCTCCTGCGGAACTTGTCAAGAATGTTGCGATCAGGTCCGAAGTGTCCTTTGTTGTAGTTCTCTTCGACAAAACGTCCACCAGGATCCTCCATTCTTTCACAGCTACAGCTTTCTTTGTCTCCAGACTGTTCAGTTCTGGCGACTCCTCAACGAACGGCGTCGTGTCCACGCTCAGTAACGGCGTTGTTTGAGTGCGCGATATCACAGTATGCTCCGTCTTGGAGTACTCTGGTCTCCCACGCGTCTTCTCGCCCACAACATCGTACTTTTTGTACTCGAGTGTATGCAGCTCAGTAAATTCCTCGATGAGCTTCTTCACCTCGGTGTTGCCGTAGATCGCCAGCCCGTCCGCGTTAGCAGGGAGGTTGCGGATGTCGAATACTGAGAAGCATCTCACAATGTCCATGTTCACGAATCGTTCACTGAGGCACTTCAGCAGCTCCTTGAGGTATGGCTTGCAGACCGTGTCGTGATGAATCGCAAAGTTCCGACGGGAAAGTTTTGTACCGTGGCATTGATTATACCTCGGTACCCATTCTGGGTAGAACGGGAACATGTTCGGGTTGGTTTCAAGCAACGACAATGACGCAACACATTTGTCGATGTGGCTGCAAACGGTGAGCAGGTTTGTGTTCCTGCTCTGGAGCGACGTCGACAGCACGTTCAACTCGTCCAGGACCACCGTCATGAAGGACAACGTTGCAAAAAAACCGGGCTCTTTGATGTGCTGCGCGATGAACGGTGCTTCCACGTCGCCGGCCTCTCCAAGCTTGCACAGGGCGCTGTGCACGGCGGGGTACTCCTTGCGGACGGTGCTGCAACACCTGCCGTTGGTGAGCCACCGGGTGTCACCCGGCTTTGCGATGAGGATGTCACAGTACTCACACAAGTCGCGAAGTTCCTCCAGCATCTCCTCCAGGGTGTCGAGCTTAATCTTGGATCCCGAAAAAAAAACCCACACCCACCGCAGGCCGTCGAAGAACCGGGTAATCTCCGGCGATTTCCCCTCTGCCGCTGCTTCTGGGCCACAGAGTGCGAGGGAGTGTGCGTAGCACCAGGTGAAGAGGGCGCCTGGGTTTATGTCTGCACGGATTTGTTGTTGGCAGCCCTTGTTCGAGGAACGCATTGCCGATGCGCCATCAAACGAGCATCCACTCATCTTCCCGTAGTCGAGCCCGAGCTGGTCTATCCACTTCGTCAGCAACGACGCGTAACCAGCCCCCGTCTGGTCCTTCAGCTCACCCATCATGATGAGCTTCTCGACGGGGGTGGCACCGACCATGTATCGCACGACGAAGACGAGTTGCTCCTTCTTGCTGACGTCGCGTGAGCAATCCCCCGACAGGCCCCAGAAACGGGAGGCTTTGACCTGCTTGAGGAGGTCTTCTGTCAACACCTCCGTGATGCAGGACATGATCTCTAAGACTGCACCGCAGCTGAGATAGCGTATTTGTTGTCTGAGGTATGCCTCCATGTCGGTGCACTCCAGCTTGTCTGCGAAAAAACTCAGAAACTCCTCCAAGTTAGAGTGCCCTACACCTTTGCGCGCGAGGAAAACAATAACCTCAATGCATATTTTCAGCATTTTTTGGTTGAACTCGACTTCTTTGTCGCTGTTGGCGTGCAACGTGTGAAGCACGGTTCCATTGGAAGCCTGCAGAGCGGCAGCCTTCACGAGACGTTGGTGTTTGGGGTCGCCTGCATGCGCAGGGAGGTCTCTGGCGAGCTTGGTCTTTGCATGAGAGAAAGCACCACAATACAAGCACTTGAACTTGTCTTCACCCACCACCAACCAGGGGGAAAAACGGTTCAAATGGCCCTGCACCGTGCTCTCCCGCAGACCCATACAACCTTTCTCCTGCGCTTCGCGTTTACGTTTCAGCGTGTTGGTGGAGTCGGTGTTCGCTGGTGCGGTCGTGGTGTTCGTGAGGTTGGGATTGTTCGTGTTGGAGTGCGTGGGACCTAAGAAGACAACATCGCCGTCAGAAGAGTACTCGTCGACATCATCGATTTCCATTGCTGCCTCGGGTTGCTCGGATGCTGCGTTGCGTCTCACTGGCACACATTGCTCCTCCTCCTCTTCTTCGGACGTTGAATCCACGTACTTAACAGCACTCACCTGTGGAGCCATCATCACCACACGTTTCTTCACCTTCTTGCCTTGCGACACCTGGCTCTGCACAGACACGGCAGAGGCATCGCTGTCTCCCCCCTTCTCTGCTTCGTTCATGGCGAACTCATGCGCCTCCGCAACGATCGTCAGGATCGTCTTCCGCTTGCTCCCCTCCCTGTCGTCGTCCGCCAGTTTGGCGCGATCAAACTCCTTCAACCAGAGTTTGAGCACCTTGTTGGTGTCGTTCTGGTGGTTTTTAAACCCCCTCACCGTCCCCTCCGCCACAAGAAAAAGGTGAAGGGAAGCGAGCCGGGGTGTCGGACCATCGGGGATGGACTTGTACTTGCCTGAAGACCACAGGTCGTAGTGCGTATCCCCTTTGTTGGGTTCCACCACACGTACCACAGGTGCCGCAACAGCTCCCTTCTTGAACATGGACACGATGGTGGGCTGTGCTTTGGAGGTCTTGGCAGTGGCAGGCATTTTTGCGGATGAGTTTGTTCAATTGTAGTTAGTCTGAGGAGGTGGCTTGTGTGGGTGGGTACAATGGGGTCCGCGCAGGTGAGGACTGAGGGAGTCTTGAGGGAACTCATTTTTTTTTTTGTTTTCAGTAAAGCTTCTTCTCTTTCAAACCACCCAAAAACCCAAAACCCAGGTTTTGTCTAACTTAGACAAAGCGTTTTTCAAAAAAAAAAAAATTGTCTAAGTTAAGGCCTAACTTAGACAGGTTGAGGACCCTGAATCCGGAGGAATCCCGCATTGAAGCTGGAGAGCAGAGTAAGGGGGTGTCTTAGGGGGGTGCAATGCATGTCCTAGTTTTTGTTTTGCAAGGCAGGTGAGAGACGTCATGTCCGTATACTACCGATGGAGCATCGTACGTCGTCTGCAACCCAAAAAGAGGTGCGACAACTCGATATATCCTATCGGGCAATCGTGGTGATTGCTGGGACACTTCGCGTCATCTCTTCCTCGCTCTTCCCCCGATATGATGACCAATAAGTCAATTTGCATCTTTCGGACGGAGTGTCTGATGCCTTCCTCAGCCGGATCGTCAGCTGCCTCCATCTTCATGGAGTAGGCACTCCTTGCTGGGGTGGTGGCATCTCGCAGTATCCCTCCCACAAACATGCTCGACTTTGTCGATCGTGTTGTCGAGGAGGGTGTGCAATCTATCGCCGTCAGGTCTTTGCAGCGTTGGCACCACTGTTCGCCTCCAGGATAGTTGCAGTGCCTTCCTTGTATATCTTCCTTGGACAGAATAACCCTTTTTGGAACACTTTTGTCAGGCCTGTAGTGCTGGCGTCTCCAAGACACCCCCCCTGCGGGCTGAGGAAACAGGAGAGGGGAAAAGATTAGTCTCTCTGATTGGCTTCGGTGGGCACCAGGTAGATTAGTGAACACAGATCAGTTGGTTTTATGTCATTTTCAATTTTGCCAGGGGTTTTAAGTGTTGGAAGATGATTGAAGAAATATAAAGGCAGTCAAATGGCTGCACTAAACGGATTATTATTCAAAACCACTACAATACCTATTCCTATTACAGGATCAGAAATCTGTACGATATGTGTGAGGATATTTACACGGACGGTGTTTCGTTGAGTGGATTTGAGTGCGTCGGGTGGGAGGGGTCGTGAAGAACAGAGGGCACACTGTGTATCCATCGTATTCAAATTGGGTACACTGTCACGAGAGGGCTTTGTATTTCAACTCAACTTCAAAGCACAATACCACCGAAGGTACAACACACAGTTCATATCGCAACCCTACTAAAGAAAGCCCCTCTTCCCCCCCTTTTTTTTTGAATCAAAACCAATTCCTTCCTTCGGAGTATTTTGTCTTCCCTTTTTTTAAATCCGGAGGGGAAGGGAGTACAGGTTACACCCTTTAATTGCTTTACTCGTTGCTAAAGTGATAACTGAAGTTGGTTAATTCCGTGAAATAAGTGTTTTGCGCTATATAGGGCCCTGACGTCGTCTGAGTTCCGTCTTATTCAAAGAATACTTATCAGTAGTGACTGAAAAGTGTTTAGTATAGTGGATCTCACCCTCGGGTGTCTGCACTACACAACAAACAACTCACTTCAACAAAAAAAGTAACAGCGAGAGATAGGCGAGGAACGGCTGCGTGGAGCTCACACGAAAAAATAAAGGCGAGGTGTCCACATGTTATCAATTCTTCAAAATTATTCAAAAAAGAAAAATTCTTCCGTAAGGCCTCGGCTAAACATAGTTACCCACTAAGATGGGTACTTCGGTGATATAACAACACCAAAAAGCCCCTTTTCTTAGCGTCTGCAGAGGCGTTTGCACCCAGAACTTCATCTTTTATCTGTCTGGTCCGTCCCTCTTAATCAGACACCCCAGCCATGGTTATCCCCTTTGTTGTGTCAGTACGCCTTCACCCCCAGAGGGTGCTTTTGCGTCTGCCAACTTCACTTTGCTTCCTGCCTCCCATTTTATTCTTCCCTCAGTTTTAGTTTTGCTGTGCTACACATTTACGTTGATCACTCAGTGTTTTTTTTTTTTGGAATCACGTAACCAATCTGACTTCAGTCAGTTCACAAACAAAACTGAGCTCCCATATTTTATCTTGTTGAGTCACCCCCCTCTTCCGTTGTTAAATAATTTGTGGAACAATTTTCAATTTTTCTTGGGTAAATTGCGATAACACGTATACTTTTTTTTTCGATTTGCGATAACACGTACACAAAAAGTATACGTGTTATCGCGAAAAAGTGTACGTGTTTTCGTGAACAAAAACGTACGTGTTTTCCCAGGTACCCAGGTACCCAGGTACCCAGGTACCCAGGTACCCAGGTACCCAGGTACCCAGGTACCCAGGTACCCAGGTACCCAGGTACCCAGGTACCTGGTTTGTCAAGGAAACCAAACTTTTTGTCACGGAAAAAGTCGTGACAGGGCACTGGGTACTGGGTACACTGTGTACAAGGATAAAAGTCGTGAAAGAGCAACCACAGCTCCACATGACAAACACAAAAGTGTCCAGTCACGTGGGGCATTCATGCACTGAGGAGATAATGATCCAACAATTTACAAGAAAGATTACTTAACCTACTGCTGGAAGTTGCCAGGTCGTAGTAACACACAAAGTGTGCCTCCGTTCGGGAATACCGGATATTCTAGAGACCAAAAAGGCCTCTTCCGCTAGTCAAGGTAGAACCGAATGAACGGCCCAAGACCCCCGTGGAGAAGTTAAATGTTGTAATGCTATCAAGTACAAACTGCGACCACTGTCTTACCCTCCTCAATGCATGGTGGAAGATGTCTTTGACAACAAACATCCTGTACCCAGGTACCCATATTCCCAGACCCACGCAGTACCACGTCGCAGTACTACGCAAAATTTACCACCAGACCCTGTGTTCGTGCACCTTAAGTACGTAAGTCTGGTTCCCAGACCCACGCAGTGGCACATGACCGCAAGTGTGAGTGACCCACACAGAGGGATACGCAAAATTTACCACCAGACCCTGTCTTCTGAATGTCACACGTACATTTTTTTGAACACTTTTCGCGATAACACGTACATATTTCGCTAAAAAACGGGGTGCTCGCAACCGCGTTCTAGACCCCCACAGATGCTCAAAAGTGCCAAATTTTGCTTTGAATGGCCTCAAATCGTCGAAATTAGCCATTTTTGGGGCCCAAAAAAAAAAAATTCGAGGGTCTAGGTATGGAGAGCGAGCACCTTAGAAGAAGGAAACACGTACATTTTTGTTCGCGATAACACGTATACTTTTTTGACCACTTTTCGCGATAACACGTACACTTTTTCGCGATAACACGTATACTTTTTGTGTACGTGTTATCGCAAATGGAAACAAAAAGTATACGTGTTATCGCAATTTGCCCATTTTTCTTTTAAATCATCATTTTACGAAAAAAAAAGTACCCTGAATGGCTTTTTTCATAAAAGCTCTTGAAGGTTTGAGGACGAACCACATCTACACACCTTCTGCAGTACAAAAAGGCTTCGGCCAAATATTGAGTACAGACCGCGACGTGCTCACCAAGGTAGGTACTTTGGCGATTGTACACACAGCACATTCCAGTGATTTATATAGGTTGATGGTTGTGGTAGGTCACATAATACAGCATAAAGCCTTTGTAAAAACTTAGTCGGGGGGAGGTTTTTTTTGTCACCTCATGAAATGAAGGGAGGAAAATAGAAACAAAGCATTTTGAACACACTTTTTGCGGTTCTTGGGGGGACGAACCGCGCTGCAGAGCCACCTCCTCACCAAACAGGTCGAGGTGTGTGTGTGCGTTTTACCACAACCCCCTCTCTCATGGGTTTTATCGTGCGATGAGTGTTACGTTTCTATTTCGCTGCCCAATAATTACGATGCGTTTTCCCTATAGGTGTCAGCCCTAAATGCCCAATAATTTGGCAAATACAAATATAGCGGAGCGCATCCTCGAGTGTCTACACTGATATATCCAAATTTTCAAACAAAAAAAATGTTTTCTTGGATAGTGAAGACTACACTAAACCAACAGACTGTCAAAAAGAAAGAACGAAAAAGCAAAAAAAAAAAAAAAAAAATCTCTATCTCCCAGCCAGGGCTCGCGCTAAAGTCCATCCCTCATCC